>CM061067.1:4038298-4732005 GCA_030762895.1 Sophora flavescens | reverse complement strand
AATATCAATAGGCAAGAAGTTTTAAAATTCTCATCAACTCGGATTTAATCAACATACAAAGCTTAGAGTTGGATTCAAAGATTACAACAACTTTTGAATCACAAAATCATTAAGTGATCATACCTAGGTTTGGTTTACTTGTAGAAGCAAATAGGCTCAAGTTCTGATTTTTTGATCCTCTATATACTTGAATACAAGAACCATCAAGATATAATCATGAATCAAGATATGAAATTGAAATTCAAAACCTAAGAACACAAAGTTAACTCTCTAGGTTCGCCATGACCAGAAATCAAGGAAAGAAATTTCTCATGATCTTGTGCTTCAGATGATGAAAATAGAGATGATTATAAGATCATAGCACTGGTTTCATGTCAAAGGATTTTTCTAGAATTAGTTATGAATTTGAATCTAGCTTCAAGAACTTAAACAAACGAAGAATATGATGATCAAAGGCATAAACCATTAATTCCATGGGAGAAAAGCTTAGAATAGCAAGATTAAGAGATCCCTCTTGATGATCAAAGAAAGATGATTTGGATGATGTTTTTCAAGGTTTTCTTGTATTCTTGAGGAATTAAAGAAGAATATTAACATAGTTAGGTTTTAGAACAGTTTTAGTATTTTGGGTGGATTCTCAACATACTTGTCCGTTTTGGATGATCTTTATGTCGTTGGAAAGAAGAGAGAAAGATCAACAACTCTCATGTTGAAAGTTTCCTTCGAGATTCAAAATAGAAACTGATCAGAATGGTCTGGCAAAATCGGACGAATTATGAACTCTTTAGAGCAAGAATCATGAAAATGGAAAAATGACTTAAGGAAGAAGACATCCTATTTAAATGAAGAAGCAAACCAGCTTTAACGAAGAAGAAACAAATGCTCAATGAAGAAGCAATCAAAACTTGGAGAAGAAGAAGTCAAAACTTGGTTAAGAAGAATTCAAAACTTCTTAAAGAAGAAGTCAAAACTTAATGAAGAAGATGTCAAAACTTGATGGAGAAGAATTCAAATACTTGGAGAAGAAGACAATGTTGGAGCCTGTGGATTTGGCAAGAGTTTTGGGTCAATTTGTCAAATGGCATTTTTGTAGGAATTGTCATAAAAGACAAGGGTATTTTGGTCATTTCATAACAAAATTCAATGTTGCCATAAATGTGCTATTATTGCCATTTATGATAGGATAAACTTGTCATGAATGCTTGTCAAGTTGGTCAATCCAATGTCTCTTGCTTACTTTGCTGACTTCCCGATCCATCCGATCTGAGCTTTGCCAGAGACATCGTCGACAGGCCCGCAACAAACATAATACTTTAATATTTTTCCAAAATTTTCAAAACTTTCAGTATCATAGTAAATATGATAAAAATATTTTCATCTCGTTAACGATTCAAAATTAGATCTTCCGAGCAGAAACTTTACCGCTGAAAACACAGAAAACAAGCAGATCGGCTTCCCGTCTGAGTTTTCAAACCAAAACTTCCCGTAACCTTATAAAAATAAGTATAACAAGGAAATGACCTTGGTTTATCCAAAATCATTTTCTAAGTCTTGGATAAAAATATATATTTATATTTTTATCACCGTATATTACTAAAAAAATGGAAAAGGTGTTACACCTACCTTCAAGATTGAACTAACCGCCTCCCGTTAATCTCCCCGATCCCGATCCGATTTTTCCTCTCCGTCAGCGTAAATCGGTTAACTCCAGTTGTTTCCTTCAAACGAATTGCAACCAAAATAAATCAAATAAAACAACAACACACTTAAATCAATGGGGGTTAGGTTCTACGCTTACCCAATTTTCTAGGTTAGGAAACTTAAAATTTGATTAACTTAGGGATTAATGATCCATAAGTTACTTAAACATGATTAATCACTTTAACCATGATTATGAACTAAGAATCATAAAAACTAAACCCATCTAGTTCTAAGAACCAGGGTTCGGTTTTTCTCAATATCAATAAGCTAGAAGTTTTAAAATTTCATCAACTCTTGGATTTAATCAACATACAAAGTTTAGAGTTGGATTCAAAGATTACAACAACTTTGAATCACAAAATCATTAAGTGATCATACCTAGGGTTTCGGTTTTGAAGAAGCAAATAGGCTCAAGTTTGATTTTTTGATCCTCTATATACTTGAATACAAGAACTATCAAGATATAATCATGAATCAAGACATGAAATTGAAACAAAACCTAAGAACACAAAGTTAACCTAGGTTCGCCATGACCAGAAATCAAGGAAAGAAATTTCTCATGATCTTGTGCTTCTAGATGATGAAAAATAGAGATGATTATAAGATCATAGCAATTGGTTTCATGTCAAAAGGATTTTTCTAGAATTAGTTATGAATTTTTGAATCTAGCTTCAAGAACTTTAAAACAAATGAAGAACATGTTGATCAAAGGCATAAACTCAAGAATCTTATGAAGAGAAAAGCTTAGAATAGCAAGATTAAGAGAGACTACCTCTGATGATCAAAGAAAATGATGATTTGGATGATGTTCTTCAAGGTTTTCTTATGGTGTTCTTGAGAAACTTAAAGAAGAATATGAACATAGTTAGGGTTTTAGAACAGTTTTAGTATTTTGGGTGGATCTCTCAACATACTTGTCCGTTTTGGATGATCTTTATGTCGTTGGAAAGAAGAGAGAAAGATCAACAACTTTCATGTTGAAAGTTTTCCGAGATTCAAAATAGAAACTGATCAGAATGGCTCTGCAAAATCGGACGAGTTATGAACTCTTTAGAGCAAGAATCATGAAAATGGAAAAAATGACTTAAGGAAGAAGACATCCTATTTAAATGAAGAAGCAACCAGCTTAACGAAGAAGAAACAAATGCTTAATGAAGAAGCAATCAAAACTTGGAGAAGAAGAAGTCAAAACTTGGTTAAGAAGAATTCAAAACTTCTTAAAGAAGAAGTCAAAACTTAATGAAGAAGATGTCAAAACTTGATGGAGAAGAATTCAAATACTTGAGAAGAAGACAATGTTGGAGCCGTGTGGATTTGGCAAGAGTTTTTGGGTCAATTTGTCAAATGGCATTTTGTAGGAATTGTCATAAAAAGACAAGGGTATTTTTGGTCATTTCATAACAAAATTCAATGTTGCCATAAATGTGCTATTATTGCCATTTATGATAGGATAAACTTGTCATGAATGCTTGTCAAGTTGGTCAATCCAATGTCTCGCTACTTTTGCCGACTTCCCGATCCATCCGACCCAGGCTTTGCCAGAGACATCTCGACGTATAGGCCCGCAACAAACATAATACTTTAATATTTTTCCAAAATTTTCAAACTTTCAGTATCATAGTAAATATGATAAAAATATTTTTCATCTCGATAACGATTCAAAATTAGATCTTCCGAGCAAGAACTTTTATCACGAAAACACGTAAAACAGCAGATCAAGCCTGGCCTGAAGTTTTCAACCAAAACTTCCCCGTAACCTTATAAAAATAAGTATAACAAGGAAATGACCTTGGTTTATCCAAAATCATTTTCTAAGTCTTGGATAAAAATATATATTTATATTTTTATCACCGATATTACTAAACAAAGCGAAAATCGGGTGTTACACCTTACCTCTTTGAAGATTGAACTAACCGCTCCTCGTTAATCTCCCGATCCCGATCCGATTTTCCTCTCCGTCAAGCCAGTAAATCGGTTAACCTCAGTTGTTTCCTTCAAACGAATTGCAACCAAAATAAATCAAATAAAACAACAACACACTTAAATCAATGGGGTTAGGGTTCTGCTTTACCCAATTTTCTAGGTTAGGAAACTTAAAATTTGATTAACTTAGGGATTAATGATCCATAAGTTACTTAAGCATGATTAATCACTTTAACCATGATTATGAACTAAGAATCATAAACTAAACCCATCTAGTTCTAAGAACCAGGGTTAGGTTTTCTCAATATCAATAGGCTAGAAGTTTTAAAATTTCATCAACTCTTGGATTTAATCAACATACAAAGCTTAGAGTTGGATTCAAAGATTACAACAACTTTTGAATCACAAAATCATTAAGTGATCATACCTAGGGTTTCGGTTTTTGAAGAAGCAAATAGGCTCAAGTTTGATTTTTGATCCTCTATATACTTGAATACAAGAACTATCAAGATATAATCATGAATCAAGACATGAAATTGAAACAAAACCTAAGAACACAAAGTTAACCTAGGTTCGCCATGACCAGAAATCAAGGAAAGAAATTTCTCATGATCTTGTGCTTCTAGATGATGAAAATAGAGATGATTATAAGATCATAGCAATTGGTTTCATGTCAAAAGGATTTTTCTAGAATTAGTTATGAATTTTTGAATCTAGCTTCAAGAACTTTAAACAAATGAAGAACATGTTGATCAAAGGCATAAACTCAAGAATCTTATGAAGAGAAAAAGCTTAGAATAGCAAGATTAAGAGAGACTACCTCTTGATGATCAAAGAAAATGATGATTTGGATGATGTTCTTCAAGGTTTTCTTATGGTGTTCTTGAGAAACTTAAAGAAGAATATGAACATAGTTAGGTTTTAGAACAGTTTTAGTATTTTGGGTGGATCTCTCAACATACTTGTCCGTTTTGGATGATCTTTTATGCCGTTGGAAAGAAGAGAGAAAGATCAACAACTTTCATGTTGAAAGTTTTCCGAGATTCAAAATAGAAACTGATCAGAATGGCTCTGCAAAATCGGACGAGTTATGAACTCCTTAGAGCAAGAATCATGAAAATGGAAAAAAATGACTTAAGGAAGAAGACATCCTATTTTAAATGAAGAAGCAACCAGCTTAACGAAGAAGAAACAAATGCTTAATGAAGAAGCAATCAAAACTTGAGAAGAAGAAGTCAAAACTTGGTTAAGAAGAATTCAAAACTTCTTAAAGAAGAAGTCAAAACTTAATGAAGAAGATGTCAAAACTTGATGGAGAAGAATTCAAATACTTGGAGAAGAAGACAATGTTGGAGCCGTGTGGATTTGGCAAGAGTTTTGGGTCAATTTGTCAAATGGCATTTTGTAGGAATTGTCATAAAAAGACAAGGGTATTTTGGTCATTTCATAACAAAATTCAATGTTGCCATAAATGTGCTATTATTGCCATTTATGATAGGATAAACTTGTCATGAATGCTTGTCAAGTTGGTCAATCCAATGTCTCTCGCTACTTTTGCCGACTTCCCGATCCATCCGACTCAGGGCTTTGCCAGAGACGTCTCGCCGTGATAGGCCCGCAACAAACATAATACTTTAATATTTTTCCAAAATTTTCAAAACTTTCAGTATCATAGTAAATATGACAAAAATATTTTTCATCTCGTTAACGATTCAAAATTAGATCTTCCGAGCAAGAAACTTTTCATCGGAGAAAACACGTAAAACAACAGATCAAGCTTCCGCCTGAAGGTTTTCAACCAAAAACTTCCCGTAACCTTATAAAAATAAGTATAACAAGGAAATGACCTTGGTTTATCCAAAATCATTTTCTAAGTCTTGGATAAAAAATATATTTATATATTTATCACCGATATTACTAAAAACAAAATCGGGGTGTTACACCTTACTCTTGAAGATTGAACTAACGCCTCGTTAATCTCCCGATCCCGATCCGATTTTTCCTCTCCGTCAGCGTAAATCGGTTAACTCAGTTGTTTCCTTCAAACGAATTGCAACCAAAATAAATCAAATAAAACAACAACACACTTAAATCAATGGGGGTTAGGGTTGGCTTTACCCAATTTTCTAGGTTAGGAAACTTAAAATTTGATTAACTTAGGATTAATGATCCATAAGGTACTTAAGCATGATTAATCACTTTAACCATGATTATGAACTAAGAATCATAAACTAAACCCATCTAGTTCTAAGAACCAGGGTTCGGTTTTCTCAATATCAATAGGCTAGAAGTTTTAAAATTTCATCAACTCTTGGATTTAATCAACATACAAAGCTTAGAGTTGGATTCAAAGATTACAACAACTTTTGAATCACAAAATCATTAAGTGATCATACCTAGGGTTTCGGTTTTGAAGAAGCAAATAGGCTCAAGTTTGATTTTTGATCCTCTATATACTTGAATACAAGAACTATCAAGATATAATCATGAATCAAGACATGAAATTGAAACAAAACCTAAGAACACAAAGTTAACCTAGGTTCGGCCATGACCAGAAATCAAGGAAAGAAATTTCTCATGATCTTGTGCTTCTAGATGATGAAAATAGAGATGATTATAAGATCATAGCAATTGGTTTCATGTCAAAAGGATTTTTCTAGAATTAGTTATGAATTTTTGAATCTAGCTTCAAGAACTTTAAACAAATGAAGAACATGTTGATCAAAGGCATAAACTCAAGAATCTTATGAAGAGAAAAGCTTAGAATAGCAAGATTAAGAGAGACTACCTCTTGATGATCAAAGAAAATGATGATTTGGATGATGTTCTTCAAGGTTTTCTTATGGTGTTCTTGAGAAACTTAAAGAAGAATATGAACATAGTTAGGGTTTTAGAACAGTTTTAGTATTTTGGGTGGATCTCTCAACATACTTGTCCGTTTTGGATGATCTTTATGTCGTTGGAAAGAAGAGAGAAAGATCAACAACTTTCATGTTGAAAGTTTTCCGAGATTCAAAATAGAAACTGATCAGAATGGCTCTGCAAAATCGGACGAGTTATGAACTCCTTAGAGCAAGAATCATGAAAATGGAAAAATGACTTAAGGAAGAAGACATCCTATTTAAATGAAGAAGCAACCAGCTTAACGAAGAAGAAACAAATGCTTAATGAAGAAGCAATCAAAACTTGGAGAAGAAGAAGTCAAAACTTGGTTAAGAAGAATTCAAAACTTCTTAAAGAAGAAGTCAAAACTTAATGAAGAAGATGTCAAAACTTGATGGAGAAGAATTCAAATACTTGGAGAAGAAGACAATGTTGGAGCCGTGTGGATTTGGCAAGAGTTTTGGGTCAATTTGTCAAATGGCATTTTGTAGGAATTGTCATAAAAAGACAAGGGTATTTTGGTCATTTCATAACAAAATTCAATGTTGCCATAAATGTGCTATTATTGCCATTTATGATAGGATAAACTTGTCATGAATGCTTGTCAAGTTGGTCAATCCAATGTCTCTGCTACTTTGCCGACTTCCCGATCCATCGACTCAGGCTTTGCCTGAGACGTCTCGTCAGATAGGCCCGCAACAAACATAATACTTTAATATTTTTCCAAAATTTTCAAAACTTTCAGTATCATAGTAAATATGACAAAAATATTTTTCATCTCGTTAACGATTCAAAATTAGATCTTCGAGCAAGAAACTTTACTGTCGATGAAAACACAAAAACAAAGCAGACCAGCTTCCGCCTCGAAGTTTTCAACCAAAACTTCCCCTGTAACCTTATAAAAATAAGTATAACAAGGAAATGACCTTGGTTTATCCAAAATCATTTTCTAAGTCTTGGATAAAAATATATATTTATATATTTATCACCGATATTACTAAACAGCGAAAATCGGGGTGTTACACCTTACCTCTTGAAGATTGAACTAACTGCCTCGTTAATCTCCCCGATCCCGATCCGATTTTTCCTCTCCGTCGCCGTAAATCGGTTAACTCAGTTGTTTCCTTCAAACGAATTGCAACCAAAATAAATCAAATAAAACAACAACACACTTAAATCAATGGGGGTTAGGGGTTCGGCTTTACCCAATTTTCTAGGTTAGGAAACTTAAAATTTGATTAACTTAGGGATTAATGATCCATAAGTTACTTAAGCATGATTAATCACTTTAACCATGATTATGAACTAAGAATCATAAACTAAACCCATCTAGTTCTAAGAACCAGGGTTCGGTTTTCTCAATATCAATAGGCTAGAAGTTTTAAAATTTCATCAACTCTTGGATTTAATCAACATACAAAGCTTAGAGTTGGATTCAAAGATTACAACAACTTTTGAATCACAAAATCATTAAGTGATCATACCTAGGGTTTCGGTTTTTGAAGAAGCAAATAGGCTCAAGTTTGATTTTTGATCCTCTATATACTTGAATACAAGAACTATCAAGATATAATCATGAATCAAGACATGAAATTGAAACAAAACCTAAGAACACAAAGTTAACCTAGGTTCGGCCATGACCAGAAATCAAGGAAAGAAATTTCTCATGATCTTGTGCTTCTAGATGATGAAAATAGAGATGATTATAAGATCATAGCAATTGGTTTCATGTCAAAAGGATTTTTCTAGAATTAGTTATGAATTTTTGAATCTAGCTTCAAGAACTTTAAACAAATGAAGAACATGTTGATCAAAGGCATAAACTCAAGAATCTTATGAAGAGAAAAGCTTAGAATAGCAAGATTAAGAGAGACTACCTCTTGATGATCAAAGAAAATGATGATTTGGATGATGTTCTTCAAGGTTTTCTTATGGTGTTCTTGAGAAACTTAAAGAAGAATATGAACATAGTTAGGGTTTTAGAACAGTTTTAGTATTTTGGGTGGATCTCTCAACATACTTGTCCGTTTTGGATGATCTTTATGTCGTTGGAAAGAAGAGAGAAAGATCAACAACTTTCATGTTGAAAGTTTTCCGAGATTCAAAATAGAAACTGATCAGAATGGCTCTGCAAAATCGGACGAGTTATGAACTCCTTAGAGCAAGAATCATGAAAATGGAAAAAATGACTTAAGGAAGAAGACATCCTATTTAAATGAAGAAGCAACCAGCTTAACGAAGAAGAAACAAATGCTTAATGAAGAAGCAATCAAAACTTGGAGAAGAAGAAGTCAAAACTTGGTTAAGAAGAATTCAAAACTTCTTAAAGAAGAAGTCAAAACTTAATGAAGAAGATGTCAAAACTTGATGGAGAAGAATTCAAATACTTGGAGAAGAAGACAATGTTGGAGCCGTGTGGATTTGGCAAGAGTTTTGGGTCAATTTGTCAAATGGCATTTTGTAGGAATTGTCATAAAAAGACAAGGGTATTTTGGTCATTTCATAACAAAATTCAATGTTGCCATAAATGTGCTATTATTGCCATTTATGATAGGATAAACTTGTCATGAATGCTTGTCAAGTTGGTCAATCCAATGTCTCTGCTACTTTGCCGACTTCCCGATCCATCTGACTCGTGCTTTGCCTAGAGACGTCTCGTCGTATAGGCCCGCAACAAACATAATACTTTAATATTTTTCCAAAATTTTCAAAACTTTCAGTATCATAGTAAATATGACAAAAATATTTTTCATCTCGTTAACGATTCAAAATTAGATCTTCTGAGCAGTAAACTTTTACATGTCGGTGAAAACACGTAAAACAAACAGATCAGGCTTCCGCCTGAAGTTTTCAACCAAAACTTCCCTGTAACCTTATAAAAATAAGTATAACAAGGAAATGACCTTGGTTTATCCAAAATCATTTTCTAAGTCTTGGATAAAAATATATATTTATATTTTTATCACCGATATTACTAAACAAATAAAATCGGGGGTGTTACACCTTACCTCTTGAAGATTGAACTAACTGCTCTCGTTAATCTCCTCGATCCCGATCCGATTTTTCCTCTCCGTCGCGTAAATCGGTTAACTCAGTTGTTTCCTTCAAACGAATTGCAACCAAAATAAATCAAATAAAACAACAACACACTTAAATCATCGGGGTTAGGGTTCGGCTTTACCCAATTTTCTAGGTTAGGAAACTTAAAATTTGATTAACTTAGGGATTAATGATCCATAAGTTACTTAAGCATGATTAATCACTTTAACCATGATTATGAACTAAGAATCATAAACTAAACCCATCTAGTTCTAAGAACCAGGGTTCGGTTTTCTCAATATCAATAGGCTAGAAGTTTTAAAATTTCATCAACTCTTGGATTTAATCAACATACAAAGCTTAGAGTTGGATTCAAAGATTACAACAACTTTTGAATCACAAAATCATTAAGTGATCATACCTAGGGTTTCGGTTTTTGAAGAAGCAAATAGGCTCAAGTTTGATTTTTGATCCTCTATATACTTGAATACAAGAACTATCAAGATATAATCATGAATCAAGACATGAAATTGAAACAAAACCTAAGAACACAAAGTTAACCTAGGTTCGGCCATGACCAGAAATCAAGGAAAGAAATTTCTCATGATCTTGTGCTTCTAGATGATGAAAATAGAGATGATTATAAGATCATAGCAATTGGTTTCATGTCAAAAGGATTTTTCTAGAATTAGTTATGAATTTTTGAATCTAGCTTCAAGAACTTTAAACAAATGAAGAACATGTTGATCAAAGGCATAAACTCAAGAATCTTATGAAGAGAAAAGCTTAGAATAGCAAGATTAAGAGAGACTACCTCTTGATGATCAAAGAAAATGATGATTTGGATGATGTTCTTCAAGGTTTTCTTATGGTGTTCTTGAGAAACTTAAAGAAGAATATGAACATAGTTAGGGTTTTAGAACAGTTTTAGTATTTTGGGTGGATCTCTCAACATACTTGTCCGTTTTGGATGATCTTTATGTCGTTGGAAAGAAGAGAGAAAGATCAACAACTTTCATGTTGAAAGTTTTCCGAGATTCAAAATAGAAACTGATCAGAATGGCTCTGCAAAATCGGACGAGTTATGAACTCCTTAGAGCAAGAATCATGAAAATGGAAAAAATGACTTAAGGAAGAAGACATCCTATTTAAATGAAGAAGCAACCAGCTTAACGAAGAAGAAACAAATGCTTAATGAAGAAGCAATCAAAACTTGGAGAAGAAGAAGTCAAAACTTGGTTAAGAAGAATTCAAAACTTCTTAAAGAAGAAGTCAAAACTTAATGAAGAAGATGTCAAAACTTGATGGAGAAGAATTCAAATACTTGGAGAAGAAGACAATGTTGGAGCCGTGTGGATTTGGCAAGAGTTTTGGGTCAATTTGTCAAATGGCATTTTGTAGGAATTGTCATAAAAAGACAAGGGTATTTTGGTCATTTCATAACAAAATTCAATGTTGCCATAAATGTGCTATTATTGCCATTTATGATAGGATAAACTTGTCATGAATGCTTGTCAAGTTGGTCAATCCAATGTCTCTGCTACTTTGCCGACTTCCCGATCCATTCGACTCGGGCTTTGCCCTGAGACGCCTCGTCGATAGGCCCGCAACAAACATAATACTTTAATATTTTTCCAAAATTTTCAAAACTTTCAGTATCATAGTAAATATGACAAAAATATTTTTCATCTCGTTAACGATTCAAAATTAGATCTTCCGAGCAAGAAACTTTACTGTCGCTGAAAACACAGAAAACAGCAGACCGGCTTCCGTCTGAGTTTTCAACCAAAAACTTCCCTGTAACCTTATAAAAATAAGTATAACAAGGAAATGACCTTGGTTTATCCAAAATCATTTTCTAAGTCTTGGATAAAAATATATATTTATATATTTATCACCGATATTACTAAACAAATAAACTCGGGGTGTTACACCTTACCTCTTGAAGATTGAACTAACCGTTCCTGTTAATCTCCTGATCCCGATCCGATTTTTCCTCTCCGTCAGCGTAAATCGGTTAACTCAGTTGTTTCCTTCAAACGAATTGCAACCAAAATAAATCAAATAAAACAACAACACACTTAAATCAATGGGGGTTGGGGTTCTGCTTTACCCAATTTTCTAGGTTAGGAAACTTAAAATTTGATTAACTTAGGGATTAATGATCCATAAGTTACTTAAGCATGATTAATCACTTTAACCATGATTATGAACTAAGAATCATAAACTAAACCCATCTAGTTCTAAGAACCAGGGTTCGGTTTTCTCAATATCAATAGGCTAGAAGTTTTAAAATTTCATCAACTCTTGGATTTAATCAACATACAAAGCTTAGAGTTGGATTCAAAGATTACAACAACTTTTGAATCACAAAATCATTAAGTGATCATACCTAGGGTTTCGGTTTTTGAAGAAGCAAATAGGCTCAAGTTTGATTTTTGATCCTCTATATACTTGAATACAAGAACTATCAAGATATAATCATGAATCAAGACATGAAATTGAAACAAAACCTAAGAACACAAAGTTAACCTAGGTTCGGCCATGACCAGAAATCAAGGAAAGAAATTTCTCATGATCTTGTGCTTCTAGATGATGAAAATAGAGATGATTATAAGATCATAGCAATTGGTTTCATGTCAAAAGGATTTTTCTAGAATTAGTTATGAATTTTTGAATCTAGCTTCAAGAACTTTAAACAAATGAAGAACATGTTGATCAAAGGCATAAACTCAAGAATCTTATGAAGAGAAAAGCTTAGAATAGCAAGATTAAGAGAGACTACCTCTTGATGATCAAAGAAAATGATGATTTGGATGATGTTCTTCAAGGTTTTCTTATGGTGTTCTTGAGAAACTTAAAGAAGAATATGAACATAGTTAGGGTTTTAGAACAGTTTTAGTATTTTGGGTGGATCTCTCAACATACTTGTCCGTTTTGGATGATCTTTATGTCGTTGGAAAGAAGAGAGAAAGATCAACAACTTTCATGTTGAAAGTTTTCCGAGATTCAAAATAGAAACTGATCAGAATGGCTCTGCAAAATCGGACGAGTTATGAACTCCTTAGAGCAAGAATCATGAAAATGGAAAAAATGACTTAAGGAAGAAGACATCCTATTTAAATGAAGAAGCAACCAGCTTAACGAAGAAGAAACAAATGCTTAATGAAGAAGCAATCAAAACTTGGAGAAGAAGAAGTCAAAACTTGGTTAAGAAGAATTCAAAACTTCTTAAAGAAGAAGTCAAAACTTAATGAAGAAGATGTCAAAACTTGATGGAGAAGAATTCAAATACTTGGAGAAGAAGACAATGTTGGAGCCGTGTGGATTTGGCAAGAGTTTTGGGTCAATTTGTCAAATGGCATTTTGTAGGAATTGTCATAAAAAGACAAGGGTATTTTGGTCATTTCATAACAAAATTCAATGTTGCCATAAATGTGCTATTATTGCCATTTATGATAGGATAAACTTGTCATGAATGCTTGTCAAGTTGGTCAATCCAATGTCTCTGCTACTTTGCCGACTTCCCGATCCATCTGACTCAGGCTTTGCCTAGAGACGTCTCGTCGTATAGGCCCGCAACAAACATAATACTTTAATATTTTTCCAAAATTTTCAAAACTTTCAGTATCATAGTAAACATGACAAAAATATTTTTCATCTCGTTAACGATTCAAAATTAGATCTTCTGAGCAGTAAACTTTTACTGTCAGTGAAAACACAGAAAACAGCAGACCGGCTTCCGTCTGAGTTTTCAACCAAAAACTTCCCTGTAACCTTATAAAAATAAGTATAACAAGGAAATGACCTTGGTTTATCCAAAATCATTTTCTAAGTCTTGGATAAAAATATATATTTATATATTTATCACCGATATTACTAAACAAATAAAAATCGGGGTGTTACACCTTACCTCTTGAAGATTGAACTAACTGCCTCGTTAATCTCCTGATCCCGATCCGATTTTTCCTCTCCGTCAGCGTAAATCGGTTAACTCAGTTGTTTCCTTCAAACGAATTGCAACCAAAATAAATCAAATAAAACAACAACACACTTAAATCAATGGGGGTTAGGGTTCGGCTTTACCCAATTTTCTAGGTTAGGAAACTTAAAATTTGATTAACTTAGGGATTAATGATCCATAAGTTACTTAAGCATGATTAATCACTTTAACCATGATTATGAACTAAGAATCATAAACTAAACCCATCTAGTTCTAAGAACCAGGTTCGGTTTTCTCAATATCAATAGGCTAGAAGTTTTAAAATTTCATCAACTCTTGGATTTAATCAACATACAAAGCTTAGAGTTGGATTCAAAGATTACAACAACTTTTGAATCACAAAATCATTAAGTGATCATACCTAGGGTTTCGGTTTTTGAAGAAGCAAATAGGCTCAAGTTTGATTTTTGATCCTCTATATACTTGAATACAAGAACTATCAAGATATAATCATGAATCAAGACATGAAATTGAAACAAAACCTAAGAACACAAAGTTAACCTAGGTTCGGCCATGACCAGAAATCAAGGAAAGAAATTTCTCATGATCTTGTGCTTCTAGATGATGAAAATAGAGATGATTATAAGATCATAGCAATTGGTTTCATGTCAAAAGGATTTTTCTAGAATTAGTTATGAATTTTTGAATCTAGCTTCAAGAACTTTAAACAAATGAAGAACATGTTGATCAAAGGCATAAACTCAAGAATCTTATGAAGAGAAAAGCTTAGAATAGCAAGATTAAGAGAGACTACCTCTTGATGATCAAAGAAAATGATGATTTGGATGATGTTCTTCAAGGTTTTCTTATGGTGTTCTTGAGAAACTTAAAGAAGAATATGAACATAGTTAGGGTTTTAGAACAGTTTTAGTATTTTGGGTGGATCTCTCAACATACTTGTCCGTTTTGGATGATCTTTATGTCGTTGGAAATAAGAGAGAAAGATCAACAACTTTCATGTTGAAAGTTTTCCGAGATTCAAAATAGAAACTGATCAGAATGGCTCTGCAAAATCGGACGAGTTATGAACTCCTTAGAGCAAGAATCATGAAAATGGAAAAAATGACTTAAGGAAGAAGACATCCTATTTAAATGAAGAAGCAACCAGCTTAACGAAGAAGAAACAAATGCTTAATGAAGAAGCAATCAAAACTTGGAGAAGAAGAAGTCAAAACTTGGTTAAGAAGAATTCAAAACTTCTTAAAGAAGAAGTCAAAACTTAATGAAGAAGATGTCAAAACTTGATGGAGAAGAATTCAAATACTTGGAGAAGAAGACAATGTTGGAGCCGTGTGGATTTGGCAAGAGTTTTGGGTCAATTTGTCAAATGGCATTTTGTAGGAATTGTCATAAAAAGACAAGGGTATTTTGGTCATTTCATAACAAAATTCAATGTTGCCATAAATGTGCTATTATTGCCATTTATGATAGGATAAACTTGTCATGAATGCTTGTCAAGTTGGTCAATCCAATGTCTCTCGCTACTTTGCCGACTTCCCGATCCATTCGACTCAAGCTTTGCCTAGAGACATCTCGCCGTATAGGCCCGCAACAAACATAATACTTTAATATTTTTCCAAAATTTTCAAAACTTTCAGTATCATAGTAAATATGATAAAAATATTTTTCATCTCGTTAACGATTCAAAATTAGATCTTCTGAGCAGTAAACTTTTACACGCCGGTGAAAACACAAAAACAAGAGACCGGGCTTCCGTCTGAGTTTTCAACCAAAAACTTCCCTGTAACCTTATAAAAATAAGTATAACAAGGAAATGACCTTGGTTTATCCAAAATCATTTTCTAAGTCTTGGATAAAAATATATATTTATATATTTATCACCGATATTACTAAACAAATAAAATCGGGTGTTACACCTTACCTCTTGAAGATTGAACTAACCTGTCTCGTTAATCTCCCGATCCCGATCCGATTTTTCCTCTCCGTCGCCGTAAATCGGTTAACTCAGTTGTTTCCTTCAAACGAATTGCAACCAAAATAAATCAAATAAAACAACAACACACTTAAATCAATGGGGGTTAGGGTTCGGCTTTACCCAATTTTCTAGGTTAGGAAACTTAAAATTTGATTAACTTAGGGATTAATGATCCATAAGTTACTTAAGCATGATTAATCACTTTAACCATGATTATGAACTAAGAATCATAAACTAAACCCATCTAGTTCTAAGAACCAGGGTTCGGTTTTCTCAATATCAATAGGCTAGAAGTTTTAAAATTTCATCAACTCTTGGATTTAATCAACATACAAAGCTTAGAGTTGGATTCAAAGATTACAACAACTTTTGAATCACAAAATCATTAAGTGATCATACCTAGGGTTTCGGTTTTTGAAGAAGCAAATAGGCTCAAGTTTGATTTTTGATCCTCTATATACTTGAATACAAGAACTATCAAGATATAATCATGAATCAAGACATGAAATTGAAACAAAACCTAAGAACACAAAGTTAACCTAGGTTCGGCCATGACCAGAAATCAAGGAAAGAAATTTCTCACGATCTTGTGCTTCTAGATGATGAAAATAGAGATGATTATAAGATCATAGCAATTGGTTTCATGTCAAAAGGATTTTTCTAGAATTAGTTATGAATTTTTGAATCTAGCTTCAAGAACTTTAAACAAATGAAGAACATGTTGATCAAAGGCATAAACTCAAGAATCTTATGAAGAGAAAAGCTTAGAATAGCAAGATTAAGAGAGACTACCTCTTGATGATCAAAGAAAATGATGATTTGGATGATGTTCTTCAAGGTTTTCTTATGGTGTTCTTGAGAAACTTAAAGAAGAATATGAACATAGTTAGGGTTTTAGAACAGTTTTAGTATTTTGGGTGGATCTCTCAACATACTTGTCCGTTTTGGATGATCTTTATGTCGTTGGAAATAAGAGAGGAAGATCAACAACTTTCATGTTGAAAGTTTTCCGAGATTCAAAATAGAAACTGATCAGAATGGCTCTGCAAAATCGGACGAGTTATGAACTCCTTAGAGCAAGAATCATGAAAATGGAAAAAATGACTTAAGGAAGAAGACATCCTATTTAAATGAAGAAGCAACCAGCTTAACGAAGAAGAAACAAATGCTTAATGAAGAAGCAATCAAAACTTGGAGAAGAAGAAGTCAAAACTTGGTTAAGAAGAATTCAAAACTTCTTAAAGAAGAAGTCAAAACTTAATGAAGAAGATGTCAAAACTTGATGGAGAAGAATTCAAATACTTGGAGAAGAAGACAATGTTGGAGCCGTGTGGATTTGGCAAGAGTTTTGGGTCAATTTGTCAAATGGCATTTTGTAGGAATTGTCATAAAAAGACAAGGGTATTTTGGTCATTTCATAACAAAATTCAATGTTGCCATAAATGTGCTATTATTGCCATTTATGATAGGATAAACTTGTCATGAATGCTTGTCAAGTTGGTCAATCCAATGTCTCTCGCTACTTTGCCGACTTCCCGATCCATCTCGACTCAGGCTTTGCCTAGAGACATCTCGTCGTATAGGCCGCAACAAACATAATACTTTAATATTTTTCCAAAATTTTCAAAACTTTCAGTATCATAGTAAATATGACAAAAATATTTTTCATCTCGTTAACGATTCAAAATTAGATCTTCTGAGCAGTAAACTTTTACTGTCAGTGAAAACACAGAAAACAGCAGACCGGCTTCCGTCTGAGTTTTCAACCAAAAACTTCCCTGTAACCTTATAAAAATAAGTATAACAAGGAAATGACCTTGGTTTATCCAAAATCATTTTCTAAGTCTTGGATAAAAATATATATTTATATATTTATCACCGATATTACTAAACAAATGAAAATCGGGGTGTTACACCTTACCTCTTGAAGATTGAACTAACCGTTCCTGTTAATCTCCTGATCCCGATCCGATTTTTCCTCTCCGTCAGCGTAAATCGGTTAACTCAGTTGTTTCCTTCAAACGAATTGCAACCAAAATAAATCAAATAAAACAACAACACACTTAAATCAATGGGGGTTAGGGTTCGGCTTTACCCAATTTTCTAGGTTAGGAAACTTAAAATTTGATTAACTTAGGGATTAATGATCCATAAGTTACTTAAGCATGATTAATCACTTTAACCATGATTATGAACTAAGAATCATAAACTAAAACCCATCTAGTTCCAAGAACCTAGGTTCGGTTTTCTCAATATCAATAGGCTAGAAGTTTTAAAATTTCATCAACTCTTGGATTTAATCAACATACAAAGCTTAGAGTTGGATTCAAAGATTACAACAACTTTTGAATCACAAAATCATTAAGTGATCATACCTAGGGTTTCGGTTTTTGAAGAAGCAAATAGGCTCAAGTTTGATTTTTGATCCTCTATATACTTGAATACAAGAACTATCAAGATATAATCATGAATCAAGACATGAAATTGAAACAAAACCTAAGAACACAAAGTTAACCTAGGTTCGGCCATGACCAGAAATCAAGGAAAGAAATTTCTCACGATCTTGTGCTTTTAGATGATGAAAATAGAGATGATTATAAGATCATAGCAATTGGTTTCATGTCAAAAGGATTTTTCTAGAATTAGTTATGAATTTTTTGAATCTAGCTTCAAGAACTTTAAACAAATGAAGAACATGTTGATCAAAGGCATAAACTCAAGAATCTTATGAAGAGAAAAGCTTAGAATAGCAAGATTAAGAGAGACTACCTCTTGATGATCAAAGAAAATGATGATTTGGATGATGTTCTTCAAGGTTTTCTTATGGTGTTCTTGAGAAACTTAAAGAAGAATATGAACATAGTTAGGGTTTTAGAACAGTTTTAGTATTTTGGGTGGATCTCTCAACATACTTGTCCGTTTTGGATGATCTTTATGTCGTTGGAAATAAGAGAGGAAGATCAACAACTTTCATGTTGAAAGTTTTCCGAGATTCAAAATAGAAACTGATCAGAATGGCTCTGCAAAATCGGACGAGTTATGAACTCCTTAGAGCAAGAATCATGAAAATGGAAAAAATGACTTAAGGAAGAAGACATCCTATTTAAATGAAGAAGCAACCAGCTTAACGAAGAAGAAACAAATGCTTAATGAAGAAGCAATCAAAACTTGGAGAAGAAGAAGTCAAAACTTGGTTAAGAAGAATTCAAAACTTCTTAAAGAAGAAGTCAAAACTTAATGAAGAAGATGTCAAAACTTGATGGAGAAGAATTCAAATACTTGGAGAAGAAGACAATGTTGGAGCCGTGTGTATTTGGCAAGAGTTTTGGGTCAATTTGTCAAATGGCATTTTGTAGGAATTGTCATAAAAAGACAAGGGTATTTTGGTCATTTCATAACAAAATTCAATGTTGCCATAAATGTGCTATTATTGCCATTTATGATAGGATAAACTTGTCATGAATGCTTGTCAAGTTGGTCAATCCAATGTCTCTGCTACTTTGCCGACTTCCCGATCCATCTGACTCAGGCTTTGCCTAGAGACATCTCGTCGTATAGGCCCGCAACAAACATAATACTTTAATATTTTTCCAAAATTTTCAAAACTTTCAGTATCATAGTAAATATGACAAAAATATTTTTCATCTCGTTAACGATTCAAAATTAGATCTTCTGAGCAGTAAACTTTTACTGTCAGTGAAAACACAGAAAACAATGAGACCAAGCTTCCGCCCGAGTTTTCAACCAAAAACTTCCCTGTAACCTTATAAAAATAAGTATAACAAGGAAATGACCTTGGTTTATCCAAAATCATTTTCTAAGTCTTGGATAAAAATATATATTTATATATTTATCACCGATATTACTAAACAGCGAAAATCGGGGTGTTACACCTTACCTCTTGAAGATTGAACTAACCGTTCCTGTTAATCTCCTGATCCCGATCCGATTTTTCCTCTCCGTCAGCGTAAATCGGTTAACTCAGTTGTTTCCTTCAAACGAATTGCAACCAAAATAAATCAAATAAAACAACAACACACTTAAATCAATGGGGGTTAGGGTTGGCTTTACCCAATTTTCTAGGTTAGGAAACTTAAAATTTGATTAACTTAGGGATTAATGATCCATAAGTTACTTAAGCATGATTAATCACTTTAACCATGATTATGAACTAAGAATCATAAACTAAACCCATCTAGTTCTAAGAACCAGGGTTCGGTTTTCTCAATATCAATAGGCTAGAAGTTTTAAAATTTCATCAACTCTTGGATTTAATCAACATACAAAGCTTAGAGTTGGATTCAAAGATTACAACAACTTTTGAATCACAAAATCATTAAGTGATCATACCTAGGGTTTCGGTTTTTGAAGAAGCAAATAGGCTCAAGTTTGATTTTTGATCCTCTATATACTTGAATACAAGAACTATCAAGATATAATCATGAATCAAGACATGAAATTGAAACAAAACCTAAGAACACAAAGTTAACCTAGGTTCGGCCATGACCAGAAATCAAGGAAAGAAATTTCTCATGATCTTGTGCTTCTAGATGATGAAAATAGAGATGATTATAAGATCATAGCAATTGGTTTCATGTCAAAAGGATTTTTCTAGAATTAGTTATGAATTTTTGAATCTAGCTTCAAGAACTTTAAACAAATGAAGAACATGTTGATCAAAGGCATAAACTCAAGAATCTTATGAAGAGAAAAGCTTAGAATAGCAAGATTAAGAGAGACTACCTCTTGATGATCAAAGAAAATGATGATTTGGATGATGTTCTTCAAGGTTTTCTTATGGTGTTCTTGAGAAACTTAAAGAAGAATATGAACATAGTTAGGGTTTTAGAGCAGTTGTAGTATTTTGGGTGGATCTCTCAACATACATGTCCGTTTTGGATGATCTTTATGTAGTTGGAAAGAAGAGAGAAAGATGAACAAATTTCATGTTGAAAGTTTTCCGAGATTCAAAATAGAAACCGGTCAGATTTGCCAATCAAAATCTGGCGAATTATGAGCTCCAAAGAACATGAAAATGGAAAAATGCCTTAAGGAAGAAGACAACTTATTTAAATGAAGAAGAAAACAAGCTTAATGAAGAAGGCATTGGAGCCGTGAGGATGGGGCAAAGCTTGGTCAATTTGTCCAATGGCATTTGGTAGAAATTGTCATAAAAAGACAAGGGTATTTTGGTCATTTCATAGGAAAATTTAATGTTGCCATAAATGTGCCATTATGGCCATTTATGATAGGATAAACTCGTCATAAATGCTCGTCAAGTCGGTCAATCCAATGTCTCTGCTACGTTGCCGACTTCCCGATTCATCTGACTCAGGCTCTGCCTAGAGACATCTCGACGTATAGGCCCGCAACAAATATAATATTTTAATTTTTTTACCAAAATTTTCAAAACTTCCAGTATCGTAGTAAATATGATAAAAACATTTTTCATCTCGTTCACGACTCAAAATTAGGTCTTCTGAGCAGTAAACTTTTACTGTCAATGAAGACGCAGAAAACAGCAGACCGGCTTCCGTCTGAGTTTTCAACCAAAAACTTCCCCGTAGCCTTATAAAAATAAGTATAACAAGGAAATGACCTTGGTTTATCCAAAATCATTTTCTAAATCTCGGATAAAAATATATGTTTATATATTTATTACCGATATTACGAAACAGCGAAAATCGGGGTGTTACATTACTACCCCACCTAAAAAAATTTCGTCCTCGAAATTTCATCACTCGAAACTTAAACAGAATTTTGTAATCCCATCTTAACCATAAAATTCTACATTGCCCTTCTCATCATCTTTCCTCTTATTCTATATTCTATAATACAATTCATTCTTATGTCATTTCTATATATCCGTACTATCCTCAAAATTTCATCAGAGTCTATCACACTCGAAAAAAACAAAATCGAAACTTAATCACTTCTTTTATCAACATGGTTCTACCAGAAACATTATTCAAATTATCTAACTCTGGATATTATCACTAATACCAACAATATCTACACAGCACAAAGTATCAATTCTCTACTCAAAATATTTAATCATAGTCTTAATTTCTCTTCATTATAATTCACCACTCCAATTTGATATTACCTAACACATCTCATCCTCAAAATAATCTCATTGCATATCTAAATGCAATTAAACCAAAAAGGGATGATAGAATAGAATTATCTAATCCTTAGCTTTCGAACTTTTCTAACAACTTTTAATTTTACTTAAAAACTTCTCTTTTCCGCTCACGTTCATCCTAGGTAAAACTACCATAGACACCTTTCTATAATTCCTTACAATCATACGATTAAATCTCAGAGATGATCTTGTTATCATTATCCTAGCTCCTTTAGCAAACTATACCTCGATCGTAACAAAATCTGCCGAAATCATCTTACTTACTGATCTTACTTCTGAAAATTCTCAGATTACTAATCACATCTACACCTCAATAAAAATCCATTCACCTCTTGTCATGCTTAGGTATTACACTTACTCTCAGCTAACTTTCTAAGGATCAATTCCTTTCTTCTTTATCCATCTAACATAGGATGATAAGCTGAACATTAACTTCAACTTGGATCTTAACACTAGATGGAACTTTAGCCCAACACTCGAAGTAAGCCTTGCTCAGAATGATGTTGGAAAATTCTTTAACATGTTGGATCAATCCTCTGATACACGCCTCTGTTGGTTTTTCCATTACATCGTGGACCTAAGCAGTGAAAAGATGTCGACTCCGTCAACCTACTCACAATAATCTGAAAAGAGATTTTCAAGACAAGAATTTTCTTGATTTTGCTTTCACAAGAAAGCACAAAGAATAATTTGACCAATCTGAAAGATACAAGTGTCCAATATGTAAAAAGATTCTTCAATAGGTTCGTGAGTGTAAAAATGCATGGCCAATACATGTTTACAAACATGACTCTAATAAAGTTTCTTTCTTCACAAGAACTTTACAACACAATGATTTAAAAGAACATCAGTCCGACAAAATTTAGACTGGATCACTTCCATCAAAAGTAAAAGTGAATCGACTAAGTCTCATCAAGAAACTTCTATCATCAAGAATTCCCATCTGTCGCATAACTCAAGAAATACTCACAATACATTCCCAAAGAAGTATGAAAATATCCAGACTGTCAGAACCAAAGTCAGGATAGATTTTAAATCAAGGTCAGAAAAATGAATTTGGCATGTACAAAATGTACCGCTATGATTGTCTAATACAACCATAGGAATTTGAAAAGAAATTTGTCCATAAGGAACAATTTTTCTGAATCCCGAGACACTCATCTAAGGTTGAAGATTTAAATCTATTCGCTTTGGTTTCTCACAAGCACAATGATCTCTTATGATGCAATTAGTATGGTCATCCTGAATCGGCACGATTCCTGATGACTTGGTCAATCACTCAGACACACGAACAGTTGATCTTTCCTCATAAGCTGAGTTTACAAAACAAAATCTTTAATAAGTCCTAACTCCAATCTGGTGGTAACTTGTTCTCAAGTCGATCCTTGAATATAGAACAACTCCTTGTGAGGGATCTGTAACACTTGATACAGAGGTCTCTCTTACTCCTCGTGACTCTTAGAGTAAACGAGAACATCATCGACGAAGATGATGATTAACTTATCGAGAAATGGACCAAAATTCCATTTCTTGAAGTCTAACCCAACTAACTTCGTTGGCGATATCCTACACAAAGCGATTGGGATCTGAATAAATCTAGAAACTAGATCAATCAGAAACTCAACATCCGTCCGTCCGTACAAACTTGGGACATTCTCAGAAAATTTTCCCCAAAAACTTTCAATGACAGGTACCTTATTCAAATGTTTGATACCGTCCTAAGGAATAAACGAATGTATCAACATGAACATGAGTACCCTTTACTAAACATGAGTTCTCACAAGGTCTCAACCCAATCAGAACCCACCAAACATACTTGCTTGTGTGTCAACACACATTGTTTCAATCAAGAAAAATTTCAAACAAGTTTCGACCAGAGATCACACAACAAAAACCTAACAGACCTATTCCCCAACATTCCCGAAAGACTCGACCAGCTCTGATACCACTAATGTGACACCCTAAACTCGGGTCATCACATAGTTTCCCGTTTGGGGAAATAAAATTTAATTTGCTGGTTACTTTTGGAAAATAATGTTTTCTCAACGTTCATATTTTCAAAATACGGTGATAAATTTTTTTTTTCTTTTAACTTCACAACCACAACAACAACAATGAAATCAAACCACACTTAATTACATAAGGAATATAAGTCATACAACTATACTGCCTCATATATTTTCACACCTAAATCAACATCAGTTTTATCTTCAAAACATAATAGGACCTAAGCTGGTCAGAATTCAATGAGACACTACCCCCAACGGGAGCAAAGACAAAGACGCTTCCAACTAGACAGCCTTCTTCTTCGTGTAGGGATCATACCCCTTGTGCTACTCTGATATGTGTTGTAAGGGTGAGACACCAATATAGGGATTTTACAAAATAACAAAATGCTCGCACAAAAGAAGGCACAAGTACAATTTCATGTTATAACAACATAGGCATCCCTACTATAGCATACAATTTATCAATGGGTTTCACACCCCAAACATCAACTTTGGAAAATTATGCATGAACACTTCAATACATCATCTAACTTTTCCTAATCTCATGAGATATCTCCAACATCGTAATGAGTTGATCAGACTCGATAGTTACAGGCACGCAGCCACAGACACGCAGTCAAAACCCATCTCACACTGTCCAACATTGAGGCACAGGTGATATCAACGTTGATGGGGCCTCATTGTCCACCCGGCACAATAAGAACATCTTTATGATCTACCATGACGCCGCATGGTAATCACTCATATAAAACCTATCACACACTGTCCAACATCGTGGCACAGGTGTCACAACGTAGATAGGGCCTCATTGTCCACTAGGCACAATAAGAACATCGTTATGATCTACCATGACGCCGCATGGTAATCACTCGTTTGATCATGGCACGTCTGCCAAATGCATGCAATAAAAACCTTTTGTTCTCAACACTTTTCTTTGTGCTATATCTTTATTTGTCAAAGCTCTCAAAAGCTTTCGACCCATCATCATTTTTAAACATCAAAACTCTCAAAAACTTTCATCTTATCATCGTTTTAAACATCAAATGCTCTCAAAAGCTTTCAACTTATCATCGTTTTCAACATCGAATGCTCTCAAAAGCATCATCGTTTTCAACCTCGAATGCTCTCAAAAGCATCATCGTTTTCAACATCTTTACAACTTTTATTAACAACACAGGACCTCAAAGTCCGAGTGCTCAATCACGAAGCCCTTAGACCGTTGCAATCAGTCTTAGGTTCGTGGTAATAGAAAACATCTCAAAACGTTTTAACTTATTTACGTAGATACCCAGTCTACAACACAACGAACCTTAATACCCCGACGTCTCGGTTATTAAGTTCCATATCATCGTTTTACATCGTTTTTGTCTGTGAAAAACAAATCTAAAATAAGACAACGTCATAAGAACACTAGCATCCCGACATCTCGGTTACTAAGTTCTATATCGTCGCTAAGTAAAACTCATTTACAGAAAATCATTTCTACTTGAAAACTCTTTTACTGAAACTTCAGCTTTAAAAATTAAATCAATTCCGATTAAACCTCTTTTCAAAACCAGTACTGCTATTTTTAAACTTTCACCCTAAATAATTTCAAAACTTGCCATCGTTTATCATTTTCCAAGAAAATATTTTTAAAGTCAAACTTTGACTTTTTATTTTATATTATTATTTTATTATTTTTATTTTTATTTTTATAAAGTATTTTTGAATATTAATTTCACAAAATAACTTTTCACAATATTTCGGAATTTCTTGTGTAAAAATTAGCAGTACTAAAAAAATTTCACGGTTACGCTCTCACCGTGACTCACAAATTTCTTTTACACTGATAAATTATTAAAATAATAATAGTTCTCAAAAACTCATTATTTTCCCAAAATAATATTTTCCACCATTATTATATTCCAATATTTCCCATAAAACGTTGAATATAATTTTCACAACTTATTAAATCTTTTATCTGATTAATCGGTTGTGCACTGACCACTGTCAGGCCTCTCAAACAACATTCAACATTCATCATCCAACAATATCATCATAATTATATCACCAGGCAGATCATGCATCATAGCAACATAATATACTACTGCAGATAATTAAATCAATTAAAAGCAGATAAATCACCGATACTCAGATAAACAACACAACGTAAGCCACATAAACAAATAATCACAACCACATATAAATCATATAAACCACACTACAAGCAAAGAGTTATTGAGAAAAATCCATCATGGCAAGCCCCCCTTACCTCTTGAAGATTGAACTAACCGTTCCTATTAATCTCCTGATCCCGATCCGATTTTTCCTCTCCGTCAGCGTAAATCGCTTAACTCAGTTGTTTCCTTCAAACGAATTGCAACCAAAATAAATCAAATAAAACAACAACACACTTAAATCAATGGGGGTTAGGGTTCGGCTTTACCCAATTTTCTAGGTTAGGAAACTTAAAATTTGATTAACTTAGGGATTAATGATCCATAAGTTACTTAAGCATGATTAATCACTTTAACCATGATTATGAACTAAGAATCATAAACTAAACCCATCTAGTTCTAAGAACCAGGGTTCGGTTTTCTCAATATCAATAGGCCAGAAGTTTTAAAATTTCATCAACTCTTGGATTTAATCAACATACAAAGCTTAGAGTTGGATTCAAAGATTACAACAACTTTTGAATCACAAAATCATTAAGTGATCATACCTAGGGTTTCGGTTTTTGAAGAAGCAAATAGGCTCAAGTTTGATTTTTGATCCTCTATATACTTGAATACAAGAACTATCAATATATAATCATGAATCAAGACATGAAATTGAAACAAAACCTAAGAACACAAAGTTAACCTAGGTTCGGCCATGACCAGAAATCAAGGAAAGAAATTTCTCATGATCTTGTGCTTCTAGATGATGAAAATAGAGATGATTATAAGATCATAGCAATTGGTTTCATGTCAAAAGGATTTTTCTAGAATTAGTTATGAATTTTTGAATCTAGCTTCAAGAACTTTAAACAAATGAAGAACATGTTGATCAAAGGCATAAACTCAAGAATCTTATGAAGAGAAAAGCTTAGAATAGCAAGATTAAGAGAGACTACCTCTTGATGATCAAAGAAAATGATGATTTGGATGATGTTCTTCAAGGTTTTCTTATGGTGTTCTTGAGAAACTTAAAGAAGAATATGAACATAGTTAGGGTTTTAGAACAGTTTTAGTATTTTGGGGGGATCTCTCAACATACATGTCCGTTTTGGATGATCTTTATGTCGTTGGAAAGAAGAGAGAAAGATGAACAAATTTCATGTTGAAAGTTTTCCGAGATTCAAAATAGAAACCGGTCAGATTTGCCAATCAAAATCTGACGAATTATGAGCTCCAAAGAACATGAAAATGGAAAAATGCCTTAAGGAAGAAGACAACTTATTTAAATGAAGAAGAAAACAAGCTTAATGAAGAAGGCATTGGAGCCGTGAGGATGGGGCAAAGCTTGGTCAATTTGTCCAATGGCATTTGGTAGAAATTGTCATAAAAAGACAAGGGTATTTTGGTCATTTCATAGGAAAATTTAATGTTGCCATAAATGTGCCATTATGGCCATTTATGATAGGATAAACTCGTCATAAATGCTCGTCAAGTCGGTCAATCCAATGTCTCTGCTACGTTGCCGACTTCCCGATTCATCTGACTCAGGCTCTGCCTAGAGACATCTCGACGTATAGGCCCGCAACAAATATAATATTTTAATTTTTTTACCAAAATTTTCAAAACTTCCAGTATCGTAGTAAATATGATAAAAACATTTTTCATCTCGTTCACGACTCAAAATTAGGTCTTCTGAGCAGTAAACTTTTACTGTCAATGAAGACGCAGAAAACAGCAAACCGGCTTCCGTCTGAGTTTTCAACCAAAAACTTCCCCGTAGCCTTATAAAAATAAGTATAACAAGGAAATGACCTTGGTTTATCCAAAATCATTTTCTAAATCTCGGAAAAAAATATATGTTTATATATTTATTACCGATATTACGAAACAGCGAAAATCGGGGTGTTACATTACTACCCCACTTAAAAAAATTTCGTCCTCGAAATTTCGTCACTCGAAACTTAAACAGAATTTTGTAATCCCATCTTAACCATAAAATTCTACATTGCCCTTCACATCATCTTTCCTCTTATCCTATATTCTATAATACAATTCATTCTTATGTCATTTCTATATATCCGTACTATCCTCAAAATTTCATCAGAGTCTATCACACTCGAAAAAAACAAAATCGAAACTTAATCACTTCTTTTATCAACATGGTTCTACCAGAAACATTATTCAAATCATCTAACTCTGAATATTATCACTAATACCAACAATATCTACACAGCACCACGTATCAATTCTCTACTCAAAATATTTAATCATAGTCTTAATTTCTCTTCATTATAATTCACCACTCCAATTTGATATTACCTAATACATCTCATCCTCAAAATAATCTCATTGCATATCTAAATGCAATTAAACCAAAAAAGGGTCATAGAATAGAATTATCTAATCCTTAGCTTTCGAACTTTTCTAACAACTTCTAATTTTACTTAAAAACTTCTCTTTTCCGCTCACATTCATCCTAGGTAAAACTACCATAGACACCTTTCTATAATTCCTTACAATCATACTATTAAATCTCAGAGATGATCTTGTTATCATTATCCTAGCTCCTTTAGCAAACTCTACCTCGATCATAACAAAATCTGCCGAAATCATCTTACTTACTGATCTTACTTCTGAAAATTCTCAGATTACTAATCACATCTACACCTCAATAAAAATCCATTCACCTCTTGTCATGCTTAGGTATTACACTTACTCTCAGCTAACTTTCTAAGGATCAATTCCTTTCTTCTTTATCCATCTAACATAGGATGATAAGCTGAACATTAACTTCAACTTGGATCTTAACACTAGATGGAACTTTAGCCCAACACTCGAAGTAAGCCTTGCTCAGAATGATGTTGGAAAATTCTTTATCATGTTGGATCAGTCCTCTGATACACGCCTCTGTTGGTTTTTCCATTACATCGTGGACCTAAGCAGTAAAAAGATGTCGACTCCGTCAACCTACTCACAATAATCTGAAAAGAGATTTTCAAGACAAGAATTTTCTTGATTTTGCTTTCACAAGAAAGCACAAAGAATAATTTGACCAATCTGAAAGATACAAGTGTCCAATATGTAAAAAGATTCTTCAATAGGTTCGTGAGTGTAAAAATGCATGGCCAATACATGTTTACAAACATGACTCTAATAAAGTTTCTTTCTTCACAAGAACTTTACTACACAATGATTTAAAAGAACATCAGTCCGACAAAATTTAGACTGGATCACTTCCATCAAAAGTAAAAGTGAATCGACTAAGTCTCATCAAGAAACTTCTATCATCAAGAATTCCCATCTGTCGCATAACTCAAGAAATACCCACAATACATTCCCAAATAAGTATGAAAATATCCAGACTGTCAGAACCAAAGTCAGGATAGATTTTAAATCAAGGTCAGAAAAATGAATTTGGCATGTACAAAATGTACCGCTATGATTGTCTAATACAACCATAGGAATTTGAAAAGAAATTTGTCCATAAGGAACAATTTTTCTGAATCCCGAGACACTCATCTAAGGTTGAAGATTTAAATCTATTCGCTTTGGTTTCTCACAAGCACAATGATCTCTTATGATGCAATTAGTATGGTCATCCTGAATCGGCACGATTCCTGATGACTTGGTCAATCACTCAGACACACGAACAGTTGATCTTTCCTCATAAGCTGAGTTTACAAAACAAAATCTTTAATAAGTCCTAACTCCAATCTGGTGGTAACTTGTTCTCAAGTCGATCCTTGAATATAGAACAACTCCTTGTGAGGGATCTGTAACACTTGATACAGAGGTCTCTCTTACTCCTCGTGACTCTTAGAGTAAACGAGAACATCATCGACGAAGATGATGATTAACTTATCGAGAAATGGACCAAAATTCCATTTCTTGAAGTCTAACCCAACTAACTTCGTTGGCGATATCCTACACAAAGCGATTGGGATCTGAATAAATCTAGAAACTAGATCAATCAGAAACTCAACATCCGTCCGTCCGTACAAACTTGGGACATTCTCAGAAAATTTTCCCCAAAAACTTTCAATGACAGGTACCTTATTCAAATGTTTGATACCGTCCTAAGGAATAAACGAATGTATCAACATGAACATGAGTACCCTTTACTAAACATGAGTTCTCACAAGGTCTCAACCCAATCAGAACCCACCAAACATACTTGCTTGTGTGTCAACACACATTGTTTCAATCAAGAAAAATTTCAAACAAGTTTCGACCAGAGATCACACAACAAAACCCTAACAGACCTATTCCCCAACATTCCCGAAAGACTCGACCAGCTCTGATACCACTAATGCGACACCCTAAACTCGGGTCATCACATAGTTACCCGTTTGGGGAAATAAAATTTAATTTGCTGGTTACTTTTGGAAAATAATGTTTTCTCAACGTTCATATTTTCAAAATACGGTGATAAATTTTTTTTTTCTTTTAACTTCACAACCACAACAGCAATAATGAAATCAAACCACACTTAATTACATAAGGAATATAAGTCATACAACTATACTGCCTCATATATTTTCACACCTAAATCAACATCAGTTTTATCTTCAAAACATAATAGGACCTAAGCTGGTCGTAACTAACAGACACTACCGCCAACAAGAGCAGCACAGCACGCTTCCAACTAGACAGCCTTCTTCTTCGTGTAGGGATCATACCCCTTGTGCTACTCTGATATGTGTTGTAAGGGTGAGACACCAATATAGGGATTTTACAAAATAACAAAATGCTAGCACAAAAGAAGGCACAAGTACAATTTCATGTTATAACAACATAGGCATCCCTACTATAGCATACAATTTATCAATGGGTTTCACACCCCAAACATCAACTTTGGAAAATTATGCATGAGCACTTCAATACATCATCTAACTTTTCCTAATCTCATGAGATATCTCCAACATCGTAATGAGTTGATCAGACTCGATAGTTACAGGCACGCAGCCACAGACACGCAGTCAAAACCCATCTCACACTGTCCAACATTGAGGCACAGGTGATATCAACGTTGATGGGGCCTCATTGTCCACCCGGCACAATAAGAACATCTTTATGATCTACCATGACGCCGCATGGTAATCACTCATATAAAACCTATCACACACTGTCCAACATCGTGGCACAGGTGTCACAACGTAGATAGGGCCTCATTGTCCACTAGGCACAATAAGAACATCGTTATGATCTACCATGACGCCGCATGGTAATCACTCGTTTGATCATGGCACGTCTGCCAAATGCATGCAATAAAAACCTTTTGTTCTCAACACTTTTCTTTGTGCTATATCTTTATTTGTCAAAGCTCTCAAAAGCTTTCGACCCATCATTGTTTTTAAACATCAAAACTCTCAAAAACTTTCATCTTATCATCGTTTTAAACATCAAATGCTCTCAAAAGCTTTCAACTTATCATCGTTTTCAACATCGAATGCTCTCAAAAGCATCATCGTTTTCAACATCTTTACAACTTTTATTAACAACACAGGACCTCAAAGTCCGAGTGCTCAATCACGAAGCCCTTAGACCGTTGCAATCAGTCTTAGGTTCGTGGTAATAGAAAACATCTCAAAACGTTTTAACTTATTTACGTAGATACCCAGTCTACAACATAACGAACCTTAATACCCCGACGTCTCGGTTATTAAGTTCCATATCATCGTTTTACATCGTTTTTGTCTGTGAAAAACAAATCTAAAATAAGACAACGTCATAAGAACACTAGCATCCCGACATCTCGGTTACTAAGTTCTATATCGTCGCTAAGTAAAACTCATTTACAGAAAATCATTTCTACTTGAAAACTCTTTTACTGAAACTTCAGCTTTAAAAATTAAATTAATTCCGATTAAACCTCTTTTCAAAACCAGTACTGCTATTTTTAAACTTTCACCCTAAATAATTTCAAAACTTGCCATCGTTTATCATTTTCCAAGAAAATATTTTTAAAGTCAAACTTTGACTTTTTATTTTATATTATTATTTTATTATTTTTATTTTTATAATGTATTTTTGAATATTAATTTCACAAAATAACTTTTCACAATATTTCGGAATTTCTTGCGTAAAAATTAGCAGTACTAAAAAAATTTCACGGTTACACTCTCACCGTGACTCACAAATTTCTTTTACACTGATAAATTATTAAAATAATAATTGTTCTCAAAAACTCATTATTTTCCCAAAATAATATTTTCCACCATTATTATATTCCAACATTTCCCATAAAACGTTGAATATAATTTTCACAACTTATTAAATCTTTTATCTGATTAATCGGTTGTGCACTGACCACTGTCCGGCCTCTCAAACAACATTCAACATTCATCATCCAACAATATCATCATAATTATATCACCAGGCAGATCATGCATCATAGCAACATAATATACTACTGCAGATAATTAAATCAATTAAAAGCAGATAAATCACCGATACTCAGATAAACAACACAACGTAAGCCACATAAACAAATAATCACAACCACATATAAATCATATAAACCACACTACAAGCAAAGAGTTATTGAGAAAAATCCATCATGGCAAGCCCCCCTTACCTCTTGAAGATTGAACTAACCGTTCCTGTTAATCTCCTGATCCCGATCCGATTTTTCCTCTCCGTCAGCGTAAATCGGTTAACTCAGTTGTTTCCTTCAAACGAATTGCAACCAAAATAAATCAAATAAAACAACAACACACTTAAATCAATGGGGGTTAGGGTTGGCTTTACCCAATTTTCTAGGTTAGGAAACTTAAAATTTGATTAACTTAGGGATTAATGATCCATAAGTTACTTAAGCATGATTAATCACTTTAACCATGATTATGAACTAAGAATCATAAACTAAACCCATCTAGTTCTAAGAACCAGGGTTCGGTTTTCTCAATATCAATAGGCTAGAAGTTTTAAAATTTCATCAACTCTTGGATTTAATCAACATACAAAGCTTAGAGTTGGATTCAAAGATTACAACAACTTTTGAATCACAAAATCATTAAGTGATCATACCTAGGGTTTCGGTTTTTGAAGAAGCAAATAGGCTCAAGTTTGATTTTTGATCCTCTATATACTTGAATACAAGAACTATCAATATATAATCATGAATCAAGACATGAAATTGAAACAAAACCTAAGAACACAAAGTTAACCTAGGTTCGGCCATGACCAGAAGTCAAGGAAAGAAATTTCTCATGATCTTGTGCTTCTAGATGATGAAAATAGAGATGATTATAAGATCATAGCAATTGGTTTCATGTCAAAAGGATTTTTCTAGAATTAGTTATGAATTTTTGAATCTAGCTTCAAGAACTTTAAACAAATGAAGAACATGTTGATCAAAGGCATAAACTCAAGAATCTTATGAAGAGAAAAGCTTAGAATAGCAAGATTAAGAGAGACTACCTCTTGATGATCAAAGAAAATGATGATTTGGATGATGTTCTTCAAGGTTTTCTTATGGTGTTCTTGAGAAACTTAAAGAAGAATATGAACATAGTTAGGGTTTTAGAACAGTTTTAGTATTTTGGGTGGATCTCTCAACATACTTGTCCGTTTTGGATGATCTTTATGTCGTTGGAAAGAAGAGAGAAAGATGAACAACTTTCATGTTGAAAGTTTTCCGAGATTCAAAATAGAAACCGGTCAGAATTGCCAATCAAAATCTGGCGAATTATGAGCTCCAAAGAACATGAAAATGGAAAAATGCCTTAAGGAAGAAGACAACTTATTTAAATGAAGAAGAAAACAAGCTTAATGAAGAAGGCATTGGAGCCGTGAGGATGGGGCAAAGCTTGGTCAATTTGTCCAATGGCATTTGGTAGAAATTGTCATAAAAAGACAAGGGTATTTTGGTCATTTCATAGGAAAATTTAATGTTGCCATAAATGTGCCATTATGGCCATTTATGATAGGATAAACTCGTCATAAATGCTCGTCAAGTCGGTCAATCCAATGTCTCTGCTACGTTGCCGACTTCCCGATTCATCTGACTCAGGCTCTGCCTAGAGACATCTCGACGTATAGGCCCGCAACAAATATAATATTTTAATTTTTTTACCAAAATTTTCAAAACTTCCAGTATCATAGTAAATATGATAAAAACATTTTTCATCTTGTTCACGACTCAAAATTAGGTCTTCTGAGCAGTAAACTTTTACTGTCAATGAAGACGCAGAAAAGCAATGACCAGGCTCAAGTCTCGAGTTTTCAACCAAAAACTTCCCCGTAGCCTTATAAAAATAAGTATAACAAGGAAATGACCTTGGTTTATCCAAAATCATTTTCTAAATCTCGGATAAAAATATATGTTTATATATTTATTACCGATATTACGAAACAGCGAAAATCGGGGTGTTACACCACTGTTCTACCTGGTGGGACATGGTGCCTGACTTTATTAGAGAGGAGTCTCTCCGTAATTTTATTGGCTTGCCTAATTATAGGTTCAGTTGATTGTTTCTCTCATGGGTTTGGTTTTATGCCCCCCCCCCCCCCCCCCATGTTTTCCTTGTACTACTTTTCCCTATATATTTTATGTTGGCTTGCGGCAGATGATTGTTAGTAGTTGGGGTGCCAACATAGTTGGGATGCCTTCTGCTTTAGTGATGCCTCTGCATGCCATAGCCTTTAATTAAAATAAAAACAGAATATTTTTAAATTTAAAAAGAAAACAGAGTCTTCCAAATAATTCTTCAATGTTTGGATGGCAGTGAAGAGTGGAGAGTGGTAGCGCAAACTTCAAGTAACAGGGGCCAAGCAATACTAAATACTAATTCATGAGAGGAAGAAAAGAAGAAAGAGAGAGAAAGCAGAAGCTTTACTATTCACTTTCTCTATTCCCATGGGTGAAGATCTGCCCCTTTCCCTTTACCATCACACCTTCTCGTCTCATCTTGCTTCTCATTACCATCTCGAATCTTTCATTCTCCCTCTTTTGTGATTTCCCCCTTTGATCATTTCTTCTTTTCCTCTTTCTTCATCTAACTACTCTGTCAGTATATATACGAACGTTTGCCCATGATCGAGAATTAACAGATCCCCACATCTCTCTTTTTACAAAATCAAGTACCCTACACACTTTCATAAATCGCCCAGCGACTGTTATTTTTATCATTTTATTTTCTCATTCAAAATATTCCGTGACATTAATATTTAGGGTGTTATTTTAACACCAACACATACTTTTATACTTTTCCCATATATTTATTCATTATTTCTCTCTCATCTATGTCAAAAGTTGGTGTCAAAATATCATTTCTCCTTAACATATATGCACACACACACATCCCTAGATACATGCTCATACAAAGGAAAAAGTAATAGTACACAACATGGAACTGAGATAGGTTCTGTTCACACCGCCACATGATTATGCATCAATACCATCAACATAAAAAGTGAGTCTATTATCGTGCAATGCAATCCTAACTTTTGGTTTTGTACAAGTTTCTCCTAACTGCAACAACAAATATATTACACATTTTTAACATCTTCATATTTAAGGATACGTGACAAAGCTAAAGTACATATGTGACATTAAATTTAATTAGACGATAAAATTATAAAAAAAAACTATATGTGTGGATAATATTCCTCCATGAACTTGCATTAGGCCTAGGAATGGCGAGATCTGCATTGAAATTAGAAAGTGACAAATTTTGTCATACATTTGCTTATCTAATTCACAATACCCACAATCGTTGCATGCAAATCAGTGTATATACATTTGGTATTAGAACAAAACCATTAATTAGAATTTATGCTTAAGAAAAAGACTTAAAAAAAATGATTATGTAATGTGTACTATATTAGAACTACGTTATGAGTCCATTAGCAATAGCATGATTAGTCCTAAAATTTGTCTGTCTCATACACCGGAAGCTCCTCACAAAACCTCTTATTTCCCATCACGGTTAGGTGATCAAGTTCGAAAAGATCCGAACTTGAACAGCTTGCTGCATCATCATCTTCATCCTCGTTTATACTCATAGGAAAGTCCCTCAAAACCAAATCACTCTTCTCTTTCAACAACTCTCTAGCAGCCTCTTCCACTCCCCTTCTCTTGACCTATTCCTCTTTCTTCTCAACTCCAATCTTCCATGTCGTCGGCACCGACATAGGCACTAGGCTCATGTCTTCTTCTTCAAAAAGACACTTATGCCCACAAGCTTTACTATCTTCATCAACGATCACACTTACAGGGTAGAACCTCACTGTTTTTTTAACATCATTGTGCAACTTTTATCTTGAAGAAGGTGAGGTCTTCCTTAAACAAGACCGTGAAAATGAGGAAGCATAAGAACATGTAGAAGCTTTTCCTGATTTGGGTTTTCTCTCAGCATTCACGTCTTGCCTTTTCTTTGTGTTCCCTATTGTAAACAGAGAGTTAAGAAAATTCGTGAGCCTTCTTCCCCCTGGAGATATGGATTGCTTCACTTTCTTGCACTAGTGCGAAATATACATTTAACATCAGTTTTTTAACATCGGTTTTAACAAAACCGATGTCAAATAGGAGGCAGTGGCATTTTTGAAATTAAACTAAAATATTTTAACATCGGTTATTGCTTAAACCGATGTGATAAAAATATTTAACATTGGTTTTAAAAAAACCGATGTGGAAAAGTGAAACCAATTTTTTTTTATTATTCATAATATTAGACATCGGTTTTGAATAACCGATGTGGAAAAGGGAAACAAATTATAATTTTTTTTTAATCAGCCATAATATTACACATCGGTTTTCAATAACCGATGTAGTAAATTAAAAAAATGAAATTTTAAAATAAATTGTAAGTTTCTACATCGGTTATAAATAAACCGATGTGAAAAATCACTAACCACATCGGTTTTTTTAAACCGATGTGTAATAACCTAAGTTTCTATTTTCATTCCCTCCTACTCTTCGCGCCGTCTTCCATTCCATTTGTTTTTCATTCCTTTGTCATTGCTTCTCCATCTCTAAGTCACATTGCTCTCTTCGACCTTTCTCTCTCTCTCGGGTAAGCTCTCCCTCTCACAGCTATAACGATTTCCCTTTCTCCCTACTCTCTGCAAATCCCTAATCGTAGACAAAGAAGAAGACCACTGCGAGCCTTCATTTTCTGCTTCGGAAGAGAAACACTAAGAACCACTGAGAACGGCCATCCGCGAGCTACCCTCGTTTGCGTGAAGAGCGCCATTTTTGCTCGTCCCTCCTCCTCCCTCAGGTATATATGCGTCTCTCTCACTCTCTTTCTCTCTCTCTCTTCCTTTAGGGTTACTACTTTTCACAGTGGAGGAGTTGCATTGCCTGAGAAAGGCACATGAAACCACTCTACATGAAAACACATGTGTTGTTATGTTGCTCAAAGACTGGATTTTTCCAGTGGTGGTATCACCCGTCACGGCCGTGCTGCCTGTCACGGCTAGGCCATGACGGATTCTGCCTTGGAGGTTGCTTCACTGGTTGGTCTGTCACGGCCGTGACCACCATCACGGCTAGGCCGTGATCAGTTCTGCCTATGAGTGTCTGGTTCAGTTGGAATGTCACGGTCGTGATGGCCATCACGGCCAGACCGTGACAGGTTCTGTTTTGGAGGTTGCTTCACTGGTTAGTCTGTCACGACCGTGACCACCATCACGGCTAGGCCGTGATCAATTCTGCCTGTGAAGGTCTGGTTCAGTTGACATGTCACGGTCGTGATGGTCATCACGGGCTGGCCGTGACCAGTTCTGACTTTTCCATTCTTTCTTTTAAGATCTACTCGATCACGGCCGTGATGGCTTTCAAGGCTAGGCCGTGATGGGCTCTGTTTGGCTAATTTTCTTCACTTTTCAAGCCCCATCTTCATGCAAGCTACATAATTAGTAAAGCCTTAGTTTCCCGTGTGAGATGCAATACTAATGAGCACACGTGTATGTGCTTAATGTACCGCTCATTGTGTTGGATCTTGAATTGTCCAAACTTGGACAGTTTGAGAAAAAACTTTTTCTTAATTCAGTGAAAATAGTTATTCATTGATTCTAATGTTATATACTTGATGAAAGTTCAGATTGATACATTTCCTTTCATTCTCCGGGTGCATACTTTATCGTGGTGGATGTCATCGTGTTCAAGTAGTGTACGTTGGAGACCGAAGGGAAATGCTGCCGAAATTTTGTCGAGTATGAGCATGAGAGTTAAGGACTAACTGTTAACCGAAGGTTGAAAAAGTTTCTTCTCTAATGGGATAGGGCCATACCCTGTCATAAGAAGTGGTTGATGAATATGTTGGACTTAGTACGAAGTTATTGGTTTAGTCATGGATCGCGGTTGGATGAATGCTAGACGGACAAGTGATGCGTATGAGAATGGAGTGGAATATTTTCTACAGTTTGCAAAAACAAATGCTCCTGATAGTGGTAACGAAAGGTTTTATTGTCCTTGTGTTAACTGTTTGAATGAGAGACGACTAGAAGCTGAGGAGATACGTGATCATCTTATTTTTGAGGGGATTTGCAAGAGTTATACAACATGGATATGTCATGGTGAATCATTAGACAGGTCGAGGGTGTCGGATAGAGAGGAAGTTGATGACGTGGAAATGGACGATGGACTAGAGGACGTGATCCGTGATGTTTGGCAAGAGTCTTTTCGGCGCGCACATGTGTATGATACTTTGTGCAGTGATGGAGAAGTGGCTTTGTATCCGGGGTGCACTAATTTCACACGGTTGACAGCGGTGTTAAGATTGTTCAATGTGAAGGCGAGAAATGGGTGGAGCGATAAAAGCTTTACCGAATTGCTTGAGTTGTTGAAAGACATGCTTCCAGAAGGCAACACATTGCCATCTCGAAACTATGAGGCGAAGAAGATATTGTGTCCGACGGGTATGGAGTATAAGAAAATACACGCTTGCCCCAATGATTGCATATTGTACAGGAAAGAGTTTGAAGAGATGCACGAGTTCCCCAGGTGTGGGGTATCATGCTACAAAGTGAAGGATGGTGATTCTAGTTGTGATGTGGTCACCAAAGGTCCTCCTGCGAAGGAGTTATGGTATCTTCCTGTGATTCCGCAGTTCAAGCAATTGTTTGCTAATGTAAATGACAAAAGAACATTAGATGGCATGCAGATGAGAGGAAGTGTGATGGACAGCTTCGGCATCCGGCCGATTCTTTGCAATGGAAGAGAATTGATAGTTTGTTTCCGGATTTCGGCAACGAGCCTAGAAACCTCAAGCTTGGACTTGCTACCGATGGAATGAATCCATATGGAAACTTAAGTAGTATTCATAGTTCATAGCCTGTTCTCCTGGTAATTTACAACCTGTCTCCTTGGTTGTGCTTGAAGCGCAAATACATTATGTTAAGTATGATGATTTCGGGTCCTATACAGCCAGGAAATGATATTGATGTTTATCTGAGTCCCTTGATTGAAGACTTGAGAATGTTGTGGGATGAAGGCGTTGATGTGATTGACGGGTATTGCCGTGAGACATTCAGATTGCGTGCCATGTTATTTTGCACCATCAATGACTTTCCAGTATACGGGAACCTGTGTGGGTATAGTGTTATGGGGCATAAAGCATGTCCAATATGTGAAGAAGGCACATGCTACCATCAACTGCAACATGGAAGGAAGACGGTTTACCTTGGGCATCGGAGATTTCTCCGACGTAATCATCCTTATCGTAGATTGAGAAATGCTTTCAATGGACTCCCGGAGAATGAAATTGCTCCGGTGGCCTTGACTGGAGAGCAAGTTTATGAAAAGGTGAACAACACTAATGTTATCTATAGGAAGACCTGGAAGAAGGCTACCGAGAAGAAAATATGGAAGAAGAGGTCAATCTTCTTTGATCTTCCATACTGGTGCAAGCTTGATGTAAGACATTGTATTGATGTGATGCATGTGGAGAAAAATGTGTGTGACAGTTTAATCGGAACGTTTCTCAACATTCAAGGTAAGACAAAGGATGGTGTGAATGCTCGTCTGGATCTAGTTGCGATGGGTATACGAGAGCAGTTAGCTCCACTTAAAGTGGGGGATAAGAAGACTTATTTGCCCCCAGCATGTCATACTTTATCAAAAAAAGAAAAGAAAAGAAGTTTCTGTGAATGTCTACGGGGAGTCAAAGTGCCACAGGGTTACTCTTCAGATATCAAAAGACTTGTCTCGATGAACGATCTCAAATTAGTTGGCTTAAAGTCTGATGATTGTCATGTCTTGATGCAACAACTAATACCGGTGGCCATTCGTGACATATTGCCTAAAAAAGTCAGACATGCCATTACCAGGTTATGCTTATTCTTCAATGCTATATGTAGCAAGGTCATTGACACTAAAAAGTTGGATGACTTGGAAAATGAGGCAGCCATTATATTGTGCCAATTGGAGATGTATTTTCCACCTTCATTTTTTGACATCATGGTTCATTTAATTGTTCATCTAGTGAGGGAGATTAGATTGTGCGGCCCCGTTTATTTAAGGTGGATGTACCCGATTGAGCGATACATGAAGATCTTGAAAGGATATATGAAAAATCCACACCGTCCCGAAGCATCTATTGTTGAACGGTATGTTGCAGAAGAAGCTATTGAGTTTTGTACAGACTACATGTCAGAAGCGGAACCTGTAGGGCTTCCGAAGTCTCGTCACGAAGGAAGATATGATGGTAAGGGTACACGAGGTATAACTGTTAAGACCATGGATCGGGAGGAAGTGCTTCAAGCACATTTGTATATATTGAATAACATTGATGAGGTTGAACCATACTTATGTGAGCATAAAATCATCATCAATGAAACTTACCCTAGAATGAATGAAAAAAGGTGTTTGAACAAGCATAACAAGACTTTCTTGAACTGGTTTAAAGAAAAAATTGCAAAGGATGGTATTGCTTCTGATACATTAAAATGGCTAGCACAGGGGCCTAACTTTGATGTCATATGCTGGAATGGGTACGATATCAATAAGTTTTCCTTCTATACAAAGTCCCAGGATGACAAAAGTACAATGCAAAACAGTGGGGTTATGGTCGTCGCTGAGTCCATGCATTTCTCTAGTTCGAAAGATAAAAACCCTGTTATGGCATCCGTTTCATACTTTGGAATCATTGAAGAGATATGGGAGGTTGATTACACGAAGTTTAGAGTACCTATTTTTAAATGTCAGTAGGTCGACAGTAATAATGGTGTGCAAACCGATGAGTTAGGATTCAAATTGGTGGACCTTAATAAGGTAGGTAATAAAGAGGAGCCTTTCATCATGTCATCCCAAGCAAAACAAGTGTTTTATATCCGTGATCCTTCTAAAAAAAGGTGGTCAGTGGTTCTCCAGGGAAAAAACATGTATAATGGTAGTGAGGGGAATCACGATTCAACTCTTGATATTTCTGATACTCCTTCTTTCTCAACACGAGTGCCTAATTTCAATGAGGAAAATGAAGTGGATGATGTACATGCTACTCGTAATGATCACCAAGAAGGGTTATGGGAGAACTTTACTAATTGACCACAAAGTAAGTTTAGTTTGAGTTATGTTTAAAGGCATATTATATGTTTACGTTGATATTTATAAGTTATGTTTACGTACGTTGATCGATATTTATAAGTTATGTTTGATATTTATCCTGACATACTAACAAGTTTTTTTTTTGTTTAAACAGGTATTCATGGCTGATCGTGAGGATATCCCTCCTTCATGGAGCGGGTCGGAGACCCCGTCTACTGGTAGAAAGGGTAGACGTGCCACACGAATGAGGAATTTGACTGGCAACCGTGGTTCAAATCAAAGGATAAGAATAGACTTTGATAATAACCGCAATCCTATTGGGCCAATGGCAGAGCAGTTTAATAGTTTTGTGGCGAGCCTTGCTAGGAGCATGCCTAGTATACTCATTGATATTTGGAAAGATGTACCGGCGGATGTGAAGGATCAGATATGGGAGAGTATTCTGGTATCTATACTTTTACGTCCTGTGTTTGTCTGTATCTACTTTATTTTTATCTTAATAATATGATACAATAATTCATTGATTCTTTTGGTCTTAATGTAGCTGACCTTTGACATACCGGATACGTGCGTTATGAAGAAGCGTTTGCTAAAGTATGCTGGTGAGCGTTGGAGGGGTTTTAAGACCGACCTGGGCAGATACTATGTATTCAATCCAAAATGTAAAAAGAACCCACTTGAGGTGTACCCGTTTCTTGACCAGGCGACTTGGGATCGCTTTGTTCAGAGCCGGCATGATCCCAGCTTTCAGGTTAACTTATTTGATTTGTCTCTAAATTTATGTAATTTCATTAATTTTATTTACTTATGTAATTTAATTGTCTTCTATTTATAACAGGAGAAGAGGAAAAAGAGGAAGAAAAACCAAAGCAATAATGTCTACCCCCATGTCATGTCTCGTGGGGGATATAAAAAGCTTGGTCAGATAATGGTTGGAGAGGAAAAGAATGCACGTCAGGAAGCCGCATCTCAGGCGGATCCTAATGCTGAAAATCATCCAGAGGTTGTTGATCCACCTCCACCCCCACGCCATCGTAAATGGAAGAGGGCCCGACAAAGAAAAATAGGACAATATACATCTGAGGAGGCCCGCCAAGTAGCTGAGAAGATTATAAATATAGTTTGAATTGTAATTGTCATTTTAAGATTGTTACCGAATTGTAATGTGACCTGATATTTTATGTGATAGGATGCCTTGGACGAGCAGGTAACCCAAGGAACCTTTGTTCCTAGAGGACGCGGGGATATCTTAGCTGCTGCCATCGGTAAACCAGACCACCTGGGCCGTGTCATTTGTGTTGGATGGGGTGTCGGCATTCGCCAATACCATGGTTCATCTTCACACCAATGCCACAGGGATGTTGATGCAGATAGAGCACGGCTAAAACATGAGATTGTAGCTGAGCTTCGACAGGAGATGGCCGAGCAGTTTGCCCAGCAGATGGCAATATTGACTTCTATGTCCCAGCAGATGACAGTCGGTGTCCACCCTCTGTCCATGTGAGCACTAAGGGCTCATGCGATCCTCCTCATCAGCCTGAAAATGATGATGATGGTGATGATGATGATGATGATGATGGTGATGATGATGATGATGATGATGATGATGACCCTGATAGGTGTGAGCTGTATGTTGATGATCATCTTCATCGCCGCTTAGTGGCATTGGGGAGGGCATATAATAACTTAGGTAATACCATACACCATCATTTATTACCGGATGATCAGCTGAGGGTCGTTGTTGAGATTATTCGAGATGCTGATGCTCGAGTCCCTGTGCCCACTGAGGAGGTTCAAACAGTGGGTCAGGCCCCCGGTAACTTCATCCTTCGGTCAAGAAGATTGGTCAGGTTTCTTGTTGCATCTGAGGTATTCAGTTAGTTGTGTTTTTCTATATTCATAGTTGAAATAATTTATTATTGTTTAAAGATAATGCTTTATTTTTATTCGTTATAGGATGTTAGAAATGATATTGTGCCTAAAAGGTCGGATCCAGGAAGACCAGAGATGTCTGCTCCTGCCAAGGTATTCATTTGACCATTTAGTTAATTACGAATTAAATAACTTAATTATCCGTGATTACTAATATATATCTATGTTGTTTAGGGGATCGACAAAGGGGCACCTGGCCATGGTGATGTTTTTAAAGTTCTGGCTATATAGGTTGTCACCATGGAGAATGACGCAACCTTGGTAAGGTTGGAACATGATGCCAGTCCAGGTGATGAACTGTATATCCCAAAGAAGGAACGTGTGGAGATGGTACTCAATAAAGAAATGGCTAGTTCTGCACACATATCGTTATGGTTCAAGTAAGTACATTTTATTCATAAGTTAAGTAATTAATTTTTATATACTATGATAATTAACATGTTTTTCAAATATATTAGGTATCTGCATCATATGTTAGTTGATCAGGGTAACCTCGCCCTTTATGGGTTCATTGACCCCATGTTCATTCAAGGTGATGTTCTCCTAGCATCAGAAGACCCGGTCACCACCATACGTGATATACTTGCCCGAGACGATCATCAAATCTACCTTGCGCCTTATCTCAATAAGTAAGTACCGGTTATTTAAGTATAACTATATATGACTTAGTCATTAACTGTTCCACAAATACAGCCAGCATTGGCAACTGTTGATCTTGTACCCTAGGATGAACGTTGTGGTCTTCTTCTGCTCATTGGGAAATAAGCCGGTGAATGACCTGAAGACGATCATCGAAACATAAGAATTAAAATATTTTATAATCAGTAATGCAGTTGTTTTAATCTGAAATCTATTGGATATACTTTAATTAATGTTTTTGTCATGATAGGTCTATTACTGCAAACCACATGTTGCGTGGTGAAAGGCGTACTCGGGCTATCAGATGGATTATTCCTAGCGTAAGATATTTATTAGTTCAAATGCATCAAATGCATTGCGTATAATTATTGATTTCTATTTAATTCCTCATATTCTAATTGGGTTTCATTTGTACGTAGTCACGTATACAACGTGGATCATGGGAATGTGGCTACTATGTGATGCAGTGGATGTTGGAAATTATCTCCTCCAGGATCACTGAAAGATGGAACGAGGTAAATGTTAATTGACACAATTAGAAGTAATAGTTATAGATTCGTTATATGTTTTATGTTAGTTTATTACTTAAAAGATATAATCTTTTGTCCAATTAAACTTGCAGATATTCAACAATCCAACTCCATTATCTGATTCCGACATCAACAACATAAAGAGGCGTTGGGCAACTTTCTTTCTTGAAGTGCACCAACCATAGTTTGTATATATGTAGTTAGTTTAAAAACTTATCATGTACTAGCTATAGTGTACTTTTGACTGATCATATGTATTTGATATGAAATCTATAATATATCATGTAGCTTTTTGGTTTCTAATTATCTTTGTTGTCTGAATGTAATTGAACGTACATATGTATTGTTCGTAATAAATTCAGTATATATTATTTGTGTTTTTGTCGTACAAAAGTGATTGTGTTTAGAATATTCACAGTATGTTATTCTGGTATTGATCTGCATTACTGAAACAGGGGAAAAGAATGATAGAAATGTAAATAACAGAATAAAAAAAATGAGACTTTACACATCGGTTTTGGAAAAACCGATGTGAAAATATCACTTTCCACATCGGTTTTTATAAAAACCGATGTGGAAATTTCACTTTACACATCGGTTCTCATGAAAACCGATGTGGAAAGTGAAATTTCCAATAGGTTACCAATTGATAAATTAATTTTCCACATCGGTTAGAGACAAAACCGCTGTTAAAATTATACTATTAACATCGGTTTGAAAACCGACGTGAAAAGTGGCAATAAACCACATCAGTCATTTCAACATCAGTTTGAAAACCGATGTGAAAAGCCAAAAATAACCGATGTGGAATCCCTTTTCTGCACCAGTGTTGAGATTGTTTTAAATCTTCGTGGCTCTCGATTTGGACTTAATCACACCGTCTTCATTGCTTTCAATGCTTCTTGTTTTGGGGTTATGATGAGAATAATCATCAGAAATTTGTACACCCTTTTGTTCGTGAAACAGAGTACTCTGTCTTCTCTGTGTGTTTCTTCTCTGACTTTTCACACGCGCTGGTCTTCACTGGCTTAGGCTAATGTGGTGCGAAACACGAGGCACATGATCTCGTTCCTAACATGGATTCTGTGTCGGAGGACGATAATCCACCGGAACTAGAATCCGAAGGCACATGATGATGATCACGATCACGATGTCGATGTGAAATCCTCTGTCTCCCTTGAGTCTCTTCCTTCTCCATGTCTCTGTTGCATTTGATGTTGTTTCTGCTCTGTTTCTTCAATGTTGTTGTTGTTGTTGTTTCTCTGTAGAACTTTATGTCGCCACTCTTTCTCTCTCCTTCGTCAATGACGGAAAGGTAAATTTTGTAGAGAATGACAGAAGAGAAAGAAGGGTTTTTAGCATTGTTTTGAGACCCGTTGCTGTCTAAACTGTACATGTTGTTGTTGTTGATGTAGGGGTGTGCAATAAAGTGGAGAATCATGGGTGAAAAAAGGAAATCACGAAGTAGGAGGAGGGGGTGACAAACAGGGAATAAAGGCTAGTGGGGTAGAGAGTGTGAGGAAGATTCAAAAGCTGCCATAGAAGAAGGTGTCTCAAATGATCATGAGAGAGAGAAAGCTAGTTGTTATAGTTATGAGTTATGCGACATGGGCATGGACATGGACATGATTGATGAAGAGGATGAGTGAAGAACAGAGTGGCAGGCTTTGGAATCGGAATGCAGGGGAAGGGAACATGGAGATTGGGACTTTATAAAGGTATCATCATGCACGTGCATCTCCATTCTCTTCCCATGGGGTCCCACAATGCCAGTTTGGAATGTGTTGATGTGGCACTTGAATTCACTCCGTGATTCTCTCTTTGTCCCTTTTTTTGGTTTTTGATGGCCCTTAATTTTGCCCCTTAATTTTGTCCCTTATTTTAGGTTTTCGATGGCCCTTAATTTTGTCCCTTTTTTTTTTTGGGTTTTTGATGGCCTTTAATTTCGAACTTGTAGCCGTTGATCATGTTGAAAGGATTAATTGGTACAATATTTAGTAATCAAAAGGCTCCAACACATGCTCACACTGGGAGAGGGCTCGTGTCTTAAAATGGAAAAATATGCATATTTTTGGATTAATTATAGTAACTTTAGAGATCCACGCATTGGAATTCATGTAGGGGGATTTCATGTCCTATTTTGGTGTACTATATCGTTTTCCAACCAATAATATTTTATCATGTATCCTACCTTTTCGATATTAAATTAAAATTTAACTTATATGACAAGATATTATTTATTGGAATATGATATGATACACCAGAATGAATTAGGATTCATGGGATCCTCTTCCGGAATTTAGATGATTACCTACCAATTTAGCCCGAGCATGAATTTCACTTTTTCCTTCTTTGGATAGGAGAGATGATATGAATTTGAACATATCAACAAATATGGCTCGGTTATTAAATTCGATAGGTTGGGTGTATTGGAATATCATTTCATTCGATGTGTCAGTCAAGGCTGACTTTGATCCTGATTTCTTGCTCTGGTACCCATTGCCAATAAAAGAAAATAGTTGCCTATACATGGTTGGTAGATTGAAAAGAAAAACGGATAAGATTAATAGGTTTTAAATTTCAATTGAGCTGGCAAGGCCATAATTTTGTTTTTTATTAAGTAACAATGTAATGTGGTCAAGTTTTCCATCAGAAAAAAAAAACGTAATGTGGTCAAGTATAAGAGGGATGCTCATGCCCTATTTAAATAAAATGTCAAGAAAAAACAAACAGACTATCTTCCACTAAGTAAGATTCATTTGTTGCAACCATTGAATTGTGTCCCCGTTTTGAATATTTATATTGTGGATTATAGCCTAGAAAGGATGAATATGCACTAAGGTTGGCTTCGTATGGTAGGTATATAATGTGCTTTGTATTTCTTTTAATAATATTGGTTTATATTTAAAAATCTAGTAGATATTTTTTTTCCAGCATTATCATTGTGTATTGGTTTCTTGGTTAGATAAAATAAGGGAAAATTTAATATTTTAAATATTTTAATATAAGATAATTTAACTACAGGTTGTGTTAGCACACATTAACAAAATTCTTTAGCTAAATATATTTTTTCGTTGTAATTAGTATTATTTATTCACTTTCTTAATGTATCTTTAAAAATAATAAATAACATATTATAAGCAGAAAAATTAAATTATAATGATTGATAGAAAAATCAAGAATGAAGAAGAATCATTCCAAAATGTGATTGCACGAGCAAAATATCTTCATTAATCATTGATCATTTAGCACAATGGAATAAATCAGGCAAACAAGACACATGTATTTGCTTATTCATTGTACCTAAATAAACAGATGGTTTAAATCCATTTACTAACTTATTATTATTTAGCATTTTTTTTATATATTTAAAGTTAACACGGTTCACATGTTGGGCCTAAGAAATACTCTTCAATTAAACCTTTTTTTTTGGGTTATATTTATTTTTTGTCCCAGTAAAATAGTAAAAGTTCATTTTTAGTCACTCATTTCTAAAACATACGTTTTTTATCCTTTAGTTTTCAAAATAGTTCACTTTTGATCATTAACGTCATTTTGATATGATCTTATCTACTAATGAAATGGGGATATGAAAAATGGATGTAAAACTCCATTTGACAAATCAGAACCAAATGAAACGTGGAATTTATTAAGAAAAAATAACATTTCTGTCATGATTGATATATTATTTGATTATATACCTTTGATGAATTTGAATTCATAAAAAGCTCGTTTTCTTAAACAAAATGGAAATGAGTAATGACAGTTAAAAGGTAAAAGGAAAAACATGAGGATCAGACAATGATAGGCTTTAATCATGGGAAATGAGGGATCTTTTAAGAGCGAGAAATTTACAGAAGGAGCCTGTAAATTAGGTCTTTTAATTTAATCATCTTAAATTTTAACCCAGGAGCCTCTTGATCATTGACTCATTGAACCCGGTAATGGAGCACTGAGTTTAGTAACGGCTACCTCATTGATTATTTGATATGTTCCTAAATTCACCAAAGTTGGTGCATGACAAAATATAAGAGCAATCACTTCCATCGGTTCCATGCACTTCCATCGGTTCCATGCACTTCCATGGGCTTAGTTTGGTTTATTGGACAAGGAATTGGGCCTTATCCAGTTATGGGAGGAACACAAGATGACCAAATTGATAGTTGGAGAGGGAGTTTGGATAGTTTTGGATGTTATACAAATATGTTGATTTTTACAATTAAAACATTATTTCTTACTAAAATGTAGTTTTTCAAAAGTTTATTGAATTTAAACTCCTACTTCTTCTTTTTTATAAACTGTGACTAAGCAACGTTGTTTGTGGCAAAAAAAAAAAAACAAATCAAAACAAAAAAACCACAAATGTTAAAAATAGAGAAGAATAGAGAGATGAAGAGAATAGAGATATAGATTCAAATGCTAGTTCTTCGGGAACTAGGATTCAAAGTCCAGTTCTTCGAGAACTAGCTGTCATATTTGTCATCGATATATTATGATCAAGTATATTAAATACAATCTAACTACTACTATTTATAGAATAATAGTAGGCTCCTAATCCTAGTCATTTTTCTATAAGAGAAGATAAGATAGGATAAGAGATAATATCATATAGTCATCCACTAAATCAAATTGTTTATAACACTTCCCCTTGCATTTGCTAAAACAAATATTCGTACTTTACAAATTTTATCAATCAAAATCACCATGAGAAATAATTAATACATCACCGGAGCATAACTCACAATTAGGATTTGATAGACAAAAATCAATCTTTACCTTGATTGAAAAATCCATCCAACAAAATGTTGACATACGACAACTATGATCAAGGTCTTTCCATACATGCTAAAAATATTAAGATAAATTTACTATTTTCAATATTTTCTCATATCTCACTCATAATCTCATACGAAGATTTTAAACCATCACGGTACTGGTAATATCTATCACATAATTGATTATAATCACAACCCCTGTCGTACCCAAAATTATAATACATCGCATTCACTTCAGAGAATGGTGTTCAATCCATTTGATTTTCTTTCTAATTTTTGCTACTCCAAGAGCATTCTCAATAGGCATGTGTATGATTTTTCCATCATTTTCCTTTGTTTCAATTTATACTAAGATCAAATGATCTTTTAAATTTCAATCATGGTTCAAAGGTCTAGTTCTTAAGGAACTATACCACAAATCTTCATATAACCATTACCAAGAAAATTTATTGGCTTTGTGCAATCCTTCAGGGATGCTTTAATAATAGATTCTTCCAGAATTTATCAAAAGCGATGAATTCAAGGTTTGCGAGATACATGGTGAAAACACTTGAAAAGAATTTGAAAAAAAGAACTCATATATGAAAGCTATGATTAGAGATTCAAAGCTATGAAAGCTATGATTATAAGAAAGAAAAATTGTTCCCTTGCTTAGAGATTCAATCTCTGATATACATCAAATAGAATATTTTGATGTTCTGTCATTTAGCATGAATTATTACATTGAAAAGATACCTACATAAAAAAATCGTTGCACTATTAGAGACTTGATCGTGCTGATAGCATGTTAAAAATAGAGAAGAATAGACATATGAAGAGAATAGAGATATAGATTCAAATGATAGTTCTTCGGGAACTAGGATTCAAAGTCCAGTTCTTCGGGAACTAGCTATCATATTTGTCATCGATATATTATGATCAAGTATATTACATACAATCTGACTACTACTATTTATAGAATAATAATAGATTCCTAATCCTAGTCAGTTTTCTATAAGAGAAGATAAGATAGGATAAGAGATAATATCATATAGCCATCCACTAAATCAAATTGTTTATAACAACAACGTTGTTTGCGGCTAAAGTAACCAAATAACTGTAGCTGGATCATTTTTTTTTTGTGATAGGAGGTATTGAGTGGAAACCAATTCCATTGTTATGTTTAAAAAATATTAAATCCTTAAATAAAATTTTATATTTCACATTTAGTTCAATTTTTTAATAGTTTAAAAATATTTTAAGAAATTAAAATTTAATAAAGTAAAGATAAATGTAATATTTTTACATAAAAAAGTGATGAAATTACCTTCAAAATTGGCAAAAAATATTTTAATTTTTTTTCTTTTCAAATACATAATTTTCTCCATTATTTTTTAAATTTATGATTTTTTAAAATTTTTTAGGAAATCATCATTTTAAAAATCGACTTATCTTTTCCGGTTCCTTTTATTTTCTTGTTTGGAAGTCAACATCCGATAATTGGGATGGCAATGGGTAGGAGTAGGATCTGGGTGGGGTACTATAGTACCCGTCTCCATACATGTGTTTGAAAAAATTACCCGTACCCAGGCCCGTACTCGTGTGGAGAGCAACTTTAGTACCCTTACACGTACCATCTACGTACCTAAGTACTCTTACCCGTTACCAGCACTTTAACTGTGAAAAGTAATAAATAACAAGAGAAACGTTATAAAATTAAAAAATATTCAAAGGTCTTTTAAACCTACTCATAAAACATTACAAATCAAAATATTTAAATAAATAAAAACATCTAAAAAGGAATTATAGATGCATTTAGGTTTAGGAAATTAATAATTTTAGATTAATTTTGGTTTTAACATTTGTATTATAGTTAAATTTATATATATTAGTAATATAAATAAGTAATTATATATACATATACATAAGTGCCCGTGTGGGACGGGATGCGTACCATAGTACCCGTACCCGCACTTATATCCATTCAAATTTGCAGGTATTTACCCATTCCCGGACCCTTACCCATTGTGTGGATAATTACCCTACCCATCATGGATAATTTTTGCGGGTACCCAATGGATAGGATACAAATTGTTGTCTCTACAATTACCAAGCTATTTGGTTTTTGTTTTATATTCAAGTTGGAAGTCGACATTAAAATTTAAAATTTTAATAAATGTTTTTTGTAATTAAAAAAAATAAAGTAAAACATAGAATAGAAACCAGATTTCCAATGAAAAAATAAATAAATAGTTTGAGAAATTATCGAAGAAGATGAATGATTTTTGTTCATAAAATATGGACACTATAAGGTATCCTCTTTGTTTTTTGATTGTATTTTCGAAAAGTGTGTATACAAAGAAGATAAAAAATAAGTGAGAGATGGAGATAAACATATACGATGTTAAATACTATATCCAAAATTTGTGTTCAAATAAGCGCCCATCGAAGAAAGTGTGCATTTGCTTTACGGACAGGATCGCAATCACCAGCGAGAAATACTTCACAGTTTTAAAGGCAAAAATTTAAAAATAAATAAATAAACAAAGAGAAGGCTAATGAGTATCCTAAGGGTACTCTTTAAAAAATCAAAAAAAAAGAAAGTTTTCATAGGAAACTGGTATAATTAATGTTTGAAAAAATGAAATAGTTAGTATTCCAATAAAAATTTGCTATTATTGATTCCGTAAAGAGTGTCAAAAGAACAATCGTTAACATCACCCAATAAACAAATCTCAAAATACACACTTTGAACTTTGAAAAGCCTTCTGCATCTTAACACCTACTGGCGCTACAAGGCTACAATAATAATAGGTTACTTTACGGAACACCAATGCCTTGTAAAATGCTTTCAACACCATTATGTTTTGTAGAGTTTGCATTGTACTATGTACCAGCAAGTGCTCAAAAAAAAAAAAAGGACGAAACAACTGCAGTCTTGCCTCATCACTCATCACCCGTGGTCATCACTCATCAATTGTCCCCTCCAATCAAAAAGTGATTTATGTTAATTCAATCATAAAAATATAAAATTTAGATTTTATTTTCATTTAATATACGATTAATATGAAAGTGTGAATTAATAATTAATTATATATTATAATATTATTTAAAATATTTATTTCTTATAATAGATATTTTAAAAAATATATATATTCATATAATTGATTTATAATGTAAAAATTTAGATGTCAAAATTTATATTATAATATTATATGATATTTTATATTTATATATAATATATTTATTTTATTTTATATCCGATATATGATTGTCTAAATTATGCTCCTATGTAATAGGAAAAAAAAATTATACTCATATGAGAAATGATATCTTATACAAATTGTTGCTACATGGATTGGACCTCCGCTCAAGCTTGCTTTCCTTTAAAGCTCAATCACTATAAAATAGCTCGGAGTTTGAGAGATTTCTGTTGTTACACCGATTGGACCTCAGCTCGGACTCACTTTCATTTTAAGCTCCATCGCTATAAAACAGCTCGGAGCTTGGGGGGCTTCTATTACTACACGGATTGAACCTCGGCTCGGGCTTGCTTTCCTTTTAAGCTAATCATTGTAAAACAACTCAGATCTTGGGGCAGCCCGGACTCGCTTTCCTTTCAAGATCCGTCGTTGTAAAACAACTCAAAGATTGGGGGACTTTTTGTTGATACATGGACCAGACCTCGACCCAAGCAGAAGTCAAGGACTGATGGGCGAGGATCATTCCAGACTAGTCAACAAGCCAGAGGAGACCAAGGTCGATTATCTTGTAACATTAAGGGTCGACGCAATACAAGCACCACAAATGGTCATAAATTGATAACGACTTTGTATTCACCCACATTAATGATATCCTTAATTACTCATAATGACTCACTATTGCAATGATAAGAACCACCCCCTCTAGATATCACATCTTTTTCATACACTACTTATACATGTTGAGAACCCGACTGGCTTGGGTATGAGAGTACCTTCCTTTCGCCATGAAGGCCCCCAGTCGATTTAGGGATGGCAATGCGTAAGGTCTGGGTATGGTATTATAGTACCCGTCCGCATACCCGCGTTTGAAAAAATTATCCATACCCAGACCCATACCCTCGTGGGTAGCAACTTTAGTACCCTTACACATACCCTCTGGGTACTTAAGTACTCGTACCTGCATCCGTTACCTGCACTTTAACAGTAAAAGAGCAATAAATAATAAAAGAAAGTTATAACAATTAAAAAACGATTCAAAGGTCTTTCAAATCTACTAATAAAATTTACAAATAAAAGATATTTAAATAAATAAAAATTCCAAAAAGGAATTATAGATGCAACTAGGTTTAGAAAGTTAGGAATCTTTAGATTAATTTTGGTTTTAAAATTTATATTATAGTTAAAATTATATATATTAGTAATATAAATAAATAAATAAATAATTATATATACATATACATATGTGCGGGTATGGGGCGGGGTGGGTACCATAGTACCCATACCCGCACCCGTACTCATTCAAATTTACGGTTAAGTACCCATACCCGAACCCTTATCCATTGTACGGTTAATTACCCTACCCATTATGGGCAATTTTTATGGGTACCCAATGGATATGGTACAAATTGTCATCCCTAAGTCTATTCCAACTAGGAAACCAACCTTCGAAACCCATGTCAGAACATAAATGTTATATTTAAAATGTAAATAAATAAAAAAGAACATTTTCCTAACTTTTTTTTACAACCATACAATAACGACTTGCACTATCAACCCAAAATCCCATTAAAATAGAATATTTTTAAATTTTAAAAAAAAAACAGAGCCTTCGAAATTATTCTTCAATGTTTGGATGGGAGTGAAGAGTGGAGAGTGGTAGCGAAAACTGCAAGTAACAGGGGCCAAGCAATACTAAATACTAATTCATGAGAGGAAGAAAAGAAAAAAGAGAGAGAAAGTAGCAACTTTACTATTCACTTTCTCTATAGACACTTATGCCCACAGGGTTTGCTATCTTCATCAACGATCACACTTACAGGGTAGAACCTCACTGTTTTTTAACACCATTGTGCAACTTTTCTCTTGAAGAAGGTGAGGTCTTCCTTAAACAAGACCATGAAAATGAGGAAGCAGAAGAACATGTAGAAGCTTGTCCTGACTTGGCTTTTCTCTTAGCTTTCACGTCTTGGCTTTTCTTTGTGTTTCCTATTGTAAACAGAGAGTTAAGAAAATTTGTGAGCCTTCTTCCCCCTGGAGATATGGATTGCTTCACTTTCTTGAGATTGTTATAAATCTTCGTGGCTCTCGATTTGGACTTAATCAAACCCTCTTCATTGCTTTCAATTCTTCTTGTTTTGGGGTTATGATGAGAATAATCATCGAAAATTTGTACACCCTTTTGTTCGTGAAACAGAGTACTTTGTCTTCTTTCTGTGTTTCTTCTCTGACTTTTCACACACGCTGGTCTTCACTGGCTTAGGCCAATGTGGTGTGAAACACGAGGCACATGATCTCGTTCCGTACATGGATTCTGTGTCGGAGGACGATAATCCACCGGAACTAGAATCCGAAGGCACATGATGATGATCACGATCACGATGTCGATGTGAAATCCTGTCTCCCTTGAGTCTCTTCCTTCTCCATGGCTCTGTTGCATTTGTTGTTGTTTCTGCTCTGTTTCTTCAATGCTACTGTTGTTGTTGTTTCTCTATAGAACTTTATGTCGCCACTCTTTCTTTCTCCTTCATCGATGATGGAAAGGTAAATTTTGTCGAGAATGGCAGAAGAGAAAGAAGGGTTTTTAGCGTTGTTTTGAGACCCGTTCCTGTCTAAACTGTACATGTTGTTATTGTTGATGTTGGGGTGTGTAATAAAGTGGAGAAGCACGAGTGAAAAAAGGAAATCACGAAGCAGGAGGAAGGGGTGACAAACAGGGAATAAAGGCTAGTGGGGCAGAGAGTGTGAGGAAGATTCAAAAGCTGCCATAGAAGAAGGTGTCCCAAATGATCATGAGAGAGAGAAGCTAGTTGTTATAGTTATGAGTTATGTTAACTAAAGGTTGTGTTAGCACACATTAACAAAATTCTTTAGTTAAATATATTTTTTCGTTGTAATTAGTATTATTTATTAACTTTCTTAATGTATCTTTAAAAATAATAAATAACATATTATAAGCAGAAAAATTAAATTATAATGATTGATAGAAAAATCAAGAATGAAGAAGAATCATTCCAAAATGTGAGTGTACGAGCAAAATATCTTCATTAATCATTGATCATTTAGCACAATGGAAAAAATCAGGCAAACAAGACACGTGTATTTGCTTATTCATTGTACCCAAATAAATAGATGATTTAAATCCATTTCCTAATTTATTATTATTTAGCATTTTTTTTAATCTATTTAAAGTTAACACGGTTCACGTTACTACCCAAAAAAAAAGCACGGTTCACATGTTGGGCCTAAAAAATACTCCGCAATTAAACCTTTTTTTTTGGTTAAATTTATTTTTTGTCCCAGTAAAATAATAAAAGTTCGTTTTAGTCACTTATTTCTAAAACGTACATTTTTTATCCTTTAGTTTTCAAAATAGTTCACTTTTGATCATTAACGTCATTTTTGATATGATCTTATCTACTAATGAAGTGGGGATATGAAAAATGGATGTAAAACTCCATTTGACAAATCAGAACCAAATGAAACGCGAAATTTATTAAGGAAAAATAACATTTCTATCATGATCGATATATTATTTGATTATATACCTTTTATGAATTTGAAGTCATAAAAAGCTCGTTTTCCTAAACAAAATGGAAATGAGTAATGACAGTTAAAAGATAAAAGGAAAAACATGTGGATCAGACAAAGATAGGCTTTAATCATGGGAAATGAGGGATCTTTTAAGAGCGAGAAATTTACAGAAGGAGCCTGCAAATTAGGTCTTTTAATTTAATCATCTTAAATTTTAACCCAGGAGCCTCTTGATCATTGACTCATTCCACCCAGTAATGGAGCACTGAGTTTAGTAACGGCTACCTCATTGATTTTTCGATATGTTCCTAAATTCACCAAAGTTGGTGCACAACAAAATATAAGAGCAATCACTTCCATCGGTTCCATGCACTGATATCCGGTTTCACCCAAAAAGAATACATCATTTTTTATTTCTTAAACAGTGCCATATAATTTCTCCAATATTTATTTAAGAAATCAAACATCCTTGAGAGTGTTGAAGCAAAGTTCTAATATTGCAGCTATACCTTATATTGCCATTCTTTAGATTACAAACTTAGATGTAAACTTACCAATTTAGATGTCATATTGAATAGGATTTGTGAATGTTCTTATGTCTAAGACCATCGTTATTATCTATATTCTCTACAAAATATTGAATTCTTATTTAACTATTCCAAGTTTCATCTGGAAGGCAAATTTCCATGCTCACAAAAATCTAAGTTAGTTTTGTACGACCAATTAACTCACGGATTTGAGTCAGACTGTCTCGGGATGAGTTGGGGAAATGATGTAGCTGAGGGATGTGTTTAAGGATGTTGCTATAAAAGATCAACAAGCAATCGCATGGGTGAGGTAACTCAACTAATTTGAGTAAAGAATATAAGGTATTAAGGAGCTAGAGATCTAGTGTTCAAACTCTGGTAAAAAAAAACTAATATAACATTAGCTTACTAAAATTGACCTATATATATAAACAATCCCATTACACAGTTGACATGCTTATAAATTCAATTTCAATGGTAATTATTACCAATTGGGGTTAATTAACCCGTTGGAAACTCCTTACTTCATATAAGTAGAAGCGATTGAAATTTAAATAAAATTATACATACATGGGCCGAGGAATACTTCGGCCCTTAGAAATTAGCTCACTCTTAGGTTTATCCTCCTCAAATCAGAAGACAAAGCATTAAACTCCTTACAAACATTGTATACAAATTCCCTAAGCTTATTCTGGCCTACTTGGAATATTTAGTTCTTGTATGAACAGAAATACTCGACCAAATAAATCCAACCCATCCATGATATGAAAATTAAAACAACCCAACTGAAAATTTCATAATAATCAAGTTGTGCGTGTGATTGTGATCAAATAATACGTAAAATGCAATAATGCTTAATGATTTAGGTATGGAAAGCAAAACATTATGATTATGCTAAAAAGGATAGATTGGACTTACACTAAGATCCAACAAACCCCACCACCGCCATTAGCTATATTGGCACCATGTATTTGTATCCAGCTTACATGTCAGGTTCACATGTCTCCCAATACTTGGTTTCCTCCATGTTTAGATGCCTCAAGACAAACTATAATACACACAACATACATGACCCACCCTTAGTGCACCCCATCTTGGATTTTACAAAAAGTTAAATCACACAGAAAAGTCTTTGATTTGGTTTCTCAATTCGGCTTCAACGAGTCTGTTTGGTTTAGATACAAACCAATGCAAACGGAACAGTAATGCCTTAATCTGCATCCCGAGGCACTCAAACTGTCTTTTTTCCAAAGCTGCCTTCACGAGCGTGTTAAGTCTCTAAAATGTCTGATGTGCATTTCCCTAAGTTTAATTTGATGAGAACTAAACATTGGTTAATGATTTGATTAACCTTCACATTGGTTGCTAACTTGTCAATCTAGTGTGCAGATTAAAACTGTAAGAATCACACGTCCAACACTATAGTGATTGAAGCAAACGTCCAACACTGTAGTGATTGAAGCAAACGTCCAACATTGAAGTGATTAAAGCGCACGTCCAACACTCAAGTGATAGAAGAGCACGTCCAACACTCAAGTGATAGAAGTGCACGTCCAACACACAAGTGATTGAAACAAACGTCCAACACTGTAGTGATTGAAGCGCACGTCCAACACTCAAGTGATAGAAGCGCACGTCCAACACTCAAGTGATAGAAGCGCACGTCCAGCACTGTAGTGATTGAAGCGCACGTCCAAAACGCAAGAGATAGAAACTTGTGTCCACTAAAGTGACACAAGCGCTCGTCCACTAAAGTGACATAAGCGCTCGTCTACTAAAGTGATACAAGCGGTCGTCTACTAAAGTGATAGAGGCGCTCGTCTACTAAAGTAACAGAGGCGCTCGTCCACTAAAGTAGCAGAAGTGATCGTCCACTAAAGGTGACAGAATTGCTCGTCCACACAAGTCTTTGGACTTGTTGAGTCCTTAATATGGAGCTCATCTACTAGGTTACGTTCAACCAGTTAAAGGAGTATCCGTCCAATGACATGGCATATGGAGCTCGTCTACTAGCCCGAATGTAAAATCTTAAATGGCTAGATGGACGCGGTTATTTTCAAGATGGACGCACTTACTTTCTGATCGCGAATTATGTAAGAATTATCTGAATCTTATTTCAAGAACCAGAAAGAGACTTGAAGCCATCTCTCCTACTCAGTTTCACGCTTATCAAGAAAAGTCAAAAGTTACTCTCTGAAGCAACCTTGGATAATCAGAACCAAAGACCAGTTAAAGAATGCTTCCAACATGATTTATTCCCTAGTACCTCTGGTCCTTACACAAAAAGGGAATTGTACTCAGCAAAGTACAAAAGCTCTCTGCACAACTCTGATATGGCTATAACACGATGCATAAAGTCATGCTCCTTCATGTTAGAGTACAACCAATGTTCCAATTACATTAATGGCTGCCCAGAACGACTCTATTGCATTTAATGAAGTTCTGCTTGAAGCCAACATCTGAGGGAATGTCTCTAATGGATCCTAAATGCTTGAAGACTTTAAATACAAAAGTAATTGAAGATGAAGAACAAGAGAATACACACAGCATTAAAAAGCCATTACTCTGCGCATTAATATCTTCATTCTTTCATTCTGTATTCTTCAATCATTTGAAGTTATTACACAGACTTTCCTAAGCTTTACATTTAAACCACTCTCTGAGTGAAAGTTCTTTCTGTTTGAAGTTGTATTTATTTAAAAACCAAATCACTCAAACAAACCTGAGTGAGCCTGAAGAGGCTAGCTATGCAAAGAATACTTTGTCTTGAGCCTGAAGAGGCTAGGTGTGTAAAAAATACTTGAGTCTGTAACCTAATCAGTTATAGTGGATAAATCTTGGTGCTGCCAAGGACTGGACGTAGCTCTTTGCTTTGAAGAGCGAACGAGGATAAATAACTGTGTCAATCTCTCTTTCCTTAAACTCTTCAGTTGCTTTAGTTTTCTTATACGTTTTTCAAGTGGTGTGTTTGCCAAGGTCACTGTTAAAATTTCATCAGACGAGCCACCCGCCTGTCTTGTATTCTTTCCACTCGTCTGAACTAAGCTTCTGTTTGCGAAAAGATTTCAACTTTGTTTAAATTCTGATAAACACAATTCAACCCCCCTTCTCGTGTTTAAAGTTGTCTATTTCTGTTGGTATCGGAGCTCAGCCTCTGGGTTGAGCATCTAATAGTGTAGAGGTAAAAGGTCCTGAAGAATAGACATGACTGCTGGAGCTAGTTCAAGTGGAAGTCACCAGACTGAAGGAGCATCCCTAACCATACCTCCTATTTCAATGGAGAAAACTACAACTATTGGAAAGATAGATTTCAATGGTTCATTCTATCTACAAACTCTGATCTTTGGGATGTCATTACAGATGGTCCATTCATTCCCAAGAATGATAATGACACTAACAAACCAAAAGCTCAGTGGACTACTGCAGAAAAGACAAAATGGGAGCTGAACCACAAAGCTAGATATAACATCATTTGTGCTCTCAGTCCTGAGGAGTTTGAGAAGGTATGTGCATGTGACTTTGCCAAAGAAATATGGGACACTTTAGCTGTCACACATGAAGGAACAACCAAAGTCAAAGAGTCAAAGATTGCCATACTTGTCAGAAAGTATGAACTGTTTGTCATGGAGGAAGGAGAATCTGTTGCTCAAATGATATGAAGATTTCAAACTATAGTCAACAGTTTAAAATCTCTTGGCAAAGTCTATACCAATGCTGAGAAGGTTGGAAAGATTATGAGAAGTCTACCTAAACAGTGGAGACCTTTGGTCACATCTATCTCTCAAGCCAAGGATCTCACTACCTTGACTATGGATGAACTTCTTGGAACACTCACTGTTCATGAGTAAGAACTGTTGTTTTGGCTTCAACGACTCAAGAGGGGGGGGGGGGGGTGAATTGAGTCTTCTTAAAATATTTCCCTCTTAAAATCTTTCCACAAAACTTTTCAAATCAGAGTTACGGATTTTGTGACCTCGAGATCTTTTACAAGATCAATGAAGGGTTTATATAAAATCTTGAATAGAAGGTGATGAGGATAAGAATGATTGATTCAGAGTTAATAGATTCAGGTTCAATAACTCAGTAATAACAAAATACAAAAAATGATTAAACCTTTAAAGATTAATAATAAGTTAAGCAAGTTTCAGTTTCAGCAATCAAGAATGGTTTTGATCAACTCAGTTTTGAACGCAGATATCACAAACTTCATTACAATCGAACACAGGTTTCAATATAGTTTATACAGATCAAGAACAAAAATTATATTGAACTTTAAACATCAAAATCGCAGGTTCTTGATCATAAACAGAAATTAACGAGTTTGAGTTTAGAGATACCACACAACCAGATGTATCCTGGTTCAGTCACCTCCACTGTGACCTACATCCAGTCCCCACTCGCAGGTTCTTGATCATAAACAGAAATTAAGGAGTTTGAGTTTAGAGATACCACACAACCAGATTTATCCTGGTTCAGTCACCTCCACTGTGACCTACATCCAGTCCCCACTCCACCTGTGGGATTTCACACACTAACACACAAACTTTACCAGGTAGCTTAAAAACCTTTACACCACAGACCACTCCTTCACCTCAAGATACCACACTCTTGTGAACAGACTCAATGTTCAACCTTAGGGATACCTCACCCTAATCACTCAGAAAGACTCCCTCTCTCTTTGCAATCGAAATGTAAAACAAAAGTTGATTCCTAACTCTTAATAGTCAGATAAACAAATTGAAGCACTTTGAGTATTGAAACATTATTTTCACAGTAAGCTCAATAAAGATGACGAATGATATGTGTATCGTTATAATTATGTTGTTGTTTGTTCTTGTAAAAAGTGTTCCTTTGATCCCTCTTTATATAGAAAACAAGTTATAGTCGTTGGGATCAATTAAAACAGATTTGGATATGATTTAACAAAATCTGTTTTCTTGATTCTCGTTCTTGAAATAAGATTCTGATTGTTCTTGTAGAATTCGCGTCCATCTTGAAATAATCGTTTCCATCTAGCCATTAAGATTTTACATTCGGATGGGCTAGTAGACGAGCTCCATATGGTAGATGAGCTCCATATGGTAGATGAGCTCCATATGCCACTTTAGCAGACGAGCGCTTCTTGTTACTTTAGTAGACGCGCGCTTCTGTTACTTTAGTAGACGAGTGCTTCTGTCACTTTAGTAGACGAGCACTTTTGTCACTTTACTGGACGTCTTCTTGTTTTACTTTGTTGGACGTCTGCTTGTTTCACTTTTATTGGACGTCTGCTTTGTTTCACTTTATTGGACGTCTACTTGTTTCACTATATTGGGCGTCTGCTTGTTTCACTTCATTGGACATCTGCTTGTTTCACTTCATTAGACGTCTGCTTGTTTCACTTCATTGGACGTGCGCTTCTGTTATTCCAGTGTTGGACGAGCGCTTATATTATTCCACTGTTGGACGAGCGCTTATATTATCCCAGTGTTGGACGAGCGCTTATATTATCCCAGTATTGGACGAGCGCTTATGAAATCTTATGTCCAAAATCATTTTCATTTATGAAGACTTATTCCTTTTAATGCAGGTTATGAAAAATGATTTTCTTCATGCATCTTTTCAAATGAGCTTTTTGTGAATAAGAGATTTCATCTCTTATAGATCATGTAAGACTTAAAACTAATTCCTTCGTTAAGCTCTTGTCTTGATGATTCCTTGATATTTGTCTTTGATCTTTGATTCATCCAAGTTCTTCCTTGAATGTTTTCCTTTGATTCCTCACTGAACTTGTTGATTATTGCTTGATACAGGTGTCTTTACAATTTGACACTAAAAACACTTGCATACACATGAAGTTGTATTTGTCATATATCAGAATCTCTAAGTCATTCAGTTTAACAAGAACTTGGAGATGAAGTTGCACCAAAGAAGGGCAAGTCATTTGCTCTGAAAGCTTATCAAAAGTCAGCAAAATTTTCCAAGGCTCTAAAGGCAGACGAGTCATCCAGTGATGCTGACCTGTCAGAACACGAGGTTTCTGAGAGTGATGAAGAATTGTCTCTCCTGACCAAGAAGATAAAGCTTCTCCTACATAAAAAGAAGTTCAAGAGGGATAAGCCATTCAGAAGGTTCAACAAGGACAAGAACTTCAAATGATCCACCTCAACAGACAAAAGTCCAATTGTCTGCTATGAGTGCAAGAAGCCTGGTCACCTCAAGGCTGAATGTCCTCAACTCAAGAAGGTCCATTTTAAGAAATTCTTCAAGAAGAAGAAGAAAGGAATGATCGCTACTTGGGAGGATCTGAAGTCAACATCTTCTGATGAAGAAACAGAGGAAGAAGCCAATCTCTGTCTGATGGCCAACACTGACTCAGACTTAGACGATGAGGTACATCCTGACTATGAGGAATTACTTGATGCCTATGAGGAGTTGCTGGAGGAATCCAACTGCTTATCTAAGGCCTACAAATCCCTCAAGAGAGAGTATGTAAAGCTCACCAATGAGCATAAACAGAAATCTCAAGAGTGTGAGAAGCTGGCTAAAGAGAACAGTGAGTTGAAGACTAAAAAGTCTAATGAAGCTAAGATCTCAAGTGAAACATCACCATCTGAAGAAGTTGAAAAACTTCAACAGAAAGTGGAAGAGCTCACTTCTAATCTTGCCAAATTTGTTAATGGTAGAGACAATCGGACTAAGCTACTTGGCAGTCAGAGGCACTCTCTTAACAAAGAAGGTATTGGATATGTCCATCAGATACATCATAAAGTATCAACTAAAGCTTCTACAATATTTGTTAAGTCAACGGTAACCAAATCTACACCTGTCTGTAACTTCTGTGGAAGTACTGGACATGTTATGTCTAAGTGTATCCATAAGAAGAGAAGGAAGTCCTCACAGACTCCTAGAACTAACAGAAAAGGAACCATAAAAATATGGGTACCTAAAGATCAAATAATTTTTGTTGCAGATGTCCTCAACATAACAAAGAAAACACCACTGCTGGTACCTGGACAGTGGTTGCTCGTGTCATATGACAGGATAAAGGTCTATGTTCCTAGACCTTCAACTTAAGAAAGGAGGACACGTTGCCTTCGGAGGGAATCAGAAAGGGAAAGTTATAGGAATTGGTACTATTGGTGGTAAACCCCCTCTTCCCTCTATATCTAATGTTCTTATGGTTAAAGGATTAAGACACAATTTGCTTAGCATAAGTCAATTATGTGATAGTGGTTTTGATGTTTCCTTTACCAAGGATGTATGCATAGTTAAAGACTGTTGTGGCAAAACCCTCTTTTCAGCTAAAAGGCAACAAAATCTTTATAAGATTGAACTGTCTGATCTCTCAGATCAAAGTGTAACCCGTCTGATGTCTAAAGAGGATGAGAGATGGTTATGGCATAAGAAACTAGGACATGCTAGTATTAAACTAATTTCTGAATTAAAAAGGAATTATCTCGTGAGAGGATTGCCTGATATTAGTTTTAAGAAAGATGTCTTGTGTGATGCATGTCAGAGAGGTAAACAGATAAAATCAAGTTTCAAATCTAAAAACCAAGTATCAACCTCTAGACCTCTTCAGTTGTTACACATGGATCTGTTTAGACCAGTTAGTGTTGCCAGCCTGGCTGGAAGAAAATATGGATTTGTCATAGTTGATGACTATTCTAGATACACATGAATACTCTTCCTAACACACAAGGATGAGTCTTTTAAGGCTTTCTCAGTATTCTGCAAAAGAGTACAAAATGAGCAGGGTTTCTATATTTCTACCCTTAGAAGTGATCATGGGGGTGAATTTGAGAATGAGCAGTTTAGACAGTTTTGTGAGGAGAATGGAATCTCTCACAATTTCTCTGCACCTAGAACTCCACAGCAAAATGGAGTGGTTGAGAGAAAGAACAGATCTCTGCAAGAGATGGCTAGATATGTTTTTTATAATAAAATTTAAGTTTTTTTTTCTCTTCTACTTTTCTTTTACTCCTTCCTATCTAAACAACATAAAAAATCTACTTATTTTCTACTCATTCACTCATCTATCATACTTATTTCTTCTCTCTTTTTTTTTCCTCCCTGCTTCATTTCCAATCCAAACAAAGTATTGATGCTATGCAATTCCTACCAGAATTTGTGTGGCCAAAGAAGAACTTTGTTTTTTTTCTTCTCGGTATTAGTATTTAGACCCATAGCTTCAACAATTTTTCCGGGATCCTATTGGAAAGTGCCAAAAAGAAATTGTGTTCGGGGTAGGAGGGGATTTTTTCATTGATCATGAAGGGTTTCTTCATCTTTATATTTGAAGAAAAAAATAACTTCATTAAAAAGGAAATTCTGAAGGATTAGAATCCTTTCATATCTATAATTTAGAAATTGGATATGACATTATATATATATATATATATATATATATATATATATTATAAAATTACTTGCCTCGTAAACTTTTTTTTATAACCAAAATTTGTATTGAAGAAGGGTATTAGGGATACTCTAACCCAATTATAAAAAGAAGAACCAAAAGCGACTGACGAAATGTAAATGTAATACTACTCCTTAACCGAACTAGTATTAGTATTACAGACTCCTACCCTCATAACATAATAACCACCTAAGCGGCATCCGAAGCTAACTTGCCTCTTGAACTTTGTTTTTCAGATTTTCTCATTCGAATATGATCAGTTAACATGTAGATTGTGTTTTCGTTTAGGTTAAGGCCCAAGTATTGAATTTCATTTGTTATCTTCATAACTCAATTAATTATAAAAATGAAAATATTTAGAATGTAAAATAATACTGTACAATTTTTAAAATGAATTTAGATTTTTGGATATAGGTTTAATTTATTTGACCTTGAGTTTGAGTAGTCACCCTATGTGGGTGTTCAAATGGTGCAAAATTTTACAAGAACTCAACTCATCTATATGTATATCCTTAGTTATTATAACTTGTAAATAGGAATTTCTAATGGAGTTTTTCTGTTTTTACAATGTTCTTTTGATTTAAAAGTTACATAATTAATTTCAAACCACTTTTCATAAATACGGAAAATACTAAGAAATGTCATTAGGCATTGTTTAATAAATCAAGAAAAGAAAATTTTAATGAAAAATAATATATTTAATATTTTTAAATTATATTTAATTTTTTAATATAAATTTTTCTTTTATCCATTCATTAACAAAGCACTTGTTATCAAGATTCTATATATATATATATATATATAATAGGGAGAGACACACCCTCTTTTATTTATTTTTGCGTAGTAAATAAATGCTACTAAATGCAGTTAGCTGCCAGCCATTCAAATTTAGGCCTAGTAAGTATTTGGGTTGGGCCCCACTGTGACTTGTCATCCTGCACGGGCTCCCCTACTTCGCCACGCCATCGAAGTGGGACCATGTTTTGTCACGTGAACCATTTAATACTCTGAATCGTCATTGCCCACTGGTCTCATGCAACATAAGCATCTGATACGTGTTGCCCCCTCAATTCACATGTATACATGAGTCATGCCAGGTAGGGGTGGACAACGGGCGGGTTCGGTCGGTTTCGGGCCGAAAAAATCCAACCCGAGGAAAACTGAAGCCCTAATTATCTAACCCATTACCGACCATTTGAAGCAACGGATTAGTCGGGTCGGTTGGGCGGTGGGTCGACGGGTTCACGGTCGGGTTTTCACGGTTTGAATAAAAAAAATTGAGAAGAAGAAGAGTTGAAGACAGAACATGCAAACAACAACAAATCCAGAAGAAAAAAAAATCATAAATATGAAAGATCTGAGTGCGGGCTACAACAAATTGCTCATACAGATCAAAGACAAAATCACAAACTCAAAAGAAAAAACATAAAATTATTCAACAAAATACAAATCTGAGCTCGAACTTCGATGGTATGGCGTGAGAGCTTCGACGGCGATGGGAGGAAACACGAGGAGAGACGAGAGAGAGATGCAGTGGCGAGGACGAGCTGCGACGGCGGAAACTCGTAGAGATGAGTTGCACAGTGACGTGGTGGTGGATCTGGATTGATGCAGATCTGTGTTGTCGCAAGGCGGAGAGGACAAGTCCAGAGCGGCGATCGTGAGTTGGATGGTGATGCGTCGGAGAAGGAGATATGAGGAAGAGAGTGAGTCTTTTTTTTAGAGAAGGAAGGGAGTGAGTCTGACTCCTAAGACTTCATTGGAGAAGAGAAGAAGGAAAGTTTTTTTTCTCTTTCTTGTGTACTTGTGCCTCGTGGTGTGAATTGAAGCGTCTGGACGGTGGGCCTCTAAGATAGTGTGTCGTACACAAAAGGGTATTGGGGTATGGGATGAGCTTCTTGTGCAGTGTGTATTTTTCTTGTAAAATGTGTTATCACATTAATTAATTAAATGGGACTGGCCAGCGTTGGCCTTAGTTAGTAAAATGGGGAAAATTTTGTATGTATCTGTTACACATGTTCGATCGGTTCGGGTACCGACGGGAAAAAAATTCCAGACCCGCACCCTACCATTTGTACTCACACGAAACCGAATTTTCCACCATTTGAATCGTTGACCCGACCCACCTGCATACTTTTTTTTTTCCGGTTTTATCGGGTTCATGCCAGGTCTCGGTTTTTTGTCCCGCCATAATTCTAGGTGCTATCTCATTTATGTTTCTAAATTATTAACTATTTTATAAAATTATTTTAACTTATTATAAATTTTATATATGAAAAATAGTAAAATACCCTATCATCTAATAATTATATGTTTTTACATCAGGGATATAATCACATATATAAGTACATATTTCAAAATACTGAATAAAAATAAAATGGTTATATCATTAAATATTAATGCTTTTAGTAAATTACCGACTTTCCTAAGGATTTAAGTATTCCAAAAGATTAATCTCTACTTACTGGATGGGACAATACTCGGAACAAAAAAATAAAAGGAAAAAAAAAATCATTTCAAGAGCTTGATCGTAAAATAAACAAGTAAAAATATATGTCCCATTGATTTAATATAATAAACGTTAAAATATTAATTCAAACACTTAATATTTTGTATTCCTAAAATATCTCTATTTTATTGTTGATTATTAAAATTGTATTTGTTTTATTTTGTATTCTTCAATATAGGTGTACATTTGTTTGGGTTAACTGCACCAACACAATCGACCCAACACAATTGGTTCGATTTGGTTTGAGTCATTCGACTAGATAAGGAAAAACTCAATTAAAGCAAATCATGTTTGAGTTGGTTTTAGTGATATAATATTTGGAATCAAATCACTCGAGTTCAGATCCTCTCCAGTGCTGAACACTTCCAATAGAAAAGAGATAGATACAAGAAAAATATTGATGTAATTATTTTGTTCATCATTTAAAAAGTTTTAAAATCATTTAAAATTTTTGTATCTACCTCTCTCCTACTAGAGAGTCTTGAGAGGATCATAATTCAAAACACTTCGATCAAACTATGACTTGTTGACTTACTTTTATTTTACGGTGTTGTCTAAGGTGCATCACCCACCAAAGTGATGTAATAGTGTACCACCCAAGTGGCAAAAAGTAATCCAATCATATTGCCACTTGGATTAATCAAAAGGTGGAGTTGAAACATGGTTGGCTTCTATGGTGGAATAGCATATTAAGTAATCTACCAATAAATATTTTTTAGTCATTAGATATATTAATAAAATAAATGAATGGTTGAGATCTAAACTAGTTTTTTTTTACTGAATATTGAAAGGTAATCAAATAAAATGAAGTTACAATTTTATCCTTCCTCTGAGTCTTCTTTCCCTACCACCGAAATTGTTTAGCAAGTTCCAATAAGCCTTGAATCTGGAATTCTAGGAAGCACCGAAAATGGGCTATTGCCGTTTTTTCTTTAATGGTGTGTTTGGTGTAAGAGAAAATAAGAAGAGAGAAAAGGATATGAGAGAAAATATGACAAGAGAAATAGAGAAGACAGAAGAAATTGGGTGGGACCCACCCAAAATTTTATTCTCTCCAAATATGAGAAGAAAATGAATAAGAGATAATACAATTCTTTCTCCTCTATTTCTCTCATATTTCTCTTATATCAAACAACACATCAAATCTACTCTATTTCTCACATCTTTCTCTCTTCTCATGCTCTTTCTCACCTCTTTCTCTTTTCTCATTTTCTTTTTCCAACCAAACAAAGCATAAAAAAGAAATGGAAAGAAGTTGCAGATCAAACAACTTGACATATAATCTAAATCAATATTTATCAAGCTTTACATTTCATTTCATACGATCATCATCATCAATAACAACTAAGAGAGGTAACCTTCCCAACAAACCCAAGAACAAAGAACACACATCCATGGAACAAGCTCAGGAACAAAAACACACATTCAAACCTAGAAACATCAAACACATGAACAAAGAATACAGTCTCAAACTCAGAACAAATACACGCCCATTTCCAAAATTTTACAGAACAAATCTTTCTTCCCCAAACAAACATGGGCGTAACCTAAAAAACTTTGAAAATAAAAATAAATAAATTTCCATCGACGAGTGGTCGACAACATCGACACAAAGGTCACGAATTACTGAGAGTGGTTGACGCTCCCATGGGATGTTAGGGAACCAGCTCAGCAAAACCCTAACCATCAGAACGCCGTTGTATATGTCCAGCCACAACCCGAGCCCTGTCGCCACCACCGTCAATGGTGTGTTCAGATACCCACTCAGACGATCCCGAAGAGATACGAAGAACGACGCCGCTGTATACAACAACATCCTCATGATATTCAAATTGCTATTCAATGCGAGATTGGGTCTTCACAGGGACGGTCGGAGCCGTGTCGGAGTGGCGGCGGTGCTAGGGTCAGGCCAACAAAGATGATGGTGGCGGCGCTAGGGCATCAGTTCTCTCCACTTGGTAACGATGGGTTTTGATAACAAGAAAAAAAATAAGATAACCAGCTAACTTGTGGTTCACCAGTGGACCACTAAATTGCAATTGCACCCTAAAAACCACCTAAAATATGAGTTAAAAAGTCAATTAAATTAGGTGGCAAAATGAATGGATCATGTTGAGCCACTTAGGTGGTGTACCACTACACCATTTTGATGAGTGGTGCACCATAACCTTCACCTTATTTTACATCTATACTAATATATAATGGGAGAGTTTAAAAAATTTCAAATTTTAGTTTCCACTTTTTTATATTACTGAAATACCCCTGAAAACTTTATGATAAAATATGGCAGTTTGTTTATATCTTACCATGGTCATAAAACTGACTCAATTCAAAATTTATTGTGTTGAATAAATAAACCGGTTTCCAACTCTTCTCTTAACTGCACGACAATGGAACAACTAAAAGGGGATATAGTAGAGAGAGAGCGGAAGATAAGGGTTTGGGTCGGGGGACGTCTTCGAGAAGAGCCACCATCTGCGGATGAGAGCGGTGGAGGGACGCCGTCCCGCAGCGACATCGAAAAAGACCCAGGCGAGACACTGAACGACGACCCAACCAGACCAAGCTCGCTGCCCCGCTGATGCCGACCCTAAATCTGATGTTGCGCCTCCGTCTGTCCTGCAACCATCCCGTCGCGGCTCCTCACGAATCTGGTACCAATTTTAACCTTTATTCCAATTTTCTTTGCAACTATCAATGTAATAATTTAGATTTATCATGTCTGAAAGAATTGCCTCTGATTCTCTCTTTCTCCCTGAAACCATTTCCTCGGAAGCATCTTCTTGCTGGGTTTGAGAGCAGAGTTCAGTTGGCGATGCTGCTGTCTTTCCATATGCTTATGATTATGATTATAATGATATGATTTATAACTCATTCAATCTTATATATTTGTTTTTAATATCGACTGTTGATAATTTTTTGTGATGTCCAAAAAATAGACTCATTAGTAACTCTACCCACCTCAGCCATAAAATTCCCTACAAACCTTTGGTCATTGATCACCAACACTAATTAAATCTCATTGATCACTAACGGCCAGAATGTACTAGGTACATTGGGAGTGACATGGAAAGCATGTAAGGGTGTGTTTGGGCCTATGCCTTGATACATTGTTAAACTTCAATCCCACCAAGCAAACCAGACCCTAAATCTCTTAGAACACTCTAACAACAATGAATAATATATAAATACTCTTCTTGAGGGTGAGTAATAAAGGAAAGGCTTAAGATGAATCCATGCAATTTGAATATAACTCTAGTTTTTTTAGAGGCCACTAAACATTGCAATGTACAAACCCATGTTAAGAAGATACTATATACCAAAGGAGAATGGAATATTCAGAATGCTACTTTAGAAGTGGAAAACACTGGATCTCCAAATATTCATCACAGTGTAAGAACAACAAAAAATTAAGAAGATTATATGATATCAGGGATGGATTAAGAGAAATAATAAGATGGAAGGGTGAGGTGTGTAATACTATGTGTGGGCAGCTAAAAATATTGTGGTATGAGAGAGGAAAATTGAGGGTGGAAATCCAACATAATGTCTGTGGATCTAAAAAAGAAAGGTGTATACTGGAGTGAAAACAAAAGTTAGAGGAGTGGTGTGAGGAGTGTAATTCTCATGGTGATGTATGGAAAGAGAAATTAAGGTAAAATCAGTTTGGTCTGGGAGTGAAGTGAGTGGAAAAACTTATGGATAGAAGATAGTAGGTATGAATGAAAATTTAAAGAAATGTTTGAAAAGAAAAAAAGGAAAAAAATGGAAAATGAAGGCTACGTCAGAGGATGTTGTTGATTGGGATGCAAGGTATTCAGCTCCTATAAAATATGTGAGGGGATGAAGGAATAATGAAGGGAGAAGGTGAAAGAATTGGAATGGGAAAAGGCCTTAGATAACAGGTGTTGATAACTCAGAAGAAGAGTCATTTTTCAATTGTTTTATGAGAGAAAGGAAGACAGTTCTGAAGGCAGTATAAGGAAGATGAGCAATGGGAATTTGGAAAAAAATTGGTGTGATGAGAGAACTCTATAGGCGGCATGTGAGGTGAGTTGAGTGGGAACACAAGTTGAAGGTGATGTGAGAGGAGAGTATTTCCTGAGATGCTGGGAGTTAAAAATATGGTGAAAAACTGGGGTGGAGAGTGATACAAGTGGGAAACTATTGTGGGTCTCTGTTTGCAGGTGGGAGGGTGTAAAAATTTATATTCTGGATGGTTTATAGGGGTGCAACCTATTTTGCTGAGTATTGTATAAGACAAATAATATAAAAAGGAAGAAAAAAGAAAAGAGAAAAAAATGAGAATGAGAAGAAAGTAGAGAGAAAAAAAGAAGAGAAAACAACCATGTTTTCAATCTCCAGAAGAAAACTGGGAAAAACTCAACACTTCTGAGTGTGTGAGAGGGACCAAGTCAATGAAAAAAAACGGAAAGAGAAAATGGGGTGATGCTGTATATGAGAGAGAGAGACAGAGAGAAGGAGAGGGAGCAACTTGGCAAGATTAAGATGGCACCATATGTGAAAGTCTGTCAAGAAAAATCCAAAAGGTTAAGGAAGCATCTCTATCTTGAATTTAACTCTAACTCTCTAACCAAGCAGAGTGGTGGTGGAAAACATAAGCAAGGAGTAAGGTAGAATTCTTATTGTATTTCAATGCAGATAAAATCAATTTTTAGTTTTTCAATTTTTAAGTACTCATTTAATTCTTGGTTTTTAACAAAAATCACTTTACTTCTTAAATTAAAAACATTAGTCATATTAGGTTATTAAATTATGATCCAATAGTCAAATATTAATTTTCTAGAATTATAAACTAATATGACATATGTTACAAATTTAGAGTGAAGTAGCTATTCTATCTTCTTTAATTATGTACTTAATTTTTATAATAATTTATTGAGTAAGTTCCATAAAAACTATTTACATAGCTGAAATTATGTAAGAAAAATTAAAAATGTAAAAATGAATGATTAATATAAAGAGAGATATAGAATTGTATATAAGTTCATATAAAAAAATTAACATTGTATCGTATATTTAAAATTATTTTGTCTAGGCCATATTATTATTTTTGTTTAATGTTTATTGTGTCTTGGCCACGAGGCATTGTCCTTAATTAGACAATTTAGTTTTATAGCACACTAGCACTCCAATTGTTATAAAGATGGTTGAAAGTGATATATATGTAATAGTTTGAAGTTGATTATTTTGTCGAATGAATCAAAAGATGGATTTTGTAACACCCCGATTTTCGCTGCTTCGTAATATCGGTAATAAATATATAAACATATATATTTTTATACGAGACTTAGAAAATGATTTTGGACAAACCAATGTCATTTCCTTGTTATACTTATTTTCATAAGGTTACGGGGAAGTTTTTGGTTGAAAATTCAGACAGAAGCCGGTTTGCCGTTTTGTGTTTTCACTGATAGTAAAAGTTTACTGCTCAGAAGACCTAATTTTAATTTGTGAACGAGATGAAAAATGTTTTTATCGTATTTGATACGATACTAGAAGTTTTGAAAATTTTGGTAAAAAAATTAAAATATTATATTTGTTGCGGGCGTATACGTCGAGATATCTCCAGGAAAAGTCTGCGCCAGATGAAACCCGGAGTGGGCAACGTAGCTGAGATGATGAATTTGACCGACTTGACGAGCATTTATGACAAGCTTATCTGTAACACCCTAGTTTTTACACCTAGGATTAATTATTTTATTTGGATGTTTATGTTTATTATGTTAGGTGGTTTAGTTTGAGTAATTAAATTACTCTCTTCAAATTATTTTATTAGGTGCGTTAGCACTGACTTATTTTAGTGAATGCACGTTTACTAGACAATAATTTATGTTATTGTCACTATTATACCAGTACATAAAAATATTTTAAATAATATGATTAAGAGAAAAGCATTTTAATATATTTATTCTATTTAATTTTAGAGTTAAAAATATTTTGGTTTGACATTTATCGGAAATTAAATTTTGGACTGAGTATTTTCTTAGTTGATCAGTTCAACTACTAATCTTTACTCTAATTTGAATTTCGAAAACATATCTTTATCAACCTTTATTTTTAGAATCCAAAAAGTAAAAACATGTTTATTTTAGGCCTAATATTTATCACTCATTTTGTTCCTATCACTAAGTAACTAGTTTAAAAACTCAAATTCTTACATTTTTCTCTCTCTCTTTCTCGACGCTCTCTTTCTCTCTTTTTTATCTTTTCTTTCTCTGCTTCTTTCTCTTTTCTTCTTTCTTTTTCTCTTCTTCCTCCTAACTCCATCTCCTTCTTCCTCATCCTTCTCAACCAACCAGCAGCGCCGCCCACCCCACCAAGACCGCCGCCGGCCGCCGCTCGAGATGGAAGGACGAAGATCGCGTCCCTACACGCGGTCCTCGCCACTGTTGCGCTCGTTGGTGGCGAAACCGCCTCTCTCCACCGCGGTAGGTGCTGTCCGCCGCCGCCTCCATGGTGGTTTTCACTATGTGAGTTGTTTTAAAGCTTTCTTCTTCCTTTCTATGAAGCTTAGTTTCGCTTTATGGGTCATGGTTGTTGTAGGGGAGTGTTCCACCGCCACTGCCACTTCGCCGGAGTTGTGCGCCGCCGCCGTCGTACCCATGGCTGTCACTGCGTCCTCTGCCTTCAAGCTTGGGTGAGTCAAAACCCTCTCTTGTGTCTCAGATCCAAAACCCCCAAATGGATTTTTGAAACCCTAACCCTAACCCTAACCCTTTGATTTCAGATTTTAATCTTGAAATTTAAGGTTGTTTTATGAAATTGGGACTGTGAATTTGTGTTTCCCTAAACCAATTTCATTATTCTGAGTTTTCCCTAAATTGTATTAAGGAGCCCTAAACCCCCAATTTGATTTTATTTGAATTTGGATATGTTTTTGTGAAATTAATTATGATTTAGTGCAATTAGGACTCTTAATGGATGATTTCCAAAGTTCTTTTTCATGATCTTTTAATCGAAACAAAGTTTCCTTAAAGGGTATTGGGAAGCGTGAGCTTCAAACATGATTTTCTTTGAAAATAACCTTATTTGGTAATTAGATTAAGTGTTTAGATAAAGTTAGAATGTGTGTTTGATCATGTGTAATTGATTTCTTGATTTCTGGTTGTGCGCGTTGTTGGATTTCCTCTCTGAGACGTTTGGACACGGCTATGCTTGCTTGATGGAGTAGATATGAGTTAACGTGGGCATTAGGACGAGGATCCTTTACTTGTCTTCAAAGGTAAGGGGGGCTTGCCTGATGGATTTTTCTCAATAACCATTTGCTTGTTGTGTAGTCTGTATAATTTATGTGGTTATGGTTATTTGGTTATGTGGTTTATGTTGTGTTGTTATCTGAGTATCGGTGTTTGATCTGTTTTTAAATTATTTGATTATCTGTAGTTGAATATTATATTGTTATGATGCATGATCTGCCTGGTGATATATTTCTGATAACTGTGGTTAAATGTTGCTTGTGGGTGATGTTTGAGAAGCCTGACTGTGGTCAGTGCACAACCGGTTAATCAGATAAAAGCTTTAATAAGCTGTGTAAATTATATTCCAGGTTTTATGGGAAACGTTGGAATGTAATAGTGGTGGAAAATATTATTTTGGAAAAATAAGGAGTTTTGATAAATATTATTATTTCTGATGATTTATTAGTGTAAAAGTAACTTGAGTCACAATGAGAGCGAAATTGTGAAAATGTTTCTGTACTGCTAATTTTTATGTAAGAAAGTTTGAAATATTATACAAAGTTATTTTATGAAATTAATTGTTGAAAAGAAGTTAATGATTATTTATGAAAATTTTTAGAAAATTTTAGAAAATTTTAAAAAAGTTATTTTAGAAAATTGTTTCCGTGGAAAAAGCTAAGTTTTGGCTTAAGAAGCTTTAAAAGTGATAATTGATGACAAATTTGGAAAAGTGTGATGACAGATTTGGAAAAGCGTAGAAGGCAAGTATTTTGAAACGACAGTACATATTTTAAGGAAGTTAAAACCTCAAGTGACTCAATTTTGTGAAAACCAAGTTTTATTATTTAAGGATTTTATTAATGAATTTCCAATTTTTGGAAAAAGAATCTATGAAAGCAAAACTGATTTAGTGTTCAAAGTGGTGTGGAACTTAGTAACTGAGACGTCGGGGTACTAAGGTTCTGTGTTGTGATGGACTCAGTCATTTGGACTTTGAGGGCCTATACCGTATACGTGAGGTATACCGTGTTGAAAACATTGAAGATGTTTTCTAGTGCCACGAACCTAAGACTGGTGCACTGGTCGAGAGGTGTCGCGATTGAGCACTTGGACTGTGAGGTCCTATGTTTTGATAAAAGTTTTATGGACAGTGAGGTCCTATGGTTTGATAAAAGTTTTATGGATAGTGAGGTCCTGTGTTGTGATGAAAGTTTTAAAAGTGTTTTAAAACTATGTGAGTCGTAAGCCATTTTGAGCTTTGGCAACGAAAGAGTGAGCACAAAGAAAAAAATAAAACAAAAGTGTTTTGCATGCATTTGGCAGACGTGCCTGCGATTTGTGGTTTAAATGCATCAATTACCATCGGCGAAAGGTAATTACGACATGCATTATCTCATGTGCCTAGTGAGGACATTGAGATTGAGACCCCATCTTACTTGCTAATAGGTAGGCCACTGATTGTGGACGTTAGCAATGTGTTTGGCCTTGTGTGTGCCTGGCTATGTATGCCTTCGAAGATGGGAAGAGGTTGCGCACCTGTTGGCAGTTGGCCAAGTTCGCCAGTGTGGCTATGGAGTCTGATCAACTCATATGATGTTGGGATATCTCAAGAGATTGGGACGGAAATTTAGATGATGAATAGAAGTGTCATGCATAATTTTATGGATGATGTTTGGGGTGTTGAACCCATTGATAGACTATTAACTTATAAATGCTCGTATGGTAAATGTACATGTGTTATGTGGTGTCGCGCATTTAGTTATTGTGTTAAAACCATATATTGGCGTCTCACCCTTACACACATTTCAGGATTCTTGTAGTTCGATATTGTACCCTGGGTACTTTAACACAGATGGTGCAGAGGAGTCTTTCTAATTCACTCAGAGACTTAGATCTAGTTGCTTGATGAGGTATTACTTGCGGTATAACTTTAAGAACGACCAGCTTAGGGTTGAGACTTAAATTATTTTTGATAGTATGTATGAGTTTGGCTCAGAGAGCCTTTATTTTAAAATGGAATGTCTATAGCTCGGAGAGCATATATTTTGAATGAAAATCTAAGCTATTTCTTTTGGTCTTGTAAAGCTTATGGCTATAACTATTATTTTTATGTATTGATGCCTGGTTGAATTTGGTGTAACTGGAATTCTGCAGTGAAAATGTAATTATTTTAACAGGTGTTATTTTACCTGGGATGTCCGAATTACAGAGGAGACTCTGTCGAAATTTTTGTAAAACTACTAGATTGTATTTAAGTATATCCTTTAAATTAAATAGGCTTGCCAAACTATGATAGTAAGTTTGTGTGTCGATTAAGGCTTAGGTGTGGAGTCGTGATAAAAAATTTTATACCCAATTTCAGACACTTATGTACTTATATAAATTATTTTCCGAAAGCACCATCAAATTATCTATTAATTTTTTTTCCGCACGTGTTACATAGTAATACCCAAGGGGGGTGTTACATTATCCGTGTCATAATGGTCATAATGGCGCATTTATGACAAATTGAATTTTTGCTATGAAATGACCATTTTACCCTTGTCTTTTTATGACAATTACAAGCCATGCCATTGGAAAATTTGACCAAACCTTACCCAAAACCCACGGCTCCAACATGTCTTCTTCACTTAAGCAAGTTTCATTTCCATTTTCAAGCCATTTTTCTCTCAAAGTTAAGCTTTTGTCTTAAGAACTTCAAGAACATTCATAAATGTTCATAATTCGTCAGATTTTTCCTAGCGATTCTGACCATTTTCTATTCTGAATATCGAAAAACTTTCAACATGAAAGTTGTTCATATTTCTCTCTTCTTTCCAACGACATAAAGATAATCCAAAACGGACAAGTATGTTGAGAGATATACCCAAATTACTAAAACTGTTTTGGACCCTCATCATGTTCATCTTTTTCCTTAAGTTTCTCAAGAACACCATGAGAAATTTGTGAAGAACATCATCCAAATCTTGCTTTACTTGAATCATCAAGAGGTAAAAACTTCTTCTCTTGTCATTTAAATCATTTATCTTCACAACTTTTGTAGATTCATGGCTTAGATTAATATGTTCTTCATTTATTCAAAGTTCATGGAACTAGATTCAAAAATTCATAACTAATTCTAGAAAAATCCTTTTGACATGAAACCAATTGCTATGATCTTATAATCATCTCTATTTTCATAATATAGAAGCATAAGATCATGAGAAATTTCTTTCCCTAATTTTTGGACTTGGCCGAACCTAGGTCAATGTTGTGTTCATAGGCTTTGTTTCATTTTCATGTCTTGATTCATGATTCAATCTTCTAGTACCTTGATAGTTATTGTATGTAAGTACATAGAAGATCAAAAAAATCAAACTCTCACCTATTGATTTCATCAAGGCCGAAACCCTAGTTCTTGGAACTAGATGAGTTTTGTTCAAATTTTTCATTAATGATCTTAGTAATCAAGCTATTAGTATGTATGCTTAATAAATCCAAGTTGGTTTATTAAATTAAGAACCCTAGCCCTATGAACATGTTGAGGCCGAATCTTGGTATAGAAGAGTTAGGAAGTTTTGAGTTTGAAACTTAGTTGTTTAGTCACTAATCTATGATTTAGGTTAATTAAGGACCATTAATCTATGACTTGATCATGATTAGAAAATTTAACGATTTTGAACCCTAAAAGTCAGTCCTTGGTCGAAACCTAACCCTCATGAGCTAAGTATGTTGTTGTTTGATTTGATTTATTTTGGTTGCAATTAGTTTGAAGGAATCAATCGGGTTGGTTTGACCTAAAGCCGACGGAGGAAACCGGATTGAATCCGGAGGTTGTTTGAAAACGTTAGTTGAGTCTTCAAGAGGTAAGAGGAGCTTACCTGAGGTATTTTCTCAATAACTATTTGCTTTTAGTGTGGCTTATATGATTTATATGTGGTTTGTGATTAATTGTTTATGTTGTTTACGATGTGTTGTTTATCTGTGTATCGGTGATTGATCTGCTTTTAATTATCTGCAGTAGTATATTATGTTGTTATTGATCTGCCTGGGGATATAATTATGATGATGTTGTTGAATGTTGTTTGTGAGTGTTGTTTGAGAGGCCTGACAGTGGTCAGTGCACAACCGATTAAGCAGATAAAAGATTTAATAAGCTGTGAAAGTTGTATTCAACGTTTTATGGGGAATGTTGAAATATAATAGTAGAGGAAAATATGATTTTGGAAAAATAATGAGTTTTGAGAAATATTATTATTTTAATAATTTATTAGTGTAAAAGAAGTTTATGAGTCACGGTGAGAGCGTAACTGTGAAATTTTTTTAGTACTGCTAATTTTTACACAAGACATTCCGAAATATTATAAAAAGTGATTTTTTTGAAATTGATATTCGAAAAGACCTTATTTATTATATAAGAAAATTATTTTAGAATAAATGTCAAAGTTTGACTTAAAGACGTTTTCTTTGAAATTGCTAAACGACGGCAAGTCTCGATATTATTTACGGTGAGAGTTTAAAAATAGTAGTACTTATGTTGAAAAGAGATTTAATTTGAATTGATTAATTAGAGTTGAAGTTTCAATAAAAAGAAGTTGTTGATGATTTGACATTATTTTGGAAAAAAAATGTGTTTCCAAAGGAAAAGTGGATTTTCTATGAATTGACGTTTTATAAACGAATTTCAAGTAGAAAGAATTTTCGGTTAATGAGTTTTACTTAATGACGTAAAGGATGATATAGAACTTAGTAACTGAGATGTCGGGGTACTAGTGTTCTTATGACGTTATCCTATTTTGGATTTGTTTTTCACAGACATAAAAGATGTAAAAGATGTAAAATGATGTAAAAGATGTAACACGATGTAAAAGATGTAAAAAGATGTAATATGATGTGAAAGATGTAAAACGATGTAAAACGATGTAAAAGATGTAATGCGATGTGAAATATGTAAAACGATGTAAAAAGATGTACGAAGATATGGAACTTAATAACCGAGACGTCGGGGTATTAAGGTTCGTTGTGTTGTAAACTGGGTATCTATTTAAAGAAGTTAAAACGTTTTAAGTTGTTTTCTACTACCACGAACCTAAGACTGATTGCAAGGTCTAGGGGCTTCGTGATTGAGCACTCGGACTTTGAGGTCCTGTGTTGTTAATAAAAGATGTAAAGATGTTTCAAATGATGTTGAGTCATAAGCTTTTGAGAGCTTCCATTTTTTAAAATGATGATGCTTTTGAGAGCATTAGATGTTTAAAACGATGATGGGTTGTAACCATGTGATGACCCGATTTTAGGGTGTCACAGATTTGCAGTGAAATATATCTAATAGCTTTATGACAGAAAGAAAGGAAGACAGTTCTGAAGGTAGTTTTATGAAAGATATTTAGAAGTACTTATAATGTTGCTAGCTTACTATGCGTGTCACTGGATGCATTTTCAGTTTTTAGACATCAAGAGCATGGTTGAAAATAGTTCAAATACTGGTGTGACTATAGTCTTATGTTGTCTTTTAATTAGTTATTTGTTTTTGAATTTGAAATTGAATTGTTTATCTTAGATGTTCTATATTATTACTGGTGTGTTTATATTCTATATTCTGTATTAATTGTTGTTTCAGCAATCATGATGATTCCCTCAGAGACAATCTAATTATTCATGTTGCTAGTGCTCATAAAAAAACAAACATGGTTGAAGATACTAGATAGGGGTCTTCTGCGAGGCATCTACTCATGGACACTCCTCTTTTGCTTCTGCCTCCGTTACTCTTTTGTTGCCTCTTTGTTACTTTCTCTTTCTACAAATGAACACGTTCCATTAATTGATCTTTATTTGCTTCTCTCATATGATAACCATCAATTTTTGTCCTTTGGGGAATTTCAATATTACTGGAAGTTTCTGCATCTGGTTGAACTAATTTTACTCTTGCATAAATTTGACTAATCACAAGTTGTGGTTAGTTCTATTTTGTCCTTTATAGTATGTTGTCTTCCGTTACTTGCATTGTTCTTTGACTGATGATCTTATAATTTTTTTTTTAGATATTTTGAGTCAATAAGAACTCATGTTGAGTCAATAACAATGCAACACATGGTGTGGATATACCACAATTTAGGTGGCACAGCAGAAAAAAGCTATTGCAACTAAGAGACGTCACCACATATTTAACTTCACCTTACATATTTAACTTATTCCTATTTTCTGCAATGCAATTTTATCTTGCAATTTAATGCTGAATGGGGGTTCACCTGGTCCAGATTAACACCTAATCAACGTGAAGGTTTAGTTCTTTGACGAGCAGGAAATGTGAACCACTATAACATTTTCCACATTAGGCAACACTAATCTTGCCAACGGTGGAAAAACTGTTCCTAAAACATGGAATAGGCAACAATTTTGTAGTTGTAGCCAATACTATGTATATTTTACGTGTCTTTTCTAAATATAATATAAAACCATTGTCGATTTAAATTAGCCAACACTTTTAAAACTGTAGGGAACGTTTTCACTGTGTTAACACTTAACATTTTGGTTTTATCAAAAAAAAAAAAAACTTAACATTTTGGAGAAGGATTTTAATATTAGATCATTCCCACTAAGCCGATATTTTGCCGGGGCTTTTTGCAGAAATTGTGACGAAGTATCACAATTCATTTTCCAAATCCCTAACCCTTTCCCTTTCTCTCCATCATCTCTCACACTTTCACTCTCCATCCCCAAACGATTTTTATTCATTCATTCCTCCCTTCACAGTCACAACTCTGAAAACATTTCTTCATCTCCTCTCTCACATGGTAACCGGTCCAAACGACGCTCCTCTTCGAGCGGCGGCGGTCGATGCAGTGGCTGTGGAGGAGGAGAAGAAGGTGCTGGCTGTTATTAATGCGGCGATTTTGGACACCTGGCTCGATATTGTAATCGGAGCAAGAATTCTGGTGGTGGCGGTGGCGGCGCTTGTTTTAATTGTGGCGGATTTGATCACCTCGCTAGGGATTGCATGCGTGGAAGCAATTGTTGGGAATTTGCGTATAAAACAAAAGAAACGCAGCGGAAAAATTCCCATCGAAGGATCCTTGCAAATGGTCGTGATTCATGATTCGAAAGTTTACCTCTTGAAGCGATGGCTGTTTGTTGAAATTCGTCTATCACGAACACCGCACGAACGGTGTCTCTAGAGGTATCCACACGAGCGGATTCCGTGAGCGTCCAACGTCACGAACCGAAGCGTCTCTGTCTCACAGTGCTAGCTTCAAAACCGAGACTTTGTTGTTCACACTTACTCTCTTTTGTGCGGCTAGGTTATCAACCGTGTGGGCACAACAACTTAAGTGGTCTACTTATAGTATCACCTCCTTAAGTGAGTTAGTGAGCAACATTTGACCTAAGCCCATCTACTATGCGCTAGGCCCAATAGGAAAGTCCAACTTTCTTTTAATGCTTCTTTTAATCCGCTCTTTTGTGTGTGACCCTATAGGTTCCCAATACGTTAGCAGTAATATTAAATCCCATTTAATATTACAAACGATGAGCTGTATCTAGCAATACATCACTGCTACCTAAGTAGTGAGAAAGTCGATGATTTGATGAAACCTTTCGTGACAAATATTCATGTGCATTGTTATCCCTTTGTCCATATATCTATATTGAACACAAGGCATAGAATGTGTCACCCTTGTATGGTTCAATATCATGTTCCCTGATACCCGAGTAGACTTAACAACAAATGAGGTCAATATCTCATATTGACTCATTTCAGCACGGCCATGCATTTTACAGTCTCACTCTATCAGGGGCCCCACAGATATTACTCCTGTTATGTAGGAGGGACAAATTCCATCTAGGTCACTCACATCCCTCTGCATGGCTCGTGGTATGCCCAATGATCGTCTTTATAATCATCCTATTACAGATGACGTTTGACGATATTAAAGCACACGACTCCTCATGTAGGGATCGTAGTGATTTCAGGTCGAAGGATTACATACTCCATTGTCACTATGAGAACTACTTATGACACTCACATAACGCTCCATGTAGTGTTCTCATGGTGGGTCAATCCATCATTACCTTAATGCGTACCTATGTGGCAACTCGATATCTCATATCTATGACCCGTGAGATGTGGTCATCAGTCTGCACACATAATAGTCTCAATTGTATTATTCTTGTCCTTATTAATAAAATACTTGACTACGGATATTTAAGAATAGGATTTCATTGTTCAATAGTGTCTCACGATCAAGTCATATACTTGATATTCTATTGAACAGAAATTTCTATTCTAAGGACTTTATTATGTTTAAACAAGTAACACAATAAACTGGAATGCCTCATATCATATATATATATATATATGAAATAGCAAGATACAAATGTAAGTCTAAAGAAATACATTGGCCTCTAGGGCTTACACCAACAATCTCCCACTAGCACTAGAGCCAATCAGGCATCAATCTAATGCCCATCGATCTAGTGTGACCTTCATGCTTCTGTTGAGCAAGAGGTTTCGTAAGTGGGTCAGCAACGTTATCAAGTGTTGGTACTGCATATCTTCACATCTCCTCTATCGATAATCTCTCGAATGAGATGGAAGCGCCTAAGTATATGTTTGGATCGCTGATGAGATCTAGGTTCCTTAGCTTGTGCAATGGCCCCATTGTTATCACAATAGAGATCAATGGGGTCCATAATACCAGGAACCGTACCAAGCTCGAGAATGAACTTCTTGATCCAAACAGCCTCCTTTGCTGCATTGGAGGCAGCAATATACTCAGCCTCCGTAGTAGAATCGACAAACTGTCTCCTGCTTCGAACTTTTCCAGCTCACGGCCCCGCCATTCGTGCAGAACACATAACCAGATTGCGATCCGGAATCATCCTTATCGGCCTGGAAGCTAGCATCGGTGTAACCTATTACATCAAGCTCTTCCTCACCTCCATATACCAAGAACGAATCCTTAGTTCTTCTCAAGTACTTAAGGATGCTCTTCTTGAAACAGACTGCTGACTTTCACGGGATCGATCGGTACTGCTCGTTATGCTTAAAGCATACGATACATCTGGTCGAGTACATAACATGGCATACATGACAGATCCAATTGCGGATGCATATGGAATCTTACTCATGCGATCCCTTTCTTCTTGAGTGGAAGGGGATTGTGCCTTTGATAGGCATATACCATGTGACATAGGCAAGAGTCCTTTCTTGGATTCATGCATGTTAAAGCTTCTCAACACTTTGTCTATGTATGTACTCTGACTTAGGCCAAGCAATTTCAGCGATCTATCCCTATAGATCCTGATTCCCAATACATAGGTAGCCTCACCCAAATCTTTCATAGAGAAGCAATTCCCTAACCATGTCTTTACATTTTGTAGTGTAGGGATGTCATTTCCAATGAGTAATATGTCATCTACATATAACACAGAAAAACAACAATGCTCCCACTAACCTTCTTGTAGACACAAGGTTCATCTTCATTTTTGATGAATCCGTACTATCTTACAGCATCATCAAAATGAAGGTTCCAACTTCTGGAAGCTTGCTTCAATCCATAGATTGACCGCTGCAGTTTACATACCTTTCGGGCATCCTCTGAAATGTCAAAGCCTTCAGGTTGTGTCATGTACACATCCTCAAGAAGCTTTCCATTAAGGAAGGCAGTTTTGACATCCATCTGCCATATCTCATAATCATGGTATGCAGCGATAGCAAGTAAGATCCGGACGGATTTAAGCATCGCAACAGGTGAAAAGGTCTCATCATAGTCGACACCATGAATTTGCTTGAAACCCTTAGCGACCAATCGCGCCTTAAAGGTGTGTACCTTACCATCCATGTCAGTTTTCTTTTTGAAAACCCACTTGCACCCTATAGGTTTTACCCCTTCAGGTGGCTCTACCAAGGTCCATACCTGGTTGGTGTACATGGAATCCATCTCAGATTTAATGGCCTCAAGCCACTTCTCAGATTCTGGGCCAGTAATGGCCTCCTGGTAGGTCACAGTCTCATCTTGATCCATGGGCAATACATCACCTTGTGGAGTCATGAGAAATCCATATCTCTCAGGCTGGTGATGTATCCTGTTAGACCTACGCTGGTCTTGTGCTACTGGAGCGGGTTGTTCCTCCACAGCATTTTGTGAAGGTTGCTCCTGTTCCACCAATGGTAGGTCACTACTCTGTGATTCTTGAATTTCTTCAAGTTCTATCTTCCTCCCACTGGTTCCTATGGAGATAAACTCCTTTTCTAGGAATACACCAGTCCGTGCGACAAACACTTTGCCTTCGGAAGGATTATAGAAATAGTATCCCTTGGTTTCTTTGGGATACCCACAAAGAACCATTTATCAGATTTGGGATCAAGCTTATTAGAAACTTGACGTTTTACATATGCTTCACAACCCCAAATCTTCATAAAAGACATGCTGGGTCGTCTACCAGTCCATATCTCATATGGTGTCTTTTCTACCGTTTTGGATGGAACACGGTTAAGTGTAAAAGCTGTTGTCAATAGAGCATATCCCCAAAAGGAGTTTGGAAGGTTTGCATGACTCATCATAGACCGAACCATGTCCAACAAGGTTCGATTTCTCCTCTCAGAAACACCATTCCATTGTGGTGTTCCAGGTGGAGTGAGTTGAGATAAAATCCCACACTCTCTTAGATGATCATCAAACTCTAGGCTCAAATATTCACCACCTCGATCTGATCGAAGAGCTTTAATATTTTTACTAAGTTGGTTTTGTACCTCATTTTTGAATTCCTTGAACTTTTCAAAGGATTCCGATTTATGTTTCATAAGATACACAAATCCATATCTACTGAAATCATCAGTAAATGTGATGAAGTACTGAAAACCACCTCTAGCTAATGTGTTTAGGGGACCGCATACATCGCTATGTATAAGACCCAAAAGATCGTTGGCTCTTTCACCTTTGCTGGTGAATGGAGCTTTAGTCATCTTTCCCAATAAACAAGACTCACATATCTCATATGATTCATAATCAAATGAGTCCAAGAGTCCATCTTTATGGAGCTTCGAAATGCGCTTCTCATTTATATGGCCTAAACGACAATGCCAAAGATAAGACGGGTTCAACTCATTTGGTTTGATCCTCTTAGTATTTACGTTATAGATGGGCATTTCAAGATCAAGGACATAAAGTCCATTACTCATGTGTGCACTAGCATAGAAAATATCATCCAAATAAATAGAACAACTTTTGTTCTTTATTATAAAAGAAAAACCAATCTTGTCCAAACAAGAAATGGAAATGATATTCCTGCTAATTGCATGCACAAAATAACAGTTCTCTAACTGAATAGTAAGCCCAGTGGGCAAAGTCAATACATAAGTCCCTACGGCTAAAGCAGCAACCTTTGCTCCATTTCCAACTCGTAGGTCGACTTCGCCCTTTGCCAATGGTCTACTCCTGTTTAGATCCTGCACATTTGTACAAATGTGAGAACCACATCCGGTATCTAATACCCATGATGCAGAAGTAGATAAATTGACTTCTATAACAAACATACCTGAAGTGGAAGTCTCACTTCCCTTCTTCTTCTTGCTTTCTTCCAGGTATTTTGGGCAGTTCTTCTTGCTTGCTTGCTCTTGGTAGAGCAGCTTGAGGTGCACGATCATATCGTACGCCTCCATGGTCTCATGTTGCTTTTGCAGCTCAGAGGTCATGGCGGCAAGCATAAGACAGCCCACGTCTAAGGCGTCATCCTGATGCTTCTTATAAGCATCCCTGTCAGCCCTAGGAGCACTTGAAGCCGGTGGCTTCTCTCAGAATAGGCTCCTCAAGAACATACAGTTTTTTCTCATGTTTGAGGACAATCCTCAAGTTTCTGTACCAGTCCAGAAAATTCGTTCCGGATAGTTTGTCCTTCTCAAGGACGGATCGCAATGACAGGTTACTTGATGTGTTTGATGCCATGGTAATCTACAGAGATAAATATGCAAAGTATAAGTATCATGCCATGAAGTTATTTAATAAGGTCTTTAATTAAATATGCCTCCCACTATTTTACTCAAAACAATGACCCTCATCATTGATTCGAAAAATCCCGTTGGAAGATTTTCTAGTGGGCCAAGATCCATATTTCACCTAGCTTTAAGTCAGCTTTGGCTGATCACCCAAAATTCGGTTATTTAGGTAGGAAACACTTTCCGATTGCATCTCATGCAACTCTTGGATAGTTGGATGAATAAATCTTATTCTAATCCATCACATGGACTAAAGCCCAACTTATGAGCCTCTAAGCCTTTCAATCCTATTGAAGTTGGCTTAGTTAAGTCAGACCCAATGGATAGCAGCTGAACATTACATTTGTCCCATCGCGCCTTACTATTATAGATAAAGGTACCCCGCTTTGGCGGACCCACACTTAATCGATAGTAGTCTTGACGAGTGCCATGCATCGGAAGGCCTTTAAATGTGACTTAATATTTCCTTTTGAGGGATTTGATTAAAACTTGATCTCATCATTTGTTAAACTCTTTAACTTACTATTTTCATACATGCATCTCATACATATATTAGTTAAACATCTTTTAACATACTATATACATACATGCATCTCATACATATATAAGGTAAATAAATGTGATATGGTTATGGCCCCTAACGCATTGATTCTCCCAAGCCAATGAGAGAATCTAAACTAAAACCTAGGAGCGTCCAAGCTTCTCCAAGCAAGATCTCCCACGTGATAGCGTCTTCTTGTCTCCATCATTACATTACATAAACAGAAACCTCATTTTACATATGAGGGGAGTGAGATGAGAAAAGAAGATACATATGGAATATAAGAGAAAGGCACGGCACGCAGGCCGTATTTCAAAATATAAACCAAAAGGTAAAAGGACTAAGGCCATAACCATTCACCATACATCACCAAATAAATAGTAACAACCAATAATAACACATAATCATTATTATTATTAATTTCATAAATTAGAGATTTCAAAATCTGAATTTTGAAAACATAACATATATATATAATAAATCACATTTATTATAATAGATGTTACTATAAATCATATTTATTGCAATTGTTGTTACCACAAATCACATTTATTATAAATCATATTTATTGTAAATGACATAAATCACATTTATTGCAATTGTTGTTACCACAAATCACATTTATTGTAATTGACATAAATCACATTTATTCAATTAACATAAATCACATTTATTGTAACAAATCACATTTATTGTAATTGATATAAATCACATTTCAAAATCTGAATTTTGAAAACGTAACATATATATAATAAATCACATTTATTATAATTGATGTTACTATAAATCACATTTATTGTGATTGATATAAATCACATTTCAAAATCTGAATTTTGAAACCGTAACATATATATAATAAATCACATTTATTATAATTGATGTTACTATAAATCACATTTATTGTGATTGATATAATTATTAAATGGTGACATAAAATTTCAAAATTTGAATTTCGAAATTACACACTACGCAGAGGTAGCACGGGGGTCCCGCTGGAAATTCCGAAATTCCGAAGTGTGCCTCGCTTCCTTGGTGGCTAGGGCGTCAACCTTTCAACCCTAAAACCGCAAGGCCCGTGAACACTTCACGTTGCAAGGAACGACGGCTACGGTTTCAACACTTGGAACCTCAGCCGCAACAACATGAACTTTTCATGTTAGTGAAACCCCTTAACGCCGCCAACACAGAACTGAAAACAATCATGTTTAACATCAACATTTGATGCCATCGCAGAACATAATAAGGATTCAGAACCAATGTACATATCGCATATATACACAAACATGCAATAGACATATATATCATATACATACGAAAATCACAGAAACAAGGTTTCGCAAACCAGATGCAAACGATTTACAAAAACAATTTTCAGAAAACGATTCACATTACAAACATGTTATCATACATAACAGATAAACCACGTAATAGAATCATGGTTTCGTAAGCGGCTCTGATACCACTGTTGGGAATTTGCGTATAAAACAAAAGAAACGCAGCGGAAAAATTCCCATCGAAGGATCCTTGCGAATGGTCATGATTCATGATTCGAAAGTTTACCTCTTGAAGCGATGGCTGTTTGTTGAAATTCGTCTATCACGAACACCGCACGAACGGTGTCTCTAGAGGTATCCACACGAGCGGATTCCGTGAGCGTCCAACGTCACGAACCGAAGCGTCTCTGTCTCACAGTGCTAGCTTCAAAACCGAGACTTTGTTGTTCACACTTACTCTCTTTTGTGCGGCTAGGTTATCAACCGTATGGGCACAACAACTTAAGTGGTCTACTTATAGTATCACCTCCTTAAGTGAGTTAGTGAGCAACATTTGACCTAAGCCCATCTACTATGCGCTAGGCCCAATAGGAAAGTCCAACTTTCTTTTAATGCTTCTTTTAATCCGCTCTTTTGTGTGTGACCCTATAGGTTCCCAATACGTTAGCAGTAATATTAAATCCCATTTAATATTACAAACAGTGAGCGGTATCTAGCAATACATCACTGCTACCTAAGTAGTGAGAAAGTCAGTGATTTGATGAAACCTTTCTGTGACAAATATTCATGTGCATTGTTATCCCTTTGTCCATATATCTACATTGAACACAAGGCATAGAATGTGTCACCCTTGTATGGTTCAATATCATGTTCCCTGATACCCGAGTAGACTTAACAACAAATGAGGTCAATATCTCATATTGACTCATTTCAGCACGGCCATGCATTTTACAGTCTCACTCTATCAGGGGGCCCACAGATATTACTCCTGTTATGTAGGAGGGACAAATTCCATCTAGGTCACTCACATCCCTCTGCATGGCTCGTGGTATGCCCAATGATCGTCTTTATAATCATCCTATTACAGATGACGTTTGACGATATTAAAGCACACGACTCCTCATGTAGGGATCGTAGTGATTTCAGGTCAAAGGATTACATACTCCATTGTCACTATGAGAACTACTTATGACACTCACATAACGCTCCATGTAGTGTTCTCATGGTGGGTCAATCCATCATTACCTTAATGCGTACCTATGTGGCAACTCGATATCTCATATCTATGACCCGTGAGATGTGGTCATCAGTCTGCACACATAATAGTCTCAATTGTATTATTATTGTCCTTATTAATAAAATACTTGACTACGGATATTTAAGAATAGGATTTCATTGTTCAATAGTGTCTCACGATCAAGTCATATACTTGATATTCTATTGAACATAAATTTCTATTCTAAGGACTTTATTATGTTTAAACAAGTAACACAATAAACTGGAATGCCTCATATCATATATATATATATATATATATATATATATATATATATATATATATATATATGAAATAGCAAGATACAAATGCAAGTCTAAAGAAATACATTGGCCTCTAGGGCTTACACCAACAGCAATAGCAGCGGAGGTGTGGTGGCAGAGGTGGTGGATCTTGCTTTAGGTGTGGTGGTTTTGGGAACATGGTGCGGGACTGCGCCACCGCAAAAGGAATAATCGGCGATGGCGGTAGCGGCGGCGGCGGAGGAGGTAGTTGTTTTAAATGCGAAAACACTTGCTTTAATTGTGGGAATTCCATGGAATTTTGCGAGAGTGCGTTGAAGCCTCTCGGTGAAGGTATAAAAATTCTAGCTTGTGCTGTGTAGAAATGGTTAAAATCATTACTACTAAACTTGAGTTTTAGGTATAATTTTAATTCCCTGTTTGGTACATTTTTATGGAAGGTTGTCCTGTATAAGGGGTATTGGACATAAAATCTGTTTGCATGAGTTCTAGTTATCACGTTGATCTTAATTTTTTTTCTATTTTAATTTTGTTTAAGTTCTCTCACTTCTCTGTTTATGATTACATAGAGTGTAGATAATTCTTTGGTTTTTCTGCAGTTACCCTTTTGCAATATTACTAAACTCTGCACTCATGAGTAATTGCAATCCTATTTTGCTGAAATGGATGTCAGAGATTTTTATTTGAGGCCTTTAACCAAAGAACTGCAAATGATAAAAGGCTTTCCTTTTTTTTTCCTTATGTCTCATTCCTTCTTACAAAAAAGATAGACTTCAACAACATTTTAGCCATGGAAATAGCTAAAATGAGATACAATGAGAGTGACTGCATCTCAGACGGCTTAGGTGAAGAAGGACAAGAGTGACCTCATTGGTCATTACCTATTCCTGAAGTTGGAAGAAATAGAGGTCAACATCCTCATGTGTTTTCACCCAAACAGAGGAAGGCTCTTGGCTTTGGTTCAGCCAAAATTTTGAAGGACCATATGAACTCCACTACAACTGATGGTAAAATGCAATAGTGGTTTAGGGAGGGTCATGCAGGTGATTATATTGATTTTCCCCATTTTAACCATTCTTTTATTTTTCTTTTATCTTCTTGATCATCATGCTGTTAGGTAATTATGAAATTATGTTTTTCTTGAATATTTCTTCAATAAGTTCATTTAGCTGTTATAGTGGTCTTCCAAACTCGGACAGATGGACTGCTAGGATTCCTTGGGGTTGTCAAAATTGCAACTCTTCCTTAAGTTTTGTGAAATCTCTCACAAGCAATTTGATCTTTGTTTATTCTACATGTTTTAATAAAGGGTATGAACATATGATACATCAACTCCAGTGTCTAGAAATGCAACCGTATATTGTGGTTCTGAAATTTTATTGCCCATTGTATTGATTAAATGACATTGTCTATTCAAGTTATTAAGTTGTTCCTCTTTATAAAAGCTTCTAAAAGGTAGATCATATGGGTGCATTAAGGCATAGAATTTGAATTCAAAGACCTCAACTCAACTGAAGCATTTCCAAAGTATTTCTTAATTATATAATTACCAGGTTTATGTGCATTATTAATCACCACATCATGCTAACCAATAAATTGCAGCATTGAGAATGCTAAGTAGTGGTTTGGGATTTCTGCATGCTTATGCTAAGTGTATGAAGTATTGCGGTGCTGTTACAAAGAAGAAAATGTTTTAACTAAAGTTTCTTATGATTGTTATTTTGTGTGGCTAAACGATTTAAAAGACTTCAAATAAAAGGAGGTTGGCAGTAAGTTTGATTTATCTCTATTTTACTTTTCTACATTTACTATCAGTTTGCTCAAGTGTTTATATTTTTAGTGCTTTATAGAGCATTTGTTTTACTGATTTGTATTCAGTTTAATGAGAGTTGCCAAGTGTATTTTGGATCTTAGTTGTAATAAGAATATTGGTGAATTTGTTTTTCTTTCAAAATGGAGTTTGTTGGTGAACTATTTGTTTTTTTAACTTTGCTGTCATTGAATATGTGACATTGTGATGGTTAAATTTTCACAGGTCAGAATCTAGACTGTAAACTACCACAGCATCCATCAGTGGTTCTGATGTTAGTTGGACTGTCTTATCTTGTGTCAGGCTTAGCCCCAACTTCAATTACAGGAATTATTCTACATCTGGTACTTGCTTTAATGGAGGTGTGCAGTATTCCGGTTTGGTAATTGTCTCACCTGTATCTTCCATTACTGTACCGGCTCCAACAGAGAAAGGGCTGTTTGGGTGTTTCTCCAAAGAAATATCCCTCTTGATGTTTGGGTTGTTTTCGCAAAACTCTCTTATCTTCCTTGCAGGTTGGCTTCACTTTAGTTCGGCTGCAGCTGCGTCTCAGGGAGTTTAGTGAGAGGAGAGGGAGAGAAACACTGCAATTGGGGTCTCAAATGGTTTTTTGGGGTGATTGGGTTTTAAACACCAGAGTGATGTTTTCAGATAGTGTTTTGTGCTGTTTTTTAGACAGATTGTTTCACTTTTTGTTACTGTGTTCTTTTGTTCTCTGGTTGTTGCAGAGGTTCTCTTGATTTACTTTGAAGTGCAGCCATTGAAGGTTGTAGGCAACAGCTGTCTGGGACAACTGCGTAGTATAATTTGAATGTCCAATCAGAGTGTTCGGAGCAGACAACATCAATGGAGGGTCCTGTTTTGGAGGAGTTCATTCCAATTAAGAAAAGGGCATCCCTTGATTGTGATGAAGAAGAAGATGATGATGATCAAGATGAGCAACACTTATATAAGCCCAAGATTTCTAAGGACAATAATAAGAAATCAGATTGGCTTATATTTGTTCAGTTATGGCATCCAGATCCTCCAACTGAAGAGGTACATAAAATAAGAAAGAAAGAAAGAAATGCAAAGCTTATTTATAATTTTCTTTAGTCTTTTGGGTTGTTTTTGAAATGAAAAACAAAAGGGAATAAGTGATTAATTGACTTAGTATTATGTATAACTTTGTGTAATTAATTGCTGTGAAATTGTGTTCAGAAAATGTCTGTGATTGAAGTAAAGAGAAGTGGAAGTGGTGGTGCTTTCCAGCCATTCCACAAAGAGGAGAAGAAAGCTGGCAAGACTAGTGAATCATTTAGCAAAGCACCCTCTTCGACCGGTAGCTGCTGCAAGTTCCACAGTGGTGACAGTCGCCAGAGACAATTCTGGAAGCAGCAAAAGAGAGGAGAAAGATGGGCAGCGAAAGCAGCGTCGGTGCTGGTCACAGGAGTTGCATAAAAGCACTTCTTGCAGGCCCTTCAGCAGCGTGGTGGTCCAGATAGCGAGTATTATACCAAGTTCTGATTGTTTTGTATTTTGGTTGTAATTGTATTTGCATATTGATAAATATTTTGTGGATTTTACAGCTGCCACACCAAAGCAAATTAGAGAGCAAATGAAGGTTGATGGCCTCACAAATGATGAAATCAAAAGCCATTTACAGGTTTGTAAAGGGATATATATCCTAAATGTTTGATTGTCAAATTTGCCTTATGAGTTAGTACAATTCATAACCAAACTCTAGGTTTCTGTAATTTTTGTTGTCTAGTCTCTAATCCTTTTCATTGATATGGAATCTTTTATCTGTCATTCCAGTCTACATATGAGATTGTCAGTGACAAAATTATTTGGGAAATCACCACAGCTAAGCATATTTTTTACATTGCAATAATTAAACTTGATATTGGAAATAGGTGTTTATATAATGTTGTTCTAGTAAAATGACAAGAGGTAGCACTTTACCAATATAATTTCCTCTTAGAACTCATCATTTGAAGTATGCTTGACTTTTCTTGTGATTATTATATACCAAATTTTCAATATATCAGTTGGGATACAAAAATAGGAGTTTTGAATCTATGAACTCCAACAAGTTACTTAAAGCCTTCACCCACTTGCCAAAATTTAAGCTAACATCTAATTGATATCACTTAAATTAACATCTAACTTAAGTTAGACATAGACTCGTTCACCGTTAGTTTTTTGCTATTGTTTTGGGTTGCCCCTTAGCCTTTATTCTTCCTGATTAATTTATAGTATATATGCTGATGATTGACTATGGTAAAATCATATCTTGTGTGTTATTAATATAATTTTTCGATTTTGATATTCTCTTATTTACAAGAGAAAGGTGGACCATTGCAAATTTGTCACTAAGTAGTTATCATTAGTACTTTAATTATTATTGTTATTTTTCCTTTTCCTTTTTCTTACTTACATATCTTTTGTAATATGTGCAGTAAGATTTTCATGGTGAAGAAGCACATCAATCTCAAGATATAGAAGGGGAATGATGTTATCAACATGCATGGATGTTTTCGGTCAACAAAAAAAAACATGCATGGATGCCTATAATCTTTGTGGATTTTTTTTTTGGATTTTATAAGAAATTTATTATGTAAACTTTTACACTTGATAAATTTAATTTAATCTTCTATATTTTGGATTATATGTCGGACTTGTGACAAATTAATGTAATTATATATGTTAGTGTTTTTATGCCTACATATGTTGTAGTGTTATAGTCGTATTTCAATGTACATAGTGGTTTTAGTACTTTTGTTAGCATATATAATGAGACTTATATAATCGCAAGTGTTTTGAATATTTAAATTATATTGATTGGAATATTTATAGGTGTTGTAATTGAAAGGTTAAAATATATATTTAGTTATGTATAAACATATAAAAGACTTTCCTCGCAATGTAATAAAAGCTAACATCGTTGCCGATTTATTCTATAATAGTTACAAAAATGTCCCCTAAAGTTGATTTAACCAATTTCTATATCATTTACCAACAGTAAAATAAGTGTTGTCTATATTAAAACGTCTAGCAACAGTTACGAAATTGTTGCATATACCATCCACCAATAGTTAAATAAATGTTCCTTTTTCTATTTGCCAACATTTTAATAACCGTGGCTGAAACATCTAGCAACAATTAAGAAACCGTTGCCTAAATAATATGAACGAAAACCATTGCCATTGGACAGGTTTAAAAACCGTGGCCTATTCCCCTAATTTAGGCAACGGTTATTGATATACCGTGGCCTAAAGCGAAAAACCGTTGCCTAAGGGAATAGGCAACGGCCACCTAGAGAACACTTTTTTAACCATTGCCAAACTGTTGCCTAAAGTTTAGGCAACGGTTTTCATACTTCTAGGAACGGTTTTTTGTTGTTGCCTAAACTAAAAAATGTTGTAGTTAACTCACTGGAGAATTATAAAATAATTCGTGTGTCAATGGTTTTGTTTTTCTAATTGGAAATAACAGTGATGGTTTTGTTTTGTTTTTCTTCTGGGAAATAACAGTGATCTTATATGCACTTATAACATAGGTATACAGCTATATATTTCATGTAAAAAAATAGAAGACAGACAGCTTCACACATGGGATTCAATCTTGGAAACAAGCATTCCTGGAGTGATTAGATTTAACAAAAGTCACCTTATAAAGTTTATCTTTGGTGCTTATTCGATATAAGTGATTACTTTTCTCATCCTCAAGATTGATTAGCAGATACAATGCAATAGATTTTCTTTGTCTCTATATGATATGATTTATGTTTCCATCTTTATAAATGATTCATATAACAAGTTTTGTATTTGAAATAACTTCTATAAATTGAGGAAAATATATTGTTGCCTAATTGAAGGTTTCCAGAATATTTTTACTTTGCCATAACTAATGGTAAGTTCTATTATATGTTGTTTTGTGCATACAAAATATTCAATTATCGGAAGGATGTAACTATCATTCTTTTATAATCTTTTAATCACATGTGAAATGTCTACTGTTATGTTCAATGTCAACTGCGCGTTTTCACAATTTCATGGAAATTGTGTTTAATTATCTAAGCAGAGTATTTTTTTCTTTTGGTGTACTATCTAGGCAGAGTATATGTATAGGTTTAAAATTTTCATAGTTTAATGCTCTTACTAAAACCAAACTCAACGATATAGGCAAAACACAAGGAGTTGGTCATACGTGACACAGATTTCCCACCCCAAATCTTAGGGGTGTAAGCGGATCTGATCCGATCCGTGAACCTGGCGGATCCGAACCGATTTTGGTGGATTGGTTTGGATCATTGGATTTCAAAACGCCAACCCGAGCAAGATCGGTTCGGGTCTCAGCTCTGACAAATCTAATCCGATCCGAACCCTATGAAAATTTATTTTAAAATTATTTTATATAATGTTAATATATTATTATATAGATATTTAATATAATTAATAATTAAATATGTATATTTTATTTTATTTTTCTAATTTTTTATTAATCTTTTAATTGTAAATAAAAAATAAAAAATTAATAGGTAACCCGATGGTCCGAACCGAACCGATCCGATTGTGATCGGTTCGGTTCGGATCCGTAGTTGAAAATTGGACAAATCCGAACCGATCCGAACCGATCAAATTTGATCGGTTCGGGTGACGAAACCCCTCAAACCCGATCCGAACCGACCCGATTACACCCCTACCAAATCTTTAAAAATACACATGATGAAAATCCATAGTATTTTAATAGCTTTACTCATTATGAGGAAAAAAAACAATCAAATCATTAGGTGTGTGCTAATTATACAAACAATATTTACAAGCTTCACCTAACAGTTATAGATGTGTGATTATTATATTGTCAACGGAAATCAAAGCCATTCTAATTTCAACTAATGTTGCACCAACATTTCATATTTTTCCATTTTTCACATTGATTTATTATAATAGAAGACCGAACTATGCTTTGTTTTAAAAATATTTATTGCACCAGATTAACATTTGAATTACTATGAAAAACATTTGAATTACTATGAAAAAATTAAATTTTGGTATTGATTTCAATATTTTTAAATTCGTTTTCTAATAATTTCAATATATACATACTTCTTTCTAACTTACCATCCTCACATCTAACTAATTTATTGAATACTTTATCTTACCTATACATATTTTAATATAAATATATTTCCTTTCCATATCATTATATGTTACGTTTTCCTTGAGAAAAAATTATATGAATTGTATGTGTTTATCAGAACACGAAGAAGTCGCATTATAAAATCGCAAAAGATACCGATTAAAAATACATGACATACACAAGTGACTAATAAAATATTATGTACTAAGAACATAGATAAAGTCGAGTAAAAGCATTAGAAATGCGGCCAGACAGGCACGTGAGTGCGTGTCTTGCCGCTAGTTTTATATAATGTTAATATATTATTATATAGATATTTAATATAATTAATAATTAAATATCTATATTTTATTTTATTTTTCTAATTTTTTATTAATCTTTTAAGTGTAAATTAAAAATAAAAATTAATAGGTAACCCGATGGTCCGAACCGAACCATTCCGATTGTGATCGGTTCGGTTCGGATCCGTAGTTGAAAATTGGACAAATCCGAACAGATCAAATTTGATCGGTTCGGGTGATGAAACCCTCAAACCCGATCCGAACCGACCTGATTACACCCCTACCAAATCTTTAAAAATACACATGATGAAAATCCATAGTATTTTAATAGCTTTACTCCTTATGAGGAAAAAAAACAATCAAATCATTAGGTGTGTGCTTATTATACAAACAATATTTACAAGCTTCACCTAATGTGCGATTATTATATTGTCAACGGAAATCAAAGCCATTCTAATTTCAACTAATGTTGCACCAACATTTCATATTTTTCCACTTTTCACATTGTTTTATTATAATAGAAGACCGAACTATGCTTTGTTTTAAAAATATTTATTGCACCAGATTAACATTTGAATTACTATGAAAAAATTAAATTTTGGTATTGATTTCAATATTTTTAAATTCGTTTTCTAATAATTTCAATATATACATACTTCTTTCTAACTTACCATCCTCACATCTAACTAATTTATTGAATATTTTATCTTACCTATACATATTTTAATATAAATGTATTTCCTTTCCATTTCATTATATGTTACGTTTTCCTTGAGAAAAAATTATATGAATTGTATCTGTTTATCAGAACACGAAGAAGTCGCATTATAAAATCTCAAAAGATACCGATTAAAAATACATGACATACACAAGTGACTAATAAAATATTATTTACTAATAACATAGATAAGGTCGAGTAAAAGCATTAGAAATGTGGCCAGACAGGCACGTGAGTGCCTGTCTTGCCGCTAGTATGTATTATCTTCAAATGTTAAGGATCTGGGCTTCAACGAATTTTCGACAATTTTTTTATAAGCAAAGAGTTTTTTACTATTGGAGGTAACATTAGTTACAACCTTACTTAAAGTATCAAGTATTAATACCTATATTAATTTCTTTTTGCAATTTTTAATTAATAAACAAGGACCTAAACTAAAAAAAGAAAAGGAAGAAGAACAACTTCCTAAAATGTCATCCTGCATCAATAGCTCTAGCAACGACCAAGCCCTCTCCACCAGTGAAATGTGTCGAAGATGGCAGAGTAACATATACGTGCACAAGCATATCCACATCTATTTGCAGATCTCCTAATATGCGTTATCTCCACTTCCCAATATCTGGGTTGGAACAAACGTAGGATTTCATCAAGCAGGTATTGAGCCGACGGATTTGGAGACAAACCTCGTAAAATAGCCTCTACCACCACCTTAGAATCAGACTCAATAATGACCTTTTTGATGTTAAGGTTCCGAGCAAGTCAAACACCGGAGAAAGCACCCCATAACTCTGCCCAGAATGCATTTTTGGGTACAGATATATGATAATCTATACTAATATATAATGAGAGAGTTTAAAAATTTTCAAATTTTAGTTTCCACTTTTTATATTACTGAAATACCCCTGAAAACTCTGATAAAATATGGCAGTTTGTTTATATCTTACCATGGTCATAAACCTGACTCAATTTATTCACAAAAAAACTGACTCAATTCAAAATTTATTGTGTTGAATAAAGAAACCGGCTTCCAACTCTTCCCTTAACCGCACGACAATGGAACAACTGCAAGGGACAGAGTAGAGAGAGAGCGGAAGATAACGGTTTGGGTAGGGGGACGTCTCCGAGAAGAGCCACCATTTGCGGATGAGAGTGGTGGAGGGACGCCATCCTGCAGCGACACTGAAAAAGACCCAGGCGAGACACTGAATGATGACCTAACCAGACCAAGCTCGCTGCCCCGCTGCTGCCGACCCTAAATTCGATGTTGCACCTCCGTCTGTCCTGCAACCATCCCGTCGCGGCTCCTCACAAATCTGGTACCATTTTTAACCTTTATTTTCTTTGCAACTATCAATGTAATAATTTAGATTTATCATGTCTGAAATAATTGCCTCTGATTCTCTCTTTCTCCCTAAAACCATTTCCTTGAAAGCGTCTTCTTGCTGGGTTTGAGAGCAGAGTTCAGTTGGTGATGCTGCTGCCTTTCCATATGCTTATGATTATGATTATAAAGATATGATTTATAACTCCTTCAATCTTATATATTTGTTTTTAATATCGATTGTTGATAATTGGTTGTGATGTCCAAAAAATAGACTCATTAGTAACTCTACCCACCTCAGCCATAAAATGCCCTACAAACCTTTGGTCATTGAACACCAACACTGATTAAATCTTATTGATCATTAACATCCAGAATGTGCTAGGTACATTGGGAGTGACATGGAAAGCATGTAAGGGTGTGTTTGGGCCTATGCCTTGATACATTGTTAAACTTCAATCCCACCAAGCAAACCAGACCCTAAATCTCTTAGAACACTCTAACAACAATGAATAATATATAAATACTCTTCTTGAGGGTGAGGAATAAAGGAAAGGCTTAAGATGAGTCCATGCAATTTGAATATAACTCTAGTTTTTTTAGTGCCCACTAAACATTGCAATGTGCAAACCCATGTTAAGAGGATACTATATACCAAAGGAGAATGGAATATTCAGAATGCTACTTTAGAAGTGGAAAACACTGGATCTCCAAATATTCATCACAGTGTAAGCACAACAAAAAATTAAGAAGATTATATGATATCAGGGATGGATTAAGAGAAATAATAAGATGGAAGGGTGAGGTGTGTAATACTATGTGTGGGAAGCTAAAAATATTGGGGTATAAGAGAGGAAAATTGAGGGTGGAAATCCAAAATAATGTTTGTGGATCTAAAAAAGAAAGGTGTATACTGGAGTGAAAACAAAAGTTAGAGGAGTGGTGTGAGGAGTGCAATTCTCTTGGTGATGTGTGGAAAGAGAAATTAAGGTAAAATCAGTTTGGTCTGGGAGTGAAATTAGTGGAAAAACTTATGGATAGATGACAGTAGGTATGAATGAAAATTTAAAGAAATGTTTGAAAAGAAAAAAAGGAAAATGAAGGTGATGTCAGAGGATGTTGTTGATTGGGACGCAAGGTATTCAACTCTTATAAAATATGTAAGGGGAGGAAGGAATAATGAAGGGAGAAGGTGAAAGAATTGGAATGGGAAAAGGCCTTAGATAACAGGTGTTGATAACTCAGAAGAAGAGTCATTCTTCAATTGTTTTATGAGAGAAAGGAAGACAGTTCTGAAGGCAGTATAAGGAAGATGAGAAATGGGAATTTGGAAAAAAATGGTGTGATGAGAGAACTCTATAGGCGGCATGAGAGGTGAGTTGAGTCGGAACACAAGTTGAAGGTGATGTGAGATGAGAGTATTTCCTGTGATGCTGGGAGTTAAAAATATGGTGAAAAAACTGGGGTGGAGAGTGATATGGGTGGGAAACTATTGTGGGTCTCTGTTTGCAGGTGGGAGGGTGTAAACATTTATATTCTAGATGGTTTATAGGGGTGCAACCTATTTTGGTGAGTATTGTATAAGACAAACAATATAAAAAGTAAGAAAAAAGAAAAGAGAAAAAAATGAGAATAAGAAGAAAGTTGAGAGAAAAAAAGAAGAGAAAACAACCATGTTTTCAATCTCCAGAAGAAAACTGGGAAAAACTCAACACTCCTGAGTGTGTGAGAGGGACCAAGTCAATGAAAAAAAATGGAAAGAGAAAATGGGGTAATGCTGTATACGAGAGAGAGATAGAGAGAAGGAGGGGGAGCAACTTGGCAAGATTAAGATGGCACCATATGTGAAAGTCTGTCAAAAAAAATCCAAAAGGTTAAGGAACCATCTCTATCTTTAATTTAACTCTAACTCTCTAGCCAAGCAGAGTGGTGGTGGAAAACATAAGCAAGGAGTAAGGTAGAATTCTTATTGTATTTCAATGCAGATAAAATCAATTTTTAGTTTTTCAATTTATATGTACTCATTTAATTCTTGGTTTTTAACAAAAATCACTCTTATAACATCCCTGGCTGCTTTATGGATTGACGACTGTCCCCACAGACCAACACGGGTCTTTTTAGCGTGTTTTGTCCTCACTCACATGCTTCCTGGGAAAACTTTCCAGGAGGTCACCCATCCCAGAATTGCTCAAAGTCAAGCACGCTTAACTGTGGAGTTCTTAAGTGATGGGCTCCCGAAAAGAAGATGCATCTTGTTAGTATAGGTAGTACCAATCAATTCATACAAGCCTTCCTCAACTGTATAGTCCCATACCTACACAGTCTCAGGATCCCTCTCATTCGGGTGTGTAATCGGTTCATTCATGTGTCCCTCCGCCTAGAAGCCTTCCAAGAGCCGCTCCTTGTCCATGCCTTCTTGCACCGGCGACCACTCCCCGCCCTCGTCGGCACCCGGGTGTTACAATTATAATATATAATGAATTATTAATTCACACTTTTATATTAATCGTATATTAAATTAAAATAAAATCTAAATTTTATATTTTGATGATTGAGTTAACATAAATCACTTTTTGATTGGAGGGGACAATTGATGAGTGATGACCACGGGTGATGAGTGATGAGGCAAGACTGCAGTTGTTTCGTCCTTTTTTATTTTGAGCACTTGCTGGTACATAGTACAATGCAAACTCTGCAAAACATGATGGTGTTGAAAGCATTTTACAAGGCATTAGTATGTCGTAAAGTAACCTATTATTATTGTAGCCTTGTAGCGCCAGTAGGTGTTAAGATGCAGAAGGCTTTTCAAAGTTCAAAGTGTGTATTTTGAGATTTGTTTATTGGGTGATGTTAACGATTGTTCTTATGACACTCTTTACGGAATCAATAATAGCAAATTTTTATTGGAATACTAACTATTTCATTTTTTCAAACATTAAATATACCAGTTTCCTATATAAACTTTCTTTTCTTGATTTTTTAAAGAGTACCCTTAGGATACTCATTAGCCTTCTCTTTGTTTATTTATTTATTTTTAAATTTTTGCCTTTAAAACTGTGAAGTATTTCTCACTGGTGACTGCGATCCTGTCCGTAAAGCAAATGCACACTTTCTTCGATGGGCGCTTATTTGAACACAAATTTTGGATATAGTATTTAACATTGTATATGTTTATCTCTATCTCTCACTTATTTTTTATCTTCTTTGTATACACACTTTTAGAAAATACAATAAAAAAACAAAGAGGATACCTTATAGTGTCCATATTTTATGTACAAAAATCATTCATCTTCTTAGATAATTTCTCAAACTATTTATTTATTTTTTCATTGGAAATCTGGTTTCTATTCTATGTTTTACTTTATTTTTTTTAATTACTAAAAACATTTATTAAAATTTTATATTTTAATGTCGACTTCCCAACTTGAATATAAAAAAAAAACCCCGAATAGCTTGGTAATTGTAGGGACGACAATTTGTATCCTATCCATTGGCCACCCGCAAAAATTATCCATGATGGGTAGGGTAATTATCCACACAATGGGTAAGGGTCCGGGAACGGGTAAATACCTGCAAATTTGAATGGGTTTAAGTACGGGTACGGGTACTATGGTATGCATCCCATCCCATACGCGTACTTATGTATATGTATATATAATTACTTATTTATATTACTAATATATATAATTTTAACTATAATACAAATTTTAAAACCAAAATTAATCTAAAATTATTAATTTTCTAAACCTAATTGCATCTATAATTCCTTTTTGGATGTTTTTATTTATTTAAATATTTTGATTTGTAATGTTTTATGAGTAGGTTTAAAAGACCTTTGAATATTTTTAAATTTTTATAATGTTTCTTTTGTTATTTATTACTTTTCACAGTTAAAGTGCGGGTAAAGGGTAAAAGTACTTAGGTACGCAGATGGTACGTGTAAGGGTACTAAAGTTGCTCTCCACACGAGTACGGGTAATTTTTTCAAACACAGGTATGGGGACGGGTACTATAGTACCCCACCCAGATCCTACTCCTACCCATTGCCATCCCTATTACCGGATGTTGACTTGCTAACAAGAAAATAAAAGGAACCGGAAAAGATATGTCGATTTTTAAAATGATGAATTCCTAAAAATTTTTAAAAAATGATAAATTTAACAAATAATGGAGAAAATTATTTATTTGAAAAGAAAAAAAAATATTTTTTTGCCATTTTTGAAGGAAATTTCATCACTTTTTTAATGTAAAAATATTACATTTATCTTTATTAAAATTTTATTTCTTAAAATATTTTTTTATACTATTAAAAATTTAACTAAATGCGAAATATAAAATTTTATTTAAGGATTTAAAATTTTTTAAACATAATAATGGAATTGGCTTCCACTCAATACCACCTTTCGCAACCCAAAAAAAAAAAATGATTCAGCTACAGTTATTTGGTTACTTTAGCCGCAACCAACGTTGTTGTTGTTATAAACAATTTGATGTAGTGGATGGCTATATCAGATTATCTCTTATCCTATCTTATCTTCTCTTATAGAAAACAGACTAGCATTAGGAATCTATTATTATTCTATAAATAGTAGTAGTCATATTGTATTTAATATACTTGATCATAATATATCGATGACAAATATGACAGCTAGTTTTCGGAGAACTGGACTTTGAATCCCAGTTCCCGAAGAACTAGCATTTGAATCTATATCTCTATTCTCTTCATCTCTCTATTCTTCTCTATTTTTAATACGTTATCAGCACGATCAAGTCTCTAACAGTGCAACGATTTTTTTATGTAGGTATCTTTTCAATGTAATAATTTATGCTAAATGACAGAACATCAAAATATTCTATTTGATGTATATCAGAGATTGAATCTCTAAGCAAGGGAACAATTTTTCTTTCTTCTAATCATAGCTTTCATAGCTTTGAATCTCTAATCATAGCTTTCATATATGAGTTCTTTTATTCAAATTCTTTTCAAGTGTTTTCACCATGTATCTCGCAAACCTTGAATTCATCGCTTTTGATAAATTCTAGAAGAATCTATTATTAAAGCATCCCTGAAGGATTGCACAAAGCCAATAAATTCTCTTGGTAATGGTTATATGAAGATTTGTGGTATAGTTCCTGAAGAACTAGACCTTTGAACCATGATTGAAATTTAAAAGATCATTTGATCTTAGTATAAATTGAAACAAAGGAAAATGATGGAAAAATCATACATGCCTATTGAGAATGCTCTTGGAGTAGCAAAAATTAGAAAGAAAATCAAATGGATTGAACATCATTCCTGGAAGTGAATGCGATGTATTATAATTTTCGGTACGACAAGGGTTGTGATTGTAACACCCTGTTTTTCCTATATTTTCTGTAGCAATAAATACATATTTCAATGTGTTTATTAAACTCATAGGATGATTTGAATTAAACTAAAATCATTTCCTTGTGTTGTTATATTATATGAAGTCACGGTAAAATTTTCGGTTGAAAGTTCAGACGGAAGTCGATATGCGTTTTCACTGCCGGTACAAGTTTACTGTGCAGAAAACCTAATTTTGACCTGTGAACAAAACAATTAGTGTTTTTATTATGTTTCCTTCAACCTTGGTTATTTTGAAAATTTTCGTGCAAAAATAAAATATAATATTTTATTCGAGTAACACGTCGAAAAAATTACGATCGGAAATGCAACCCGGTACCAAATGGAGCAGATTATGGACCATAAAAGAAGTAAGGAGACATGATGGAAAGGGCTATGACACACTCTAAAAGTACCATCATCACACTTTTCAAATTATAATACTATTCTAATCCAAAAGTCTTTTCTCTCTCTTCTTCCATCCAATCAAGCATTAAACCACCAAGCTTGCTCAACAAGCTCTCCCTCTCACTCCCTAGCCGTGAACTCCCCTCCCTCTCCCTATATATACCCCTTTCATTTTAACTTCATCATCTTCCTCCTTCAACCTCCATTAAAGTTCATCTTCTTCCTTTCTTCTTAAAGTTCAAGCTCTTAAAGCTTTAGTTTTTATTCATCTTTTCTACTTAAGTTCTTCATTAAAGTTCTTCCTTATACTAAGGGTAATGCTTTCATATAAATATTTTTGTAATTTTCATCTTTTATTTCTTAGTTTACTTTATGTGTTCTTTATATGCTTTAAACTTCTAAAATCTCTCTAAAATGGTAGAAAACTCCTTTTGAGTTGAAACCACTTTCTATAGTCTTTTATTAACTTATATTTTCACATACTAAGAGGTTGTATAAAACAAAAATCTCTATCCTTCTCTTCCAATGAAGGCCGAATGCTTGCATTTGTGACCTAGGAAGTTTTTGTTTCAACTTTTGGAATATGATCACGTGTTTGAGTTTCTAACTATCCCTTGATCTTGAATCTATAAATCTTGGAAGTTTTGATATCTTGTTCCTATGATGGATGAAAAATATGAATAAGTAGGCCTAGGATACTATGTTTCAACATTCCAAGTATTGATCATGGATTTAGAACTCTTTATAACTTGTTTATTTCATGTTATTAAAGATAGTATGTGTTACTTTCATTTTTCCAAGATGATCATGGACTTGAGATCCATAAGATATTTGGATGCTAAGTCTAAGAGATTGGCAAGTTTAAGGATTTATAACTTGTTTATTTCATGTTATTAAAGCTAGTATGTGTTACTTTAATTTTTCCAAGATGATCATGGACTTGAGCTCCATAAGATATTTGGATGCTAAGTCTAAGAGATTCGAGAGTTTAAGGATTTATAACTTGTTTATTTTATGTTGTTAAAGCCAGTATGTGTTACTTCCATTTTTCCAAGATGATCATGGACTTGAGCTACATAATATATTTGGATGCTAAGTCTAAGAGATTGGAAAGTTTAAGGATTTATAACTTGTTTATTTTATGTTATTAAAGCTAGTATGTGTTATTTTCATTTTTCCAAGATGATCATGGTTTTGAGCTCCTTAACACATATGGATGCTAAACCTAAGAGATTGGAAAGTTTAGTGAATGCTAGCCTATTTTACTAGCCTTGGCCGAATGCCCTATGTTTTTAACTTAGTGGAATTTTAATTCAACTTTGTTAAAAGATCATTGTTTATGAACTCCTAACACTTAAGGATCATAAATCCATGAGTTGTATAATTTTTGGGAATCTCTAACCCTAAGAACTAGTGTTGGACGAACCTATACCTTGGGGTTTAGTGTTCTTCTTTTGATTTTAACTTGTGATTTTGTGTTCATAACCTTAGACTTCCATCACGGAGGAAACGAGAACGTTCGTGACTTACCTCGTCGAGCATCTAACTTTCTTACCTTCAAAGAAAGTAAGAGGGGATTGCCAACGGATATTCAATGACTATATGCATGTGTGTATGTGTTTATTTGAGTGATTTGAATATTATTGTGATATTGAGGCAATACTTGAATAACTTGTTTACTTGAACTATTGTGGTTATTACTTGAAGTTGAGCATTACTTGCTTTAAAGTGTTATGAATTATATATATGTGATGAACTATCGTTAACTGTGATATTATTGTTGAGAATATGTTGCTGTTGATTGAAGTTTGAGAAGCCGGACTTGAGTCTGTGCACAATGATTATAAAGGATTAAAAGTCTTAATAAGCCTTGAATAGAACTTTGAAAGTATTGGTTTCATTTATAAAAGTTCCTTGTTTAAAACGCTTACTTCAATAAAATGAGATTCTTATTTTGAAAAGAAACGTTGAAGTGTTTTTAAGACAATAAAAATTACCTTTTTATGATCTAAAGTTGGTACGAGAGAAAAAACTTTTTCGAACTATGTGTTTTATGAAGGAAAAACCCTTTGAAATTAGTTGACTTTATTTCATCAAGGATTTCAAAAGCAAACGAATTTCCTAAATGTTTTATAAAAGAATTTGTAAAGGAAATTATTTCCTCCTAAATTATTTAGAAACGTTCCGGTTACTTGGATAAGTGGCCGATGTTTTGTTTTGGTTTTTGATTTTCACTGAGCGAAAAGTAAGCACATGTGAAGAGAATATTAGTTCACGAGACGTCGCCTCTAGTATTCAGTTTATGCACATGATCTGGGATCCGTGTCAAGAATTATGGACCAAGGGTCCTAATCGTGATATTATGGACTAGGAGTCCTAATTTTGGAATTGAGGACTGTGTGTCCTAATTTCGTTGTTATGGGCTAGGAGTCCTTATCATGTTGAAATAAAACATGGATAAAATTATAATTGTTTCTACGACCACAACCTTGGACTGCGGCCGTGGTCTAAGGTGTTGTGATTGAGCACTCGGACTGTGCGTCCTGTGTTATAAATTTTCAAGTGATGGAAATTGTGAATAGTCGTTAGCTTTGGGCTTCGACAAACGGAAAAGAAAGAACACAAAGAAAAGTCTCGTTAATGAAAGGTCTTTTATTCATATGCATTTCCCCTTGGCAGACGTGCTTGAGTTACCGAATACCCTCTTAAGATGTGGTATTTGATGATGTATACATCCGAATGGCCGTTATGAGGGATTCGTGATGGTGTTGATCTGGGTACATGAGGTGACGAAGTCAACTTGCCAAACGTGGCGTATGAGCCTGATCAACTCTTTCTTTCTTAATGATAAAACGGTGGTGGTATCTCATGAGATTAAGATTAGAGCCTGATGATTGAACTGTCATGCATTTTCTTTATAAAATTGATTAATTCGGGCATGAGACCCACTGAAATAATACTTATTGTTTGCCTACGAGTAATGTTTGAAATGTCAATATGCCAAGGTGTTGTATGTATCATGTATATGGTTGTTGTGCGATATATCCGTTGTCGGTATCTCACTCTTTCATTTCTACTTGTTATTCTCTCTTCCTTTTGGTATCGCCGTATGTACAAGAGTCCAGATGGATCCCAATATCCTGCTGGTGCCGACAACATCGAAGACTGAGGTCTTCGACAACGCAGGGGATGCTAGGGCATGGCAGATACACCCAGGGGCGACATCTGCCACATACCACGAAGCCATCACCACGACCAATCTAAATGCTGATGGAGACCCAATCCGTAGAAGCCACACTGTGGAAACTAGGAGGGTAGCTCTGCCTCCGATCTGGTATTACGTTCACACACTGCGAGCTCACGGACTGCTACATGAGCCACCACCTCTTGACGTAGAGCCGGCAGTGCCGATTGAGGAAGACCCCGAGGAGGACCCTGAGGATCCTGAGGAGGACCCCGAGGAGGACTTCGATGAGGTCATGGAGGAAGATGAGCCGGAGGATCATGTTAAGGATCATGACGACGACGACGACGACGATTCCGTTGATGAGGGCGGTGACGTTATATACCCATTACCCGAGGCCTCGTCTCGTGGGAGCCCTTGTGGAGACCCTGCTTGCAGCCAGTGTCAGTAACTAGTTTGGAGCATTTTGTGGATAATCTTCCGTCATCTGACTTTTAGAGTTATCTTTTGGATGTGGTTCTGGACCCTCTTTCCCTGCGTCTTACTTACTCTTTTTTTAAGTCGTAACTCCTAGATGCCTACATCTGTTGAAATGGCCATTGATAAGGCCCTATCTTACGTACTGAAACTTGGCTATCATTGGGACATGTTACATATGTATGCTGTCTTCAATTCATGTTCTGAGTGGTCATCACCTTTATCCTCCTTCATCTCGAAAAAAAAAATTAACTACCATTTTTAGTGTACTCATCCATCGAGAAAATGATACTTTCAGAAAGTAACCAGCTTTGTAAATCAGAAATATTTCCGCAATTGGGTAACCATGTGACGCCGAGTTTCGGGCGTCACATTAGTGGTATCAGAGCGAGTCGAGTCTTTCGGGAATGTTTGGGTTTAGGTCTGTTGTGTCGATGTTGTGTATTCTCTGATCGAGTCTTGTTTGAATTACTTCTAAGAAGTAATGTATGTTATCCGACGAGTTACCTTTTATTTTCTGGTTACCATCTCATTGATTGTGTCTTACAGGTCATTATGGAACCAGGAGGAGCACGCGGGCGTGGCGGTCGTGACCGAGGCAATGGCGGGATGGACTTCGCTGCCCAAGCATTGACTGATGTTGCTGCTGCAATAGCTTTCCAGACTGCCAACACGGCTGCCCAGAATCAACAGGAGCAACAAAGAGCTGAACATGCTGCAAAGGGGAAGAATCTGAATGCCTTCCGACGCCAAAATCCGTCGCAGTTTGACGGGGACGTAGACCCGACTAAAGCCGATCTTTGGATCCAAGAGCTGGAAAAGATCTTTGAGCTGGTGCACACCCCAGAGGAAGCAAAGGTCCCTTACGCAACATTCCAACTGATTGGAGATGCTGAATACTGGTGGAAGGGCACCAGACAACTACTAGTAGCTGAGCATCAGGCAATCACCTGGGGAGTATTTCGCACAAATTTCTGGACAAATATTTTCCCCAAAGTGCTCGGACAGAGAAAGAGCAGGAATTCCTAAGGCTGAGTCAGCGGGACATGACGGTGGGGGAATATGTGGCAAGGTTTGAGTCCCTTGCCAAATATTTCCGCTTTTTCCAGAACAACCCCGATGAGTAGTGGAAGTGCGAGAAGTTCGAATCCGGTCTGCGCTTCGAGATCAAGGAATCTGTGATGCCCTTGGAAATCCGGAATTTCTAAGCCCTGGTAGAGAAATGCCGAAAGGTAGAACTGATGCGCAAGGGGCGAGATAGCAGGGGAAATGTTGGAGGACCCGTTCGTCCCAAGAGTCAATATCAGGGACAGAACCAAAATTGGAAGCAGAACCAGAGGAAGCCATATTACCAATCACCCAGTAACAATCAGAAACAACAGCAACAACATTGTTCCAGCAACAACATCTTTGTTTGTGAGAAGTCGTACTCACGCTTCTAAATATTCCTCGATGTAATAGACATTTGAGTGAATTGATTTAACAGAATCCATTGGTATGGATACTTTCACATTTTGTTAAGAGAAGTGGTTATGACTATTTCTTGAGTTATAACAGATAATTTCGTGATAGCAGAAGTTTCTTGGTGAAACTTTGCTTCGTCACTTCTATTTTTGATAGAGGTGAAAGTCATCATTTGGTAAATTATTTGTACTAAGAATAAGAATTAATCCTCTTTGGATTAGAAGTTATTCACCCTTTGATTCCTTAAATCCGCTGGAAGATTCTTGTGGAAGAATGAACTTTATTAGATTTATGTTTGTAAATGTGTATTGATCATGCATTTTTACACCAACGAACCTAATGGAAGGATCTTTTTCCATACTGGATGTTCCTATATCCTTCAAATTAATGAAATTCTTTTCTATGCTTATGTGAAAGTGAAATCAGGAAAAATTTCTTTTCTTGAGAAATTCTTTTATGATATCCAGGGACATGTCTTATTGTGGTTCGAACGTACTTGTCGTCGTTGATCATCTTAGTTCTACGTATTCTCCAAATGTCGTCGATAGGAGACCCATCTCATCAGTCATGAGTTGGGTATCTTCACATCAAGATGTCAGAGTTAGTCGAGTACAATAAAAATGGGATAGTTTAACAATTGAGACCTTCCTGGTTAAGATATTGGCATTCTTTGAATCTTCGTTATGAGTTTGCTGAAGGCCTACATGAGTCTTGTTTGAATTCAAGTGATCGTGGATCGACTGGTGAAGTCTACATTGGGCGTTAAGAACCAGGTTGAAGTCAAGTTTAGCTTATCACCCTGAGTTCGATTGACAAATAAGAAATGATCTAATTCTTAAAAGGTGAGGTTAGCTGAGAGTAAATATAGTACCTAAGTATCGTTATCCCTATAGAAAAATAAGTAGGAGGTGATAAGAATTTTGTTGAGGAGTTGATGTGACTGGTAATACGAAAACCCTTAATCTCAACGTCAGTGAGTAGGACGATAGACCTTATCATGAATAAGGCATAATGTCACTAGAGGAATCTAAAGTAATGATCAGATGTTTGTAATTAAGATTTATTTTATGAGTTTGAAGATTGACAGGAAAGTGCTTATAGTAAATTTTCCCTAAGCGGAAGGGGAGTAGTAAATAGAAGTTCTTGAGTGAAACTAAGCTGTTAGAAAAGTTTAAGAATTATGATTTTGGATAATTCAAACTGAAGTGATTCCTTTTGGTTGTAGTTGCATGAAGGAGTGTAATCGTATTCTTTAAGATTGAAATGAATGACTATGATATAATTTGGAGTAGTCGAATATGTTCAAAGGAAACTAAGACTACAATTGTATACTTTGAGTTGAAGGTTGATGTATGATGGGGTAAAGTTAGTGTTGAACTTGATGTTCGTTGTGAGGATATGGTGTTGAAGAAGTTTTGCTAGCAGACAAATTTTGAGGTAAGAAGTGATTAAGTTTTGATTGTGTCTTTCAAGTGTAATAAGCTATGGCGAAATGTTCATAATCTTTGAGGTCTTATTCTGGTAAAAATGTGGTTGATGATCCGTAGTGGAAACTGGACATTTTAAATCCAAGATTGCCATTGGGGAGTGTCCACCTGGATTTCTTGGCTTTGTTTTGGTGCAACTCCTAGGGGTAATGGTCTCAGAGAAACTCTGTTTTATAATCTCTTTTCTCTACTGCGAATATATAAGATAAGGGCAGATATGATACACGCACTTCCTTGCATAAGTGATAGAGCTTTGTCTTTAGATGGAGGAATTGTTAGGAGTTGTGGTGTATTTTCCTTGGGCAATAGGGTAGATGTGCTTGTGAAATTTCTTAAACCAGGGATATTAACGGGGCTTGGTAACCAAATTGAAAATGAGAGGCAAATGAAGGATATGAAAGTGTAAAAGGAAATAGATTCTGGAGGAATTAAGAAGGGAACGGACTATGTTGGATGTGGTAAGTTCAATTTCAATAAGAAGATTGAATTTCTTAGGTTCTTGGTGCAAAGTTTATCATATGCAACTCAGGCTCAGATGTAGTTAAAGGATAAATAGAATGACATAAGAATCGATCCTGTTATAGAGTTATAGATGAAAGGAATGAAGCGACGAGAATACAAAGTAAGATTTTAGGGTCAAGGTGTGATTACAAAATTCTATCAGGTTTCGAACTACGAAATTTCGAGGACGATTTTTTTTAAGAGGGGTAGTATTGTAACACCCTAGTTTTTACACATATGATTAATTATTTTATTTGGGTGTTTATGTTTATTTTGTTATGTGGTTTAGTTGAGTAATTAAATTGCTCTCTTCAAATTAGTTTATCGGGTGCGTTAGCACTGACTTATTTCAGAGAATGTACGCTTACTAGACAATAAATTACATTATTGTCACTATTATTACCAGTACAGAAAAGTGTTTTAAATAATATGATTGAAAGAAAAGTATTTTCATATTTTGTCCTATTTAATTTTAGACTTGAAAATAAACTGGTTTGACATTAATCGGAGATTAAATTTTGGGCCGAGTATTTTCTTAGTTGATCAGTTCAACTATTAATCTTTACTCTAATTTGAATTTCGAAATCATATATTTATCAATATTTATTTTTAGATTCCAAAAATTAAAAACATGTTTATTTTAGGCTTAATATTTATCACTCATTTTGTACCCACTAGTACAAAAATCAGAAATTCTCTCTCCTCTCCCCCTTAATGACCCGTAACCCCCCCTCTCTTTCTTTCTTTCTTTTTCTTCTTCTTTCTTCTTCTTTATCCTTTCTTCTTTCTTTTTCTCTTCTTCCTCCTGACTCCATCTCCCTCTTCCTCCCCACTTCATCTTCCTCATCCTCTCAACAACCAAACAACCAGACGCGCACCACCTTTGGACAGCCGTTGCCACCGCTCGGTGCCGCGCGAAGGGGAGACGGTCGCATCCTGCACACGTCCTCCGCCCCGTCACTGTCGCGGTGCGCCGCCATGGCTGCCGTTCTGGCTCAGTCCAGCCACCATGTCACCGTGCCGTGGAGGAAGAAGACGAACCCGAGCGTGGATCTGGTGAGCTCGTTCTGGGTCGTCAACATCACAGCCACCGCCATGAACCATCGTCCTCCGCCATGGCTGCCATCATAGCCACCACTCTGTTTCTTCCTTGTCATCTTGGGTAAGTATTCTGCCCTTAATCCCTTCTAGTTTAAAACCTCAAATCTGTTTTTTTTAAACCCTAACCCTAACCCTTTGATTTCAGATTTTTAATCTTGAAATTAAACCTTGTTTTATGAAATTAGGATAGTGAATCAGTATTTCCCTAAACCAATTTTATCATTCTTTAGTTAAAATGAGTTATCCCCAAATTGATTTTGAAACCCTAACTTTTCATTTTACTTTAATCATGAAATTGGTTCGGTTTTACTGCATTTGGGACTTGTAATTAATGGTTTCTAAGGTTAATTTTATGATTCTCTATTTAAATCAAAATTTCCCCAAATTGCTCTTTGAACCCTAAACCCTAATTTGATTTTATTTGAAATCGATTGTGTTTCTATAAAATTAACTATGTTTTATTCAAATTAGGACCTTTAATTTGAGATTTCTAAGTTCAATTTCATGTTTCCCAAACCAAATCAAATGTTCCCCAATTTTAATTATGGATCCTTTTTACCCAAATCGATATTATTGAGAAATCGATTCCATTTACTGAATTAAATGTATGGTTTCTTTTGATTATATGTTTTGAGAATGAAAATTGAATTGGTGAATTTAATTGTTTGTTATCATGCTTGGTTTGTGTCTCTGTGATGTTGAACACGGCTATGCTTGCTTGATGGAGTAGATAATTACACTCTTGGAGCTAACGTGAGCATTAAGACGAGGATCCTTTACTTGTCTTTAAAGGTAAGGGGAGTTTGCCTAGGGATATTCAATGACCATGTGCATGTGTGTATGTGTTTAATTGAGTGTTGTGAATATTATGGTGATATTGAGTAAATACTTGAATGACTTGTTTACTTGAACTATTGTGATTATTACTTGAAGTTGAACGTTACTTGATTTAAAGTGTTATGAATTATATATATATATATATATATATATATATATATATATGTGTGTGTGTGTGTGTGTGTGTGTGTGTGTGTGTGTGTGTGTGTGTGTGTGTGTGTGTGTGTGTGTGTGTGATGAACTGTCATTAACTGTGATATTATTATTGTTGTGAATATATTACAGTTGATTGAAGTTTGAGAAGCCGGACATGAGTCTGTTCCCAATGACTATAAGGGTTAAAAACCTTAATAAGCCTTGAATAGAACTTTGAAAGTTTTGGGTTCACTTATAAAATTTCCTTGTTTAAAGTGCTTACTTCAGAAGAATAAGATCTTGGTTTTTAGAAAAATGTTGAAGTGATTTTGAGTTGAAGGAAACTACATTTTTATGATCAAAAGTTTTGTACGAGAGAAAACCTTTTCGAACGGCGTGTTTTATGAAGGAAAGCCCCTTTGAAAATATTTGACTTTATTCCATCAAGGATTTCAAAAGTAAACGAATTTCCAAATGTTTTATAAAAGACTTGGTAAAGGAAAAGATTTTCTCCTAAATGATTTAGAAACATTCCGGTCACTTGCATAAGTGACCGAGGTTTTGTTTTGGTTTTTGATTTTCACTGAGCGAAAAGTAAGTACATGTGAAAGAGAATACTAGTTCGCGAGACATAGCCTCTAGTATTCAGTTGTATGCACGTGATCTGGGATCCGTGTCAAGAATTATGGACCAAGGGTCCCAATCGTGATATTATGGGCTAGGAGTCCTTATCATGTTGAAATAAAACATGCATAAAATTATAATTGTTTCTACGACCACAACCTCGGACTGCGGCATCTATCTAAGGTGTTGTGATTGAGCACTCGGACTGTGTGTCCTGTGTTATTGATTTTCAAGTAATGAAAATTGTGAATAGTCGTTAGCCTTGGGCTTCGACAACGAAAAAGAGTGAACACAAAGAAAAGTCTTGATAATGAAAAGTCTTTTATTCATATGCATTTCCCCTTAGCAGACGTGCTTGAGTTATCAGAATATCCGCTTAAGATGTGGTATTCGATGAGGTATACATCTGAATGGCCGTTATAAGGGATTCATGATGATGTTGATCCGGGCGCATGAGGTGACGAAGACAACTTGCCAAACAGGGCGTATGAGCCTGATCAGCTCTTTCTTTCTTAATGATAAAACGGTGTTGGTATCTCATGAGATTAAGTTTAGAGCCTGATGGTTGAAGTGTCATGCATTCTCTTTATAAAACTGATTGATTCGGGCATGAGACCCATTGATACGACACTTGTCATTTTATCTCTGTATAATAATTAAATGTTAATGTGCTGAGGTGATGTATGTATCGTGTATATGATTGTTGTGTGATATATCCATTTGTCGGTATCTTACCCTTACAGATATATCAGGTTTCTTCTGGTTTGCTATTGTACCCTGGGTACTTTAGTACAGATGGTGCAGATGAGTCTCCCTAAGTCACTCAGAGACTTAGATCTGGTTGTTTGATGAAGTACTTGATCGTGGAATAACCACGTGAGTTTTCCTCAGGAATAACTTTTAGAATGACCAGCTTAGGGTTTGAGACTTAGATTATTTTTTATAGTATGTATATGGCTCAGAGAGCCTTTATTTTACAATGGAATGTTTATGGCTCGGAGAGCATATCTTTTGAATGAAAACCTAAGCTGTTCCTTTTGGTCTTGTACAGCTTATTGATATAACTATTTTTTTAGCATATTACCGCCTGGTTGTATTTGGTGTAACTGGATCTCTAGAATGAAAATGTAATTATTTTAGTAGGTGTTCTTTTACCTGGGATGTCCGAATTACAGAGGAGACTCTGTCGAAATTTTCATAAAAATACTAACTTTTATTCAAGTATATCTTTAAATTAAATAGGCTTGCCATGCTAGGATAGTAAGCCTGTATGTCGATCAAGGCTTAGGTTTGGAGTTGTGACAAAAAAAAATTATACCCAAATTCAGATGCTTACGTACTCATATAAATTATTTTCCGAAAGCAACCAGCAACTTATCCTTTTAATTTTATTTCCGCACGTGCTTACGTAGTAATGCCCAAGGGGGGTGTTACAACGACAACTTGTATCCTATCCATTGGGAACCCGCAAAAATTATCCACGATGGGTAGGGTAATTATCCACACAATGGGTAAGGGTCCGGGAATGGGTAAATACCTGTAAATTTGAATGGGTATAAGTGCGGGTACGGGTACTATGGTACGCATCCCGTCCCACACGCACACTTATGTATATGTATATATAATTACTTATTTATATTACTAATATATATAATTTTAACTATAATACAAATTTTAAAACCAAAATTAATCTAAAAGTATTAATTTTCTAAACCTAATTGTATCTATAGTTCCTTTTTAGATGTTTTTATTTATTTAAACATTTTGATTTGTAATGTTTTATGAGTAGGTTTAAAAGACCTTTGAATATTTTTTAATTTTTATAATGTTTCTTTTCTTATTTATTACTTTTCACAGTTAAAGTGCGGGTAACGGGTAAGAGTACTCAGGTACGCAGACGGTACGTGTAAGGGTACTAAAGTTGCTCTCCACACGAGTACGGGCCTGGGTACGGGTAATTTTTTCAAACACGAGTATGGGAACCGGTACTATAGTATTTGAAAAGGAAAAAAATTAAATATTTTTTGTCAATTTTGAAGGGAATTTCATCACTTTTTTATGTAAAAATATTACATTTATCTTTACTTTATTAAAATTTTTTTTCTTAAAATATTTTTGTATACTATTAAAAAACTTAACTAGATGCGAAATATAAAATTTTATTTAAGGATTTAACATTTTTTAAACATAATAATGGAATTGGCTTCCACTCAATACCTCCTATCGCAACCAAAAAAAATGATTCAGCTACAGTTATTTGGTTACTTTAGCCGCAAACAACGTGGAAATTACCTTGGTTTATCCAAAATCATTTTCTAAGTCTTGGATAAAAATATATATTTATATATTTATTACCGATATTACAAAGCAGCGAAAATCGGGGTGTTACATCATTACACATTTCCATTTTGTTTAGGAAAATGAGCTTTTTATGACATCAAATTAATAAAAGGTGTATAATCAAATAATATATCGATCATGACAGAAATGTTATTTTTCCTTAATAAATTTCGCGTTTCATTTGGTTCTGATTTGTCAAATGGAGTTTTACATCCATTTTTCATATCCCCACTTCATTAGTAGATAAGATCAAGATCAAAATGACGTTAATGATCAAAAGTGAACTATTTTTAAACTAAAGGATAAAAAACGTACCTTTTAGAAATGAGTGACTAAAAAGGATCTTTTACTATTTTACTTTGGGACAAAAATAAATTTAACCCAAAAAAAAGGTTTATTTGAGGAGTATTTTTAGGCCCAACATGTGAACCGTGTTTTTTTTGTAGTAACATGTGAACCGCGTTAACTTTAAATAGATAAAAAAAATGCTAAATAATAATAAATTAGTAAATGGATTTAAATCATCTATTTATTTGGGTACAATGAATAAGCAAATACATGTGTCTTGTTTGTCTGATTTATTCCATTGTGCTAAATGATCAATGATTAATGAAGATATTTTGCTCGTACACTCACATTTTGGAATGATTCTTCTTCATTCTTGATTTTTCTATCAATCATTGTAATTTAATTTTTCTGCTTATAATATGTTGTTTATTATTTTTAAAGATACATTAAGAAAGTTAATAAATAATACTAATTACAACGAAAAAATATATTTAACTAAAGAATTTTGTTAATGTGTGCTAACACAACCTTTAGTTAAATTATCTTATATTAAAATATTTAAAATATTAATTTTTCCCTTATTTTATCTAACCAAGAAACCAATACACAATGATAATGCTAGAAAAAAAATAATATCTACTAGATTTTTAAAAATAAACCAATATTGTTAAAAAAAAGATACAAAGCACATTATATACCTACCATACGAAGCCAACCTTAGTGCATATTCATCCTTTCTAGGCTATAATCCACAATATAAATATGCAAAACGGGGACACAATTCAATGGTTGCAACAAATGAATCTTACTTAGTGGAAGATAGTCTGTTTGTTTTTTCTTGACATTTTATTTAAATAGGGCATGAGCACCCCTCTTATACTTGACCACATTACATTTTTTTCTTCTTCTGATAAATACAATCTGACTACTACTATTTATAGAATAATAATAGATTCCTAATCCTAATCAGTTTTCTATAAGAGAAGATAAGATAGGATAAGAGATAATATCATATAGCCATCCACTAAATCAAATTGTTTATAACAACAACAACGTTGTTTGCGGCTAAAGTAACCAAATAACTGTAGCTGAATCATTTTTTTTGGTTGCGATAGGAGGTATTGAGTGGAAGCCAATTCCATTATTATGTTTAAAAAATGTTAAATCCTTAAATAAAATTTTATATTTCGCATCTAGTTAAGTTTTTTAATAGTATACAAAAATATTTTAAGAAATAAAAATTTAATAAAGTAAAGATAAATGTAATATTTTTACATAAAAAAGTGATGAAATTCCCTTCAAAATTGACAAAAAATATTTAATTTTTTTCCTTTTCAAATACTATAGTACCGGTTCCCATACTCGTGTTTGAAAAAATTACCCGTACCCAGGCGCGTACTCGTGTGGAAAGCAACTTTAGTACCCTTACATGTACCATATCCATACCTAAGTACTCTTACCCGTTACCCGCACTTTAACTGTGAAAAGTAAAAAATAACAAAAGAAACATTATAAAAATTAAAAAATATTCACAGGTCTTTTAAACCTACTCATAAAACATTACAAATCAAAATATTTAAATAAATAAAAACATCCAAAAAAGAATCATAGATACAATTACGTTTAGAAAATTAATAATTTTAGATTAATTTTCGTTTTAAAATTTGTATTATAGTTAAAATTATATATATTAGTAATATAAATAAGTAATTATATATACATATACATAAGTGCGCGTGTGGGACGGGATGCGTACCATAGTACCCGTACCCGCACTTATACCCATTCAAATTTGCAGGTATTTACCCGTTCCCGGACCCTTACCCATTGTGTGGATAATTACCCTACCCATCGTGGATAATTTTTGCGGGTGCCCAATGGATAAGATACAAATTGTCGTCCCTACAATTACCAAGCTATTCGTTTTTTTTATATTCAAGTTGGGAAGTCGACATTAAAATTTAAAATTTTAATAAATGTTTTTAGTAATTAAAAAAATAAAAGTAAAACATAGAATAGAAACTAGATTTCCAATGAAAAAAATAAATAAATAGTTTGAGAAATTATCGAAGAAGATGAATGATTTTTGTACATAAAATATGGACACTATAACGTATCCTCTTTGTTTTTTGATTGTATTTTCGAAAGGTGTGGATACAAAGAAGATAAAAAATAAGTAGAGATAGAGATAAACATATACGATGTTAAATACTATATCCAAAAATACTATATCCAAAATTTGTGTTCAAATAAGCGCCCATCGAAGAAAGTGTGCATTTGCTTTACGGACAGGATCGCAGTCACCAGCGAGAAATACTTCCCAATTTTAAAGGCAAAAATTTAAAAATAAATAAATAAACAAAGAGAAGGCTAATGAGTATCCTAAGGGTACTCTTTAAAAAATCAAGAAAAGAAAGTTTTTATAGGAAACCGGTATATTTAATGTTTGAAAAAAATGAAATAGTTAGTATTCCAATAAAAATTTGATATTATTGATTCCGTAAAGAGTGTCATAAGAACAATCGTTAACATCACCCATCAAACAATTCTCAAAATACACACTTTGAAATTTGAAAAGCCTTCTGCATCTTAACACCTACTGGCGCTACAAGGATACAATAATAATAGGTTACTTTACGACACACCAATGCCTTGTAAAATGCTTTCAACACCATCATGTTTTACAGAGTTTGCATTGCACTATGTACCAGCAAGTGCCCAAAAAAAAAGGACGAAACAACTGCAGTCTTGCCTCATCACTCATCACCCGTGGTCATCACTCATCAATTGTCCCCTCCAATAAAAAATTGATTTATGTTAATTCAATCTTCAAAATATAAAATTTAGATTTTATTTTAATTTAATATACGATTAATATAAATGTGTGATTTAATAATTAATTATATATTATAATATTATTAAAAATATGTATTTCTTATAATAGATATTTTAAAAATTATATATATTCATATAATTGATTTATAATGTAAAAATTTAGATGTCAAAATTAATATTATAATATTATATGATATTTTATATTTATATATAATATATTTATTTTATTTTATATCCGATATACGATTGTCTAAATTATGCTCATATGTAATAAGTAAAAAAAAAGTATGCTCATATGAGAAATGATATCTTATATAAATTATTGCTACATGGATTGGACCTCCGCTCGAGCTTGCTTTACTTTAAATCTCAATCACTATAAAACAGCTCGGAGTTTGAGAGATTTCTGTTGTTACACCGATTGGACCTCGGCTCGAACTCACTTTCATTTTAAGCTCCATCGCTATAAAACAGCTCGGAGCTTGGGGGACTGCTGTTACTACACGGATTGAACCTTGGCTCGGGCTTGCTTTCCTTTTAAGTTAATCATTGTAAAACAACTCAGATCTTGGGGCAGCCCGGACTCGCTTTCCTTTTAAGATCCATCGTTGTAAAACAACTCGAAGATTGAGGGACTTTTTGTTGATACATGGACCTGACCTCGACCCAAGCACAAGTCAAGGACTGATGGATGAGGATCATTCCAGACTAGTCAACAAGCCAGAGGAGACCAAGGTCGATTATCTTGTAACATTAAGGGTCGACGCAATACAAGCACCACAAATGGTCATAAATTGATAACGACTTTGTATTCACCCACATTAATGATATCCTTAATTACTCATAATGGCTCACTAATGCTATGATAAGAACCACTCCCTCTAGATAGTCACATCTCTTTCATACACTACTCATACATGTTGAGAACCCGGTTGGCTTGGGTATGAGAGTACTTTCCTTTCGCCATGAGAGCCCCCGGTCGATTTAGGGATGGCAATGGGTAGGGTTTGGGTACGGTACTATAGTACCCGTCCCCATACCCGCATTTGAAAAAATTGTCCATACCCGGACCCATACCCTCGTGGGTAGCAACTTTAGTACCCTTACACGTACGCTTTGGGTACTTAAGTACTTGTACCTGCATCTGTTACCCGTACTTTAACAGTAAAAGAGCAATAAATAATAATATAAAGTTATAACAATTAAAAAACGATTCAAAGGTCTTTCAAATCTACTAATAAATTTTACAAATAAAAAATATTTAAATAAAAAAAAATCCAAAAAGGAATTATAGATGCAACTAGGTTTAGAAAGTTAGGAATCTTTAGATTAATTTTGGTTTTAAAATTTATATTATAGTTAAAATTATATATATTAGTAATATAAATAAATAAATAATTATATACACATATACATATGTGCTGGTATGGGGCGGGGTGGGTACCACAGTACCCATACCCACACCAGCACTCATTCAAATTTACGGGTAATTACCCATACCCGAACCCTTATCCATTGTACAGGTAATTACCCTACCCATTATGGGCAATTTTTTTGGGTACCCAATGGATAGAGTACAAATTGTCATCCCTAAGTCGATTCCAACTCGGAAACCAACCTTCGAAACCCATGTCAGAATATAAATGTTATATTTAAAATGTAAATAAATAAAAATAACATTTACCTAACTTTTTTTTACAACCATACAATAACGACTTGCAACTATCAACCCAAAATCCTATTAAAACAGAATATTTTAAAATTTAAAAAGAAAACAGAGCCTTCGAAATTATCCTTCAATGTTTGGATGGCAGTGAAGAGTGGTGAGTGGTAGCGCAAACTGCAAGTAACGGGGGCCAAGCAATACTAAATACTAATTCATAAGAGGAAGAAAAGAATAAAGAGAGAGAAAGGAGAAGCTTTACTATTCACTTTCTCTATTCCCATGGGCGAATATCTGCCCCTTTCCCTTTACCATCACACCTTCTCGTCTCATCTTGCTTCTCATTACCATCTCGAATCTTTCATTCTCCCTCTTTTGTGATTTCCCCCTTTGATCATTTCTTCTTTTCCTCTTTCTTCATCTAACTACTCTGTCAGTATATATATGAACGTTTGCCCATGATCGAGAATTAACACATCCCCACATCTCTCTTTTTACAAAATTAAGTACCCTACACACTTTCATAAATCGCCCAGCGACTATTCCTTTTATCATTTTATTTGCTCATTCAAAATATTTCGTGACATTAATATTAAGGGTTTTATTTTAACACCAACACATACTTTTATACTTTTCCCATATATTTATTCATTATTTCTCTCTCATCTATGTCAAAAGTTGGTGTCAAAATATCATTTCTCCTTAACATACATGCATACACACACATCCCTGGATACATGCTCATACAAAGGAAAAAGTAATAGTACACAACATGGAACTGAGATAGGTTCTGTTCACACTGCCACATGATTATGCATCAATACCATCAACATAAAAAGTGAGTCTATTACCGTGCAATGCAATCCTAACTTTTGGTTTTGTACAAGTTTCTCCTAACTGCAACAACAAATACATTGCACATTTTTAACATCTTCATATTTAAGGATACGCAACAAAGCTAAAGTACATATGTGACATTAAATTTAATTAGAGGATAAAATTAAAAAAAAATATGTGTGTGGATAATATTCCTCCATGAACTTGCATTAGGCCTAGGAATGGCGAGATCCGTATTGAAATTAGAATGTGACAAATTTTGTCATACATTTGCTTATCTAATTCACAATACCCACAATCATTGCATGCAAATCAGTGTATATTGTGACACCCTAACTCGGGTCATCACATGATTACCCGTTTACGGAAATAAAACTTAACTTGCTGGTTACTTTCGGAAAATTATGTTTTCTCAACGTTTATCTTTTCAAAATATGGTGATAAATTTTTTTTCTTCTTTTTTACCTCATAACAACAACAACGTAATCAAATCACACTTAAATACATAATGTATATGAGTCATACAGCTATACCGCCTCATATGTTTCCACACCTAGATCATTATAAGATTAGTTTATTCTCAAAACATAATATAACATAATAGGACCTAAGCTGGTCGTAACTAACAGACACTGCAACCAATAGAAGCAGCAACAACATGCCTCGAATTAGACAGCCTTCTCCTTTTTGTAGAGATCATACCCCTTGTGCGGCTCTGATATGTTTGTAAGGGTGAGATGCAAATATATGGATTTAACACAATAACTAAATGTACGACACAAAAGAAGACACATGCACATTTACATGTTTATAACTACATAAGCATCCATATTATAGTATACAGTTTATCATTGGGTTCCACACCCCAAACATCAATGTTGGAAAACTATGCATGAACACTTCATATTCGTCATCTAACTTCGCACCTAATCTCATGAGATATCCCAACACGTGGTGAGTTGATCAGGCTCAATTGCCATCCCATGGCATAAAGGCACGCAGCCATAACCCATTTCACACTGTCCACACTCAGGGCATCGGTGATAAAACCATAAATGGGGTTTCATTGTCCAACCCGAGCACAATGAAGAAAATCGTAGCATGAAATACCTGACGCCGTAAGGTAATCACACATAGAACCGTGGGCATGTCTGCCAAATGCATGCAAAACACTTTTGCTCATAACTCTTTTCTTTGTGTTCAATATTTCTTTGCCGAAGCTCAAAATGTCTTACGACTCACATAGTTTTAACATCTTTAAAACTTTCATTACAACACAGGACCTCACAGTCCGAGTGCTCAATCACGACACCTCTCGACCGATGCATCAGTCATAGGTTCGTGGTAATAGAAAACATCTTAAATGTTTAAACACAGTATACACCACGTATACAGTAGACACCAAGTCTACAGGACCTCAAAGTCCAAAGGACCCCAAGTCCATAACAACAAAGAACCTTAGTATCCCGACATCTCGGTTACTAAGTTCCACACCACTTTCAACACGGTTGAATTAATTTTGCTTCCGAAAAATCTTTTCAAATGGGAAATTCTTCAATAAAAATTTTAAATAATAAAACTTAGTTTTCACAAAGGTGAGTCACTTGAGATTTTAAACTTACTTAAAATATAAATTGCCGTTTCAAGATACTTGCCGTCGACACTATTCCAAATTTGCCGTCAATTATCACTTTTAACGCTTTTTAAGCCAAAACTTAGCTTTTTCCACTTAAATAATTTTCTAAAATCATAATTAACTTATTTTCAACAATTAGTTTCATAAAATAACTTTTTATAATATTGCGGAATTTCTTACGTGAAAATTAGCAGTGCAAAAATATTTTCACGGTTTCTCTCATTAAAATAATAATATTTCTCAAAACTCATTATTTTTCAAAAACAATATTTTCCACCACTATTATATTCCAACATTTCCCATAAAACATTGAATATAATTTACACAGCTTATTAAAGCTTTTATCTGATTAATCGGTTGTGCACTGACCACTGTCAGGCTTCTCAAACAACATTCAACAACGTCATCAGAATTATATCACCAGGCAGATCATGCATCATAGCAATATAATATACAACTGTAGATAATTAAATAAATTAAAAGCAGATCAATCACCGATACACAGATAAACAACACAACGTAAACAACATAAACAGATAACCACAACCACATATAAATTATACAGACTACACTAAAAGCAAATGGTTATTGAGAAAAATCCCCCAGGTAAGCTCCCCTTACCTTTCATAGATTCTCTTGTGAATTAATGAATTTCGTCGGAAGTCCGGATGTCACGTACACGTCACACTCACTCAACCTTCAACCATTACAATCAAATAATTACAAATCAATAAACTAAAAACATCCAAAACCCTTCTACATGGTCACGGCTTCAAGGTGTTTTGGGTGACTAAAATTTCTATTCATGATTAAGTAATGGATTAATGGTCCTTAATCAACCAAGATCATGGATGGAAAACTTTGAACAAAACTCATCAAATCTCACCCACTTAGGGTTCGTCCATCATAGAGATTTTGAGTAAGGATTTTCATTTTAATAAACTAACATGGATTAGAGTGTGTAGACATACATGTCATATGAAATACATGATCATACATGACAACACATGAACAAAACTCCTACCAAACCCATCCTCCTAGGTTAGGCCATAGCTAGTTTATTATGAAGGAAATTTTTGATTACTACATGCTCTTGGATTTAGATAGTATGCATGATATCAAGAACATAGGAAGTGGTTTCAACATCATGAGATTTTTCTAGAATTTGTTATGAATTTTCAAAGTTCTAGACTTAGAAACTTAAAAGTGATGAACATAGATGAAATAGACTTTGAATCATGAAACTTATTGAAGAACATAGACATGATTAGGGATAAGAATAGGATTCACCTCTTGAAGATCAAATACAAGTGAAGATCCAAGGACTTGCTTCACAAAATGATGGTGTGAACTTAGAACTTTTGGGTGTTTTTTGTGTAAAGTGTGAAATGGCAAATAATGGAATGAAAGTATGACTTTAGAGATGTGGGCTGCGCCACTTTTGAGGGACTAAGTAGAAAGGAGGTGGCTTCTTCAAGGATTTAGGTGCAAATAATTCCTAGGGACCATTTTGCAAAAATCCAAAAGTATAGGGACTTTTTTCAAATTCCCAATAGTTTGTAATGATGACCATGTGCAACACTTAATGTGTTCACATTGTGACTCATCATGTGGGTTATCTTGAAGCTTCTTCATCAACTTGCTACTATGTTCTTAGGAAAAAGCTAGAATACTTTGGAACTTTTGAGAATAGTTTAGAACTTTTGAGAATATTGGAGAATGTTGTGGAATGTACAAGAATGAGCTTGTCTCATCCAAGTTAAGGGCAGCCACTACTCCCCTTTGGGCTTGCGCATGGGCCATGGAGTTTTAGGCTTGGATTAAATTGTTTTGGCCCACCAAAATGCTTAAGGCATAAACATAATCTAGGAAACTTATATGATTTCAATTGGCTTCATGAAATTTAATCCATGGACAAAGAATTTGGGCCTCAAGGCCACGGTCCTCTAATGGGTTTGGAGCAAAGATTCTGGCCCAATTCACTTAGAAAAACATAGAAACTAACTTAGGGACCAAAGTGCAGTTAAGAGAAAGTTCAAGGACTTAAGTGCAAAATCCTTAAATTGCCACTTTAACCTTGTAGAATCTTCTAGACTCAAAAGTGTGACTCATCCCCATGAATCATCTCAAAATTCTAAGATAACCACTTTATCTGCTCTTGAAAACTCCGAAATCCACTCTGTCGTTCAGCCGATTACGTATTTCTCCCGTAAAACGTATATTATTTCATTTTTTATGAAATAATTCTAAAAATACACAATTGTAGGAAATAAAATAAAAATCTTAAGTCTTTCGTTCACGAATTAAAATTAGGTCTTTTGAGCAGTATAATTATACTGTCAATGAAATTTGCGGGCCGGGATTCGCCTGACTTTCAAACCTAAATTTTAATCGTAGCTTCCTACATTCAAGTAGGATTGAGTGATGAACTCCGTTTATTTAAAATAATTTTCTAATACTCATAAATATATACAAATAATCGTCCGCATTTCGATTATTTTGAAACGATGAAAATCGGGGTGTTACATATATACATTTGGTATTAGAACAAAACTATTAATTAGAATTCATGATTAAGAAAAACACTTAAAAAATGATTATGTAATGTGTACTATATTAGAACTAAGTTATGAGGCCATTAGCAATAGCACGATTAGTCCTAAAATAAGTCTGTCTCATACACCGAAAGCTCCTACCAAAACCTCTTATTTCCCATCACGGTTAGGTGATCAAGTTCGAAAAGATCCAAACTTGAACAACTTGCTGCATCGTCATCTTCATCCTCGTTTATACTCATAGGAAAATCCCTCAAAACCAAATCACTCTTCTTCTCTTTCAACAACTCTCTAGCAGCCTCTTCCACTCCCCTTCTCTTGACCTCTTCCTCGTTCTTCTCAACTCCAATCTTCCATGCCGTCGAAGACCGAGTAGAGCACTAGGCTCGTGTCTTCTTCTTCAAAAAGACACTTAGGCCCACAGGGTTTACTATTTTCATCAACGATCACACTTACAGGCTAGAACCTCACTGTTTTTTAACACCATTGTGCAACTTTTCTCTTGAAGAAGGTGAGGTCTTCCTTAAACAAGACCGTGAAAATGAGCAAGCAGAAGAACATGTAGAAGCTTGTCCTGACTTGGCTTTTCTCTCAGCATTCACGTCTTGGCTTTTCTTTGTGTTCCCTGTTGTAAACAGAGAGTTAAGAAAATTCATGAGCCTTCTTCCCCCTGTAGATATGGATTGCTTCACTTTCTTGAGATTGTTATAAATCATTGTGGCTCTCGATTTGGACTTAATCAAACCCTCTTCATTGCTTTCAATGCTTCTTGTTTTGGGGTTATGATGAGAATAATCATCGAAAATTTGTACACCCTTTTGTTTAGGAAACAGAGTACTCTGTCTTCTCTCCATGTGTTTCTTCTCTGACTTTTCACACACGCTGGTCTTCACTAGCTTAGGCCAATGTGGTGCGAAACATGAGGCACATGATCTTGCTCCGTACATGGATTCCGTGTCGGAGGACGATAATAAACCGGAACTAGAATCCGAAGGCACATGATGATGATCACGATCACGATGTGAAATCCTCTGTCTCCCTTGAGTCTCTTCCTTCTCCATGGCTATGTTGCATTTGACGTTGTTTCTGCTCTGTTTCTTCAATGTTGTTGTTGTTGTTTCTCTATAGAACTTTATGTCGCCACTCTTTCTCTCTCCTTCGTCGATGATGGAAGGGTAAATTTTGTCGAGAATGGCAGAAGAGAAAGAACGATTTTTAGCATTGTTTTGAGACCCGTTCCTGTCTAAATAGTACATTTTGTTGTTGTTAATGTTGGGGTGTGTAATAAAGTGGAGAAGCACGGGTGAAAAAAGGAAATGATGAAGTAGGAGGAGGGGGTAATAAACAGGGAATAAAGGCTAGTGGGGTAGAGAGTGTGAGGAAGATTCAAAAGCTGCCATAGAAAAAGGTGTCTCAAATGATCATGAGAGAGAGAAGCTAGTTGTTATAGTTATGAGTTATGTGACATGGGCATAGAAATGATTGATGGAGAGGATGAGTGAAGAGCAGAGTGGCAGGCTTTGGAATCGGAATGCAGAGGAAGGGAATAGGGAGATTGGGACTTTATAAAGGTCTCATCACGCACGTGCATCTCCATTCTCTTCCCATGAGGTGCCACAATGCCAGTTTGGAATATGTTGATGTGGCACTTGAATTCACTCCGTGATTCTCTCTTTCTCATTTTTTTTTTTGGTTTTTGATGGCCCTTAATTTTGTCCCTTAATTTTGTCCCTTATTTTTGGTATTTGATGGCCCTTAATTTTGTCCCTTTTTTTTTTGTTTTTGATGGCCCTTAATTTCGAACTTGTAGCCATTGATCATGTTGAAAGGATTAATTGGTACAGTATTTACTAATCAAAAGGCTCCAACACAAGCTCACACTAGGAGAGGTCCCGTGTCTTAAAATGGAAAAATATGCATATTTTTGGATTAATTATAGTAACTTTAGAGATCCACGCATTGGAATTCATGTAGGGGGATTTCATGTCCTATTTTGGTGTACTATATCATTTTCCAACCAATAATATTTTATCACGTATCCTACCTTTTTTGAAATTAAATTAAATTTTAACTTATATGACAAGATATTATTTATTGGAATATGATTTGATACACCAGAATGAATCAGGATTCACGGGATCCTCTTCCGGAATTTAGATGATTATCTACCAATTTAGCCCGAGCATGAATTTCACTTTTTCCTTCTTTGGATAGGAGAGATGATTTGAATTTGAACATATCAACAAATATGGCTCGGTTATTAAATTCGATAGGTTGGGTGTACTGGAATATTATTTCATTCGATGTGTCAGTCAAGACTGACTTTGATCCTAATTTCTTGCTTTGGTACCCATTGCCAAAAAATGAAAATAGTTGCTTATACGTGGTTGGTAGATTGAAAAGAAAAACGGATAAGATTAATAGGTTTTAAATTTCAATTGAGCTGGCAAGGCCATAATTTTGTTTTTTGTTAAGTAACAACGTAATGTGGTCAAGTTTTCCGTCAGAAAAAAAAACGTAATGTGGTCAAGTATAAGAGGGATGCTCATGCCCTATTTAAATAAAATGTCAAGAAAAAACAAACAGACTATCTTACACTAAGTAAGATTCATTTGTTGCATCCATTGAATTGTGTCTCCGTTTTGCATATTTATATTGTGGATTATAGCCTAGAAAGGATGAATATGCACTAAGGTTGGCTTAGTATATGGTAGGTATATAATGTGCTTTGTATTTTTTTTTAAATAATATTGGTTTATTTTTAAAAATCTAATAGATATTTTTTTTCCAGCATTATCATTGTGTATTGGTTTCTTGGTTAGATAAAATAAGGGAAAAATTAATATTTTAAATATTTTAATATAAGATAATTTAACTAAAGGTTGTGTTAGAACACATTAACAAAATTCTTCAGTTAAATATATTTTTTCGTTGTAATTAGTATTATTTATTAACTTTCTTAATGCATCTTTAAAAATAATAAATAACATATTATAAGCAGAAAAATTAAATTATAATGATTGATAGAAAAATCAAGAATGAAGAAGAATCATTCCAAAATGTGAGTGTACGAGCAAAATATCTTCATTAATCATTGATCATTTAGCACAATGGAATAAATCAGGCAAACAAGACACATGTATTTGCTTATTCATTGTACCCAAATAAATAGATGATTTAAATCCATTTACTAATTTATTATTATTTAGCATTTTTTTTATCTATTTAAAGTTAACACGGTTCACATGTTACTACCAAAAACAAAACACGATTCACATGTTGGGCCTAAAAAATACTCCTCAATTAAACCTTTTTTTGGGTTAAATTTATTTTTTATCCCAGTAAAATAGTAAAAGTTCGTTTTTAGTCGCTCATTTCTAAAACGTGCGTTTTTTATCCTTTAGTTTTCAAAATAGTTCACTTTTGATCATTAACGTCATTTTGATCTGATCTTATCTACTAATGAAGTGGGGATATGAAAAATGGATGTAAAACTCCATTTGACAAATCAGAACCAAATGAAACACGGAATTTATTAAGGAAAAATAACATTTCTGTCATGATCGATATATTATTTGATTATATACCTTTCATGAATTTGATGTCATAAAAAGCTCGTTTTCCTAAACAAAATGGAAATGAGTAATGATAGTTAAAAGGTAAAAGGAAAGACATGTGGATCAGACAAAGAAAGGCTTTAATCATGGGAAATGAGGGATCTTTTAAGAGCGAGAAATTTACAGAAGGAGCCTGCAAATTAGGTCTTTTAATTTAATCATCTTAAATTTTAACCCAGGAGCCTCTTGATCATTGACTCATTGCACCCGGTAACGGAGCACTGAGTTTAGTAACGGCTACCTCATTGATTTTTCGATATGTTCCTAAATTCACCAAAGTTGGTGCACGACAAAATATAAGAGCAATCACATCCATCGGTTCCATGCACTTCCATCGGTTCCATGCACTTCCATGGGCTTAGTTTGGTTTATTGGACAAGGAAATGGGCCTTATCCAATTATGGGAGGAACACAAGATGATGAAATTGATAGTTGGAGAGGGAGTTTGGATAGTTCTAGATGTTATACAAATAAGTTGATTTTTACAATTAAAACATTGTTTCTTAATAAAATGTAGTTTTTCAAAAGTTTATTTAATTTAAACTCCTACTTCTTCTTCTTCTTCTTTTTCATAAACAGTGACTAAGCAACATTGTTTGTGACAAAAAAAAAAACCACAAATGTTAAAAATAGAGAAGAATAGAGAGATGAAGAGAATAGAGATATAGATTCAAATGCTAGTTATTCGGGAACTAGGATTCAAAGTCCAGTTCTTTGGGAACTAGCTGTCATATTTGTCATCGATATATTATGATCAAGTATATTAAATACAATCTGACTACTACTATTTATAGAATAATAGTAGACTCCTAATCCTAGTCAGTTTTCTATAAGAGAAGATAAGATAGGATAAGAGATTATATCATATAGTCATCCACTAAATCAAATTGTTTATAACACTTCCACTTGCATTTGCCAAAACAAATATTCGTACTTTACAAATGTTATCAATCAAAATCACCATGAGAAATAATTAATAGATCATCAAAGCATAACTCACCATTAGGATTTGATAGACAAAAATCAATCTTCACCTTGATTGAAAAATCCATCCAACAAAATGTTGACATACGACAACTATGATCAAGGACTTTCCATACATGCTAAAAATATTAAGATAATTTTATTATTTTCAATATTTTGTCATATTTGTCATCGATATATTATGATCAAGTATATTAAATACAATCTGACTACTACTATTTATTCAATAATAATAGATTCCTAATCATAGTCAGTTTTCTATAAGAGAAGATAAGATAGGATAAGAGATAATATCATATAGTCATCCACTAAATGAAATTGTTTATAACAACAACAATGTTGTTTGCGGCTAAAGTAACCAAATAACTGTAGCTGAATCAATTTTTTTTTTGGTTATGATAGGAGGTATTGAGTGGAAGCCAATTCCATTATTATGTTTAAAAAATATCAAATCCTTAAATAAAATTTTATATTTCGCATTTAGTTAAATTTTTTAATAGTATACAAAAATATTTTAAGAAATAAAAATTTGATGAAGTAAAGATAAATGTAATATTTTTACATAAAAAAAGTGATGAAATTCCCATCAAAATTGGCAAAAAATATTTTAATTTTTTTCTTTTCAAATACATAATTTTCTCCATTATTTTTTAAATTTATCATTTTTTAAAAAATTTTAGGAATTCATCATTTTAAAAATCGATTTATCTTTTTCGGTTCCTTTTATTTTCTTGTTAGGAAGTCTACATGGGATGGCAATGGGTAGGAGTAGGATCTGGGTGGGGTACTATAGTACCCATCCCCATACCCGTGTTTGAAAAAATTACCCGTACCCAGGGCCGTACTCGTGTGGAGAGCAACATTAGTACCCTTACACGTACCATTTGTGTACATAAGTACTCTTACCCGTTACCCGCACTTTAACTGTATAAAGTAATAAATAACAAAAGAAACATTATAAAAATTAAAAAAATATTCAAAGGTCTTTTAAACCTACTCATAAAACATTACAAATCAAAATATTTAAATAAATAAAAACATCCAAAAAGGAATTATAGATGCAATTAGGTTTAGAAAATTAATAATTTTAGATTAATTTTGGTTTTAAAATTTGTATTATAGTTAAAATTATATATTAGTAATATAAATAAGTAATTATATATACATATACATAAGTGCGTGTGTGGGACGAGATGCGTACCATAGTACCCGTACCCGCACTTATACCCATTCAAATTTCCAGGTATTTACCCGTTCCCAGACCTTTACCCATTGTGTGGATAATTAACCTACCCATCGTGGATAATTTTTGTGGGTGCCTGATGGATAGGATACAAATTGTCATCCCTACAATTACCAAGCTATTCGTTTTTTTTTATATTCAACTTGGGAAGTTGACATTAAAATTTAAAATTTTAATAAATGTTTTTAGTAATTAAAAAAAATAAAGTAAAACATAGAATAGAAACTAGATTTCCAATGAAAAAATAAATAAATAGTTTGATAAATTATCGAAGAAGATGAATGATTTTTGTACATAAAATATGGACACTATAAGGTATCCTCTTTGTTTTTTGATTGTATTTTCGAAAATTGTGTATACAAAGAAGATAAAAAATAAGTGAGAGATAGAGATAAACATATATGATGTTAAATACTATATCCAAAATTTGTGTTCAAATAAGCGCCCATTGAAGAAAGTGTGCATTTGCTTTACGGACAGGATCGCAGTCACCAGCGAGAAATACTTCACAGTTTTAAAGGTAAAAATTTAAAAATAAATAAATAAACAAAGAGAAGGCTAATGTGTATCCTAAGGGTACTCTTTAAAAAATCAAGAAAAGAAAGTTTTCATAGGAAACTGGTATATTTAATGTTTGAAAAAATTGAAATAGTTAGTATTCCAATAAAAATTTGCTATTATTGATTCCGTAAAGAGTGTCATAAGAACAATCGTTAACATCACCCAATAAACAAATATCAAAATACACACTTTGAACTTTGAAAAGACTTATGCATCTTAACACCTACTGGCGCTACAAGGCTACAATAATAATAGGTTACTTTACGGCATACCAATGCCTTGTAAAATGCTTTTAACACCATCATGTTTTGCAGAGTTTGTGTAATATCCTTTCTCAAGAGTATCCTAACTTCTATAACTTTATCTTGGGTATTTTGAATCCTTATATATATATTACATAAATGTACCATCTATAATTGATTGATTAGTGTTAATTGTTTGTACCTTCAATTTATTTTGTACAGTGATAATTGTTTGTGTTTGATAATTTTTTTTTATTATTAAAGGCTATGGCTTGCCGAGGCATCACTAAAGCAGAAGGCATCCCAACTATATTGGCACCCCAACTACTAACAATCATCTGCCGCAAGCCAACATAATATAGAAAGGAAAAAGTAGTACAAGGAAAACATGGGGGGCATAAAACCAAACCCATGAGAGAAAACAATCAATTGAACCTATAATTAGGCAAGCCAATACAATTACGGAGAGACTCCTCCCTAATAAAGTGTGGCACCATGTCCCACCAGATAGAACAGTGGGTGGCCACACCGTAGTTAGCTAAAGCATCTGCACATCTATTTCCTTCCCTGTAGATGTGGGTCACCCGGAACGACATGCTTCTACAGAGGACTCTACAATTTTCCCATCTATTGTGTAGCTGCCATGGGACCTTCCTGTTAAGGATGAAAGCCTCAACCACTATTTTTGAGTCGCATTCGAGCCACAACGAAGACCAACCCTTTTCTAAGCAGTTTCAACTCCCATAATTGCTGCTACCAATTCTGCATGGAGAGCTGAGACTATGTCAAGGAACTCCGAGAAACAACCCAAGACTCTTCCATCAGAGTTCCTAAAGATGCCACCCGCAACAACATACCCTGGACAACCTTTAGCTGATCCATCAGTGTTGCATTTTATCCATCCTATGGGAGGAGGCAACCAGTCCACTTGCTTAATACCCTCGGCCCTAGGAGCATGGCACTCCACGGAGAAGAACTTGATCACCTTGAAGTCGTCCATTGAGTTGTTTGTTGTCCCTTTAGACAGAGAGCCAGCTAGGTGAGTATCTGCCATGATAAGGATGGTTGCATGCCTGGAAGATAAAACCTTGTTTCTGAATTTGATACTATTCCTGCACATCCAAATAACAGAGAATGTATTAATGATAGCAACCAAGACTATATCCCTTGCTTGGCTGCTGCTGAATCTACGATAGCAGTCCAGCAGACAGGCAACAGAGGCTAAGTTTAGGCCACAGTTCAACGCTCCTCCAAGCCACGTCCAAAGCGTGGATGAGAACCTGCAGCGAAGGAATACATGATCGGCCGTCTCCTCAGATGCATAACACAAAGGGCAGATAGAAACGATGACACAACCCCTAGCTCTAAGGTTATCATTTGTTGGTATTTTAGAGTGCATCAACCTCCAAACTATGAAGGACTTAGAGGGAGGGAGGAAGCTCTTCCAGATGAGTTTGCACCTGTTTAGGGTGTTTGAAGGAGGGTTCAGGAACCGATAGGCTTCCTTGAGAGACAAGTTACCCGTATCTGAAGAACACCAAACCCTCTGATCTCGGCCAGCTTCAACCGGGATGGTTACTCTCTTCATCTCATGCAGGAGGGCAGGGAATCTAGCATGCAGTTCAAGAGGGAGGTGCCATTTGCCCTCGATGATGAAGTCTGAAACCCTAGCAGACAGTAAGTGCTTCATGGGGGAAGGAATGCCAAGGAGATCAACCACAGACGATGCATTGGTTAGCCAGCTATCTCTCCAGAAATTAATCTCATTCCCCTCCCCAAGGATCCATGAGGAATTGTGCTCGATTAAATCAAAGTAACCTCTAATGCCCGGCCAAATGGAGGACCTAACAAAGGAAACCAAAGGCACACCCATTCTATAGAAACTGGATATGCAGAGGGCAGCCCAGTCTTCATTAGAAGAGGAGACCTTCCAACTCAGCTTTAACATGGCTGCCTCATTGATCGATCTTGCTGATCTGAGGCCTAAGCCACCTTCAGCTACAGGCTTACACAGTTTGCTCCAGGAAACAGTTACAATTTTTCTAGAGTGAGTGCAACCTGACCAAATGAAGTTCCTCAACCATTTATCAATAGTCTTTAGCAAGGCTATAGGCCAGCGATAAACTTGGAAACTGTACAACAGCATGCCTTCAATTACAAACTTCACCAGTTCTAATCTGCCCATAATCGACAGCAAGGAACCCCTCCAAGCTGTTAGTTTGGATTTAACCTTATCAGCAATTGGCTGCAAGTGAACCACTTTGGGTTTGCCCTTGAAGACTGGAACACCAAGATAAAAGAAGGGAAGCTGACCTTGTTTGAAGCCGAGAACATCCTTAATTTCCACTAACCTTCTAGCAGCAACGGCACCAGCATAAAACCTGCACTTGTCCAGACTCAGTCTCTGACCAGATGTCTCGGCATATCTGTTAAATAGGTTCATTAGGTTCTTCAGGCCTCTTTTGGTCCCCTTGCAGAAGACCAATATGTCATCAGCATAGAAGACATGTGAAGGAGCCTTGCAATTTCTTGGGCCCGCCATGTGGTGCAGTTTCCTAGCTTCCATTAAAGAGGAGATACTCCTACTAAGCACCTCTTCAGCCAAACAAAAGAGGAGAGGGGACAAAGGATCACCCTGGCGCACCCCTCTCTTACAGTCTATATAGCCCACTGAATGGCCATTCACAAGGAAGGAAAGCTTTGCATATTTCAAGATGGTATGCACCCAGTTGCAGAAGACTTCATGGAAACCAAATGCTTTCAGAACTCTCAACAGGAAGTCCCAATCCAGAGTGTCAAAGACTTTTTTTATGTCAAACTTGAGGGTTAGGTTCCCCCAAAAAGTTCTTCTATCTAGCATGTTAATCACATCAGAAGCTATACAAACACAGTCGGAAATGTGTCTGTCCTTTACAAAGCCCCTCTGCTGAGAGGAGATCATCTTAGGTGCAATGGCAGATAGCCTATCTGCCAGCATTTTGGTTATGATTTTAAACTGGAAATTTACTAAGGCTATTGGCCTGTAGTCACCAATGGAGTCAGCCTCTGGAAACTTGGGGATGAGGGCCACCAGGTTGGAATTAAGGCCTGGCAAGCTCCGCTAAAAAAATTGGGTTACTGATCTATACACATCCAAGCTTACTATGTTTTATAATTTAGTTTCAAATCATATTATTTGGCTAAGAGACATTTTAGTAAGAAAATATGATTATTTTGAGATTAATAAAGGGTGGAATTTATTTTATGAAAGTACCTAACTCTAAGATATCACAAATGTTTTATTTACTTCAAAAAGCTGATTTTATTAATTTACTAGTCACACCCCCTATTTTACTATGCATACCCCTCTCCTCTCTTAAAAAGTCACGAAGACTCTCCCTCACTCTCACTTCCCATTTTCTGAAAACACTCCCTTCTTATCCTTCATCAGAACCTCCATATGTTACCTCTTCAAACCCTAAATCTAAACCAAGCCTCCATTCTCTACCTTTGAAGCTCACAAATTCGGCCAAGAGAGGGAGATTAGGGTAGGACAACACAATCATCATCATCTATACTTGCAGAAACAACAGATTCCTTTCCCCCTCTTCCTTCATAATTTCGGCCTCCTCTACCACCTCCTCTCTTCTTTTTCTTCCGTTTTCTTCCAAAATCAACATGAAACAAACATCAATTTTCCTTGTGAAGTGAGTTTCGAGCAGCCACACTTGAGAGCAAGGAGGAGCAAAGTCAGATCAGGGAGGGAATTCTAAGGAAATAAACCTCCACCACACTATCTCCATTCTTTAGTTATGTGAGTTTCCTTAGCTTAGTGCTTGGTAACCATAAATCCAAGCTTAGGAATTTTGATTTTCTTGCTTTTATTGTTTGATTTGGCATCTGCATGTTGATTATATGAAGTCAATTGAGTACATATTGATGATATAAATTATTTCAATTGCATGCATGTAATCTGTTTGTGAAAAGTCCCAAATGAAATTACTGGTCAGAAACCTGTATAAACATATGTGCAGTATTTTGCTTATAATTATTTCCATAGGGCTTTGTTCGGTATGATTCTTGTTTTTTATTGAAAATAGACTCGAAATTCTACAAATTAGGTACTTGTTTGGCTGTTTTACACTGAGTATAGATGAAGAAAAACCTGTTATAAGTTGGAGTATTGTAACTGCCCTGTTTTCTGGGTGCAGAAGCTTGGTTGTTAAAACTGTAAGTTTTCGTAAACAGTATTCAAAAACTAAAATTTTATTTATAAATTAGACTTATTTAGCTTTCCAGGGAGTGGTCTTTTGACTAAATCCGACTTCGTTTGGTATTTTGGTAAATTCATAGAAGTTGGATGAAAAACTGGAAATTTCTGCAGGTGTTGTTGATGTTTTAGTTCTTGTTAAATACTTGTATGAAGGTAGTCTCGGCTAATTTAAAATGTTTTGTAGTGTAAAAATAATACATAAAAGTAAACTATAGCTTGGCATCCAATATTGATAAGCATCCTCTATTCTGTTGATTCGATTTAGAATGGATGTCAAAGACATTTAATTGTCGAGTATAGAGTCCTTCCCGTTTGGAAGGCAATCACAGAAGTCCTTTCAGATTGAAAGGCAAGTATAGAAGTCCTTCCGGTTAGGAAAGGCAACTAAGTAAGTGCAATAACAGGTGAGACACCGCTTGTGGTCATAGACGTATGCCCTGCCTTACAGTATAGAGCTGGTTCCTCTAAGTACCATAGTGTACAAGGAGGAGACAGCGACGTTTTTCACTGATAAAAACCCAAGGGATGTCTAAGTGTATAAAGTTTACTCTTATGTTATGTATTGATGTTTATTGTTATTATACTTATATGTGTTTAAAGAAAAACTGAGTTGTGCAGGAAATTCACTGAGATTAGTTATCTCACTACTCATATTTGTTGTTTCAGATAAGAAAGAGTAGAGCATCTCGGTATTTCAAGGACTGCGGGCATTGAGGACTTTTGTAAAACTCCTTGTATAAGCCACACTAGTATGTAATATTAACTGGTTAATGCCTTAGTTCGAAACTTAGTTTCTTTTATTTTACCGTCATGGACATAATTTGTACTAACTAGAGACTTATGGCTTTCGCCACTCTGTAGTTATCTACTTATGTCTAACCTTCATGTGATACTTTATGCCTTACAAAAAAATGTAACATGGGGTATTACAGTTTGCATTGTACTATGTACCAACAAGTGCTCAAAAAAAAAAAAAAAAGGACGAAACAACTGCAGTCTTGCCTCATCACTCATCACCAGTGGATTGTAATATAAATGTGTGAATTAATAATTAATTATATATTATAATATTATTAAAAATATATATTTCTTATAATAGATATTTTAAAATTTATATATATTCATATAATTGATTTATAATGTAAAAATTTAGATGTCAAAATTAATATTATAATATTATATGATATTTTATATTTATATATAATATATTTATTTTATTTTATATCCGATATACGATTGTCTAAATTATGCTCATATGTAATAGGTAAAAAAAAATTATGCTCATATGAGAAATGATATCTTATATAAATTGTTGCTACATGGATTGGACCTCCGCTCGAGCTTGCTTTCCTTTAAAGCTTAATCGCTGTAAAACAGCTCAGAGTTTGAGAGATTTCTATTGTTACACCGATTGGACCTCGGCTCGGACTCACTTTCATTTTAAGCTCCATCGATATAAAACAGCTCGGAGCTTGGGGGGCTTATGTTACTACACGGATTGAACCTCGGCTCGGTCTTGCTTTCCTTTTAAGCTAATCATTGTAAAACAACTCAGATCTTGGGGCAGCCCGGACTCGCTTTCCTTTTAAGATCCATCGTTGTAAAACAACTCGAAGATTGAGGGACTTTTTTGTTGAAACATGGACCAGACCTCGACCCAAGCACAAGTCCAGGACTGACGGACGAGGATCATTCATGACTAGTCAACAAGCCAGAGGAGACCAAGGTCGATTATCTTGTAACATTAAGGGTCGACGCAATACAAGCACCACAAATGGTCATAAATTGATAACGACTTTGTATTCACCCACATTAATGATATCCTTAATTACTAATAATGACTCACTAATGCTATGATAAGAACCACCCCCTCTAGATAGTCACATCTTTTTCATACACCACTCATACATGTTGAGAACCCGGCTGGCTTGGGTATTAGAGTACCTTCCTTTCGCCATGAGAGCCCCCAGTCGATTTAGGGATGGCAATGGGTAGGGTCTGGGTATGGTACTATAGTACCCGTACCCATACCCGTGTTTGAAAAAATTGTTCATACCCGGACCCATACCCTCGTGGGTAGCTTCTTTAGTACCCTTACACGTATCCTCCGGGTACTTAAGTACCCGTACCTGCATCCGTTACCCGCACTTTAACAGTAAAAAAAGCAATAAATAATAAAAGAAAGTCATAACAATTAAAAAACGATTCAAAGGTCTTTCAAATCTACTAATAAATTTTACAAATAAAAAATATTTAAATAAATAAAAAATCCAAAAAGGAATTATAGATGCAACTAGGTTTAGAAAGTTAGGAATCTTTAGATTAATTTTGGTTTTAAAATTTATATTATAGTTAAAATTATATATATTAGTAATACACACACACACACACACACACATACATATGTGCGGGTATGGGGAGGAGTGGGTAACATAGTACCCATACCCGCACCCTTACTCATTCAAATTTACGGGTAATTACCTAAGACACCCCCTTTTCAGGTATCACATTTACGTAACATGATTAAATCATCAAACCTAATAAAATATTAACTTGATCTATGTGTCCATACAACACTAGAACCCCGACGTCTCGGGTTTCTAGGTTTATTTATCTACTTGTAAAACGTTTCACTCAGTGAAAAACAAATACAAAACAAAAGCTCCGAAAACTTATCCAAGTTTAACGGAATAATTTCACTGAATAAAAATATTTTTACATAAATCATTTTTCTGTTAAAACGTTAATAAAATTAGAAAATCATTGGTAAATTCCTTTTATTTCTAATTGTTTCACTTCAAAAATTAATTCTCAATAATGGTCAACTTAAAAAAAATTTAATAATAGAAAAATCAATAATTTAAATTCGAATAATTAAATAATTAAATATTTAATAATATTAAATAAATAATATTAAATAACTTATATCATCTCTCTGTGAGAAGTAATTGTTCTGACTGCTATAAAATATTATTTTCGGAACTTAATCACTTTAAATAACATTTTATAATAAAATTGAATTTATTTTACAAAAATTAGAGCCTGTAAAAAAATTTCACGGTTTCGTCTTTACTATTGCTTATTTATACATTTTCCTCACAATATTATTAAAATAATAATATTTTTCATTTTTCTCAAAATCTCCCAAATTAATCCCTCTGATCAATTATCCAAGCTTATTAAGCTTTTTTTATCTTTAATTAAATTTTTAACACTGACCAATGTCAGGTTACTCAGTCCAACACTCAACAGCAGATAAATTCCAATCACAGAATAACATGGCATATATCAATTCATGACATGCATCACAATTATAATAATAACAATTAATTATAATCATGTAAATTCATACATCACATCAATTCAGTTACTCAGATAAACATCACATCAATCCAACAATTAATAGTAAATAATACCAGATAATAAAATATTTCTTACAGAAAATTAATAAATGACTCCAACAAAAAGCATGTGATTATCTTAAACTCATCAGGCATACTCCCCTTACCTCTTGAAGATTGAACTAACAGTTTCGGTTAATCTCCTTATCCCGATTTGATTTTTCCTCCGTCAGCTTAAATCAGTTAACTTGGATATTTTCTTCAAACGAATTGCAACCAAAATAAATCAAATCAAACAACAACATACTTGGCTCATGGAGGTTAGGGTTCGGCTTCAACAAATTTTTCTAGGTTAGGAAAATTAAAATTTTGTTAACTTAGGGATTTATGATCCATAAGTAACTTAAACATGATTAAGCACTTAAACCAAGATCATGAACCAAGAACATGAACTAAAACTCATCTAGTTCCAAGAACTAGGGTTTCGGTTTTCTCAAGATCATAGGCTAGAAGTTTTTAGATTTTCCTTAACTCTTGGATTTAATCATCATACAAAACTTAGAGTTGGATTCAAGTGTTACAAGACAACTTTTGAATCACAAAACCATCAAGTGTTCATAGCTAGGGTTTCGGCCTTTATGAAACAAATAGGCTAGAGTTTGATTTTTGATCTTCTATTTACTTACATACAAGAATTATCAAGGTACTAGAAGATTGAATCATGAATCAAGACTTGAAAATGAAACAAAACCCATGAACATCATTTTGCCATGGATTCGGCCCAGTTAATAAATTTGGGAAAGAAATTTCTCATGATCATATGCTTCTAGATAATGAAAATAGAGATGATTACAAGTTCATAGCAATTGGTTTCATGTCAAAAGGATTTTTCTAGAATTAGTTATGAATTTTTGAATCTAGTTTCATGAACATTGAGTGAAATGAAAAACATGTTGATTCATGTCATAAATCTACAAAAGCTGTGAAGAGAAAGGCTTTAAAGGACACGATAAAGAGTTGTTACCTCTTGATGATCAAAGAAAAGAAAGATTTTGATGATGTTCTTCACAAAGTTCTTATGGTGTTCTTAAGGCAAAAGCTTAACTTTGAGAGAAAATGGCATGAAAATGGAAATGAAACTTGCTTAAGTGAAGATGACAAGTTGGAGCCGTGAGTTTTAGGGTTGGTTAGGTCAAAATTCTCAATGGCATGGCTTGTAATGTTCATGAAGAGCCAAGGGTAAAATCGTCATTTCCAGGCAAAAGATTCCTTTGTAATAAATGCACCATTATGGCCATTATGACGCGGATAAGATCGTCATAAATGCTTGTCACGTCGGTCAAATCCATCACCTCAGCCTCGTTGCCGACTCTCTGGTTCATATGACGTAGGTTTTTCCTAGAGATATCTCGACGTATTTGCCCGCAGCAAATATATTATTTTAATTTTTACTCAAAATTTTTCAAAACTTCCAGTATCGTAGTAAATACGATAAAAACATTTTTCATCTCGTTTACGAATTAAAATTAGGTCTTCTGAGCAGTAAACTTTTACTGTCGGTGAAAACGTAGACCGGGTTCCGTCTGAATTTTCAACCCAAAATTTCATCGTAACCCTAAGATATAAAACATGACGGGAAAATAACAGTATTTCACCCAAAATCATTTTCTAAGTCTCGGATAAAAATATATTTTTATATATTAATTACCGACACTAGAAAGCAGTGAAAAAATCGGGGTGTTACATTACCCATACCCGAACCCTTATCCATTGTACGGGTAATTACCCTACCCATTATGGGCAATTTTTATGGGTACCCAATGGATATGGTACAAATTGTCATCCCTAAGTCGATTTCAACTCGGAAACCAACCTTCGAAAACCATGTCAGAACATAAATGTTATATTTAAAATGTAAATAAATAAAAAAGAACATTTTCCTAACTTTTTTTTACAACCATACAATAACGACTTGTAACTATCAACCCAAAATCCCATTAAAACAGAATACTTGTAAATTTAAAAAGAAAACAGAGCCTTCGAAATTATTACTCAATGTTTGGATGGCAGTGAAGAGTGGAGAGTGGCAGTGCAAACTGCAAGTAACAGGGGCCAAGCAATACTAAATACTAATTCATGAGAGGAAGAAAAGAAGAAAGAGAGAGAAAGAAGAAGCTTTACTATTCACTTTCTCTATTTCCATGGGCGAAGATCTACCCCTTTCCCTTTATCATCACACCTTCTCGTCTCATCTTGCTTCTCATTACCATCTCGAATCTTTAATTCTCCCTCTTTTGTGATTTCCCCCTTTGATCATTTCTTCTTTTCCTCTTTCTTCATCTAACTACTCTATCAATATATATACGAACGTTTGCCCATGATCGAGAATTAACACATCCCCACATCTCTATTTTTACAAAATCAAGTACCCTACACATTTTCATAAATCGCCCAACGACTGTTCTTTTTACCATTTTATTTGCTCATTCAAAATATTCTGTGACATTAATATTAAGGGTGTTATTTTAACACCAACACATACTTTTATACTTTTCCCATATATTTATTCATTATTTCTCTCTCATCTATGTCAAAAGTTGGTGTCAAAATATCATTTCTCCTTAACATAAATGCATACACACACATCCCTAGATACATGCTCATAAAAAGGAAAAAGTAATAGTACACAACATGGAACCGAGATAGGTTCTGTTCACACTACCACATGATTATGCATCAATACCATCAACATAAAAAGTGAGTCTATTACCGTGCAATGCAATCCTAACTTCTGGTTTTGTACAAGTTTCTCCTAACTGCAACAACAAATATATTGCACATTTTAAACGTCTTCATATTTAAGGACACGTGACAAAGCTAAAGTACATATGTGACATTAAATTTAATTAGACGATAAAATTAAAAAAAAATATTATGTGTGTGGATAATATTCCTCCATGAACTTACATTAGGCCTAGGAATGGCGAGATCCGTATTGAAATTAGAAAGTGACAAATTTTGTCATACATTTACTTATCTAATTCACAATACCCACAGTCATTTCATGCAAATCAGTGTATATACATTTGGTATTAGAACAAAACCATTAATTAGAATTCATGCTTAAGAAAAACACTTAAAAAAATGATTATGTAATGTGTACTATATTAGAACTACGTTATGAGGCAATTAGCAATAGCACGATTAGTCCTAAAATAAGCCTATCTCATACACCGGAAGCTCCTCACAAAACCTCTTATTTCCCATCACGGTTAGGTGATCAAGTTCGAAAAGATCCGAACTTGAACAGCTTGCTGCATCGTCATCTTCATCCTTGTTTATACTCATAAGAAAATCCCTCAAAACCAAATCACTCTTCTTCTCTTTCAACAACTCTCTAGCAGCCTCTTCCACTCCCCTTCTCTTGACCTCTTCCTCGTTCTTCTCAACTCCAATCTTCCATGCCGTCGGCACTGACATAGGAACTAGGCTCGTGTCTTCTTTTTCAAAAAGACACTTATGCCCACAGGGTTTACTATCTTCATCAACGATGACACTTACAGGGTAGAACCTCACTGTTTTTTTAACACCATTATGCAACTTTTCTCTTGAAGAAGGTGAGGTCTTCCTTAAACAAGACCATGAAAATGAGAAAGCAGAAGAACATGTAGAAGCTTGTCCTGACTTGGCTTTTCTCTCAACATTCACGTCTTGTCTTTTCTTAGTATTCCCTGTTGTAAACAGAGAGTTAAGAAAATTCGTGAGCCTTCTTCCCCCTGGAGATATGGATTGCTTCACTTTCTTGAGATTGTTATAAATCTTTGTGGCTCTCGATTTGGACTTAATCAAACCCTCTTCATTGCTTTCAATGCTTCTTGTTTTGGGGTTATGATGAGAATAATCATCAAAAATTTGTACACCCTTTTGTTTAGGAAACAGAGTACTCTGTCTTCTCTCTGTGTGTTTCTTCTATAACTTTTCACACATGCTGGTCTTCACTGACTTAGGTCAATGTGGTGCAAAACATGAGGCACATGATCTCGTTCCGTACATGGATTCTATGTCGGAGGACGATAATCCACCGGAACTAGAATCCATGGCTCTGTTGCATTTGTCGTTGTTTCTGCTCTGTTTCTTCAATGTTGTTGTTGTTGTTGTTTCTCTGTAGAACTTTATGTCGTCACTATTTATCTCTCCTTCGTCGATGATGGAAGGGTAAATTTTGTGGACAATGGCAGAAGAGAAAGAAGGGTTTTTAGCGTTGTTTTGGGACCCGTTCCTGTCTAAACTGTACATGTTGTTGTTGTTGATGTTGGGGTGTGTAATAAAGTGGAAAAGCACGGGTGAAAAAAAGGAAATGATGAAGAAGGAGGAGGGGGTGACAAACAGGGAATAAAGGCTAGTGGGGTAGAGAGTGTGAGGAAGATTCAAAAGCTGCCATAGAAGAAGGTGTCTCAACTGATCATGAGAGAGAGAAGCTAGTTGTTATAGTTATGAGTTATGTGACATGGGCATGGACATGATTGATGAAGAGGATGAGTGAAGAGCATAGTGGCAGGCTTTGGAATCGGAATGCAGGGGAAGGGAACAAGGAGATTGGGACTTTATAAAGGTCTCATCACGCACGTGCATCTCCATTCTCTTCCCATGGGGTGCCACAATGCCAGTTTGGAATGTGTTGATGTGGCACTTGAATTCACTCCGTGATTCTCTCTTTGTCCTTTTTTTTTTGGTTTTTGATGGCCCTTAATTTTGTCCCTTTTTTTTTGGTTTTTGATGGCCCTTAATTTTCTTCCTTTTTTTTTGGTTTTTGATGGCCCTTAATTTCGAACTTGTAGCCGTTGATCATGTTGAAAGGATTAATTGATACAGTATTTAGTAATCAAAAGGCTCCAACACAAGCTCACACTGGGAGAGGGCCCGTGTCTAAAAATGGAAAATATGCATATTTTTGGATTAATTATAGTAACTTTAGAGATCCACGCTTTGGAATTCATGCAGGGGGATTTCATGTCCTATTTTGGTGTACTATATCATTTTCCAACCAATAAAATTTTATCATGTATCCTACCTTTTCGATATTAAATTAAATTTTAACTTATATGACAAGATATTATTTATTGGAATAAGATATGATACACCAGAATGAATCAGGACTCACAGGATCCTCTTTCGAAATTTAGATGATTACCTACCAATTTAGCCCGAGCATGAATTTCACATTTTCCTTCATTGGATAGGAGAGATGATTTGAATTTGAACATATCAACAAATATGGCTCGGTTATTAAATTCGATAGGTTGGGTGTATTGGAATATTATTTCATTCGATGTGTAAGTCAAGGCTGTCTTTGATCTTGATTTCTTGCTTTGGTACCCATTGCCAAAAAATGAAAATAGTTGCTTATACGTGGTTGGTAGATTGAAAAGAAAAACGGATAAGATTAATAGGTTTTAAATTTCAATTGAGCTGGAAAGGCCATAATTTGGTTTTTTGTTAAGTAACAACGTAATGTGGTCAAGTTTCCCATTATACTTGATCATAATATATCGATGACAAATATGATGAGCTAGTTCCCGAAGAACTGGACTTTTAATCCTAGTTCCCGAAGAACTAGCATTTGAATCTATATCTCTATTCTCTTCATCTCTCTATTCTTCTCTATTTTTAACACGTCATCAACACGATCAAGTCTCTAACAGTGCAACGATTTTTTTATGTAGGTATCTTTTCAATGTAATAATTCGTGCTAAATGACAGAACATCAAAATATTCTATTTGATGTATATCAGAGATTGAATCTCTAAGCAAGGGAACAATTTTTCTTTTTTCTAATCATAGCTTTCATAGATTTGAATCTCTAATGATAGCTTTCATATATAAGTTCTTTAATTCAAATTCTTTTCAAGTGTTTTCACCATGTATCTCGCAAACCTTGAATTCATCGCTTTTGATAAATTCTGGAAGAATCTATTATTAAAGCATCCCTGAAGGATTGCACAAAGCCAATAAATTTTCTTGGTAATGGTTATATGAAGATTTGTGGTATAGTTCCTGAAGAACTGGACCTTTGAACCATGATTGAAATTTAAAAGATCATTTGATCTTAGTATAAATTGAAACAAAGGAAAATGATGGAAAAATCATACATGCCTATTGAGAATGCTCTTGAAGTAGCAAAAATTAGAAAGAAAATCAAATGGAATGAACATCATTCCCGGAAGTGAATGCGATGTATTATAATTTTGGGTACAACAAGGGTTGTGATTATAATCAATTATGTGGTAGTTATTACCAGTACCGTGATGGTTTAAAATCTTGATATGAGATTATGAGTGAGATATGAGAAATATTGAAAATAGTAAAATTATCTTAATATTTTTAGCATGTATGGAAATACCTTGATCATAGTTGTCGTATGTCAACATTTTGTTGGATGGATTTTTCAATCAAGGTAAAGATTGATTTTTGTTTATCAAATCCTAATGGTGAGTTATGCTCCAGTGATATATTAATTATTTCTCACGGTGATTTTGATTGATAACATTTATAAAGTACGGATATTTTTTTTGGCAAATGCAAGGGGAAGTGTTATAAACAAATTTGATTTAGTGGATGACTATATGATATTATCTCTTATCCTATCTTATCTTCTCTCATAGAAAACTGACTAGGATTAGGAGTCTACTATTGTTCTATAAATAGTAGTAGTCAGATTGTGTTATATATATATATATATATATATATATATATATATATATATATATATATATATATATATATATATATATAAAGCAAAGGAGGCATGCAAAGGCATCACAATAGAGACTAATATCCCAACTAGGTTGGCACCTTAGCCACTATCTATCATATGCAGCACACCCCAATTTATTAAAAAAAAAAAAGGAAAACAAAACAATACAAGAGCATGGGGGGACATGAACCTTACCCATGAAATTACCTAAAACGAAAATTAGGGAGTCCTACCCTATTATTGTAAAAATCATCACTAATAAAACTGGGGATTAAATCCCACCAAAAGAATCCATGAATAGATAGTCCGTGATTGGCAATTTTATCTGCACAATTGTTGCCCTCACGAAAAATATGAGAGTAACCAAAACGCATTTCCTTAGTAATGGCCATGCAATTATTCCATCTATTCCTAAGTTTCCAAGGAACCATGGAGGGAGAAGAGATTGCAGAGATGACAAGCTTTGAGTCACATTCGAGCCATAACGACCAACCTTTCTTATGGGCAATTTCAATTGCCAAGATTGCTCCCATTAGCTCAGCATAAAAAGAAAAAGTGACTCCAAGGTTGGCTTCAAATCAACCAAGAGTGGCAGCACTATGATCACGAAAAATGCCACCACAAGCAGAAGGACCCGGTGCACCTTTAGCTGCCCCATCAGTGTTGCACTTGACCCAATAACAGGGAGGAGGATGCCATATGACTTCTATGATTTGAGGAGATCGGTTGGGATGACAGCTGACCCTAAAAGCCTTTAATAACATAAAGTCCTGTATAGATGATGAAGTTGTACCTTTACTCAGGTTACCCGCAAGGGTAACATTAGCAAGGATAAGATTTTTAGCAACCTGCAAAGGAATAAACCTGTCTTCAAACCTGGATTTATTTCTGCAATGCCAAATTGCCCAGATGATGCTAGTTATGGCAGCAATCAGAAGATCCTTAACTTGAGAGCTCCATCGATGATCACAGATTGAGAAAACAGAAAGCATTGAAGAAGTATCAATTGCCATGCTAACTGTGTTTCTTAGCCAAGACCATAAATCCTTAGCAAAGGCGCATTGAAGAAAAAGATGATCAGTTGTTTCATAATTACAACCACATAAATTACATCTAGAGACAACAATGCAGCCGTTGGACCATAGGTTTTCATCAGTAGGCATGCGGTTATGCAGGATTCTCCAAACCAGGAAAGACTTGGAAGGAGGAACACATTTATTCCAGAGGAAATTGGCCCAAGGAACAGCTTGGCCATTGCTGTTAAGAAATTGAAAAGCATCCTTCAGAGTTAGAGAGCCCGATTCATTTCTGCACCACACACGAATGTCTTGTTGATGGTTTGGCAAGTGTACCAAATCGTACAAGTAATAAAGTGAGAGTAGAGTATCGTTCCCAACGAGGATTGTGTTTCAAGTATCAACTTAGCCTAGGCAATAGCTATTTGAACCAATGAGTTTCATAGTTCCAAAGACTTTTTATGGATTTTTGATTACAAGTTGTCACAAGAATGAATGCAATGCAATGCAAGTAAAGAATGTAGTCAATATATGTAAAAGCGGTTAGGTGTCGGAATCCTCTAATTCTTCACTTAATGTAAATTCATTCAGTCCTAATTCCAATTCATTCCACTCAATTGACATTCAAATCATTAACCTAGATTTATCCCTAATTCCTTAGGTGATAATCCTTTTGTACAAATCAAGAAGCCTAATTCCTTAGGTCACTCAAGCATTTGCACAAACATTAAGCATGTGATTCATAAGAATGCATTGAAACATAGTTCTATTCCTAGAATCAACATTCCAATGGTAATCTACTTCAATTCCAATCCAATAACCAATTTTCCAATTGTGAAATTGAATCTAACATCAATCTAGAGTTGATCAATCAATAGAAGCATTAAGCATAGAAGCAAATCACTCTAATTGAATGAAACAGAATTGAATTCAGAATCAAAATCAATTACATCAAGAATCAAATCAGAATCATCCTAACCTAACCTAAAATATCTAACAGCTCATAGTAAAAAGGGAAAAATGAGAAGAGAAGAAGAAACTTGAGTGGATGTGAATGGAGGAAGCCATGGAAGCTCCAAATCTTGTTCCCAAGCTTGGATCTTCAAGGAGGCAGAGAGAAGTGATGAACTTCGAGTGTGAGAAGTGAAAAATGAGCCGAGAGATCCCGATTCAACTGCAGAAACGCGAATTTATACTGGTATTTGCTTTCGTCTGCCCGGGGGCGCCAGCGCTGGGCGCCAAACGCGCCTCTCTCTGTCTTTTGCTGCTGAATTGCAGGCGCTGGGCGCTGGGCCTAGAGCTGGGCGCCAGCTGCTGGATGCTTCTGGGCGCTGGGCGCTGGTTCCCTTCATCATGCCAGCGCTGGGCGCTGGTTCCTTTCACATGCCAGCGCTGGGCGCTGGCCCATGCCCTGCAGGATGCAGTTTCCTTCCATTTCTGTCCGCGCTGAGCGTCCACTCCTGTGGCTGAGCGCTGGGCTTCTATTCCTGCACATTTTCAACATCTTTTAAGTATATTTTCAATATAAATTGAAATCTAAGTATCAAAACTCTATTGTACTGAATGTGTGCATTTTCTTATCACTTTTTCTATGATTTGTAAGATTATGTACAAACTCTTTCCTAATTACACTTCCAAACTAACATATTTTACACATTCATCACAACCCCAAACTTAGAAATTTTGCTTGTCCTCAAGCAAACAATTAGATTCAAATAAGGGTTTGAGAAATGGATTTTCATGTTCAATTCTCTTGTGAAGCAAATTACTCATGCAAGACTTCAATTCCTTGACACTTTTGCAAATTGGACAAGCATCACACAATCATTCATAAATTTCCAATTGATCACAAGTTTCATGCTTTAGAACAATCAAACATAGTACAAAATTAGCTCCATTGAATGCACAAAATTATCCCTTGCAACTTCTCTGTTTAAGTGTTTCACACATCCTCACTTGGTCATGTTTGCTCTCAATTCCAATCATCATGCACTCCTCAATCCTAATCTTGACAAGATGCTAGGAACACACATCACAAATGTCAATGCAACACATATCATGAGGTCTTTTATTTGGATGTAATGGGGCTTAGGTACGGGTGGATGAGAATAAGGATATATATGCTATGCTACTTTGGCTTCAAGGACTATTTGGACTCTTTTGGAATTTTCACTTGCCTAGTCTAGCTACAAGCACATAAGCACACAATTTGTGCTATTTCCTTTTTATTCATTTCCAACTATTTCTTTTTCTCTTTTTCTCTTGTTGCTTCTTGTTTTAATTTTCTTTTCTTTCTATTTTGCCTTTTTCTTTCTTTGTATACTTTCTCTTTCCTTTTCCTCTTTTTGGCTTTTTCTATTTTTCTTTTTTTTTTCTTTTTCAGTTTTTATTTTTCATTTTTTTTTCTAGTAGGCCTCTTTAGTGGCCTACTTACCACCCCAAACTTAATTTGCTTGCTTGTCCCTAAGCAAGAGAACAACCCCAAACTTAAGTCCAAACATTCCTCTAAGCTAAAGTAGTGGGACAAAATGGTTTTATCACTTTTTAGGCTTGTAATGAGCTATCATACCAAGAACAATAAGTCAAGGCTCAATTGGGCTTAACAATGGTAAATGATAGGTTGGCAATTATGGCACCAAGCTTAAACAAAGAATTAGTGCCTCAATCATTTATGCATATGCAAGAACATTGCAACAATGACAAGCATTCAAGGCAAGAAAAGGTGAGAACATGCAAGTGATGGACAATCACACATGAAAGAAATCAAGTCATCTGGATAATGTGCCAGAGCATTTGGGCTCAAAAGCTCACAGTTTATGTTTATGTGCAAGAGAAAATCCATGCATCCAACATTGCATCAATCATAGCATGAAAAATTGTCATAAACAATTCACAAGAATCAATGGTTTTAATGAAATCATATGCTTAGCAAGTCTAAAATGCATCATGTTAGGAATTCCAGCCAAACAAAAGAGGCATGCTCACAAGAGAATCTACACAAAAATCCATTCAACACAAGTTGTGCAATATACGCAAGTTTGGGCAATTTATTCCTACAACTAACTAACAAATGAAATAGGGTAAAGAAAAATTAAGATAGAGTTTAGAGCACCCCCTTTCTTCTGCACAATGGATGAGCATGTGAATTTATTTTTTTATTTATTTATTTATTTATTTTTTTTTTTTGAATGAAACAGCACTCAGCCTCCCCCTGGGCGCCCAGCTCTGGCTGCCTAGCGCCCAGCTCTAGCTGTCTGGCGCCCAGCGCTAGCTGACCAATAGCTGCACAAATGTGTAGCGCTTGTCCTTCCTGTGGAGCGCCCAGCGCCACTCATCCTGGTAGTCTCTGACTTTTCCTACGCTGGGCGTCAAGCCGAGCGCCCAGCGCTAGCAGTTTACCTTCACATTTTCCCACTTCCTCTGCTCCACTTTCCTTAGATGTGCCTGCACAACAATTTAAACCAATTCCACCACATTAAATGGTTTACACATCAAGGAACCACTCAAAAACTCAATGAAATACTTATTATTTTTTTTTTTTAATGCTAAGGGAAGGAGAAAAAAAAAATTGAAAGAAATGCAAGAAGAAAATGCTTGGGTTGCCTCCCAAGTAGCGCTTCTTTAACGTCACTAGCTTGACGTATTGTCACCCCATTAGGGTGGATGATATGATACAAAGAAAATTTCATCCTTCCGCTTCCTTCTTTTCGGTAACAATCCCATATATTTGGCATAGGGACAAGAATGTTCCCATGCTCCAACAAGTAAGCATTTGGGATATGTGTTCCCCCATTTTTGAAGCATGTACAACTCATTATGTGGAGGACTCTTCTCTTCGATCACCAAGGGTTGAGTCTTAGTCATATGAATCTCTTCTTGTATCACCCTTGGTTTCTCTTCAATGTCACTGTTTTTGTTTTTCTGTTTTTCATCTACTCCTAAATCTACACTTTCTTTTTGTTTTTCATCCACCACCTCTCTTAAGTCATGTTCACTGTTCATTTCTACAAGCACATCTTCTTGTTGCTCAACCATTTCCCAAACATGTGACTCTTGCTCTACTACCAACTCTTTCTTTTTCTGCACAAAACAACCCAATTGCTTAGATAGTGTCTCAACTTGAATCTCAAGATTCTTGATTGAAGCTTGTGTGTTCTTAAAATTTGCATTAGTAGCTTCAATGAATTGAATTAAAACATTTTCAAAGTTGGACATTCTATCTAGTGACTCATTGGATTGATGAGGTGGAGCATCTTGCTCCCACATGAGGTCCTCCATGTAATAAACCCCCTCATTTGCATTGAGTTTCACCTCACACTCTTCAAATTTATGGCATGCACCACAAAAATCACATGTAGGTCGCAGTGGTTTCATTGCCTTCACTTGCATGAACTATAACAAGGAAGGCTAGTGGATACTTTCCTCACAAAACAAAAAATCAAAGTAAGGAAAAAAATGAGAATATCCAATATATCAATTATTAAACAGAAACAGAAAATAACACAGGAAAAAAAATGTTCAAATTAACAATGCCTTTGCTTCGTTGATATTGAAATCAACAATCCCCGGCAACGGCGCCAAAAACTTGTTGATGGTTTGGCAAGTGTACCAAATCGTACAAGTAATAAAGTGAGAGTAGAGTATCGTTCCCAACGAGGATTGTGTTTCAAGTATCAACTTAGCCTAGGCAATAGCTATTTGAACCAATGAGTTTCATAGTTCCAAAGACTTTTTATGGATTTTTGATTACAAGTTGTCACAAGAATGAATGCAATGCAATGCAAGTAAAGAATGTAGTCAATATATGTAAAAGCGGTTAGGTGTCGGAATCCTCTAATTCTTCACTTAATGTAAATTCATTCAGTCCTAATTCCAATTCATTCCACTCAATTGACATTCAAATCATTAACCTAGATTTATCCCTAATTCCTTAGGTGATAATCCTTTTGTACAAATCAAGAAGCCTAATTCCTTAGGTCACTCAAGCATTTGCACAAACATTAAGCATGTGATTCATAAGAATGCATTGAAACATAGTTCTATTCCTAGAATCAACATTCCAATGGTAATCTACTTCAATTCCAATCCAATAACCAATTTTCCAATTGTGAAATTGAATCTAACATCAATCTAGAGTTGATCAATCAATAGAAGCATTAAGCATAGAAGCAAATCACTCTAATTGAATGAAACAGAATTGAATTCAGAATCAAAATCAATTACATCAAGAATCAAATCAGAATCATCCTAACCTAACCTAAAATATCTAATACTCATAGTAAAAAGGGAAAAATGAGAAGAGAAGAAGAAACTTGAGTGGATGTGAATGGAGGAAGCCATGGAAGCTCCAAATCTTGTTCCCAAGCTTGGATCTTCAAGGAGGCAGAGAGAAGTGATGAACTTCGAGTGTGAGAAGTGAAAAATGAGCCGAGAGATCCCGATTCAACGCTGCAAACGCGAATTTATATCTGTATCGCTGTCTGCCATTGGCGCCTGGCGCTGCTCGCGCTGGGCGCCAAACGCTGCTCTCTCTTTTTTCTTTGCTGCTGATTGCAGCGCGGGCGCTGGGCCTAGAGCTGGGCGCCAGCTGCTGGATGCTTCTGGGCGCTGGGCGCTGGTTCCCTTCATCATGCCAGCGCTGGGCGCTGGTTCCTTTCACATGCCAGCGCTGGGCGCTGGCCCATGCCCTGCAGGATGCAGTTTCCTTCCATTTCTGTCCGCGCTGAGCGTCCAATTCCAGGGCTGAGCGCTGGGCTTCTATTCCTGCACATTTTCAACATCTTTTAAGTATATTTTCAATATAAATTGAAATCTAAGTATCAAAACTCTATTGTACTGAATGTGTGCATTTTCTTATCACTTTTTCTATGATTTGTAAGATTATGTACAAACTCTTTCCTAATTACACTTCCAAACTAACATATTTTACACATTCATCAAATGTCTTTACTAGGAAAGGAAGGAATGTTGATATGCTTAAGCTCTTCAGCTATAGCTGGACAGTTTTGGAGAATAATACTTGGTATGAACCAAGAGTTATTGTGCAGGAAATCTTTAACCTTTGCCTTTAAGGAAGAATGTAAGTGTGCTGGTAAAGACAACAAAGAGTTCAAAGGCTTAGATAACCATACATTATTCCAAAATTTTATGTGATAACCATCTCCAAGCAACCATGAAGAGTTTTCAAGAACTGAATTCAAGTGAGGTTTGGTTCCTGGCCAAATTGAAGAAGAGATAGAATATTGCACAACTGAATTATTCCTCAAAACTCTAGCTCTTAAAATACTAGACCACTTCTCAGAGGAAGAGATGAAATCCCAGGACAATTTTAGCATAGAAGCATTGTTAACAGCTCTTAAAGATCTGACTCCAAGACCTCCCTCAGCCTCAGGTTTGCACAATTTATGCCAAGCAACTGTCACTGTTTTCTTGATATCTGTATTACCAGACCAGATAAAGTTCCTTAGCCAGCTATCAACTAATTTCAGCAAACTTATAGGCCATGAGTAAACCTAGAAGCTATACATCATCATACCAATAACCACCGATTTGACAAGTTGAACTCTTCCCATGATTGACAACAAACAACCTTTCCATGTGGCTAATTTTGATTTGATCCTATCTGCTATGGATTGCAAATGGGATTTCCTTGGCTTACCTTTAAACATAGGCAACCCAAGATATGTGAAAGGAAGCCTACCAGCAGTGAATCCTAAGGTATTATCAATGGTAGACATTCTATTAGCCGAAATGTTACCTGCATAGAACTTGGACTTGTGAAGGTTAACCATTTGACCAGAAGCTTCCCCATACTCCTTAAAGAGAGACATTAGACTGGACAAATTCTGATTGGAGGCTCTGCAGGAGATGAGAATATCATCGGCATACAAGATATGACTAGGAGATCTGAAACCTCTAGGGACAGCCATTGTGTTGAGCTTTCCATCTTGAACTAACTTGCAAATAGCCCTGCTCAATACATCTTCTGCAATACAGAACAAAAGAGGGGACAAGGGATCACCCTGCCTAACACCCCTCTTACAAGAGAAAAATCCAACTGACTTGCCATTGACACCAATAGATAGCTTAGCTGATTTGAGAATGGTATCTATCCATTGACAGAACTTAGCATCAAAACCAAAAGAATGGAGAACCTTCAATAGGAAATTCCAATCCATGGTGTCAAAAGCCTTCTTGACATCAATCTTCAAGGCTATATTGCCACCAAAAGCCCTTTTGTCCAGCATATTTACACATTCTGAAGCAGTACAGAGACAGTCATTAATATACCTTCCTTGAATGAAACCTTTTTGATTATCAGAGATAATCTTTGATGCTACCTTAGCCAGCCTGTCTGCTATAACTTTAGTGATAATTTTGAACTGGAAGTTAGCCAAGGCAATAGGCCTAAAATCCTCAACTCTATTAGCACCTTGAGTTTTTGGAATTAGAACCACCAGGTTTGAGTTTAGGTTGGGCAGCAACCAACACTGCTCAAAAAACTGAATGACAGCTCTGCATACATCATGTTGAACAATTCCCCAATAATTTTGGAAGAAAAAACCACCAAAACCATCAGGCCCCGGAGCACCACTACCATTCAAGGAAAACACTGCATTTTTCACTTCTTCAAGGGAGGGCAAGTTGGTTAACATTAGGTTGTCCTCTCTAGAGACCATTGGAGTTAAAATTCTGTCAACTAAATCATTTTCCCTGCATTGATTTTCAGAACAGAACAGCTCAATATAATAACTCAATATATGTTCCTCTATATCCTTTACAGCGTATAGAACTTGATTATCCTTTTTGATCAGGGAGATTTGCTTTGAGACATTCCTTATCTTGGTGATCTTATGAAAGAATTCGGTGTTCCTATCACCTTGAATATGCCAATCAATTCTGGATTTTTCTTTCCAGAATTCTTCTTGACAATGCAAAGCATGTTGCAACTCAGTTTGAACCTGTTTTTCTTGCTTAAACAGCATATCAGTCATTCCTGTTGAACTGATTATTTGTTGAATTTTATCAACCTTTGCCATAGCAGAATCAACTTTAAAGTTAACATCTCCAAAAGTATCTTTATTCCAGCTTTTGAGTCTCCCTTTCAACAGCTTTAATTTCTAAGAGAGTATGAACATTGGACATCCTGCTACCTCAGAATTCCATACCTCTTCAATTATTCTAGAGCAATCCGGATTTAAATCCCACATCTTCATGAATTTAAAAGAAGAACTAAAGTTTTTAACTTCCTTCTTCATTGATAAAAGCAAGGGATAGTGATCAGATTTGCTTCTAGGGAGTGTGCAGCAAGCAACACTAGACCAGAAGCTCAACCATTTGTCATTGCAAACCACTCTATCAAGCCTTTTCTCTGTTAAAGCATTACCTCTTCTACCATTAGACCAAGAAAATTGTGCACCACGGGTCATAATATGAGAGAGATGACAACTGTCTGTCCAAAGCTTAAACTCCTCCGAAGCAATCCTCAAAGGTAAGCAACCACCCCTTTGCTCATGAGCACTGAGAACCACATTATAATCGCCTATGAAACACTAGGGGCCATCATTAACTTGCTGTAATGCTATCATTTCAGCCCACAACTCTCTTCTGTTTTGATAATTTGTGCTAGCATAAATAGCTGAAATGAAGATTTCTTGAGATTCCATCTTTAAAGAGAAATAGACCTGTTGATTAGAGCAAGCAATAACAGTAGGATGCAGGGATTCGTGGCAGATGCACCAAAGATTAGGCAAAAGAGTATTCCTATCATTAACTGCAAAAACTTTCAGATTGAATTTTTCCAAAACCTGTCAGGAAATTGAGCAATACTAATCCAAGGCTCAGAAATGGAAATTAGATCAGGCTTATTAGAAACCAGAAATTTCTTCAAAACTAACCTAGTGTCTAGGTTGCCAAACCCTCTAACATTCCAGAATAGGAACTTCATCAAGCAAAATTAATGAGGTCCACTGCTGTTTGGGCTTTTGGCTTACCGGTTTTGCTAGAGCTATCTGCTTTTTTCCTCAATTTTTTCTTTTGAGATTTTGAAAGAAAGACTTAGAAATTACCTTGCTCGGTATGGACTTCATTAACTTCAAGACATTCCTCTTCCACATCAATCTCTTCTTCCTCAATACCATTACTCCAGAACTTGGACACAATTCTGACGTCCTGCTGAGCTTGATGAGGAAGAATATCCACCTGAGAAGGGACAATTGCATTAATTCTCTGAGGGATTGAGTTGACCTGCATATTATTATCGATGCCTCCCATTGAGTCAGAAACATGACTAATAGATTGCACTCCAATTCCAATATTTTCTGAACCTGCTATTGGAGTCTGAAATCCAGGATCAGTTAAAACTCTATCTGCCTGAGGTGAATCCGAATGTATTGATTCATCATATTCTGAAATTGAATCCTCAACACCATCCTCATGGATTACCTGATTATCCACTGCATCATTAACTATCTGTTGCACTACTGCATTATCATTTTCTGGAATTCTTCCAGGAGTATCAGCTGTAATATGATTTTGATCATGTTTCCCACCATTAACTGGATCATTACCAGTATCTTCCTTGCCATCAATTACTCGATCAGAATTATCCACTGCTGCAACATCTGATTTCTTGACAATAGGCTGTTTAGGAACATATGCAGTTCTTGTTTTCTGATATAGAGGCTGCTCCTTTCGAGTTTCATTACCATTATTGTTTCTCTTAAATTCCCCAATAGAATGACCTATCGAAAGACAACATGAAAAAAAGGAGGGGAGTTTTTCATAGTCAATTGTAACATAGAATGCATGGGCATCTCTTTCCACCCTAATACCATTCGGGATTAGGCCAGATAGATCGATGTCAACTAGGATTCTAGCATAGTGACCAAAAACTTTATTTTTTGTTGATTCATCTAGAGCAATTGGAGTGCCTATTCCATTTGCAATTTCAAAAAGTATTTTCGGCCTCCAATACTCCATAGGGAGATCGTATATTCGAACCCAAGATTGAACATGAGTTTGTTTCTGAAGATTGGGATTAAAGTCTGGACTCCATTGATAGAGTCTAAGCATGCCTGGTTGTAAATTCCATGAACCAACATTCCAAACACTATGTAGATCTTCTAAGGATGCGAAATTGAATTCATAATATCCTTTACCCAAAGGGATCATGCGCCATTGTCCAATTGGTTTCCATAGTTTCGATAACTTGTCTCTTAAGTCTTGAAACTTAATTGGTTGATTACCTTTCTGAAGGATTAAACGACCATGTAAACTGTTCTTGCTACTTTCTAATCCAATCTTGTATTCCTCTTCAGAAATCTTTATAGAAATTGAGTCTCCTATCAACCGCGGCTTGGGCAATTGACTGATAGGTATGTCAAAGGAATTAGAGAGTGCCTGAGCAAAGGATTTCTTTTGCGCAGGTAAAGAAGAAGAGGATGGGGAAGAAGGCGGGGGTGAAGGGGCTAGAGGTTGAAGAAAGGGCCATGGGCAGGCAGGATCTTGATTAGACATGATGCACCATGCAAACCTAGGGTTTCAACCCAAAAACCAGAATAATATATCGATGACAAATATGACAGCTAGTTCCCAAAGAACTGGACTTTGAATCCTAGTTCCCGAAGAACTATCATTTGAATCTATATCTCTATTCTCTTCATCTCTCTATTCTTCTCTATTTTTAACATTTGTGGTTTTTTTGTTTTTTTTTGCCACAAACAACATTGCTTAGTCCCAGTTTATGAAAAAGAAGAAGAAGTAGGAATTTAAATTAAATAAACTTTTGAAAAACTACATTATACTAAGAAATAATGTTTTAATTGTAAAAATCGACTTACTTGTATAACATCCAGAACTATCCAAACTCCCTCTCCAACTATCAATTTCATCATCTTGTGTTCCTCCCATAATTGGATAAGGCCCAAGTCCTTGTCCAATAATCCAAACTAAGCCCATGGAAGTGCATGGAACCGATTGAAGTGCATGGAACCGATGGAAGTGATTGCTCTTATATTTTGTCATGCACCAACTTTGGTGAATTTAGGAACATATCGAAAAATCAATGAGGTACCCGTTGCTAAACTCAGTTCTCCATTACCGGGTGCAATGAGTCAATGATCAAGAGGCTCCTGGGTTAAAATTTAAGATGATTAAATTAAAAGACCTAATTTGCAGGCTCCTTTTGTAAATTTCTCGCTCTTAAAAGATCCCCCATTTCCCATGATTAAAGCCTATCTTTGTCTGATCCACATGTTTTTCCTTTACCTTTTAACCGTCATTACTCGTTTCCATTTTGTTTAGGAAAACGAGCTTTTTATGACATCAAATTCATAAAAGGTATATAATCAAATAATATATCGATCATGACAGAAATATTATTTTTCCTTAATAAATTCCCCGTTTCATTTGGTTCTGATTTGTCAAATGGAGTTTTACATCCATTTTTCATATCCTAACTTCATTAGTAGATAAGATCAGATCAAAATGACGTTAATGATCTGAACTATTTTGAAAACTAAAGGATAAAAAACGTACGTGTTAGAAATGAGTGACTAAAAACGAACTTTTACTATTTTACCGGGACAAAAAATAAATTTAACCCAAAAAAAAAGGTTTAATTGAGGAGTATTTTTTAGGCCCAAAGTGTGAACCGTGTTTTTTTTTTTGGTAGTAACATGTGAACCGTGTTAACTTTAAATAGATAAAAAAATGCTAAATAATAATAAATTAGTAAATGGATTTAAATCATCTATTTATTTGGGTACAATGAATAAGCAAATACATGTGTCTTGTTTACCTGATTTATTCTATTGTGCTAAATGATCAATGATTAATGAAGATATTTTGCTCGTACAATCACATTTCGGAATGATTCTTCTTCATTCTTGATTTTTCTATCAATCATTATAATTTAATTTTTATGCTTATAATATATTATTTATTATTTTTAAAGATACATTAAGAAAGTTAATAAATAATACTAATTACAACGAAAAAATATATTTATCTAAAGAATTTTGCTAATATGTGCTAACACAACCTTTAGTTAAATTATCTTATATTAAAATATTTAAAATATTAATTTTTCCCTTATTTTATCTAACCAAGAAACCAATACACAATGATAATGCTGGAAAAAATAATATCTACTAGATTTTTAAAAATAAATCAATATTATTAAAAAATATATATATATAAAGCACATTATATACCTACAATACGAAGCCAACCGTAGTGCATATTCATCCTTTCTAGGCTATAATCCACAATATAAATATGCAAAACGGGGACACAATTCAATGCCTGCAACAAATGAATCTTACTTAGTGGAAAATAGTTTGTTTGTTTTTTCTTGACATTTTATTTAAATAGGGCATGAGCATCCCTCTTATACTTGACCACATTACGTTTTTTTTCTGATGGAAAACTTGACCACATTACGTTGTTACTTAACAAAAAACAAAATTATGGCCTTGCCAGCTCAATTGAAATTTAAAACCTATTAATCTTATCCGTTTTTCTTTTAAATCTACCAACCACGTATAAGAAACTATTTTCATTTATTGGCAATGGGTACCAAAGCAAGAAATCAGGATCAAAGTCAGCCTTGACTGACACATCAAATGAAATAATATTCCAGTACACCCAACCTATCGAATTTAATAACCGAGCCATATTTGTTGATATGTTCAAATTCAAATCATCTCTCCTATCCAAAGAAGGAAAAAGTGAAATTCATGCTCGGGATAAATTGGTAGGCGATCATCTAAATTCCGGAAGAGGATCCCGTGAATCCTGATTCATTCTGGTGTATCATATCATATTCCAATAAATAATATCTTGTCATATAAGTTAAAATTTAATTTAATATCGAAAAGGTAGGATACATGATAAAATATTATTGGTTGGAAAATGATATAGTACACCAAAATAGGACATGAAATCCCCCTACATGAATTCCAATGCGTGGATCTCTAAAGTTACTATAATTAATCCAAAAATATGCATATTTTTCCATTTTAAGACACGGGCCCTCTCCCAGTGTGAGCTTGTGTTGGAGCCTTTTGATTACTAAATACTGCCAATTAATCCTTTCAACATGATCAACGGCTACAAGTTCGAAATTAAGGGCCATCAAAAACCAAAAAAAAAGGGACAAAATTAAGGGCCATCAAAAACCAAAAAAAAGGGACAAAATTAAGGGCCATCAAAAACCAAAAGAAAAAGGGAGAAAGAGAGAATCACGGAGTGAATTCAAGTGCCACATCAACACATTCTAAACTGGCATTGTGGTACCCCATGGGAAGAGAATGGAGATGCACGTGCGTGATGAGACCTTTATAAAGTCACAACATCTCTGTTCCCTTCCTCTGCATTCCGATTCCAAAGCCTGCCACTCCGCTCTTCACTCATCCACTTCATCAATCATGTCCATGCCCATGTCACATAATTCATAACTATAACAACTAGCTTCTTTCTCTCTCATGATCATTTGAGACACCTTCTTCTATGGCAGCTTTTGAATCTTCCTCACACTCTCTACCCCACTAGCCTTTATTCCCTGTTTGTCACCCCCTCCTCCTACTTCATCATTTCCTTTTTTCACCCGTGCTTCTCCACTTTATTACACACCGCAACATCAACAACAACAACATGTATAGTTTAGACAGGAACGGGTCTCAAAACAATGCTAAAAACTCTGCTTTCTCTTCTGCCATTCTCGACAAAATTTACCTTTCCATCATCGACGAAGGAGAGAGAAAGAGTGGCGACATAAAGTTCTATAGAGAAACAACAACAACAACATTGAAGAACAGAGCAGAAACAATGTCAAATGCAACAAAGCCATGGAGAAGGAAGAGACTCGAGGGAGACAGGATTTCACATCGACATCGTGATCGTGATCATCATCATGTGCCTTTGGATTCTAGTTCCGGTGGATTATCATCCTCCGACACACAATCCATGTACCGAACGACATCATGTGCCTCGTGTTTCACACCATATTGGCCTAAGCCAGTGAAGACCAGCGTGTGTGAAAAGTCAGAGAAGAAACACACAGAGAGAAGGCTCACCAATTTTCTTAACTCTCTGTTTACAACAGGGAACACAAAGAAAAGCCATGACGCGAATGCTGAGAGAAAAACCAAGTCAGGACAAGCTTCTACATGTTCTTCTGCTTCCTCATTTTCACGGTCTTGTTTAAGGAAGACCTCACCTTCTTCAAGATAAAATTTGCACAATGGTGTTAAAAAAAATGAGGTTCTACCCTGTAAGTGTCATCGTTGATGAAGATAGTAAACCCTATGGGCATAAGTGTCTTTTTGAAGAAGAAGAAGACACAAGCCTAGTGCCTATGTCGGTGCCGACGGCATGGAAGATTGGAGTTGAGAAGAACGAGGAAGAGGTCAGGAGAAGGGGAGTGGAAGAGGCTGCTAGAGAGTTGTTGAAAGAGAAGAAGAGTGATTTGGTTTTGAGGGATTTTCCTATGAGTATAAACGAGGATGAAGATGACGATGCAGAAAATGGTTCAAGTTCGGATCTTTTCGAACTTGATCACCTAACCGTGATGGGAAATAAGAGGTTTTGTGAGGAGCTTCCGGTGTATGAGACAGACTCATTTTCGGACTAATCGTGCTATTGCTAATGGCCTCATAAAGTAGTTCTAATATAGTACACATTACATAATCATTTTTTAAGTGTTTTTCTTAAGCATGAATTCTAATTAATGGTTTTGTTCTAATACCAAATGTATATTGATAAGCCTCTGGCTCATCTAGTTTTATAGCTAGTATGACCAGGGTTTTGTGCAAATTATATCGTATTTTCACCCAAATTAGATTAGATTGTCCTCAAGCAAGGTTTTGAGTCTCTAGAGTAGTTTTAAGTTAATTTAGCTAGTTTGGAGTTAAATAATACACTTATAGTTATTTCTTTGTTTTCAGGTTAAGTGAAAGTCAAGAGAATAAGGAAACAGGGGTCTCGCCCCGCGAAAGCCATGCTCGCCACGCGACCCCGAAGCCTGACTGTTCCAAGAAATTGCTAAGTCTCTGGTTCGCCTCGTGAAGGAGGTCTCGCCCCGCGAATCTTGCAAACCTGAAAAAGTCAGAGACGATCACGGCTTGCCCGTGTTGAAGGTCATGGCCGTGGCAGTTTCGAAGTTGAAGAGTCTCGCCTCGCGAGCATCCATTCGCCTCGCGAGTCTGGAAGTCAGAGAGCATCACGGTTGGGGCCTGATGGCCATAACGGGCGTAAGGAGAAAACTCTTCATATCCTCGCCTCGCGAGTAGAACTTCGCCTCGCGAGAATGCCAAAGGTTCTTGACGAGTTCATGAAATTCGCCTCGCGAATGTGTGCTCGCCTCGCGAGCTAGTTAATTTCAGAATTTGTATAAAAGGCTGTTCTGAACATTTTGTAGAGACTTTTGCTTCTCCATTGTTTAGTTTTACGTTTTTTTTCTCTGTGTAATTTCGTTTGTTATGGAGAACTAAGTTCTAGGATTAGTCTACTGTATGGGAATTCTCTATACTTGAGGTTTTGTAAATCCCTATTGTAATTGCTTTTCCCTTTTCAATACCATATTACACATTTCTGTTTGTTATTTCAGGAGTGTGTAGTATTGTATTGATTTGTTTCAGTGATGTTAATTTCCTATACATAATCGCGTTTGTTATTTCGCGTGTGTTCATTCATGTTCGTTTGTTCATGAGCGCTTAACCCCGTTTGTTATTTCGGGAATAGGAACTTGCATCCATAGTAGCAATTACGTTGTTAGTTGTTACTGTAACTGAAAGGGGATTAGAATCTGCTTAGGGCTTGGGATTGCATTAACCAAGGATAGTTGGGAATTCTTGACAGTAGATTAATCGTTGTTTGATATTTGATAACCTCTCTTCAGCTGCCCTGTTTTTAATTGCTCTGTTTTGTTTGTTTCTTATTTGCACTCCAATCCAAACCCCCCCAAAACTGATTTTTTGTGTAAGATAATATTCTCAGAGTCCTTGAGAGACGACATCCGAGTTGTCGCATTATACTACAGTTTTAAACCCGCTCGTCCTTTTTGGCGCGTGCGCGACAGCGCGACCAAAAATTGGCGCCGTTGCCGGGGACTCTGAGTTGTTATTTTTCGCAATTTGTTTTTATTTTATTTTCTTTTCTTTCTTTTATTTTCTGTTCTGTTTTGAATTGGTCTGGCTACTAGATCTCATTGCCCTGAACTGTGTGATTTTGACCCGGAAATTGAAAGAACATTGCACACACTCCGTAGGGAATTTCGAGCTAGCACTAGTAGTGATTCCAATTTTAAAACTGCTTTTGAAAATATGGGAGATCAAAGGACTTTGAGGCAGCTTGCTGCCCCTGATGTGAATTACAATGGTTTGTGCATTGCTTATCCCTCGTGCCGACACCCTTTTGAGTTAAAATCTGGGCTAATCCATTTGTTGCCTAGATTTAATGGTCTCGCAGGTGAAGATCCACACAAGCACTTGAAGGAGTTCCAAGTTGTCTGCTCCACAACTTTGAGGCCAGAAGGAGTAACTGAGGATCATATCAAGTTGAAGGCTTTTCCATTCTCACTCCAGGGAGCTGCAAAAGATTGGCTTTTATACCTTGCGCCGAATTCCATTACCACATGGAACGACTTGAAGAAGCTCTTCCTGGAGAAATATTTTCCTGCCTCCAGAGCCGCTGCAATTAGGAAAGAAATCTGTGGAATAAGGCAAGGAAATGAGTCGCTAGCTGAGTATTGGGAGAGGTTCAAGCAGTTGACATCTAGTTGCCCCCAGCACCAAATTTCTGAACAGCTCCTCATCCAATATTTTTATGAAGGATTGCAGCCTATGGATAGGAATATTTTGGATGCTGCTAGTGGGGGAGCATTGGTTGACAAGACTCCATCTGCCGCCAAGCAACTCATTGAGAACATGTCATTAAATTCCCAGCAATTCACTACAAGAAGAAATTCTGTTGAGACTAGAGGTGTACATGAGATCCGCACTTCTTCTTCCAGCCATGACCGTGATGATAGAATTGACAGGCTCACTTCCTTGGTAGAGAAATTGGCAATGGATAGGGTGCAGCCTGCGGTATTGTGTGGCATGTGCAGTTCTCCTGAGCACCCATATGAAGCTTGTCCTATTTTGCAAGGAGGATCAATTACTGAATCACCTCAAGCCTTTGCAGTTCATCCGTATAATCAGGGCAATAACCAGAACAGATACAGCATTCCAGATCTTTCAACAAATAGGTACCATCCCACCTGGAGTAATCACCCTAATCTGCGGTATGGGAACTCATCCCAACAACCGATGGCACCTCAGAATCCTCCAGTGACCACTTCTGCACCGTCCGGGCCGTCAGTTGATGATATGTGCAAGCAAATAACTTCACAATTGAATGCACAAATGACTACACTTTTCCCGAAAGCAAAATGGGACAGTTCCAGGCACGATTCCAGTGCCTCAGTGCACAATTTCAGCAGAGAACGGATGCGAGTATTCAGGCATTGCATACACAGATTGGACAGATGGCTACGAGACATAAATAATATAAAGCAAGGTCAAAGAACAACCCAGCTGCCAAAGACAGCCAGTGATCAATCCTAATGCCTCCAACCCCAATGTGAGTTCTATATCTCCGAGGTCCGGAAAAGTTGTTGAGGCTACTCGGAAAGAATGAAGAAACTATGAAGGCTACCCCCGAGCCTCTTTGTTGAAGTTACTCCTGAACCTGTGGTTGAAGTTGAAACCGAGAGAGTGTATAGACCACCCATTCCGTTCCCACACAGACATGAGAAAAATTTGAAGAGTGGTGGTGAAGATAAAGAGAAGGAAATTCTTGATGTTTTAAGAAAGGTGGGTGTTAATATCCCTCGGTTGGATGTGATCAAGCAAGTGCCCAGATATGCAAAATTTCTCAAGGACCTATGCACCAACAAGAGGAAGATGAAGACTAATGAGAGGATTGACTTGGGAAGAAATGTCTCGCCGCTTATCCAGCCTAAGCCGAGAAAGAGTTGTTGCTTTCACCCGTGCATCGCCACCGAAGTGCAAGGATCCAGGCACCTTCACTATCCCATGCACTATTGGGGACAAGAAGTTTGAAAACTGCATGTTGGACTTGGGAGCATCTATCAATGTCATGCCTACCTCCATCTTTAATAAACTGGATCTTGGTCCTTTGAAGTACACAGGTATCACCATTCAGTTGGCCAACAGGACCTGTGCCCGCCCCATGGGAATGGTGGAATATGTACTAGTGCAAGTTGATGATCTGATCTTCCCAGCTGATTTCTACATCTTGGACATGGCAAAGCGAGACACACTCAAAGAAATCACCAATCATCCTGGTAGGCCATTCATGAAGACAGCCAAGACTAACATTGATGTGGGTGATGGGACCATGTCTATGAAGTTTGGGGATATAGTTGCAAAGTTTAACATATTTGATGCCATGAAACATCCAGTGGAAGAGCACTCTGTATTCCACATTGAGCTGATATCTGAGACTATTGAGGACACCCATGAGAACTTGTTTTCTAATTTTCCACTTAATTCTGGCTGTGATGATATTCTTTCTTTTCTTGATTGTACTAACGCTAACCATTTTGTGGTTTGTCTTGAGATTGCTGCATGTTTAGCGGTGTGATGAAATTGTCGGTGCGGTGGATGAGAAACATGAAGAAGATGAAGCAGCACCGGAGGCCCTCTCTACCTCTTTGGACTTAGAGCGCAAGGAATGGGATCCGGTGACAGCTCCCGCTTACACTGCACTTGATCAGGGAGTACTCTTTTCCTTTCCCTCACTATGATCTTATAATTCTGTTGTTCATTGGGGACAATGCATGTTTTAAGTGTGGGGGAGGGAATTAGTTGTAGTTTTTCTTTTCTTTGAATAAAGTTTTCTTTTCTTTGAATAAAGCTCCTGAATAATCTGAGAAGCTCAGGAGCATTTGTATGTTAAGTTTTAGTTGGCAAGTTTGTTAGATTTTGATTGATGTTGCACAGATTGCTTGCATGATTGATATGTAATGATTCCCCCTAGGCTGAATTTTTTTTTTGTTTTTTTGAAATGTGATTCCCATGTGAAATTGAAAACTGAACTTTGGGATTTTGTTATGATGGCATGATGAATGATAAGTTTGGGGTGATAGGGAGCACACACTAGGGATAGTATCTCTTTCAAACAATTGGCATGAATGTCCAGGTGAGGTTTTGAGCCTCCAACATGTTTTTTAAACTGTGTGAAAATCACTTTCAAGTTGCACTTCCCTGAATTTGCTTGAATCTCTTTTTGGTTTGCATAATTATGTGTTTGCTTCATATGATTTAGGCATTTTCTTTGTAAATAGCTACTTGGCCTGAATAAACCAATTCCTAATGCATGTTCCCTAGTTAGCCCTTTTGAGCCTATTAGCCTGTTAATTCTTGATAACCTAATGTTATAAACCCTAAAATCTGGAAAACCATGTTAACCCGATCTTAGGATTAGGAGAGCATGTAATCTTAGAATGGGTGCAAGAAACTAAAGTTTGGGGTGGCTGCAAGGTGCAATGTGTTGTTTGGGATTAGGAAAAAGAAAAAGAAAAAAAATGAAAAAAAAAAGAGAAAACAAAAAAGAGAAGAAGAAGAAGAAAAAAAAAATAAAATAAAAAAAAATAAATAAATACAAAAATGCCAAAAAGAAATAAAAAGGGCTGTAGCCACCCAGAAGTGTAAAGAAAAATATAAAGAAAGGAACTTGAGTGAATTTCAAGGTGTAAATATAGTTCATGCTCTCTTAGTTCCTAGGGTCTTCAGCTTAGTTCCTTTTGTATATCCTACCCTTAGCCAGGCCCCCTTACAACCCATAAAAGACCTTTTGATGTTGCTTGCATGTTTTCTGTGGGAACCATTTTGAGATGAAAATCAAATTTTTGGGAAGTGTACTTGAAAAGTGAAACTGAGTGCAAGTTGTTAGCCTGACATAAACTGAGTGGATCGAGTGAACAAATAATGCCCTTGTGAGGAAGGCAGTTGTTTGGATTTGGTGATCTCCCTCTTGTGTGTGACTTAGATTCCCTGCTTAGATTTCTGATTGTTTTCATGATGAAACTCTCAATTGTTTGGAATAAATGAATGTGGGGATTGCTCTGTTTGGAAAGGGGGAAACAATGAAGAAAAATTGTTTTTGAAGTTGCTTGAATTTGTGCAATGTTGGTTGAATCTTTTAAGCTTGCCAGGTCCTGAGTCTTTTTGATTTTTGAGTCTTAGTTTGCTTGGGGACAAGCAAAGTTTAAGTTTGGGGTATTTTGATAAGCCTCTGGCTCATCTAGTTTTATAGCTAGTATGACCAGGGTTTTGTGCAAATTATATCGTATTTTCACCCAAATTAGATTAGATTGTCCTCAAGCAAGGTTTTGAGTCTCTAGAGTAGTTTTAAGTTAATTTAGCTAGTTTGGAGTTAAATAATACACTTATAGTTATTTCTTTGTTTTCAGGTTAAGTGAAAGTCAAGAGAATAAGGAAACAGGGGTCTCGCCCCGCGAAAGCCATGCTCGCCACGCGACCCCGAAGCCTGACTGTTCCAAGAAATTGCTAAGTCTCTGGTTCGCCTCGCGAAGGAGGTCTCGCCCCGCGAATCTTGCAAACCTGAAAAAGTCAGAGACGATCACGGCTTGCCCGTGTTGAAGGTCATGGCCGTGGCAGTTTCGAAGTTGAAGAGTCTCGCCTCGCGAGCATCCATTCGCCTCGCGAGTCTGGAAGTCAGAGAGCATCACGGTTGGGGCCTGATGGCCATAACGGGCGTAAGGAGAAAACTCTTCATATCCTCGCCTCGCGAGTAGAACTTCGCCTCGCGAGAATGCCAAAGGTTGCTGACAGTTCATGAAATTCGCCTCGCGAATGTGTGCTCGCCTCGCGAGCTAGTTAATTTCAGAATTTGTATAAAAGGCTGTTCTGAACATTTTGTAGAGACTTTTGCTTCTCCATTGTTTAGTTTTACGTTTTTTTTCTCTGTGTAATTTCGTTTGTAATGGAGAACTAAGTTCTAGGATTAGTCTACTGTATGGGAATTCTCTATACTTGAGGTTTTGTAAATCCCTATTGTAATTGCTTTTCCCTTTTCAATACCATATTACACATTTTTGTTTGTTATTTCAGGAGTGTGTAGTATTGTATTGATTTGTTTCGATGATGTTAATTTCCTATACATAATCGTGTTTGTTATTTCGCGTGTGTTCATTCATGTTCGTTTGTTCATGAGCGCTTAACCCCGTTTGTTATTTCGGGAATAGGAACTTGCATCCATAGTAGCAATTACGTTGTTAGTTGTTACTCAGAATCGAAAGGGATTAGAATCGCTTAGGGCTTGGGATTGCATTAACCAAGGATAGTTGGGAATTCTTCTTGATGAGATTAATCGTTGTTTGATATTTGATAACCTCTCTTCAGCTGCCCTGTTTTTAATTGCTCTGTTTTGTTTGTTTCTTATTTGCACTCCAATCCAAACCCCCAAAACTGATTTTTTGTGTAAGATAATATTCTCAGAGTCCTTGAGAGACGACATCCGAGTTGTTGCATTATACTACAGTTTTAAACCCGCTCGTCCTTTTTGGCGCGTGCGCGACAGCGCGACCATATATACACTGATTTGCATGCCATGATTGTGGGTATTGTGAATTAGATAAGAAAATGTATAACAAAATTTGTCACTTTCTAATTTCAACACGGATCTCGCCATTCCTAGGCCTAATGCAAGTTCATGGAGGAGTATTATCTAGACACATAATTTTTTATTTTATTTTATCGTCTAATTAAATTTAATATCACGTATATACAAACACTGTCAAACTAAAACTGGACATAATACATAAACTGCTCACAGAAAAAAGGAGAAAAGTCCTAGAGCTACCCAGCCCGCCTCTCAAAATACATCCAAAATACAAAATAAGCTCACAGAGGCACACGACCTAGTAGGAGCATCCGGCAACCATATCACCGATGATATGGGCGCCTGGAGCTACCCTCTCGCTCTCCATAGGTGCGCCGGTAGACTCTACCATATTGGGTCCTCGGCTCCCAAACCGACTCATCGCTGCTCACGACGACGCGTCAGCGACGATAGTGATACATCGTCTGGACACTCCGCTGCCTCCGACCCCTCTGCACCATACCAACATGGCTACTCACCACTGAGCGGTTCAACATGTTCCACATGTCGTCAGGAAACTCTCTCTAACGAGGTGGATACCACATCTCTGAAAAGGGTAACCTCTGTGAAATACGATACGGGTCGTCCAAGTGAAAGTAAGGACCATCTCCCATCCGTATGTAGAAACTAACCAGACCGACGTACGTCATGAAGAATCGTGAGTGGTCGACCTGCCATCCACGATCATCATGGTAGACGATCTCAACATCGCCTAGTATCGGGATCCGGGGAGGGATCCTCTCCGCAGATAGTGCCTCTCGCTGTAACCCAAATCCGCCACTGCTTGTCTCAAAATCTGGCGTTTGCTCATCTATCGATTTTACATACAGAGAAATATAGAGTAGAAGAGAGATAAGCAACAATAATCATATATACATATAACACATACAACAAGTAATGGGCAACCATCTTCCGAATCAAGCCAACACAGTTCATCCTCAAGTTCACTCTCAGATCAATCTTCTAAGGAGTCTCACTCCTATGCATGTCGGCCGATATCTCTCATCCGGGTCTTAACCCCGAGATATTCCCTTATCAAGCCTATTCGCTTAGGGAGCATCAGTTAGTTTGTCTGGGCAACTTTTCCAGTCGCCGTGACCCATAAGCGTGCATATCTCTGTGAGCTCAGCTCCATCAGAGGTATCTGGGTCACCTCAGATAGTCAACCTTAGACATGGATACTCAGGGTAAAGTCGAGATAACTAGGCTCTATCGGGGTACACGACACATTAGGAGCTAACTAATGGTCACTGTGAGCCTCCCGAGTCCAGTTTTACATCCCCAAGGTCTCTTCACAGACCGGCCCCTCCATAATCAGCACTCGCACTCGAGTACAACTAACCTCGTGCGACTCCCAATCATACGGCTCGCCACCTTGGCAAAATGCAGTGCAACAAACATCACTATAGTTAACACCGGAACCTTATCCATTTATATTCTCACAGCGGATGCCCATACATCCCCGGCCTCAAAGCCGCCGTCTCAAGGCATCCATTCTCACATATAAAATATTCATACAATCAAATATAAAATATTCATGTGAACATATTCAGCATATCAAATATAGTAAAAATCACAGATAATCATGAATCAATCATATAGCACAACAACACGCATTTTAAACAACCTCAACCAGTACAAAATCAACAACTTAGAGTCGATAAAGTCCATCGCAACACTATCCCATTTCCATTCTGGGATATCTAGAGAGTGCAATAGTCCCGCTGGTTTTTGTTGTTCAATCTTTGCTTTTTGCCACACCAAGCAGGATTGGTCATACTCTGCAACTTCCTTTTTCATTACCGACCACCAAAACATTTTCCTCAAGTCTTGATACATCTTTGTGGCACCTGGATGAAAACTCAACTTGCTTTTGTACGCCTCTTCCAGAATCAAATTCCTAACTTCTTTATCTTCAGGTACGCATATCCTTTCTCTAAACCTTATGATTCCATCAATACCTCTTTTAAATTCTCTTGCCTTACCTTCTTCTATCATCTGGTTAACCTTCTAGAGGTATTGGTCTTCGACTTGCTTCTTCCAAATTAAGTCTAGGAATCCACTAGTAATAGTGATCATTCCTAAACTTATCTTGTCCTGGGATAATTCAGTTACCCCAAGATTGAGATCTCTAGATTGTTCGACCAGTTCCAATTCCTTAACCATCATAGCAGACAGTTCCAAAGATTTTCGACTTAATAAATGCGCTACGACGTTTGCCTTTCCTGGATGATATCGAAGATAGAACTCATAATCCTTTATGAATTCCTTCCATCTCCGCTGTCTCATGTTCAGCTCTTTCTCGATCGAACAAATATCTTAAACTCTTGTGATCACCGTGAGACCGTGAACTTAGCACCATACGGTAGTGTCTCCATATCTTCAATGTAAATACTATTGCGGCCAACTCAAGATCATGGGTTGGGTAGTTACGCTCGTGTATTCTTAACCGCCTTGAAGAATAAGCAACTACTTTCCTTTCTTGCATAAGAACAGAACCCAGACCTTGATGTGATGCGTCACAATACACATCAAACGGTGCCAACGGGTCCATCAAGACTAATACAGGAGATGTTGTAAGCCTTCTCTTCAACTCCTGAAATCTAACCTCACACTCATTTGACCATTCGAACGGTTTTCCCTTTCTCGTCAACTGCGTCATAGGTAATGCAATTTTAGAGAATCCTTCTATAAACTTTCTGTAGCAACCTATCAGTCAAATGAAACTTCTGACTTCACCCACTGTCTTAGGACGTTCCCAATTCACAACTGCTTCAACTTTGGTAGGATCCACAGCAATCCCATCTTTGTTTATAACATGCCCAAGGAATGGTACCTATTCCAACCAGAATTCACACTTGGACAACTTGGCATAGAGTTGTCTATCCTTAAGCACTTGGAGTACAACCCGAAGATTCTCTACATGTTCTTATTTATTCGAGGAGTAGATCAGAATGTCGTCGATAAACACAACGACGAATTTGTCCAGGTATGGTCTGAAGATCCGATTCATATAGTCCATGAATACAACAGGAGCATTTGTTATGCCAAATGGCATAACCAGATACTCGTAGTGACCATACCGACTCCTGAAAGCAGTCTTCAGTATATCATCTTCTTTCACTCGATCCGATGATACCCGGATCTCGAGATCTATCTTGGAGAACACAGTTGCTCCTTGCAACTGATCCATTAGATCGTCAATCCTCGGTAATGGATACTTATTCTTGATTGTTACCTTATTTAGTTGTCGATAATCAACACACAACCTTGAGCTACCATCCTTCTTTTTCACAAAAAGAACCGGCGCTCCCCATGGTGAAACACTTGGTCGGATAAACTTATTCTTCAACATGTCATCCAAGTGTTTCTTCAACTCTGCTAATTCTGTTGGAGACTTTCGATACGACGCTATCGATATTGGTCCGGTCCCTGGTACGAGGTCAATTGTAAACTCTATCTCTCTTTTAGGTGGCAACCTTGGAACATCATCCGGGAAAACTTTTGGAAATTCGCAAACGACAGGCAGCGCATCAGGCTTTGGAGACTCCTTGGCTTCCAAGGAAAACAACACCACGTAGTCTCTCAACCGTCCATCTTCCGAGTCACTGTCATTGACAGGCAATATTCCAGTTCGCTTCGAGAAACAAAGGGTTTTGATTGAACAGTCTAAAATTACATAGTTAGTCGAAAGCTAGTCTATGCCTAAGATAATATCAATATGTTGCATAGGCAAACAGACAAGGTCCACATTGAATTGCCTATTTTCCAAAATAATAGGACAATCCCGACAAACAAATATCGTGGTCAAAGTGTCACCCATAGGGGTAGAAACAGTAAGGTCATAGGGTAATGAAGAAACAGGCAAACGCAAATAATCCATGCACTCCATTGATATAAAATAATGACTAGCACCCGAATCAAATAAAACAGATAAGAGCTTACCGAGCACACAGCACTTACCCTATATCAGATCAGGACGTCGAGAAGATTCAGAACCTCTCACGGCGAAGACCCTTCCCGTAGCCTGAGGTCTTCCTCCTTACTGATTTCTTGTCTGAACATGATTCCCCACTAATTGATTATTTCCAACTGGTTGCGTATTCTGAGCTCTCCTAGTATTGCCTTGAGGGCAATTCCATGACATGTGACCCACATTTCCATAATTGAAACAAGTGATATTCTGCAACCGAGGGCAATCTCTCCTGAGATGAGGTCCTCCGCACTTGAAACATGTCAAGCCTTTTTGTTGCGCTTGACCCAAACTTTCTCCTCTAGCATTCACTGATTGCTGAGTAGGACGACTGTATGGTTTTGCCCTTGTTTGAAATCTGCTTCCTCTTCCTCCCTGAATATTACCCCTTACTGGTCCACCGCTTCTTTGTTGTCGTTGCAAATTTCCAGCACGATCATGTCCTTCTAACACAATACACTTCTCTACTAGAGCTGGGAAGTGATTCAACTCCAATGGCAGCATTGGTCGCTTCAGCTCGGACCTCAACCCGTCTTCAAACTTCCTGCACACCCATTCCTCATCTGGGTGTACCTGGTAAAACTGTGAGAATTTTAACAGTTCCTCGAACCATGCGGCATACTCCCCAACTGACATAGATCCCTGTTTCAGATTAGAAAACTCTTTCTCCTTCTCTATTCTGACATTTCTTGGAAAATATTTTCCAGGAAACTTTCTCTAAATACTTCCCAGTTGACTTACTGTCCTTCGACTTCCAATATCCTCTGCTTGTTCCTCCACCAAGCTTCTGCAGCTCCGACTAGCATAAAAGCGGCATGAGTTACTTTTCGTTCCGCTCTACAGTGAATGCGATGTATTATAATTTTGGGTATGACAAGGGTGGTGATTATAATCAATTATGTGGTAGATATTACCGATCATCAGCGATGGTTTAAAATCTTCGTATGAGATTATGATTGAGATATGAGAAAATATTGAAAATAGTAAAATTATCTTAATATTTTTAGCATGTATGGAAAGACCTTGATCATAGTTGTCGTATGTCAACATTTTGTTGGATGGATTTTTCAATCATGGTAAAGATTGCTTTTTGTCTATCAAATCCTAATGGTGAGTTATGCTCCAGTGATATATTAATTATTTCTCATGGTGATTTTGATTGATAACATTTGTATGGTACGAATATTTGTTTTGGCAAATGCAAGGGGAAGTGTTATAAACAATTTGATTCAGTGGATGACTATAGGATATTATCTCTTATTCTATCTTATCTTCTCTTATAGAAAACTGACTAAGATTAGGAGTCTACTATTATTCTATAAATAGTAGTAGTCAGATTGTATTTAATATACTTGATCATAATATATCGATGACAAATATGGCAGCTAGTTCCCGAAGAACTGGACTTTGAATCCTAGTTCCCGAAGAACTAGCATTTGAATCTATATCTCTATCCTCTTCATCTCTCTATTCTTCTCTATTTTTAACATTTGTGGTTTTTTTGTTTTTTTTTGCCACAAACAATGTTGCTTAGTCGCAGTTTATGAAAAAGAAGAAGAAGAAGTAGGAGTTTAAATTAAATAAACTTTTGAAAAACTACATTTTATTAAGAAATAATGTTTTAATTGTAAAAATCAACTTATTTGTATAACATCCAGAACTATCCAAACTCCCTCTCCAACTCTCAATTTCATCATATTGTGTTCCTCCCATAATTGGATAAGGCCCAATTCCTTGTCCAATAAATCAAACTAAGCCCATGGAAGTGCATGGAACCGATGGAAGTGATTGCTCTTATATTTTGTCATGCACCAACTTTGGTGAATTTAGGATCATATCGAAAAATCAATGTGGTAGCCGTTACTAAACTCAGTGCTCCATTACCGGGTGCAATGAGTCAATGATTAAGAGGCTCCTGGGTTAAAATTTAGGATGATTGAATTAAAAGACCTAATTTGCAGGCACCTTCTGTAAATTTCTCGCTCTTAAAAGATCCCTCATTTCCCATGATTAAAGCCTCTCTTTGTCTGATCCACATGTTTTTCCTTTTACCTTTTAACTGTCATTATGTTGCAATTTCGGCAAGTATACCGACTCGTACAAGTAATAAAGAGATGAGAGGGATATCGTTCCCACGAGGACTGTGACAAGTACTAGCACGTACCAATTCAACTACTATCTAAGCGGCTATTTAACAATTAAGATAAACAAAATAAAAGGAAAAAGTTCTTTTGGGATTTTTGTCAAACACTTGGAATGCAGAAAAAGAGACTCTTCAAATATGAAAGATGTTGGGATTAAACTTCACTAAACCTTAGTCTCTGCAATACCAAGACCACCAATCCAGTTTATGCTTCAAATATTAAAATCAACCAACAAGATTACTCAAGCCCTAATTCCTTAGATGACAAGAGCCTAAATCCCCTAATTAAACCTTAATTCCTTAGGTGGCCTTGATGAGCCTCTGTTTATTTGGTTTTATAACTGGTAAAGACCTTGGCTTTGTGCTAATTTTATATCATTTTCACCCAAATTAGACTTGATTGTCCTTAAGTAATATTTTGAGTCTGTAAAGTATTTTTAGGTTAATTTAGTTGATTTAGAGTTAAATAAAATACTTATGCTATTTTCTTATTTTCAGGTAATAAAAAGGAATAATTCTGGTCTTTTGCCCCGCGAAGATGCTCTCTCCCCGCGAGTCACCAAGCCTAGAAAGTCAGAAACGATCACGGTTTACCCGTGTTGAAGATCACGGCTGTGGCAGTTTTGAAGTTGAAGCGTTCGCCTCGCGAGCATCCATTCGCCTCGCGAGCCTGGAAGTCAGAAAGCATCACGATTGGCCCCTGATATTCATAACGGGCGTAACAGAAGACTCTTCAGTTCCTCGCCTCGCGAAGGTTTGTTCGCCTCGCGAGAATACCAAAGGTTGCAGACTGTTCGCAAGATTCGCGTCGCGAGAGAGGCTTCGCCTCGCGAGAAAGCTGATTCCAGAAATTGTATTTAAGCGTTTTAGACAGAACTGAAGAGAGTTAGTCAAAGTTAGCCAGTTTTGGCTAGTCTTAGGCTGTAGTAGTAGTAGTTTCCAGTAGTTTATTTTCTTTTCTTTTGTGCTTATGTCTATAATGGAGAGCTAGTCTCCTAGATTAATCTACTGGGATTGGTTTCAATTACACTTGAGGTTCTGGATTTCCTATTTGAATTGCTATTCCTTTTCAATACTGTTCTATATGTTTCTGTTTGCTTAATTCAGATATGTATAGGATTAGTATTGATTTATTTCGATGATTGTATGTTCCTATATATAATCACGTTTTCTTAATTCGCGTGTGTTCAATCATGTCCGCTTAGTTCATAAGTGCTTAACCCCGTTTGCTTAATTCGGGAATAGGAATATATGTCTCGTAGTATTGATTTCGCTTGTAAATTGATGCTACAATCGGAAAGGGTTTAGAATCTGCTTAGGGCTTGGATTTGCATGAACCAATGATAGTGGGAAACCGAGAACAGTAGGTTAATCGCCTTTAGTTTATTTGCTATTCTCTTTAACTGCTTTGTCTTTTCTGTTTGTTTTTCTTTATTTAATTTCATATCCAAACAAACCTCCCCCGAAATCTGACTTTTACTGATTTTCTGTTAATAACGACAACACCTAAGAGTCCTTGAGAGACGATATCCGAGTTGTCGCTCTATACTACATTATTTTAATAATCGCTCGTTCTTTTTGCCACGTGGCAACAGCGCGTTCAAAAATTGGCGCCATTGCCGGGGACTCTGGTTTGTTGTTATTAGCATAAAATAAAATTTAAAAAAAAAAACTTTTTGCTTTGCTGAATTAGTTTTGTCTGCTTTGTCTGGTTGTGAATTTTAGCACCCCCATGGATAATCACATATATGGTTACATACCTAATGTTTACTATGAACCACCACCATGCATATATTTTCCTGATTTTATTGGTTTATCGCACTGGTTGCCAAGGTTTAGTGGTTTTGCAGGTGAGAATCCGCAGGAGCATCTGAGGGAATTCCAGATTGCTTGTTCTATAATGCTAAGACCTGCAGGAATAACAGAAGACCACATCAAGATGGAAGCTTTCCAGTACTCACTTGAAGGAACTGCAAGAGATTGGTTGTATTGTCTTGATGAGAATTCCATCTCAAGCTGGTTTGATTTGAAGGAAGCCTTCCTGTTTAGATACTATCCTAGCCAAGTGACCACCTCTGCACCTTCCGAACCTTCACAGAGCACCTTGGATGAGATTGCTTGTATGCTACAACAAATGGCTGAGAACACTCAACGGATGATGGAAGAGAACAATCAACGGTTGGCACAACAAACTCTTGAATTCCAACAGAGGATGGAGGCTGAATATCAGAGGGGAGAAGCTGAATCTCAGAAGTTGGCCATGCAAATTGATCAAATAGTTGCCAACTCGGCCGCAATGCTAACTCCACAGCCACTTAAAGAACATACAGATTCACAGATAGCTATTCCTGAAAATACTTCTGATGATGATTGTGATAATGGTTCTGTTGATGATGAATTGTGTGTTGAATCCCCTGATTCTAATTCATGTACTGATTGTTATTGTGATGGCACTGCTTTGTGTATAGTCTGTTATGCAGCTTTATTCTGTTCAGGAAACAAAGAAAATGAGGATCAGGAGGATCAGGAGGACATCTGCTCCCCCGTGCCTGAAGATGATGAAGAACCTTTGGGAGTAGATGATTCGAGTACATCAAATGCATGTGTTGAGAGTAATGGGGTGGATGAATTAATTGCTGAATTTCCAGACATTCAGAATTTTTCTGATTCATTTTATTGTGATATATGTACTGACTCTACTAACTCTAACTTTTGTGTGGTGTGTGCTGAAATTTCTGCGTGTATAGCAGGTGATAACTTTGTTAGTGCAGTGGATGAAAACCTTGCAGAAGTTGAAGCAGCACCAGTAACCCCAGCTAACTGTTTGCCACCTCCCCCTGAGGAGCCACTAGTGATGGAGTTTAAAGCTCTGGATTTTGCACCTTTGGATTTTGCACCATGGCCAGTCCAAGAGATTGAACCCCGATTCTATTGGGAGGATTTTATTGAGAAAGAGGTCAACCTTGACCCAAGAGGAAGTGAGAAGTCCGCCGCACTTGGCGAGGTTACCATAACTATCAAGCACTCATCTCCATATAAAGGCTGCAAGTTAGGGAAGCATGGAATGAGCTTCTAGTCTTTGTCCATCACTTGGGCATTATGCTGCATACTATGGGATCCGGGAGGATCGTTTCACAATTTGAGCATCCCGTGGCCACTGTATCACAGACAATGGGATCCAGGCGGAAGCATCCTACACTGCCACTTGATCAGGGAGTTCCCTTTCCTTTCCCTCACTCTGATTGTATTGTTATGTTGTTTCATTGGGGACAATGTATATTTTAAGTGTGGGGGAGGGAACTAGTTGTAGTTTTTGTTTTGTTTGTTTTATTATTATTTTTTTTTGAATAAAGCTCCTGAATAATTTGAGAAGCTCAGGAGTTGTGTTTGAGTCTTGTGTTAGCAAGTTTATTGGATTTGGTTGAATTTGCATAGATGGATTGCATGTTAATTGTTGACTGTTCCCCCTAGGACTTGAAAAATTTGAAAAATTGAATTTTGATCCCCATATGATTGAAAACTGAACTTTGAGATTTTATTATGATGGCATGATTTATGATAAGTTTGGGGTGATAGGAAGCACACACTAGGGATAGAATCTCTTTCAAATAATTTGCAAAAAATGTCCAGGTGAGGTTTTGAGCCTCCAACATGTTTTTGACTGTGTGAAAATCACTTTTTAAGTTGCACTTTCCTGAGTTTGCTTGAATCTCTTTTTGGTTTGCATGATTATGTGTTTGCTTCAAATGATTTAGGCATTTTCCTTGTAAATAGCTACTTAGCCTAAAATAACCATCCCTAATGCATGTTCCCTAGTTAGCCCCATTGAGCCTAATTAGCCTGTTAATTCTTGATAAGTTTATTGGACTTTGAATCCTAGTTCCCGAAGAACTGGACTTTGAATCCTAGTTCCCGAAGAACTAGCATTTGAATCTATATCTCTATCCTCTTCATCTCTCTATTCTTCTCTATTTTTAACATTTGTGGTTTTTTTGTTTTTTTTTTTTGCCACAAACAATGTTGCTTAGTCGCAGTTTATGAAAAAGAAGAAGAAGAAGTAGGAGTTTAAATTAAATAAACTTTTGAAAAACTACATTTTATTAAGAAATAATGTTTTAATTGTAAAAATCAACTTATTTGTATAACATCCAGAACTATCCAAACTCCCTCTCCAACTCTCAATTTCATCATATTGTGTTCCTCCCATAATTGGATAAGGCCCAATTCCTTGTCCAATAAATCAAACTAAGCCCATGGAAGTGCATGGAACCGATGGAAGTGATTGCTCTTATATTTTGTCATGCACCAACTTTGGTGAATTTAGGATCATATCGAAAAATCAATGTGGTAGCCGTTACTAAACTCAGTGCTCCATTACCGGGTGCAATGAGTCAATGATTGAGAGGCTCCTGGGTTAAAATTTAGGATGATTGAATTAAAAGACCTAATTTCAGGCACCTTCTGTAAATTTCTCGCTCTTAAAAGATCCCTCATTTCCCAGGATTAAAGCCTCTCTTTGTCTGATCCACATGTTTTTCCTTTTACCTTTTAACTGTCATTACTCTTTTCCATTTTGTTTAGGAAAACGAGCTTTTTATGACTTCAAATTCATAAAAGGTATATAATCAAATAATATATCGATCATGACAGAAATGTTATGTTTCCTTAATAAATTCCGCGTTTCATTTGGTTCTGATTTGTCAAATGGAGTTTTACATCCATTTTTCATATCCTCTCTTCATTAGTAGATATGATCAGATCAAAATGACGTTAATGATCAAAAGTGAACTATTTTGAAAACCAAAGGATAAAAAATGTACATTTTAGAAATGAGTGACTAAAAACGAACTTTTACTATTTTACTGGGACAAAAAATAAATTTAACCCCAAAAAAAAGGTTTAATTGAGGAGTATTTTTTAGGCCCAACATGTGAACCGTGTTTTTTTGGTAGTAAAATGTGAACCGTGTTAACTTTAAATAGATAAAAAAAAATGCAAAATAATAATAAATTAGTAAATGGATTTAAATCATCTATTTATTTGGGTACAATGAATAAGCAAATACATGTGTCTTGTTTACCTGATTTATTCCATTGTGCTAAATGATCAATGATTAATGAAGATATTTTGCTCGTACACTCACATTTTGGAATGATTCTTCTTCATTCTTGATTTTTCTATCAATCATTATAATTAAATTTTTTCTGCTTATAATATGTTATTTATTATTTTTAAAGATACATTTAGAAAGTTAACAAATAATACTAATTACAATGAAAAAATATATTCAACAAAAGAATTTTGTTAATGTGTGCTAACAGAACCTTTAGTTAAATTATCTTATATTTAAATATTTAAAATATTAATTTTTACCTTATTTTATCTAACCAAGAAACCAATACACAATGACAATGCTGGAAAAAAAAATATCTACTAGATTTTTAAAAATAAACTAATATTATTAAAAAAAACCAAGCACATTATATACCTACCATACGAAGCCAACCTTAGTGCATATTCATCCTTTCTAGGCTATAATCCACAATATAAATATGCAAAACGAGGACACAATTCAATGGCTGCAATAAATGAATCTTACTTAGTGGAAGATAGTCTGTTTGTTTTTTCTTGACATTTTATTTAAATAGGGCATGAGCATCCCTCTTATACTTGACCACATTACGTATTTTTTTTTCTGATGGAAAACTTGACCACATTACGTTGTTACTTAACAAAAAACAAAATTATGGCATTGTCAGCTCAATTGAAATTTAAAACCTATTAATCTTATCCATTTTTCTTTTCAATCTACCAACCATGTATAAGCAACTATTTTCATTTATTGGCAATGGGTACCAAAGCAAGAAATCAGGATCAAAGTCAGCCTTGACTGACACATCGAATGAAATAATATTCCAGTACACCCAACCTATCGAATTTAATAACCGAGCCATAGTTGTAGATATGTTCAAATTCAAATAACCTCTCCTATCCAAAGAAGGAAAAGTGAAATTCATGCTTGGGCTAAATTGGTAGGTAATCATCTAAATTCCGGAAGAGGATCCCGTGAATCCTGATTCATTCTGGTGTATCATATCATATTCCAATAAATAATATCTTGTCATATAAGTTAAAATTTAATTTAATATCGAAAAGGTAGGATACATGATAAAATATTATTGGTTTGAAAATGATATAGTACACCAAAATAGAACATGAAATTCCCCTATATGAATTCCAATGCGTGGATCTCTAAAGTTACTATAATTAATCCAAAAATATGCATATTTTTCCATTTTAAGACACGGGCCCTCTCCCAGTGTGAGCTTGTGTTGGAGCCTTTTGATTACTAAATACTGTACCAATTAATCCTTTCAACATGATCAACGACTACATGTTCGAAATTAAGGGCCATCAAAAACCAAAAAAAAAAGGGACTAAATTAAGGGCCTTCAAAAACCAAAAAAAAGGGACAAAATTAAGGGCCATCAAAAACCAAAAAAAAAAAAGGGACAAAGAGAGAACCACTGAGTGAATTCAAGTGCCCCATCAACACATTCCAAACTGGCATTGTGGCACCCCATGGGAAAAGAATGGAGATGCACGTGCGTGATGATTCCTTTATAAAGTCCCAATCTCCCCATTCCCTTCTCCTGCATTCTGATTCCAAAGCCTGCCACTCCGCTCTTCACTCATCCTCTTCATCAATCATGTCCATGCCCATGTCACATAACTCATAACTATAACAACTAGCTTCTCTCTCTCATGATCATTTGAGACACCTTCTTCTATGGCAGCTTTTGAATCTTCCTCACACTCTCTACCCCACTAGTCTTTATTCCCTGTTTGTCACCCCCTCCTCCTACTGCATCATTTCCTTTTTTTACCCGTGCTTCTCCACTTTATTACACACCCCAACATCAACAACAACAACATGTATAGTTTAGACAGGAACGGGTCTCAAAACAATGCTAAAAATCCTTCTTTCTCTTCTGCCATTCTTGACAAAATTTTCCTTTCCATCATCGACGAAGGAGAGAGAAAGAGTGGCAACATAAAGTTCTACAGAGAAACAACAACAACAACAACAACGTTGAAGAAATAGAGCAGAAACAACGTCAAATGCAACAGAGCCATGGAGAAGGAAGAGACTCAAGGGAGACAGAGGATTTCACATCGACATCGTGATCGTGATAATCATCATGTGCCTTCGGATTCTAGTTCTGGTGGAATATCGTCCTCCGACACAAAATCCATGTACGGAACAAGATCAAGTGCCTCGTGTTTCGCACCACATTGGCCTAAGCCTGTGAAGACCAGCATGTGTGAAAAGTCAGAGAAGAAACACACAGAGAGAAGAGGGCTTGATTAAGTCCAAATCGAGAGCCACGAAGATTTAAAACAATCTCAAGAAAGTGAAGCAATCCATATCTCCAGGGGGAAGAAGGCTCACAAATTTTCTTAACTCTCTGTTTACAACAGGGAACACAAAGAAAAGCCACGACGTGATTGTTCTACATGTTCTTCTACTTCCTCATTTTCACGGTCTTGTTTAAGGAAGACCTCACCTTCTTCAAGAGAAAAGTTGCACAATGGTGTTAAAAAAATAGTGAGGTACAACCCTGTAAGTGTGATCGTTGATGAAGATAGTAAACCCTGTGGGCATAAGTGTCTTTTTGAAGAAGAAGACACGAGCCTAGTGCCTATGTCGGTGCCGAAGGCATGGAAGATTGGAGTTGAGAAGAACGAGGAAGAGGTCAAGAGAAGGGGAGTGGAAAAGGCTGCTAGAGAGTTGTTGAAATAGAAGAAGAGTGATTTGGTTTTGAGGGATTTTCCTATGTGTATAAACGAGGATGAAGATGACGATACAGCAAGCTGTTCAAGTTCGGATCTTTTCGAACTTGATCACCTAACCGTGATGGGAAATAAAAGGATTTGTGATGAGCTTCCGATGTATGAGACAGACTCATTTTAGGACTAATCGTGCTATTGCTAATGGCCTCGTAACGTAGTTCTAATATAGTACATATTACATAATCATTTTTTAAAGTGTTTTTCTTAAGCATGAATTCTAATTAATGGTTTTGTTCTAATACCAAATGTATATACACTGATTTGCATGCAATGATTGTGGGTATTGTGAATTAGATAAGCAAATGTATGACAAGATTTGTCACTTTCTAATTTCAATACGGATCTCGCCATTCCTAGGCCTAATGCAAGTTCATGGAGGAATATTATCCACACACATAATTTTTTTTAATAATTTTATCGTCTAATTAAATTTAATGTCACATATGTACTTTAGCTTTGTCGTGTATCATTAAATATGAAGATGTTAAAAATGTGCAATATATTTGTTGTTGCAGTTAGGAGAAACTTGTACAAAACCAAAAGTTAGGATTGCATTGCACGGTAATAGACTCACTTTTATGTTGATGGTATTGATGCATAATCATGTGGCAGTGTGAACAGAACCTATCTCAGTTCCATGTTGTGTACTATTACTTTTTCCTTTGTATGAGCATGTATCTAGGGATGTGTGTGTGTTCATGTATGTTAAGGAGAAATGATATTTTGACACCAACTTTTGACATACATGAGAGAGAGAAATAATGAATAAATATATGGGAAAAGTATAAAAGTATGTGTTGGTGTTAAAATAACACCCTTAATATTAATGTCACGGAATATTTTGAATGAGCAAATAAAATGATAAAAAGAACAGTCGCTGGGCGATTTATGAAAGTGTGTAGGGTACTTGATTTTGTAAAAAGAGAGATGTAGGGATGTGTCAATTCTCGATCATGGGCAAACGTTCGTATATATACTGAAAGAGTAGTTAGATGAAGAAAGAGGAAAAGAAGAAATGATCAAAGGGGGAAATCACAAAAGAGGGAGAATGAAAGATTCGAGATGGTAATGAGAAGCAAGATGAGACGAGAAGGTGTGATGGTAAAGGGAAAGGGGCAGATCTTCGCCCATGGGAATAGAGAATTAGTATTTAGTATTGCTTGGCCCCTGTTACTTGCAGTTTGCGCTACCACTCTCCACTCTTCATTGCCATCCAAACATTGAAGAATAATTTCGAAGGCTCTGTTTTCTTTTTAAATTAAAAAATATTCTGTTTTAATGGGATTTTAGGTTGATAGTTGCAAGTCGTTATTGTATGGTTGTAAAAAAAAGTTAGGAAAATGTTCTTTTTTATTTATTTACTTTTTAAATATAACATTTATGTTCTGACATGGGTTTCGAAGGTTGGTTTCCGAGTTGGAATCGACTTTGGGATGACAATTTGTACCCTATCCATTGGGTACCCATAAAAATTGCCCATAATGGGTAGGGTAATTACCCGTACAATGGATAAGGGTTCGGGTATGGGTAATTACCCGTAAATTTGAATGAGTACAGGTGCGGGTATGGGTACTACGGTACCCACCCGCCCCATACCAACACATATGTATATGTATATATAATTATTTATTTTTTTTATTTATATTACTAATATATATAATTTTAACTATAATATAAATTTTAAAACCAAAATTAATCTAAAGATTCCTAACTTTCTAAACCTAGTTGCATCTATAATTCCTTTTTGGATTTTTTTATTTATTTAAATATTTTTTATTTGTAAAATTTATTAGTAGATTTGAAAGACCTTTGAATTGTTTTTTAACTGTTAAAACTTTCTTTTATTATTTATTGCTCTTTTACTGTTAAAGTGCCGGTAACGGATGCAGGTACGAGTACTTAAGTACCCAGAGGGTATGTGTGAGGGTACTAAAGTTGCTACCCACGAGGGTATGGGTCCGGGTATGGACAATTTTTTCAAACGCGGGTATGGGGACGGGTACTATAGTACCATACCCAGACCCTACCCATTGCCATCCCTAAATCGACTGGGGGCTCTCATGGCGAAAGGAAGGTACTCTCATACCTAAGCCAGCCGGGTTCTCAACATGTATGAGTAGTGTATGAAAAAGATGTGACTATCTAGAGGGGGTGGTTCTTATCATAGCATTAGTGAGCCATTATGAGTAATTAAGGATATCATTAATGTGGGTGAATACAAAGTCGTTATCGATTTATGGCCATTTGTGGTGCTTGTATTGCATCGACCCTTAATGTTACAAGATAATCGACCTTGGTCTCCTCTGGCTTGTTGACTAGTCTGGAGTGATCCTCGTCCATCAGTCCTTGAATTGTGCTTGGGTCGAGGTCTAGTCCATGTATCAACAAAAAGTCCCTCAATCTTCGAGTTGTTTTACAATGATGGATCTTAAAAGAAAAGCGAGTACGGGCTGCCCCAAGATCTGAGTTGTTTTACAATGATTAGCGTAAAAGGAAAGCAAGCCTGAGCCGAGGTTCAATCCGTGTAGTAACAGAAGCTCCCGAAGCTCCGAGCTGTTTTATAGAGATGGAACTTAAAATGAAAGTGAGTCCGAGCCGAGGTCCAATCGGTGTAACAACAGAAATCTCTCAAACTCCGAGCCGTTTTACAGTGATTGAGGTTTAAAGGAAAGCAAGCTCGAGCAGAGGTCCAATCCATGTAGCAACAATTTATATAAGATATCATTTCTCGTATGAGCATAATTTTTTTTTACCTATTACATATGAGCATAATTTAGACAATCGTATATCGGATATAAAATAAAATAAATATACTATATATAAATATAAAATATCATATAATATTATAATATTATTTTTGAAATCTAAATTTTGACATTATAAATCAATTATATTAATATATATATATATATATATATATATATATATATATATATAATTTTTAAAATATATATTATAAGAAATATATATTTTTAATAATATTATAATATATAATTAATTATTAATTCACACTTTTATATTAATCATATATTAAATTAAAATAAAATCTAAATTTTATATTTTGATGATTGAATTAACATAAATCACTTTTTGATTGGAGGGGACAATTGATGAGTGATGACCACGGGTGATGAGTGATAAGGCAAGACTGCAGTTGTTTCGTTCTTTTTTTTTTTTTTGAGCACTTGCTGGTACATAGTACAATGCAAACTCTGCAAAACATGATGGTGTTGAAAGCATTTTATAAGGCATTGGTGTGCCGTAAAGTAACCTATTATTATTGTAGCCTTGTAGTGCCAGTAGATGTTAAGATACAGAAGGCTTTTCAAAGTTCAAAGTGTGTATTTTGAGATTTGTTTATTTGGTGATGTTAACGACTGTTCTTATGACATTCTTTACGGAATCAATAATAGCAAATTTTTATTCGAATACTAACTATTTCATTTTTTTTCAAACATTAAATATACCAGTTTCCTATGAAAACTTTATTTTCTTGATTTTTAAAAGAGTGCCCTTAGGATACTCATTAGCCTTCTCTTTGTTTATTTATTTATTTTTAAATTTTTGCCTTTAGAACTGTGAAGTATTTCTCGCTGGTGACTGCGATCCAGTCCGTAAAGCAAATGCACACTTTCTTCGATGGGCGCTTATTTGAACACAAATTTTGGATATAGTATTTAACATCGTATATATTTATCTCTACCTCTCACTTATTTTTTATCTTCTTTGTATACACACTTTTCGAAAATACAGTCAAAAAACAAAGAGGGTACCTTATAGTGTCCATATTTATGTACAAAAATCATTCGTCTTCTTCGATAATTTCTCAAACTATTTATTTATTTTTTCATTGGAAATCTGGTTTCTATTCTATGTTTTACTTTATTTTTTTTAATTACTCAAAATATTTATTGAAATTTTAAAATTTAAAGTCGACTTCCCAACTTGAATATATAAAAAAAAAACCGAATAGATTGGTAATTGTAGGGACGACAATTTGTATCCTATCCATTGGGCACCTGCAAAAATTACCCACGATGGGTAGGGTAATTATCCACACAATTGGTAAGGGTTCGGGAACAGGTAAATACCTGCAAATTTGAATGGGTACAAGTGCGGGTACAGGTACTATGGTACGCATCCCGTCCCACATGCGCACTTATGTATATGTATATATAATTACTTATTTATATTACTAATATATATAATTTTAACTATAATACAAATTTTAAAACCAAAATTAATCTAAAATTATTAATTTTCTAAACCTAATTGTGTAATACCCCATGTTACATTTTTTTGTAAGGCATAAAGTATCACATGAAGGTTAGACATAAGTAGATAACTACAGAGTGGCGGAAGCCATAAGTCTCTAGTTAGTACAAATTATGTCCATGACACTAAAATAAAAGAAACTGAGTTTCGAACAAAGGCATTAACCAGTTAATATTACATACTAAATCTGGCTTATACAAGGAGTTTTACAAAAGTCCTCAATGCATGCAGTCCTTGAAATACCGAGATGCTGTACTCTTTCTTATCTGAAACAACAAATATGAGTAGTGAGCTAACTAATCTCGGTGAATTTCCTGCACAACTCAGTTTTTCTTTAAACACATATAAGTATAATAACAATAAACATCAATACATAACATGAGAGTAAACTTTATACACTTGGATATCCCTTGGGTTTTTATCAGTGAAAAACATCGCTGTCTCCTCCTTGTACACTATGGTACTTAGAGGAACCAGCTCTATACTGTAAGGCAGGGCATACGTCTATGACCACAAGCGGTGTCCCACCTGTTATTGCACTTACTTAGTTGCCTTTCCTAACCGGAAGGACTTCTATACTTGCCTTTCAATCTGAAAGGACTTCTGTGATTGCCATCCAAACGGGAAGGACTCTATACTCGACAATTAAATGTCTTTGACATCCATTCTAAATCGAATCAACAGAATAGAGGATGCTTATAAATATTGGATGCCAAGCTATAGTTTACTTTTATGTATTATTTTTACACTACAAAACATTTTAAATTAGCCGAGACTACCTTCATACAAGTATTTAACAAGAACTAAAACATAAACAACACCTGCAGAAATTTCCAGTTTTTCATCCAACTTCTATGAATTTACCAAAATACCAAACGAAGTCGGATTTAGTCAAAAGACCACTCCCTGTAAAGCTAAATAAGTCTAATTTTTAAATAAAATTTTAGTTTTTGAATACTGTTTACGAAAACTTACAGTTTTAACAACCAAGCTTCTGCACCCAGAAAACAGGGCAGTTACAATACTCCAACTTATAACAGGTTTTTCTTCATCAATACTCAGTGTAAAACAGCCAAACAAGTACCTAATTTGTAGAATTTCGAGTCTATTTTCAGGAAAAACAAGAATCATACCGAACAAAGCCCTATAGAAATAATTATAAGCAAAATACTGCACATATGTTTATACGGATTTCTGACCAGTAATTTCATTTGGGACTTTTCACAAACAAATTGCATGCATGCAATTGAAATAATTTATATCATCAATATGTACTCAATTGACTTCATATAATCAACATACAGATACCAAATTAAACAATAAAATCAAGCAAATCAAAATTCCTAAGCTTGGATTTATGGTTACCAAGCACTAAACTAAGGAAACTCGCATAAGCAAAGAATGGAGATAGTGTGGTGGAGGTTTATTTCCTCAGAATTCCCTCCCTGATCTGACTTTGCTCCTCCTTGCTCTCAAGTGTGGCTGCTTCAAACTCACTTCACAAGGAAAATTGATGTTTGTTTCATGTTGATTTTGGAAGAAAACAGAAGAAGAAGAAGAGAGGAGGTGGTAGAGGAGGCCGAAATTATGAAGGAAGAGGGGGAAATGAATGTGTTGTTTCTGCAAGTATAAATGATGATGATTGTGTTGCCCTGCCCTAAACTCCCTCTCTTGGCCGAATTTGTGAGCTTGAAAGGTAGAGAATGGAGGCTTGGTTTAGGTTTAGGGTTTGAAGAGGTAAAACATGGAGGTTCTGATGAAGAAGAATGAAGCAGAAGTCTCCTTTTCCTTCTTTTTCTTGGTCTGGCCGAATTATATAAGGGAGGGGAGTTTTGAGTGAATAAAAAAAATATTCCTTATTTATTTAACCAATAGGGCTAAACTTCCTTGATAAGCATTGGTCACTTGTAAAATTTTAAATAAAGATAAATACTATGGTTTAAATTAATGGGTGAGTTAATCATATTTATGCATAGAATGAGAGGGAATATGATTGTTCATTTAATGAAAATAAATCTAAGTGAGGGTGATATGTGACTCTAGAATATTTCTAGAGTATTACTAATTAACCCAATTCATTTGATATATATATATATATATATATAAAGAAAATTTATTACTTCACTAATCAATCAATTATAGATTGTACATTTATGGAATATATAAGGATTCAAAATACCCAAGATAAAGTTATAGAAGTTAGGATACTCTTGAGAAAGGATATTACATTTCTAACCCCCTACAAGAAATTTTGTCCTCAAAATTTAAGTTATAACATACACGTGAAAAAGGTAGGAGTATTATTTTCTCATGTCCTCCTCAAGCTCCCAAGTTGCCTCTTCAGTAGTTGATCCTTCCCAAATAACCTTCACCATTGGAATAGTCTTATTCCTTAGTGTTTTCAGGCTGTGGTCAACAACTTGAACCGACATAGGTTGGAAGGTTAAATTGGGCCTTAAAGGAATTGTGTCATAACTCAAAGGTTGGGATGGATTAGGAATGTACTTTTTGAGTTGTGACACGTGGAAGACATCATGCAAACCCGACAAAGAAGGAGGTAAAGCTAATTGATATGCGACAGGACCGACTTGATGAAGGATCTGAAAAGGTCCCATATAACGAGGACTTAGTTTCTTAGCCTTGACAACCCTCCCAATGCCTATTGTGGGGGTTACACGTAAGAATACATGGTCACCCTCTTCAAATTCTAAAGGCCTTCTTCTTTGATCGGCATAACTCTTTTTCCGACTCTGAGCATTTTGCAACTTATCCCTTATCATTCGGATTTTCTCCATAGTTTCTTGGATTATTTCCGGTCCAAGGATTTCCTTGTCTCCTACTTCTGACCAACATAAGGGGATTCTACATTTGCGACCATAGAGTGCCTCATATGGTGCCTTGCCTATGCTGGAGTGGTGGCTGTTATTATAGGCAAATTCTATCAAAGGTAGATGATTATCCCAACTCCCACCACTTTCCAAAGTGCAAGCCCTCAGCATATCCTCTAAGGTTTGAATGGTCCTTTCTGTCTGACCATCCGTTTGAGGGTGATAAGTAGTGCTAAGATTCAGCCTCGTCCCTAGGGCCTGGTGAAAAGCTTTCCAAACCCTAGAAGTAAACTTAGGGTCTCTTTCTGACACAATACTTGCTTGCACACCATGCAACCTAACTATTTCCTTTATGAATAATTTAGCTAACCTGACTGTGTTGTGTGAGGCTTTAACCGGTAGGAAATGGGATGACTTCGTCAAACGATCTACAATTACCCATATGGAGTCATAACCCGATTGCGTACGAGGTAAACCCATAACAAAATCCATGGATATGCTTTCCCATTTCCAAATGGGCAATTGTAAGGGTTGAAGCATGCCAGCGGGACTTTGATGTTCAACCTTGACCTGCTGAGATACCAAACATTGAGAGACAAACTCTGCTATATCCCTTTTAATACCTGGCCACCAATACAATCATTTAAGATCTTGATACATCTTGGTGGAACCAGGATGTACTGAGAAATCACTTTTGTGTGCTTCCTCCAAAACTTTTCTTTTAATTTGTCCATTATTGGGAATGCACACCCTCTCCTGGAAGAAGATAACTCCATCTCTGGCCTGAGAAACCAGGATTATATTTTTTAGATTGCAACTTCTCATCCACTAGTTGTGCCTGCTTAACTTGAGTTCTGAAATCGCAAGAGATTTCAATGTGGTTCAAAAAGATGCTATCCCATCCTATTGCCACATTTAGATTCAGATTGTGGAAATCTTCCAACAATTTCATCTCATGTACCATCATGAAGGAAATATGAAGACTTTTTCTACTTAAAGCATCTGCTACCATATTCGCTTTTCCCGGGTGATACTTTAACTCAAAATCATAATCTTTAAGGAACTCCATCCATCTCCTTTGCCTCATATTTAGTTCTCTTTTATCAAAGAGGTATTTTAAACTCTTATGATCACTAAATACTTCAAATCGAGCTCCATAAAGATAATGTCTCCATATCATTAAAGCGAATACTATGGCAGCTAGTTCAAGGTCATGGGTATGATAATTTTCTTCATGAGGTCTTAGTTGACGGGAAGCATAGGCTACCACTTGTCTATTTTTCATTACTACACATCCTAGACCCCTTAAAGACGCATCACAGTAAACTTCAAATCCTAGAGCCGGGTCTGGTACAGTTAGTACTGGTGCAGTAGTTAAACGGGTCTTCAATTCCAGGAAGTTCTTTTCACACTCTGTAGTCCACACAAAAGGTTGGTCTTTACGAGTCAGACGGGTTAAGGGCAGGGCCAACTGAGAAAAACCCCTAATAAACCTCCTGTAGTATCCAGCTAGTCTTAGGAAACTCCTGACTTCGGTAATGGTCTTAGGCCTTTCCCAATTCAGAACAACATCTACTTTACTATGATCCACTGCTACTCCTTCTTGTGAAATTACATGACCTAAGAAATTTACCTCTGTCATCCAGAATTCACACTTTTCCATTTTAGCAAACAACTTCTTCTCTCTTAAGATCTGCAACACTATTCTAAGATGACTTTCATGCTCTTCAGAACTGTTAGAATAGATCAGGATATCATCAATGAAGACAATCACGAACTTATCTAAGAAAGGTCTGAATATCCTATTCATATAATCCATAAATACTGCTGGAGCATTAGTCAGACCAAATGGCATAACCAAATATTCATAATGTCCACACCATGTCCGAAATGCAGTCTTTGGTATATCTCCAGGCTTTATCCTTATTTGATGGTATCCTGACCTTAGATCAATTTTAGAGAAGACTCCTGCTCCTCTAAGTTGATCCAACAGATCATCTATTCTAGGAAGTGGGTACTTATTTTTTATAGTCACCTTGTTGAGTTGTCTGTAATCTACACAGAGTCTCATGCTCCCATCCTTTTTCCTAACCAACAGTACTGGTGCGCCCCATGGGGATGCACTCGGTCTGATAAACTGCTTGGCCAACAAGTCTTCTATTTGGACTTTGAGTTCCTTTAACTCCAAGGGTGACATCCTATAAGGTTCTATAGATATTGGTCCCGTTCCAGGAACCAAATCTATGGAAAACTCAATCTCCCTCTCTGGAGGTAAGGAAACCACATCTTTCGGAAACACATCCCTGAATTCACTTACCACGGGGATGGATGCTACATCATTGCTTGCCTTAGAATTTGAAAAGAATAAACTGATGAAACCTGTGCCCCCACTTTCTAGGCATTGAGTTGGTTGAGACTCACTAACAACTAAAAAGGATGTTGAATTGTTATAGTCCATGATGGTGGAAGGGAAGATAATGGTTTTATCTTGGCAATTTAGCGTGACCCGATTAGCGGAGAGCCAATCCATCCCTAGGATGATATCTTGACCACTTAAAGGTAAACAAATTAAGTCAACATGAAACAATTTATCTAAAATCACAAGGGAACATTTCTCACAGACTAAAGAAGTTTCTATGTTACCTTCCGCTGGGGGTAGACACGACTAAAGGACATGGCAATGAAGATAAGTAAAAACTTAGACGCAAGGCACACTCACATGAAATAAAAGAGTGAGTGGCACCAGAATCAAAAAGTACTACTAAAGGTTCTTGATTAAGAAAGCACATACCAGTAATCAAGCTATTTGTACCTTTAGCCTTCTTACCACTGAGTGTGAAGACCCTTCCTTTAGTCGGCTGTCCTGAAATAACCATTACTTTTTGTTTTCGAGCTGGGCAGTTGGGAGACATATGTCCACCCTGTCCATAATGGTAGCATACATTCTGACCCATGCGACATTCTCCTCTATGATTTCTGCCACACTTTGCACATCCTGTTCCCTTGGGCGGCTCTGAAACTTTCACTTGCTTTCCTTTTCCAAGACTCCCCTTTACCCTTAACTGTTGAGAATGTTTGCCTTCCTCATTTTTCTTTTGCCACTTTAGTTGATGGTCCTCTTGCATGATCATAAGATTGGCTTCAGCAATTTGACATTTCTCCACCAATGTGGCATACTCAGTGATTCCCAGTTGTCCAACATAGCATTAATCTCAGGTCGTAACCCCAATTCATACCGAGTTACCTTCCACCCCTCATCTGGGGCATATCTCAAGTGTGGGGAGTACTTAGCCAACTCTTCAAACTTAGATGTGTACTCAGTAATGGACATATCACCTTGCACAAGGCGAGTAAACTCTAACTCTTTTTGCTTCCTTACACTTCTAGGAAAATACTTCCCAAGAAAAATAGTTTGGAAGTTTTCCCATGTCAGAGGTGTTTCAGTTGATATCATTCGCTCTCTGACACCTCTCCACCAATTCTCTGCTTCTCCCTTCAAGTAATGACAGGCAAAAGCAGTCTTTTGTTCTTCAGTGAATACCACCACATTAAAAATCTTTTCCATTTCCCTTAACCAATATTGCGATTCTGCGTGATCCGGTCCTCCAGTAAAGGGTGGCGGTCGATTCTTTCTAAACTCATTCCAGCTATTATTGGGATCTTCAGGAGGTTGTGCTGGACCTGCTCCCAAATTGCCAAGTCCTCCTCGAGCCAACTGGTTAATAAGATGAGTGATGGCATTGGCTTGTTCTCTCATGGCAATTACCATAGCCATCCATTCAGCGTTACCAGGTCCGGGTTGATACTCATGATGTTGATTCAAAGGTGGTCTACCACGGCCTCTTCCTCTAGCTCCACGTTCCATTTTCTGCATACATTGTACAAAACATAAAGTTGATCAGGCTTAATGCTTTATATCAAAATAATAAGATTGGGGAAAATGAAACCAAAAGTAAGAAAACTAAACTAATTATTCACAACCCAATTGGATTGAACTGCTCTAATTCCATAAATGTAATGCCCCATGTTACATTTTTTTGTAAGGCATAAAGTATCACATGAAGGTTAGACATAAGTAGATAACTACAGAGTGGCGGAAGCCATAAGTCTCTAGTTAGTACAAATTATGTCCATGACACTAAAATAAAAGAAACTGAGTTTCGAACTAAGGCATTAACCAGTTAATATTACATACTAAATCTGGCTTATACAAGGAGTTTTACAAAAGTCCTCAATGCCTGCAGTCCTTCAAATACTGAGATGCTCTACTCTTTCTTATCTGAAACAGCAAATATGAGTAGTGAAATAACTAATCTCGGTGAATTTCCTGCACAACTCAGTTTTTCTTTAAACACATATAAGTATAATAACAATAAACATCAATACATAACATGAGAGTAAACTTTATACACTTGGACATCCCATGGGTTTTTATCAGTGAAAAACATCGCTGTCTCCTCCTTGTACACTATGGTACTTAGAGGAACCAGCTATATATTGTAAGGCAGGGCATACATCTATGACCACAAGTGGCATCCCACCTGTTATTGCACTTACTTGCCTTTCCTAACCGAAAGGAATTCTATACTTGCCTTTCAATCTGAAAGGACTTCTGTGATTGCCTTCCAAACGAGAAGGACTCTATACTCGACAATTAAATGTCTTTGACATCCATTCTAAATCGAATCAACCGAATAGAGGATGCTTATCAATATTGGATACCAAGCTATAGTTTACTGTTATGTATTATTGTTACACTACAAAACATTTTAAATTAGCCGAAACTACCTTCATACAAGTATTTAACAAGAACTAAAACATCAACAACACCTGCAGAAATTTCCAGTTTTTCATCTAACTTCTATGAATTTACCAAAATACCAAACGAAGTCGGATTTAGTCAAAAGACCACTCTCTGTAGAGGTAAATAAGTCTAATTTTTAAATAAAATTTTAGTTTTTGAATACTGTTTACAAAAACATACAGTTTTAACAACCAAGCTTCTGCACCCAAAAAACAGGGCAGTTACAATACTCCAACTTATAACAGGTTTTTCTTCATCAATACTCAGTGTAAAACAGCCAAACAAGTACCTAATTTGTAGAATTTCGAGTCTATTTTCAGGAAAAACAAGAATCATACCGAACAAAGCCCTATAGAAATAATTATAAGCAAAATACTGTACATATGTTTATACGGGTTTCTGACCAGTAATTTCATTTGGGACTTTTCACAAACAAATTACATGCATGCAATTGAAATAATTTATATCATCAATATGTACTCAATTGACTTCATCAAATCAACATGCAGATACCAAATCAAACAATAAAAGCAAGCAAATCAAAATTCCTAAGCTTGGATTTATGGTTACCAAGCACTAAACTAAGGAAACTCACATAAGCAAAGAATGGAGATAGTGTGGTGGAGGTTTATTTCCTCAGAATTCCCTCCCTGATCTGACTTTGCTCCTCCTTGCTCTCAAGTGTGGCTGCTTCAAACTCACTTCACAAGGAAAATTGATGTTTGTTTCATGTTGATTTTGGAAGAAAACATAACAAGAAGAAGAGAGGAGGCCGAAATTATGAAGGAAGAGGGGGAAAGGAATGTGTTGTTTCTGCAAGTATAGATGATGATGATTGTGTTGCCCTGCCGTAAACTCCCTCTCTTGGCCGAATTTGTGAGCTTGAAAGGTAGAGAATGGAGGCTTGGTTTAGGTTTAGGGTTTGAAGAGGTAAAACATGGAGGTTCTGATGAAGAAGAATGAAGCAGAAGTCTCCTTTTCCTTCTTTTTCTTGGTCTGGCCGAATTATATAAGGGAGGGGAGTTTTGAGTGAATAAAAAAAATATTCCTTATTTATTTAACCAATAGGGCTAAACTTCCTTGATAAGCATTGGTCACTTGTAAAATTTTAAATAAAGATAAATACTATGGTTTAAATTAATGGGTGAGTTAATCATATTTATGCATAGAATGAGAGGGAATATGATTGTTCATTTAATGAAAATAAATCTAAGTGAGGGTGATATGTGACTCTAGAATATTTCTAGAGTACTACTAATTAAACCCAATTCATTTGATATATATATATATATATATATATATATATATATATATATATATATATATATATAAAGAAAATTTATTACTTCACTAATCAATCAATTATAGATTGTACATTTATGTAATATATATAAGGATTCAAAATACCCAAGATAAAGTTATAGAAGGTTAGGATACTCTTGAGAAAGGATATTACAAATTGCATCTATAATTCCTTTTTGGATGTTTTTATTTATTTAAATATTTTGATTTGTAATGTTTTATGAGTAGGTTTAAAAGACCTTTGAATATTTTTTAATTTTTATAATGTTTCTTTTGTTATTTATTACTTTTCCCAGTTAAAGTAAGGGCAACGGGTAAGATTACTTAGGTATGCAGATGGTACGTGTAAGGATACTAAAGTTGCTCTCCACACGAGTACGGGCCTGGGTACGGGTAATTTTTTCAAACACGGGTATGGGGACGGGTACTATAGTACCCCACCCAGATCCTACTCCTACCCATTCCCATCCCTATTACCAGATGTTGACTTCCCAACAAGAAAATAAAAGGAACCGGAAAAGATAAGTCGATTTTTAAAATGATGAATTCCTAAAAAATTTTAAAAAATGATAAATTTTAAAAATAATGGAGAAAATTATGTATTTGAAAAGAAAAAAAATTAAAATATTTTTTGCCAATTTTGAAGGGCATTTCATCACTTTTTATGTAAAATTATTACATTTATTTTTACTTTATTAAATTTTTATTTCTGAAAATAATTTTTTATACTATTAAAAAATTTAACTAAATGCAAAATATAAAATTTTATTTAAGGATTTAATATTTTTTAAACATAATAATGGAATTGGCTTCCACTCAATACCTCCTATCGCAACAAAAAAAAAAATGATTCAGCTACAGTTATTGGTTACTTTAGCCACAAACAACGTTGTTGTTGTTATAAACAATTTGATTTAGTGGATGGCTATATGATATTATCTCTTATCCTATCTTATCTTCCCTTATAGAAACCTGACTAGGATTAGGAATCTATTATTATTCTATAAATAGTAGTAGTCAGATTGTATTTAATATACTTGATCATAATATATCGATGACAAATACGACAGCTAGTTCCCGAAAAACTGGACTTTGAATCCTAGTTCCCGAAGAACTAGCATTTGAATCAATATCTCTATTCTCTTCATCTCTCTATTCTTCTCTATTTTTAACACGTTATCAGCACGATCAAGTCTCTAACAGTGCAACGATCTTTTTATGTAGGTATCTTTTCAATGTAATAATTCATGCTAAATGACAACATCAAAATATTCTATTTGATGTATATCAGAGATTGAATCTCTAAGCAAGGGAACAAATTTTCTTTCTTCTAATCATAGCTTTCATAACTTTGAATCTCTAATCATAGCTTTCATATATGAGTTCTTTTATTCAAATTCTTTTCAAGTGTTTTCACCATGTATCTCGCAAACCTTGAATTCCGCTTTTGATAAATTCTGGAAGAATCTATTATTAAAGCATCCCTGAAGGATTGCACAAAGCCAATAAATTTTCTTGGTAATGGTTATATGAAGATTTGTGGTATAGTTCCTGAAGAACTAGACCTTTGAACCATGATTAACATTTAAAAGATCATTTGATCTTAGTATAAATTGAAACAAAGGAAAATGATGGAAAAACCATACATGCCTGTTGAGAATGCTCTTGGAGTAGCAAAAATTAGAAAGAAAATCAAAAGGATTGAACATCATTCCCGGATGTGAATGCGATGTATTATAATTTTGGGTACGACAAGGGTTGTGATTATAATCAATTATGTGGTAGATATTACCAGTACCATGATGGTTTAAAATCTTCGTATGAGATTATGAGTGAGATATGAGAAAAGATTGAAAATAGTAAAATTATCTTAATATTTTTTTGCATGTATGGAAAGACCTTGATCATAGTTGTCGTATGTCAACATTTTGTTCGATGGATTTTTCAATCAAGGTAAAGATTGGTTTTTGTCTGTCAAATCCTAATGGTGAGTTATGCTCCAATGATATATTAATTATTTCTCATGGTGATTTTGATTGATAACATTTGTAAAGTACGAATATTTGTTTTGGCAAATGCAAGGGGAAGTGTTATAAACAATTTGATTTAGTGGAATACTATATGATATTATCTCTTATCCTATCTTATCTTCTCTTATAGAAAACTGACTAGGATTAGGAGTCTACTATTATTCTATAAATAGTAGTAGTCAGATTGTATTTAATTTACTTGATCATAATATATCGATGACAAATATGATAGCTAGTTCCCGAAGAACTGGACATTGAGTCCTAGTTCCCGAAGAACTAGCATTTGAATCTATATCTCTATTCTCTTGATCTCTATATTCTTCTCTATTTTTAACATTTTTGGTTTTTTTGTTTTGTTTTTTGTTTTGCCACAAACAACGTTGCTTAGTCGCAGTTTATGAAAAAGAAGAAGAAGAAGAAGTAGAATTTTAAATTAAATAAACTTTTGAAAAACTACATTTTATTAAGAAATAATGTTTTAATTGTAAAAATCAACTTATTTGTATAACATCCAGAACTATCCAAACTCCCTCTCCAACTATCAATTTCATCATCTTGTGTTCCTCCCGTAATTGGATAAGGCCCAATTCCTTGTCCAATAAACCAAACTAAGCACATGGAAGTGCATGGAACCGATGGAAGTGCATGGAACCGATGGAAGTGATTGCTCTTATATTTTGTCGTGCACCAACTTTGGTGAATTTAGGAACATATTGAAAAATCAATGAGGTAGCCGTTACTAAACTCATTGCTCCGTTACCGGGTGCAATGAGTCAATGATCAAGAGGCTCCTGGGATAAAATTTAAGATGATTAAATTAAAAGTCCTAATTTGCAAGCTCCTTCTATAAATTTCTCGCTCTTAAAAGATCCCTCATTTCCCATGAATAAAGCCTATCTTTGCCTGATCCACATGTTTTTCCTTTTACCTTTTAACTGTCATTATGTTGCAATTTCGGCAAGTATACCGACTCGTACAAGTAATAAAGAGATGAGAGGGATATCGTTCCCACGAGGACTGTGACAAGTACTAGCACGTACCAATTCAACTACTATCTAACCGGCAATTTAACAATTAAGATAAACAAAATAAAAGGAAAAAGTTCTTTTGGGATTTTTGTCAAACACTTGGAATGCAGAAAAAGAGACTCTTCAAATATGAAAGATGTTGGGATTAAACTTCACTAAACCTTAGTCTCTGCAATACCAGGACCACCAATCCAGTTTATGCTTCAAATATTAAAATCAACCAACAAGATTACTCAAGCCCTAATTCCTTAGATGATAAGAGCCTAAATCCCCTAATTAAACCCTAATTCCTTAGGTGGCCTTGATGAGCCTCTGTTTGACTGGTTTTATAACTGGTAAAGACCTTGGCTTTGTGCTAATTTTATATCATTTTCACCCAAATTAGACTTGATTGTCCTTAAGTAATATTTTGAGTCTGTAAAGTATTTTTAGGTTAATTTAGTTGATTTAGAGTGAAATAAAATACTTATGCTATTTTCTTGTTTTCAGGTAATAAAAAGGAATAATTCTGGTCTTTCGCCCCGCGAAGATGCTCTCGCCCCGCGAGTCACCAAGCCCAGAAAGTCAGAAACGATCACGGTTTACCCGTGTTGAAGATCACGGCTGTGGCAGTTTTGAAGTTGAAGCGTTCGCCTCGCGAGCATCCATTCGCCCCGCGAGCTTGGAAGTCAGAAAACATCACGATTGGCCCCTGATATTCATAACGGGCGTAACCGAAGACTCTTCAGTTCCTCGCCTCGCGAAGGTTTGTTCGCCTCGCGAGAATACCAAAGGTTGCAGACTGTTCGCAAGATTCGCGTCGCGAGAGAGGCTTCGCCTCGTGAGAAAGCTGATTCCAGAAATTGTATTTAAGCGTTTTAGACAGAACTGAAGAGAGTTAGTCAGAGTTAGCCAGTTTTGGCTAGTCTTAGGCTGTAGTAGTAGTAGTTTCCAGTAGTTTATTTTCTTTTCTTTTGTACTTATGTCTATAATGGAGAGCTAGTCTCCTAGATTAATCTACTGGGATTGGTTTCAATTACACTTGAGGTTCTGGATTTCCTATTTGAATTGCTATTCCTTTTCATTACTGTTCTATATGTTTCTGTTTACTTAATTCAGATATGTATAGGATTAGTATTGATTTATTTCAATGATTGTATGTTCCTATATATAATCGCGTTTGCTTAATTCGCGTGTGTTCAATCATGTCCGCTTAGTTCATGAGTGCTTCACCCCGTTTGCTTAATTCGGGAATAGGAATATATGTCTCGTAGTATTGATTTCGCTTGTAAATTGGTGCTACAATCGGAAAGGGTTTAGAATCTGCTTAGGGCTTGGATTTGCATGAACCAATGATAGTGGGAAACCGAGAACAGTAGGTTAATCGTCTTTAGTTTATTTACTATTCTCTTTAACTGCTTTGTCTTTCTGTTTGTTTTTCTTTATTTAATTTCATATCCAAACAAACCTCCCCCCAAATCTGACTTTTACTGATTTTCTGTTAATAACGACAACACCTAAGAGTCCTTGAGAGACGATATCCGAGTTGTCGCTCTATACTACATTATTTTAATAATCGCTCGTTCTTTTTGGCACGTGGCGACAGCGCGTTCAAAAATTGGCGCCGTTGCCGGGGACTCTGGTTTGTTGTTATTAGCAGAAAATAAAATTAAAAAAAAAACTTTTTGCTTTGCTGAATTAGTTTTGTCTGCTTTGTCTGGTTGTGAATTTTAGCACCCCCATGGATAATCACATATATGGTTACATACCTAATGTTTACTATGAACCACCACCATGCATATATTTTCCTGATTTTATTGGTTTATCGCACTGGTTGCCAAGGTTTAGTGGTTTTGCAGGTGAGAATCCGCAGGAGCATCTGATGGAATTCCAGATTGCTTGTTCTATAATGCTGAGACCTGCAGGAATAACATAAGACCACATCAAGATGGAAGCTTTCCAGTTCTCACTTGAAGGAACTGCAAGAGATTGGTTGTATTGTCTTGATGAGAATTCCATCTCAAGCTGGTTTGATTTGAAGGAACCCTTCCTGTTTAGATACTATCCTAGCCAAGTGACCACCTCTGCACCTTCCGAACCTTCACAGAGCACCTTGGATGAGATTGCTTGTATGCTACAACAAATGGCTGAGAACACTCAACGGATGATGGAAGAGAACAATCAACGGTTGGCACAACAAATTCTTGAATTACAACAGAGGATGGAGGCTGAATATCAGAGGGGAGAAGCTGAATCTCAGAAGTTGGCCATGCAAATTGATCAAATAGTTGCCAACTCGGCCGCAATGCTAACTCCACAGCCACTTGAAGAACATACAGATTCACAGATAGCTATTCCTGAAAATACTTCTGATGATGATTGTGATAATGTTTCTGTTGATGATGAATTGTGTGTTGAATCCCCTGATTCTAATTCATGTGCTGATTGTTATTGTGATGGCACTGCTTTGTGTATAGTCTGTTATGCAGCTTTATTCTGTTCAGGAAATAAAGAAAATGAGGATCAGGAGGATCAGGAGGACATCTGCTCCCCCGTGCCTGAAGATGATGAAGAACCTTTGGGAGTAGATGATTCAAGTACATCAAATGCATGTGTTGAGAGTAATGGGGTGGATGAATTAATTGCTGAATTTCCAGACATTCAGAATTTTTCTGATTCATTTTATTGTGATATATGTACTGACTCTACTAACTCTAACTTTTGTGTGGTGTGTGCTGAAATTTCTGCGTGTATAGCAGGTGATAACTTTGTTAGTGCAGTGGATGAAAACCTTGCAGAAGTTGAAGCAGCACTAGTAACCCCAGCTAACTGTTTGCCACCTCCCCCTGAGGAGCCACTAGTGATGGAGTTTAAAGCTCTGGATTTTGCACCCTTGGATTTCGCACCATGGCCAGTCCAAGAGATTGAACCCCGATTCTATTGGGAGGATTTTATTGAGAAAGAGGTCAACCTTGACCCAAGAGGGAGTGAGAAGTCCGCCGCACTTGGCGAGGTTACCATAACTATCAAGCACTCATCTCCATATAAAGGCTGCAAGTTAGGGAAGCATGGAATGAGCTTCCAGTCTTTGTCCATCACTTGGGCATTATGCTGCATACTATGGGATCCGGGAGGATCGTTTCACAATTTGAGCATCCCGTGGCCATTGTATCACAGACAATGGGATCCAAGCGGAAGCATCCTACACTGCCACTTGATCAGGGAGTTCCCTTTCCTTTCCCTCACTCTGATTGTATTGTTATGTTGTTTCATTGGGGATAATGTATATTTTAAGTGTGGGGGAGGGAACTAGTTGTAGTTTTTGTTTTGTTTGTTTTCTTTTCTTTTTTTTTGAATAAAGCTCCTGAATAATTTGAGAAGCTCAGGAGTTGTGTTTGAGTCTTGTGTTGGCAAGTTTATTGGATTTGGTTGAATTTGCATAGATGGATTGCATGTTAATTGTTGACTGTTCCCCCTAGGACTTGAAAAATTTGAAAAATTGAATTTTGATCCCCATATGATTGAAAACTGAACTTTGAGATTTTATTATGATGGCATGATTTATGATAAGTTTGGGGTGATAGGAAGCACACACTAGGGATAGAATCTCTTTCAAATAATTTGCAAAAAAATGTCCAGGTGAGGTTTTGAGCCTCCAACATGTTTTTGACTGTGTGAAAATCACTTTTTAAGTTGCACTTTCCTGAGTTTGCTTGAATCTCTTTTTGGTTTGCATGATTATGTGTTTGCTTCAAATGATTTAGGCATTTTCCTTGTAAATAGCTACTTAGCCTAAAATAACCATCCCTAATGCATGTTCCCTAGTTAGCCCCATTGAGCCTAATTAGCCTATTAATTCTTGATAACCTAATGTTATAAGCCCAAAAATATGGAAAACCATGTTAACCCGATCTTAGGATTAGGAGAGCGTGTAATATTAGAATGGGTGCAAGAAACTAAGTTTGGGGTGGCTACAAGGTGTAATATGTTGTTTGGGATTGGAAAAAAAAAAGAGAAAAAAAATATACAATAAAAAGGATGGAGCCAAAGGCTTGTAGAAAAATATTGGAAAAAAAGAAAAGTGAAAAAAAAAGTATTAGAAAATAAGAGGTTGTAGTCACCCAAGGCATAAAGAAAAATGAGAAAAGGAACTTGAGTGGAATTTCAAGGTGTAAATAATGTTCATGCTCTCTTAGTTCCTAGGGTCTTCAGCCTAGTTCTTTTGTATATCCTACCCTTAGCCAGGCCCCATTACAGCCCATAAAAGACCTTTTGATGTTGCTTGCATGTTTTCTGTGGGAATCATTTTGAGATGAAAATCAAATTTATGGGAAGTGCTCTTAAAAGTGAAACTGAGTGAAATGTTGATAGCCTGACACAAACTGAGCGATTGAGTGAACATAAATTTCCCTTGTGAGGAAGGCAGTTGTTTGAATTTGGTGATCTCCCTTTTGTGTGTGACTTGGATCCCCTGCTTAGATTAATGAGTGTTTGAATGATGAAATTCTCAATTGTTTAGAATATATGATTGTGGGGATTACTTTGCTTGAAAGGGGGGAACATTGGAAGAAAAATTCTTTTGAAATATCGCTTGAAATTTGTGCAAGGTTGATTGAATCCTTAAGCTTGCCATGTTTTGCCTGTCTTGAGTCTTTTTAAGTTTTTTAAGTTTTAGTTTGCTTGGGGACAAGCAAAGTTTAAGTTTGGGGTATTTTGATGAGCCTCTGTTTGACTGGTTTTATAACTGGTAAAGACCTTGGCTTTGTGCTAATTTTATATCATTTTCACCCAAATTAGACTTGATTGTCCTTAAGTAATATTTTGAGTCTGTAAAGTATTTTTAGGTTAATTTAGTTGATTTAGAGTTAAATAAAATACTTATGCTATTTTCTTGTTTTCAAGTAATAAAAAGGAATAATTCTGGTCTTTCGCCCTGCGAAGATGCTCTCGCCCCGCGAGTCACCAAGCCCAGAAAGTCAGAAACGATCACGGTTTACCCGTGTTGAAGATCACGGCTGTGGCAGTTTTGAAGTTGAAGCGTTCGCCTCGCGAGCATCCATTCGCCCGCGAGCCTGGAAGTCAGAAAGCATCACGATTGGCCCCTGATATTCATAACGGGCGTAACAAAAGACTCTTCAGTTCCTCGCCTCGCGAAGGTTTGTTCGCCTCGCGAGAATACCAAAGGTTGCAGACTGTTCGCAAGATTCGCGTCGCGAGAGAGGCTTCGCCTCGCGAGAAAGCTGATTCCAGAAATTGTATTTAAGCGTTTTAGACAGAACTGAAGAGAGTTAGTCAGAGTTAGCCAGTTTTGGCTAGTCTTAGGCTGTAGTAGTAGTAGTTTCCAGTAGTTTATTTTCTTTTCTTTTGTGCTTATGTCTATAATGGAGAGCTAGTCTCCTAGATTAATCTACTGGGATTGGTTTCAATTACACTTGAGGTTCTGGATTTCCTATTTGAATTGCTATTCCTTTTCAGTATTGTTCTATATGTTTCTGTTTGCTTAATTCAGATATGTATAGGATTAGTATTGATTTATTTCGATGATTGTATGTTCCTATATATAATCGCGTTTGCTTAATTCGCGTGTGTTCAATCATGTCCGCTTAGTTCATGAGTGCTTCACCCCGTTTGCTTAATTCGGGAATAGGAATATATGTCTCGTAGTATTGATTTCGCTTGTAAATTGATGCTACAATCGGAAAAGGTTTAGAATCTGCTTAGGGCTTGGATTTGCATGAACCAATGATAGTGGGAAACCGAGAACAGTAGGTTAATCGTCTTTAGTTTATTTGCTATTCTCTTTAACTGCTTTGTCTTTCTATTTGTTTTTCTTTATTTAATTTCATATCCAAACAAACCTCCCCCCAAATCTGACTTTTACTGATTTTCTGTTAATAACGACAACACCTAAGAGTCCTTGAGAGACGATATCCGAGTTGTCTCTCTATACTACATTATTTTAATAATCGCTCGTTCTTTTTGGCGCGTGGCGACAGCGCGTTCAGGCCTAATTAGTGAATTTGCATTAAGAGTAGGGATTACACGATTACTAATAAACCAAAATCCATTCCTAGATGCAAGGTTTACTAGGTGATTAATTCCAGATCAAGAATTGATAAGAACGTCCCCATTGTAAATCAAATCTCAAAATCAATTCATGGATGATCAGACCACAAAAAGCATTAAGCAAAGGAATTAAACACTAATAGAGAAACATAAACACAGATTAATCAATCAAGGCAAATACATGAGGTTCAGTTTAGCTACATCTAATCCCAACAAAAGGGAGTTTAGCTACTCATGATAAAGGAAACTACAAAAGAGAAAGAGAGAAGAGATGAAGAAGACTCCATGAAGAATCCTCCAATCTTCTTCCAGTCCAAGAGCAGGGAAAACGTCCCTTTTTAGGGTTAGAATCGCCTCCAGCCGCCATCCTCCAAGTCTTCCTAGGGTAAAAATGCTCCTAGGGTGAAAATCCCTCTGAGAAGATCCGTCTGTTCTGCCCAAAGGCCCTATTTATAGATTAGGCACGCGTCACGGCCGTGATGGCCATCACGGCCAGGCCGTGACGTGTTCTGCCTTGGGTGCGCTTTCAAATTTTGGTCTGTCACGACCGTGACACTCATCACGGCTAGGCCGTGATAGCTTCTGCCTTGAACGTTGCTTCACCAAATGGTCTGTCACGACCGTGATGGGCATCACGGCTAGGCCGTGATGGCTTCTGACTTTTGCCTTCAGCTCTGCTTGATCAAGGCCGTGATGGTCATCACGGCTAGGCCATGATGGGCTCTGTTTGACTCATTTTCTTCACTTTCCAAGCCCCATCTTCATCCAAGCTCCATCATGGTTGATTTTGAGCATTTTATCTTTAATTTCTACAAAACAACACCACAAAACCGCCTCACCCGTTCCAAGGGAAAAACTAACAAAAATCAAAGTAAAATTGCCTAAACTATATGAAAATGCATGCAAAAATGTACATGAAATATGAGGTGGAATCACACTCATCAAATCACCCCAAGCTTATTCATCTGCTTGTCCTCAAGATATCGCTAAGGCCAGAAGATATAAATAATCAGAGCATGGATAGTGAATTCTACCATAAGCTTGACTATCAACCAAATCTCTACTTTATTGATGAAAACAATTAAGAATCAAGAGGTCTTTTGCTTTGGTCGTAACGGGACCATGGGATTAATCGTTAGGTGGGGAAATCAAGAAAAGGAAATTTCAAGAAGGCTAAACACAATACCAAGCATTGCAAAGCATGACACCTTCTAAAATACCTTTTTGGGTTTTGATTCATTTTTCCACCTTTCTTTCTTTCTTTTTATTTTATTTCTCACTTCCTTTTGTCATCCCCTTCTCTATTTTTTTTTTGAAGGGGAGATTTTCAATTCAAGAGAAATGTTTTTCTAGCTTTCTCATCCCATACTTTTTTCAAACTACCTTTTTACCCTTTTATGCGATACTTTAGAAGGGCTCCTACCAAGCATTATTCAACAAAATATCTCATGGTACCAAGAAAAGTATTTTATTCTTTCAGGCTCAAACTTGGGTAACTAAAGGGTAGCATTTAGTCAATCAAAGCTCAGAAGACCGGAAAAATACCTAGTGCCTCAATCATTTTCAAAAATGTTTTCAAAAATTTTCAAGCTTCAAAAGGGTTTCAAGTCAAGTTCTAGAGAATACAATCCAAGAGGAATGGAACACTCTATCACAAAGAATGGGATAGATTAATTTAGTGAGTACCCCTTTTTGGCTCAAAAATCACACATTTAGTAATTCAAAAATCAATTAGAAACACAAATCTACAGAACCACATGCTAATTATCAACTATCACAGATCATCTCAAGCATTTTTATTTGTAGCCTTATCACAAGAATAAAAAATTGGGTTCAAAAATACGCTATCTCAATTTATTTGGCACTAAGTTCTCACAATTGAATGTATAATCTAAGCAAGGGGCAATCTAGTCACGGCTAGGTCGTGATGCTCTCTGATCTTCAGGGTCCTCTCATCACGCCCGTGATGGGTATCACGGCTGGGCCGTGATCCTTTCTGATCTTCATGGCTGGCTCATCACGGCCGTGACCAGTGTCACGGCCTGGGCATGATGACTTCTGCTTTATTTGTCCTTCCCTTTTTGCTCTCCCTTCCTTCAGAACCTGAAAATACTTGACAAATCTATTAATCTATGATCTTATTACTCTTGATCTTCTCAAATTATTCAAGAGTTAAATTCAAAAACAAATGGAAAATGAAAAGAAAACTTGGGTTGCCTCCCAATAAGAGCTTCTTTAACGTCACTAGCTTGACAGGCCTAGGATCCTCCTCCCGGATCCCATGGATTATGGGAAAAGTATAAAAGTATGTGTTGGTGTTAAAATAACACCCTTAATATTAATGTCACGAAATATTTTGAATGAGCAAATAAAATGATAAAAAGAACAGTCGCTGGGCGATTTATGAAAGTGTGTAGGGTACTTGATTTTGTAAAAAGAGAGATGTGGGGATGTGTTAATTCTCGATCATGGCAAACGTTCGTATATATACTGAAAGAGTAGTTAGATGAAGAAAGAGGAAAAGAAGAAATGATCAAAGGGGGATATCACAAAAGAGGGAAAGGGGCAGATCTTCGCCCATGGGAATAGAGAAAGTGAATAGTAAAGCTTTTGCTTTCTCTCTCTTTCTTCTTTTCTTCCTCTCATGAATTAGTATTTAGTATTGCTTGGCCCCTGTTACTTGTAGTTTGCGCTACCAATCTCCACTCTTCACTGCCATCCAAACATTGAAGAATAATTTCGAAGGCTCTGTTTTATTTTTAATTTTAAAAATATTCTGTTTTAATGGGATTTTGGGTTGATAGTGCAAGTCGTTATTGTATGGTTGTAAAAAAAAGTTAGGAAAATGTTCTTTTTTATTTATTTACATTTTAAATATAACATTTATGTTCTGACATGGGTTTCGAAGGTTGGTTTCCGAGTTGGAATCGACTTAGGGATGACAATTTGTACCCTATCCGTTGGGTACCCATAAAAATTGCCCATAATGGGTAGGGTAATTACCCGTACAATGGACAAGGGTTCGGGTATGGGTAATTACCCGTAAATTTGAATGAGTGCGGGTGCGGGTATGGGTACTATGGTACCCACCATACACGCACATATGTATATGTATATATAATTATTTTTTATTTTTTTATATTACTAATATATATAATTTTAACTATAATATAAATTTTAAAACCAAAATTAATCTAAAGATTCCTAGCATTCTAAACCTAGTTGCATCTATAATTCCTTTTTGGATTTTTTATTTATTTAAATATTTTTTATTTGTAAAATTTATTTGTAGATTTGAAAGACCTTTGAATCGTTTTTTAATTGTTATAACTTTATTTTATTATTTATTGCTCTTTTACTGTTAAAGTGCGGGTAACGAATGCAGGTACGAGTACTTAAGCACCCAGAGGGTATGTGTAAGGGTACTAAAGTTGTTACCCACGAGGGTATGGGTCCGGGTATGGACAATTTTTTCAAACGTGGGTATGGGGACGGGTACTATAGTACCATACCCAAACCCTACCCATTGTCATCCCTAAATTGTCTGGGGGCTCTCATGGCGAAAGGAAGGTACTCTCATACCCAAGCCAGTCGGGTTCTCAACATGTATGAGTAGTGTATGAAAAAGATGTGACTATCTAGAGGGGGTGGTTCTTATCATAGCATTAGTGAGCCATTATGAGTAATTAAGGATATCATTAATGTGTGTGAATACAAAGTCGTTATCAATTTATGACCATTTGTGGTGCTTGTATTGCATCGACCCTTAATGTTACAAGATAATCGACCTTGGTCTCCTCTGCCTTGTTGACTAGTCTGGAATGATCCTAGTCCATCTGTCCTCGACTTGTGCTTGGGTCGAGGTCTGGTCCATGTATCAACAAAAAGTCCCTCAATCTTCGAGTAGTTTTACAACGATGGATCTTAAAAGGAAAGTGAGTCCGAGCTGCCCCAAGATCTGAGTTGTTTTACAATGATTAGATTAAAAGGAAAGCAAGCCCGAGTCGAGGTTCAATCCGTGTAGTAACAGAAGCCCCCCAAGCTCCGAGCTGTTTTATAGCGATGGAGCTTAAAATGAAAGTGAGTCCGAGCCGAGGTCCAATCGGTGTAACAACAGAAATCTCTCAAACTCCGAGCTGTTTTACAGTGATTGAGCTTTCATGGAAAGTGAGACACCCCGTTGTCTGACTAAATTAATCCTAATTAACTAAGCCTTAATCCGTTGTATTAACGTTAGCGTGATTATACATACGAAAATAAATTAATTTGCGGAAGGGATAAAATTAAATTCGTTTAAAACATGCACATCGGAATAAAACACACATCAGCTATATATGTATAATAAGTACGTCTATCACCCAAGCACGATAAATCCCAACAAAGGGATCCTAGGTTTACTAAAATATACAAACACTATCAAACTAAAACTGGACATAATACATAAACTGCTCACAGAAAACATGAGAAAAGTCCTAGAGCTACCCAGCCCGCCTCTCAAAATACATCCAAAATACAAAATAATCTCACAGAGGCACATGACCTAGCAGGCGCATCTAACAGAACCATATCACTGACGATATGGGCGCCTAGAGCTCCCCTCTCCCTTTCCATAGGTGCGCCGGTAGACTCTGTCGTATCGGGTCCTCGGCTCCCAAACCGACTTATCACTGCTCATGACGACGCGTCGGCAACGATAGTGATACATCGTCTAGACACTCTGATGCCTCCGACCCCTCTGCACCATACCAACATGGCTACTCGCCACTGAGTGGTTCACCATGTTCCCCATGTCGTCAGGAAACTCTCTCTGACGAGGTGGATACCACATCCCTGAAAAGGGTAACCTCTGTGAAATACGATACGGGCCGTCCAAGTGAAAGTAAGGACCATCTCCCAACCGTATGTAGAAACTAACTAGGCCGACGTACGTCATGAAGAATCATGAGTGGTCGACCTGCCATCCACGATCATTATGGTAGACGATCTCAACATCGCCTAGTATCGGGATCCGGGGAGGGATCCTCTGCAGATAGTGCCTCGTCTGGTAACCCAAATCCTCCACCGTCTCCGTCCTGCTGGCGCTGCTCCTCTCTCGGTTTTACATGCAGAAAAATATAGAGTAGAAGGGAGATAAGCAACAATACATAGTCATAAAAATGGGGATGGGGACACATAGAACAATAATCACATATACATATAACACATACAACAAGTAATGGGCAACCATCTTCTGAATCAAGCCAACACAGTTCATCCTCAAGTTCACTTTCAGATCAATCTTCTAATGAGTCTCACTCCTATGCATGTCGGACGATATCTCTCATCTGGGTCTTAACCCCGAGATATTCCCTTATCAAGCCTATTCGCTTAGGGAACATCAGCTAGTTTGTCTGGGCAACTTTTCCGCTCGCTGTGACCCATAAGAGTGCATCTCTCTGTGAGCTCAGCTCCATCAGAGGTATCTGGGTCACTTCGGATAGTCAACCTTAGACATGGATACTCAGGGTAAAGTCGAGATAACTAGGCACTATGTTTGACGGATCTTGGCAAGTATACCAAGTCGTACAAGTAGTAAAGTGGTAAGAGGGATATCGTTCCCACGAGGACTGAGACAAGTACTAACACGTAACAAATCAACTACTATCTAAGCGTATATTTGGATGGAAGGGAGCTCAATATCAAATACCAAGCCCAACAAGATTTAAAACCTAAAATAAACAAAATAAGAGGAACAAGTTCTTTTAGGATTTTTATCAAACACTTGGAATGCAAAAGAAGGGATTCTTCAAATATGATGAAAGATGTTGGGATTAAACTTCACTAAACCTTTGCCTCATGCAATACTAAAACCACCAATCCAATTTATGCGTCAAATATTAAAATCAACCCACAATATTACTCAAGTCCTAATTCCTTAGATGACAAGAGCCTAAATCCCCTAATTAGACCCTAATTCCTTAGGTGACCTAATTAATGAATTTGCATTAAGAGTAGGGATTACACGATTAATAATAAACAAAAATCCATTCCTAGATGCAAGGTTTACTAGGTGATTAATTCCAGATCAAGAATTGATAAGAACTTCCCAATTGCAAATCAAATCTCAAAACAATTCATGGATGATCAGACCATAAAAAGCATTAAGCATAGGAATCAAACACTAATAGAGAAGCATAAACATAGATTAATAGATCAAGGCAAATACATGAGATTCGGTTTAGATACATATAATCCCAACAAAAAGGGAATTTAGCTACTCATAGTCATAGAGAAAGCCAAAATAAAAGAAATAGGAACAAAGGAGAGAAGAAACTCCATGGAAACTTTCCACAGCCGTCACAGCCGCTCCTGGTTCAGAGAAAACGTCCTCTTTGGGTAAAAAGTCCCCATTATGTTCTGCCCAGATGCCTATTTATAGATTAGGGAAGCCCAATCACAAATTCGGATCCAAATAATGCGCGTCACGACCGTGATGGCCATCACGGCCAGGCCGTGACGGGTTCTGCCATGGGCGCTTCTTCAATTTTTGGTTTGTCACGGCCGTGACACTCATCACAGCTAGGCCGGTATCAGTTCTGCCTGTTGAGGGTCTGGTTCAGCTGACATGTCACGGTCGTGATGGGTATCACGGCTAGGCCGTGACCAGTTCTGACTTTTGTCTTCTTTTCTTTTCAGTTTTGCTTGATCATGGCCGTGATGGTCATCACAGCTAGGCCGTGATGGGCTCTGTTTGGCTTATTTTCTTCATTTTTCAAGCCCCATCTTCAAGCAAGCTCCATCATGGTTGATTTTGAGCATTTAATCCTTAATTTCTGCAAAACAACACCACAAAACCGCCTTACCAGTTCCAAGGTAAAAACTAACAAAAAATAAAATTAAAATTGCCTAAACTATATGAAAATGCATGCAAAATGTAAATGAAATATGAGGTGAAATCACACTCATCAAATCACCCCAAGCTTAAGACTTTGCTTGTCCTCAAGCAATCACCAAGGCCAGAAGATATAAATAATCAGAGCATGGTTAGTGAACCAAGAACCCGAGTAACTAATCCAAGTAACAGGCATTTTCAAATAATTCACCAAGAGACAATCGATTTCAAGTCCAATTAGAAGCTTTGGTTTCCTAGACTCATATTCTCACTGATTCGGGCACTCTTTCTCACCTCACTCAAGTGTTTAAGGATATATGACAATTCGCTCAGTTTCCTCAAGGAATGAATTCTACCATAAGCTTGACTATTAACCAAATCTCTACTTTATTAATGAAAACACATAAGAATCAAGAGGTCTTTTACTGTGGTTGTAACGGGGCCATGGGATTAATCGTTAGGTGGGGAATTCAAGAAAAGGAAATTTCAAGAAGGCTAAACAAAATATCAAGCATTGCAAAGCATGACACCTTCTAAAATACCTTTTTGGGTTTTGATTCATTTATCCACCTTTCTTTCTTTCTTTTTATTTTATTTCTCACTTCGTTCTGTCATCCCCTTCTCTATATATATATATATTTTATTTCTTTCTTTCTTTCTTTTTTTGAAGAAGGGGAGATTTTCAATTCAAGAGAAATATTTTTCCAACTTTCTCATCCCATACTTTTTCAAATTACCTTTTTACCCTTTTGTGCAATACTTTAGAAGGTCTCCTACCAAGCATCATTCATCAAAATATTTCAAGGTACTAAGAAAAGTATTTTATTCTTGCAGGCTCAAAAATCAGGCAACTAAGGGGTAGAATTTAATCAATCAAAGGTCAGAAGGCCGGAAAAATACCTAGGTCCTCAATCATTTTCAAAAATGTTTTCAAAAATTGTTAAGCTTCAAAACGGTTTCAAGTCAAGTTCTAGAGAATACAATCCAAGAGGAATAAAACACTCTATCACAAGGAATGGGGTAGATTTAGTGAGTACCCCTTTTTGGCTCAAAAATATCACAATTAGTAGTTCAAAAATCAATGAGAAACACAAATCTACGGAACCACATGCTAATTATCAACTATCAACGATCATCTCAAGCATTTTTTTATTTGCCGCCTTATCACACGAATAAAAAAAATTGGGTTCAAAAATTTACTATCTCAATTTATTTGGCCTAAGTTCTCACAATTGGATGCATAATCTAAGCAAGGGGCAATCTAATCATGTTATCATGCAAAACTATGCCTATATGAATGCAACATGAAAAATGCAAAAATTCAAAAATTTGCAAAAATACCCCTACCCCAAGCTTAAAAACTTACATTGTCCCCAATGTAAATAATCAAGTCGGAGAGAGGAGAAAAATGTAACAACTCACCGAGGTGGTAGCGGGTGTTGGCTCACATGCCTGGTCAAAAGGATGATGGAAAATGTGTCACGGCCGTGATGCTCATCACGGGCAGGCCGTGATCAATTCTGGTCCATAGGAACTGGCCTGTCACGGCCGTGACTTCTATCACGGCTAAGCCGTGATACTCTCTGATCTTCAGGGTCCTTCTCATCACGCCCGTGATGGATATCACGGCTGGGCCGTGATCCTTTCTGATCTTCTCATTAAGCTGATCACGGCCATGACCACTATCACGGCCTGGGCGTGATGAATTCTGCTTTTATTTGTCCTTCCCTTTTTGCTCTTTCTTCCTTCTTACCCTGAAAACACTTAACAAATCTATTAATTTATGATCTTTTTCCTCTTGATCTTCTCAAATTATTCAAGAGTTAAATTCAAAAACGAATGGAAAAGGGAAGCGGGAAAGAAAACTTGGGTTGCCTCCCAAGAAGTGCTTAATTATGGTCTTAAGCTTGACCATACTTCTTTCAATCAACCGAGGTCAGCTGGGTGTAGAAGTTCAAGAACACTTCTCTTCCATGGGAGTCCTTCAAAGAGTCGATTCTGCTCATATGGCCAATTGCGCTTCCACTTTGCTCTTTTCACTCTGAGCTTCATGGTCTTACTCCCTCCCAGCGGAGGTTCTGTTTCCACATTATTAGCAACTCTAACTTCATCACCACTGGGTGCATCAGGATCCTTCTCCCCTTTCTCATCAAGATTTTCAATAGAATTCATAATTACCTTCTCAAGAGTAGAGGGGTGGTGCTGATGTGCAAAGACTTCTTCAGCCACTACAGCCACAATGTCCATGCGGAAACAATTCTCTTCATCACTCGGGTGATGCATAGCTTCAAATACATTGAAAATAACCTCTTCCTCTTGCACTCTGAGTCGAAGTTGGCCTTTTTGTACATCTATCAAAGCACGACCAGTTTCTAGAAAAGGTCTCCCTAATATAAGTGGAACTTCTGCATCCTCCTCCATGTCTAATATCACAAAATCCACTGGGAAGATAAACTTATCCACTTTAACCAAGACATCTTCCATAATACCAAGAGGACGCTTGATTGATCTATCGACTAGTTGCAATGCCATCCTTGTTGGTTTCACTTCACCACCTCCAAGCTTGTTCAAGATTGAAAGCGGCATCAAATTGATACTCGCCCCCAAGTCACACAGGGCCTTCCCAATAGCAACACTCCCAATTGTGCAAGTGATTGTAAAACTACCAGGATCTTTAAGCTTTGGAGGTAGCTTCCTTTGAAGTATCGCACTACATCCTTCCGTCAAGGCAACATTCTCATCTTCTTTAAATCTCCTTTTCTTCGTAAGTAACTCCTTCATAAACTTTGCATAAGTTGGCATTTGCTCTAGCGCTTCAGCAAAGGGTATGTTGATTTGTAACCTCTTAAAGATGTCAAGAAATTTGGCAAATTGCTCTTCCTTCTCCTTCTTCTTGCTTAAGTGAGGATGTGGCAATTTTACATAAGAAGGTATCTCTTGAGGCTTGTCTCCATCTTTCAAAATCTGACTTTTACTCTTACTCAAAATTGAATCTTCATCCACTAACTTTTCTCTCTTGTCTTTTTCACTGTCTTTTTCTTCTTCCTCTATTACACCATCTTTGCCTTTTTCCTCGTTTTTCGCTCTTTTTTCAGCACTCAACTCAATTTTTTCGGCAACTCTCTTATTTTTCAACAAAGGCTCACTACTCACTTTCTCAAGACTTTTACCACTCCTCAAAACAACAGCCTTACAATGCTCTTTAGGATTTATTTGAGTATTACCTGAAAAACTGCAGCTAGATTGTTCCGCTAGGTGCTTTGCAATTTGTCCAACTTGAACCTCCAAGTTTTTTATGGAAGCATCGGTGTTTTTCTGGTTTGACATGGACATTTGCATGAATTGATTGAGGGTGTTCTCCAAGATAGAAGTCCGGTCTTGAGGCGGTTGTGTAGGATGAGGCTTACTTGCTTGTCCGGCATCTTGTTTCCAACCAAAACTTGGTTTATTCCTCCACCCTTGGTTGTAATTGTTGGAATATTGGTTGTTACCTTGCCGTCCATAGTTCCCCATATAATTAGCTTCCTCATGGGAACTAGGTGTGGCCTCACAATTTCCATTATCATGTTCTCCTCCACAAAAATCACATATCATTACCTGTTGAGGTGGCATGGTGGTCCCTTGAATGGTTTGGAGTTGTTGTGGGAGTTGAGCTAGTTGCTTGGTAATGGACTCAAGTTGTTGTGTCATAAGCTTATGTTGAGCCAAAAGTTCAGTTTGTGAATCTAACTCCAACACTCCCTTTCTTGATGTGGTACCTCGGCCATGATGCATCAGATAGTCATTAGATGCCATAGCTTCTATCAAAGTCAATTCTTCCTCCGATGTCTTTGTGTTCATGGAACCTCCAGTTGAGGCATCCAACATAAGCTTGGTTGACGACCTCAATCCATTGCAAAATGTTTGCATTTGGATAAGATCATCAAACCCATGATTCGGACATCTTCGGAGCAAGTCTTTGAACCTTTCCCATGTGTCATGAAAAGTCTCACCCTCTTGTTGAACAAAGCTTGTGATATCACCCCGTGTCTTCACAAATCTTGAGGCGGGAAAGAACCTTGCAATAAATTTAGCCTCTAAGTCAACCCATGTAGTGATGCTCCCCCTTGGTTGAGATTGGAGCCAAGCCTTGGCTCTATCTCTTAGAGAAAAAGGAAACAACCTTAGGCGAATTGTATCATCGGTAGCACCATTTATCTTCACCGTATCACATAACTCAATGAAGTTGGAGACATGATTATTAGGATCCTCCTTCTCCATCCCGGCAAATTGATTTTGTTGCATCATATTCAGGAGAGCCGGATCTCAAAATTGTTGGAATTCACTGGGGGTCACACTTTGCTAGTGACATGCCAATTGACATTTGTATTGGCATAATCCCCAAGTGTCCTCTGTGGAACACCCTCACCATTTCCTGCCATCTCAAGTGGTGCTTGATGAACTTGTGAAGTGGAGGTCTCTTGTTCTCTTTCTTGTTGTGCTAATAACTTCCGCTGTCTTGCTTGACTCTGATTCTCCCTAGCCGTTCTTTCTATTTCAAGATCGTAGAGAAGTTGGTCAACTGGGATAGTACCTCGCATGCAAAAAAGCCTAGATACCAAGAATGTTAGCACTCAATGACAGCAAAGAGAAACAGATAATAAAACAAAAAAATAAAATAAAATTGTGCTTAAATTAGTAATCGAAATGGGTATGCTAATATTGAAACTTAAGTCCCCAGCAACGGTGCCAAAAACTTGTTTGACGGATCTGGGCAAGTATACCAAATCGTACAAGTAGTAAAGACGTAAGAGGGATATCGTTCCCACGAGGACTGAGACAAGTACTAGCACGTAACAAATCAACTACTATCTAAGCGTATATTTGGATGGAAGGGAGCTCAAAATCAAATACCAAGCCCAACGAGATTTAAAACCTAAAATAAACAAAATAAGAGTAACAAGTTCTTTTAGGATTTTTATCAAACACTTGGAATGCAAAAGAAGGGATTCTTCAAATATGATGACAGATGTTGGGATTAAACTTCACTAAACCTTTGCCTCATGCAATACTAAGACCACCAATCCAATTTTTGCTTCAAATATTAAAATCAACCCACAAGACTACTCAAGTCCTAATTCCTTAGATGACAAGAGCCTAAATCCCCTAATTAGACCCTAATTCCTTAGGTGGCCTAATTAATGAATTTGCATTAAGAGTAGGGATTACACGATTACTAATAAATCAAAATCCATTCCTAGATGCAAGGTTTACTAGGTGATTAATTCCAGATCAAGAATTGATAAGAACTTCCCAATTGCAAATCAAATCTCAGAACAATTCATGGATGATCAGACCACAAAAAGCATTAAGCATAGGAATCAAACGCTAATAGAGAAGCATAAACATAGATTAATAGATCAAGGCAAATACATGAGATTCGGTTTAGCTACATCTAATACCAACAAAAAGGGAATTTAGCTACTCATAGTCATAGAGAAAGCCAAAATAAAAGAAATAGGAACAAAGGAGAGAAGAAACTCCACGGAAGCTTTCTACAGCCGTCACAACCGCTCCTGGTTCAGAGAAAACGTCCTTTTTGGGTAAAAAGTCCCCATTATGTTCTGCCCAGATTCCTATTTATAGATTAGGGAAGCCCAATCACAAATTCGGATCGAAATAATGCGCGTCACAACCTTGATGGCCATCACGGCCAGGCCGTGATGGGTTCTGCCATGGGCGCTTCTTCAATTTTTGGTTTGTCACGGCCGTGACACTCATCACAGCTAGGCCGTGATCAGTTCTTCCTGTTGAGGGTCTGGTTCAGCTGACATGTCACGGCCGTGATGGGCATCATGGCTAGGTCGTGACCAGTTCTGACTTTTGCCTTATTTTCTTTTCAGTTTTGCTTGATCATGGCCGTGATGGGCTCTGTTTGGCTTATTTTCTTCACTTTTCAAGCCCCATCTTCAAGCAAGCTCCACCATGGTTGATTTTGAGCATTTAATCCTTAATTTCTGCAAAACAACACCACAAAACCACCTTACCCTTTCCAAGGTAAAAACTAACAAAAAATCAAATTAAAATTGCCTAAACTATATGAAAATGCATGCAAAATGTAAATGAAATATGAGGTGAAATCACACTCATCACTCTATCGGGGTACACGACACATTAGGAGCTAACTAATGGTCACTGTGAGCCTCCGGAGTCCAGTTTTACATCCCCAAGGTCTCTTCACAGACCGGCCCCTCCATAATCCGTACTCGCACTCGAGTATAACTAACCTCGTATGACTCCCAATCATACGGCTCGCCACCTTGGCAAAATGCAGTGCAACAAACATCACTATAGTTAACACCGGAACCTTATCCATTTATATTCTCACAGCGGATGCCCATACATCCCCGACCTCAAAGCCGTCGTCTCATGGCTTTACCACGGTGTTAACTCTCAACTTATCCATATAGACATATATCCATCATACAATCAGCCAATACCCATTCTCACATATAAAATATTCATGTCAACATATTCAGCATATCAAGTATAGTAAAAATCGCAGATAATCATGAATCAATCACATAGCACAGCAACACGCATTTCAGACAACCTTAACCAGTGTAAAATCAACAACTTATAGTTGATAAACCTACAACCACTAAACCCATCATGACATTAAAATATTATTTTATTAGGGTTTAGCCATTGTTGATTATTCGACATCCTAGTAGGGCCTGGGGCACCCTACACACATGCATATATAATAATTACTCTACCCTTGCCTCCCCAACGATGTCGGTTACTTTCTCCCCACCTGAAGTGTCGTAGGCTAGCTTTAACGCAATGAAACGAGCCCACTCCTATACTCCTCAAATCTGCCACGCTTGGTTCACCACCCTCCAGGGCTCCAAAAATTCACCTAAACACATCATTGTGAAGCAGACATTACGTGTAATCTAAATCTTAAGACGGAATTGAAAATCGACAAACGGATTTAAAGATAACCTCAATACCGTCGCCGACGGCATTTCGACATAATAAGGGCATGGGTTTACCTTAGCCTAGATGAGAAAAGAAATATAGGATAATGAAGTAGACATCGTGAGGATCACAACAGTATAACTGGTTTCTCGATAGGATAAACAGATTGATCGGTATCGGCTCTGGAATTTCCTCTCACTCTCGCGGCCTCCTATTTCTTTATTTTTTTCTCTATTTTTTATGTGCTATTTCTTGCCCTTTTTCTAAGGTTACGTTGACTCATTGTTGGGATGAAATCTAGGCAAGTACACCCAGTTGTACAAGTAATAAAGAGGTAAGACGGATATCGTTCCCACGAGGACTAAGACAAGTACTAGCACGTAACAATTCAATTACTATCTAAGCGAACCTTTGGATGGAAGAGATCTCAATACTAAATACCAAGCCCAAGAGTTAAAATAAACAAAATAAAAGGAAAAAGTTCTTTTTGGGTTTTTGTCGAACACTTGGAATGCAGAAAAAGGTTCTTCAAATATGTGAAAGATGTTGGGATTAAACTTCACCAAACCTTAGCCTCATGCGATATCAAGACCACCAATCCATTTTATGCTTCGAATATTAAAATCAACCCACAAGATTACTCAAGCCCTAATTCCTTAGATGACAAAAGCCTAAATCCCCAAATTAAACCCTAATTCCTTAGGTGGCCTAATTAGTGAATTTGCATTAAGAGTAGGGATTACAGGATTACTAATAAACCAAAATCCATTACTAGATGCAAGGTTTACTAGTTGATTAATTCCATATCAAGAATTGATAATAACGTCCCCATTGCAAATCAAATCTGAAAATCAATTCATGGATGATCAGACCACAAAAAGCATTAAGCATAGGAATCAAACACTAATAAGAAGGCATAAACATAGATTAATAGATCAAGGCAAATACATGATATTCAGTTTAGATACATCTAATCCCAACAAAAAGGGATTTAGATACTCATAGTAATAAATAAAGCCAAAACCAGAGAAATAGGAACAAGGGAGAGAATGAACTCCATGGATGCTTTCCACAGCCGTCACAGCCGCCCCCTGGCTCAGAGAAGATGTCTTTTTAGGGTAAAAGTCGTTCTAGGGTTCCAAGTCTCCTCCTAGGTCCCCAGTTTCGTCTGTTATGATGCCTATTTATAGATTAGGCGCACGTCACGGCCGTGATGGCCATCACGGCCAGGCCGTGACGGGTTCTGCCATGGGCGCGCTTTCAATTTTTGGTTTGTCACGGTCGTGACACTCATCATAGCTAGGTCGTGATAGCTTCTGCCTTGAACGTTACTTCACCAAATGGTCTGTCACGACCGTGATAGGCGTCACGGCTAGGCCGTGACAGCTTCTGACTTTTTCCTTCTTTCTCTCCATTTATTGCTCGATCATGGCCGTGATGGTCATCACGGCTAGGCCGTGATGGGCTCTATTTGGTACATTTTCTTCACTTTTCAAGCTCTATCTTCATCCAAGCTCCATCATGGTCAATCTTGAGCATTTTACCCTTAATTCCTACAAAACAACACCACGAAACCGCCTTACCCGTTCCAAGGTAAAAACTAACAAAAATCAAATTAAAATTGCCTAAACTATATGAAAATGTATGCAAAAATGTACATGAATTATGAGGTGAAATCACACTCATCAAATCACCCCAAGCTTGTTCATTTGCTTGTCCTCAAGCAATCACTAAGGCCAGAAGAGATAAATAATCAGAACATGGATAGTGAACCAAGAACCCGAGTAACTAATCCAAGTAACAGGCATTTTCAAATAATTCACCAAGAGACAATCAATTTCAAGTCCAATTAGAAGCTTAGGTTCCCTAGACTCATATTCTAACTGATTCGGGCACTCTTTCTCACCTCACTCAAGTGTTTAAGGATATATGATAATTCGCTCAGTTTCCTCAAGGAATGAATTCTACCATAAGCTTGACTATCAACCAGATCTCTACTTTATTAATGAAAACACGTAAGAATCAAGAGGTCTTTTACTTTGGTTGTAACGGGGCCATGGGATTAATCGTAGGTGGGGAAATCAAAAAAAGGGAATTTCAGGAAGGCTAAACAAAATATCAAGCATTGCAAAGCATGACACCTTCTAAAATACCTTTCTGGGTTTCGATTCACTTTTCCACCTTTCTTTCTTTCTTTTTATTTTATTTCTCACTTTCTTTTTGTCATCCCCTTCTCCATATTTATATATATACATTTTTTTTTGATTTGGAGAAGGGGAGATTTTCAATTCAAGAGAAATATTTTTCTAACTTTCTCATCCCACACTTTTTTTAAACTACCTTTTTACCCTTTTTGTAATACTTTTAAAAGGTGCCATACCAAGCATATTTATCAAAGAAATTCAAGGTACCAAGAAAAGTATTTTATTCTTTTAGGCTCAAAATTGGGCAACTAAGGGGTAGCATTTAGTCAATCAAAGCTCAGAAGGCCGAAAAAATACCTAGTGCCTCAATCATTTTCAAAAATGTTTTCAAAAATTTTTAAGCTTCAAAACGGTTTCAAGTCAAGTTCTAGAGAATACAATCCAAGAGGAATAAAACGCTCTATCACAAAGAATGGGGTAAATTAGTTAGTACCCCTTTTTGGCTCAAAATCTCACATTTTAGTAGTTCAAAAATCAATGAGAAACACAAATCTACGGAACCACATGCTAATTATCAACTATCAAAGATCATCTCAAGAATTTTTATTTGTAGCCTTATCACAAGAATAAAAAAATTGGGTTCAAAAATTCACTATCTCAATTTATTTGGCACTAAGTTCTCACAATTGGATGGATAATCTAAGCAGAGGGGCAATCTAATCATGTGATCATGCAAAGCTATGCCTATATGAATGCAGCATGAAAAAAATGCAAAAATTCAAAAATTTGCAAAAATACCCCTACCCCAAGCTTAAAAACTTACATTGTCCCCAATGTAAATATTCAAGTCGGAGAGAGGAGAAAAATGGAACAACTCATCGAGGTGGTAGCGGGTGCTGGCTCACATGCCTAGTCAAAAGGAGGTTGGAAATGTGTCACGGCCGTGATGCTCATCACGAGCAGGTCGTGATCAATTCTGGTCCATAGGAGCTGGCCTGTCACGGCCGTGACCTCCATCACGGCTAGGCCGTGATAGCTTCTAATCTTCAGGGTCCTCTCATCACGCCCGTGATGGGCATCACGGAGGGACCGTGATCCTTTCTGATCTTCTCTGGTTAGCTCATCACGGTCGTGACCACTGTCACGGCCTGGGCGTGATGGCTGCTGACTTTATTAGTTCTTGCCATTTTTGCTTCTCCTTCCTTCTTACCCTGAAAACACTTAACAAATCTATTAAATTGTGATCTTTTTCCTCTTGATCTTCTCAAATTATTCAATAGTAAAAATCAAAAACAAATGGAAAAGGGAAAGAAAACTTGGGTTGCCTCCCAATAAGCGCTTCTTTAACGTCACTAGCTTGACGGGCCGGTGATCTCAAGGACATGAAGGCGAACAGCTGTGGTCAATCTCTCGATGTCACCACCCAAGTAGGCCTTGAGCCTTTGGCCATTGACTTTGAAGGTCGTTTTTGAAGTAGGATCCTCCACTTCTATAGCTCCATGAGATGAGACTTCTTTGACAATAAACGGTCCCGACCACTTAGACTTCAACTTGCCCGGAAACAATCTCAGCCGGTAATTGAATAATAAAACTTGTTGTCCTGACTGAAATGATTTCATCACGATCTTCTTGTCATGATAAGTCTTGACTCGCTGCTTGTAGATAGCTGCATTCTCATATGCATTAAGGCGCATCTCCTCTAATTCATGCAGCTGATGGACTCTTTTCTCACCCGCCAGAGTGGCATCAAAATTCAAGAACTTCAATGCCCAGAAGGCTCGATGCTCCAACTCTACGGGTAGATGACATGCCTTCCCATAGACCATCTGAAACGGAGATAACCCCAAAGAAGTTTTTAATGCAGTCCGATGAGCCCACAAGGTATCGTCAAGCTTCTTTGCCCAATCTTTTCTTGAAGTAGCCACATTTTTTTCCAGAATTCGCTTAATCTCCCGGTCGGAGACCTTCGTTTTCCCATTTGTTTGCGAATGATATGGGGATGCCACCTTATGCCTCACGTCATACTTGGTCAACACATTTTTCAGTTGTGAGTTGCAGAAGTGAGATCCCCCATCACTTATAAGGACCATTGGGACACCGAACCGGGCAAAAATGTTCTTTTTGATGAACTTAATCACTGTTTGTGCATCATTCTTCGGAGTTGCAACGGCCTCCACCTGTTTAGAAACATAGTCCACCACCACCAAGATATATTGATTGGAGAATGAAGGTGGAAGTGGACCCCATAAAGTCTATGCCCCAGCAATCAAATACTTCAACCTCCAATATGTTTTGCAGTGGCATCTCATCCCTTTTAGATATGTTCCCAGTCTTTTGGAACTTGTCACAACTCTTCACATGATTGTAAGAGTCCTTGAAGATTGAGGGCCAAAAGAGCCCAGATTGGAGGACCTTTGCAGCTGTCCTATCCCCATTGTAATGTCCACCATACGGAGAGTTATGGCAATGCCACAAAATACTCTTCGCTTCCTCTTGACTAACACACCTCCTCCATAAGCCATCCGGTCCAACCTTGAATAAAAATGGGTCATCCCACATGAAATGGTTGGCATCCCGGAAGAATTTTTTCTTTTGTTGCCAAGTGAGGTGCTCTGAAACAATGTTGGCTGCCTTGAAATTTGCCATGTCGGCAAACCATGGTCTCTCATGCACCAGAAATAAAGCCTCATCCGGGAACTCATCCCGAATGTCCTTTTCTTTTGCAGTAACCTCTTCATTCATTAACCGAGATAAGTGGTCAGCCACCACATTTTCACTGCCCTTTTTGTCCTTAATGACTAAGTCAAATTCCTGCAACAATAGAATCCACCTTATGAGTCTTGGTTTTGAATCTAACTTAGTCAACAAATATTTAATTGCAGCATGATCAGTAAAAATAGTGACTTGGGACCCAATCAAATATGAATAAAATTTTTCCAATGCAAACACTATGGCTAGCAACTCTTTTTCAGTTGTTGCATAATTTATTTGGTTCTCATTGAGAACCTTGCTAGCATAGTGAATGGCATGGAAAAACTTTTCCCTTCGTTGTCCCAAAACTGCCCCAACTGCGTAGTCACTGGCATCACACATTAATTCAAATGGAGACTCCCAGTTGGGTGCAACAAGAATGGGAGCGGTGATCAACTTTTCTTTCAAAATCTGAAAAGAAGTGAGACAAGCAGTATCAAACACAAATGGAGTGTCCTTGTTCAAAAGGCTACACGACGGCTTGGCTATCTTTGAGAAGTCTTTGATGAACCGCCGGTAAAAGCCTGCATGACCAAGAAAACTCCTCACACCCTTGACATTCACTGGTGGAGGTAGTTTCTCAATTACATCAATCTTGGATTTATCCACCTCGATCCCCTTAGCTGAAATCTTGTGCCCTAGCACAATGCCTTCCTGCACCATAAAATGACACTTCTCCCAATTTAAGACTAAATTGGTGTCCATGCACCTCTTTAACACAGCAGCAAGTCTAGACAAACAATTATCATAAGAGGAACCGAAAACAGAAAAATCATCCACAAAAACTTCAATGTATTTTTCTACCATATCAGAGAAAATGGAAAACATGCACCTTTGAAATGTTGCAGGCGCATTACAAAGACCGAAAGGCATCTTCCGATAGGCAAAAACTCCAAAAGGACATGTGAAGGCAGTTTTCTCTTGGTCTTCCGGGTTAACCGCAATTTGGTTATAACCCGAATAACCATCCAAGAAACAATAATAAGCTTGCCCGGCCAACCTCTCCAACATTTGGTCCATGAATGGAAGTGGGAAGTGATCTTTCCTAGTAGCTTGATTTAGCTTCCGGTAATCTATACACATTCGCCAACCGGTGACCGTTCTTGTTGGAATTAACTCATTCTTCTCGTTGTTCACGACGGTCACGCCACCTTTCTTGGGAACCACTTGTATCGGACTCACCCAAGCACTATCGGAAATTGGATAGATCATTCTAGCTTCAAGGAGTTTCATCACCTCCTTCCTTACCACTTCTTTCATTGTAGGATTGAGTCTCCTTTGCGGTTGGACCACCGGTTTAAATTCAGCCTCCATCCTGATCTTGTGCATACAAAATGTAGGGCTAATACCTTTCAAATCTAAGATGGACCATCCAATGGCCGTTTTATGCTCTCTAAGCACCCTTACAAGTTTCTCCTCTTCCAATTTGGACAATACATTGCTCACTATAACAAGATTTTTATCATTCTCACAAAGAAACACATATTTCAAGTGGGGAGGTAGAGGGTTAAGTTATAACTTGAGCTTCTCTTGGACTTCATCCTTTTTGAGCTCTTCTTGCTTAGTGTTGACAGCAAGTTGATTGGGTTGAGCTTCCAAATCACACAAACATTCCTCTATTTCCTTCTCCTCTTTCTCATCATGATTTTCAAGAGAATTCATAATTACCTTCTCAAGAGTAGAGGAGTGGTGCTGATGCTCAAAGACTTCTTTAGCCACTACATCCACAATGTCCATGCAGAAACAATTCTCTTCATAACTCGGGCGATGCATAGTTCAAATACAATGAAAGTAACCTCTTCATCTTGCACTCTGAGTCGAAGTTGTCCTTTTTGTACATCAATCAAAGCACGATCAGTTGCTAGAAAAGGTCTCCCTAATATAAGTGGAACTTTTGCATCCTCCTCCATGTCTAATATCACAAAATCCGCTGGGAAGATAAACTTATCCACTTTAACCAAAACATCTTCCACAATACCAAAAGGATGCTTGATTGATCTATCGGCTAGTTGCAATGCCATCCTTGTTGGTTTCACTTCACCACCTCCAAGCTTGTTCAAGATTGAAAGCGGCATCAAATTGATACTCGCCCCCAAGTCACATAAGGCCTTCCCAATAGCAACACTCCCAATTGTGCAGGGGATTGTAAAACTACCAGGATCTTTTAGCTTTGGAGGTAGCTTCCTTTGAAGTATCGCACTACATTCTTCCGTCAAGCTAACGGTCTCATCTTCTTTAAATCTCCTTTTCTTCGTGAGTAGCTTCTTCATGAACTTTGCATAAGTTGGCATTTGCTCTAGTGCTTCATCAAAGGGTATGTTGATTTGTAACCTCTTAAAGATGTCAAGAAATTTGGTAAATTGCTATTCCTTCTCATTCTTCTTGCTTAAGTGAGGATATGGTAACTTTACATAAGAAGGGATCTCTTGAGGCTTGTCTCCATCTTTAAAAATCTGACTTTTAATCCTCCTCAAAATTGAATTTTCATCCACTAACTTTTCTCTCTTGTCTTTTTCACTGTCTTTTTCTTCTTCCTCTATTACAACCTCTTTGCCTTTTTCCTCATTTGTCTCTCTTTTTTCAGCACTCAACTCTGTTTTTTCAGCAACTCTCTGATTTTTCAACAAAGTCTCACCGCTCACTTTTTCAAGACTTTTACCACTCCTCAAAACAATAGCCTTACAATGCTCTTTAGGATTTATTTGATTATTACCTGAAAAACTGCTGCTAGATTGTTCCGCTAGGTGCTTTGCAATTTGTCCAACTTGAACCTCCAAGTTCTTTATGGCAGCATCAGTGTTTTTCTGGTTTGACATGGACATTTGCATGAATTGATTGAAGGTGTTCTCCAAGATTGAAGTCCAGTCTTGAGGCGGTTGTGTGGGAAGAGGCTTGCTTGCTTGTTCGGCATCTTGTTTCCAACCAAAACTTGCTTGATTCCTCCACCCTTGGTTGTAATTGTTGGAGTATTGGTTGTTATCTTGCCACCCATAGTTCCCCATATAATTAGCTTCCTCATGGGAACTAGGTCCTTCCATTGTCATGATCTCCTCCACAAAAATCACATTTCATTACCTGCTGAGGTGGCATGGTGGTCCCTTGAATGGTTTGGAGTTGTTGTGGGAGTTGAGATAGTTGCTTGGTAATGGACTCAAGTTGTTGTGTCATAAGCTTATTTTGAGCCAAAAGTGAAGTTTGTGAATCTAACTCCAACACTCCCTTTCTTAATGTGGTACCTAGGTCATGATGCATCAGATAGTCATTAGATGCCATAGCTTCTATCAAAGTCAATGCTTCCTCCGGTGTCTTTGTGTTCATGGAACCTCCAGCTGAGGCATCCAACATAAGCTTGGTTGATGGCGTCATTCCATTGCAAAATGTTTGCATTTGGACAAGATCATCAAACCCATTATTTGGACATCTTCGGAACAGTTCTTTGAACTTTTCCCATGTGTCATGAAGAGTCTCACCCTCTTGTTGAGAAAAGCTTGTGATATCACCCCGTGTCTTCACAAATCTTGAGGCAGGAAAGAACTTTGCAAGAAATTTAGCCTCTAAGTCATCCCATGTAGTAATGCTCCCCCTTGGTTGAGATTAGATCCAAGCCTTGGCTCTATCTCTTAGAGAGAAAGGGAACAACCTTAGGCGAATTGCATCATCACTAACACCATTTAGCTTTACCATATCACATAACTCAATGAAGTTGGAGACATGATTATTAGGATCCTCCTTTTCCATCCCGGCAAATTGATTTTGTGCAATCATTCAAGAGAGCCGGCTTGATCTCAAAGTTGTTGGAATTCACTGGAGGCCTCACTATGTAGTGACATGCCGGTTGACATTTGTATTGGCATAGTCTCCAAGTGTCCTCCGTGGAGCACCCTCACCATTGCCTTCCATCTCAAGTGGTTCTTGATGAACTTGTGCAGTGGAAGTCTCTTGTTCTCTTTCTTGTTGCTTTAACAACTTCCGTTGTCTTGCTTGACTCCGATTCTTCCTAGCCGCTTTCTCTATTTCAGGATCGTAGAGAAGTTGGTCAGCTGGGACAGTACCTCGCATGCACAAAAGTCTAGAGACCAAGACTGTTATCAGTCAATGACAGCAAAGAGAAATAGATAATAAAACAAAAAATAAAATTGTGCTTAAATTAGTAATCAAAATAGGTATGCTAATATTGAAACTCAATCCCCGGCAACAGCGCCAAAAACTTGTTGGGATGAAATCTAGGCAAGTATACCCAGTCGTACAAGTAATAAAGAGGTAAGAGGGATATCATTCCCACGAGGACTAAGACAAATACTAGCACGTAACAATTCAATTAGTATCTAAGCGAACCTTTGGATGGAAGGGAGCTCAATACTAAATACCAAGCCCATGAGTTAAAATAAACAAAATAAAAGGAAAAAGTTCTTTTTGGGTTTTTGTCGAACAATTGGAATGCAGAAAAAGGTTCTTCAAATATGTGAAAGATGTTGGGATTAAACTTCACCAAACCTTAGCCTCATGCAATACCAAGACCACCAATCCAGTTTATGCTTTGAATATTAAAATCAACTCACAAGATTAATCTAGCCCTAATTCCTTAGATGACAAGAGCCTAAATCCCCTAATTAAACCCTAATTCCTTAGGTGACCTAATTAGTGAATTTGCATTAAGAGTAGGGATTACACGATTACTAATAAACCAAAATCCATTCCTAGATGCAAGGTTTACTAGGTGATTAATTCCATATCAAGAATTGATAAGAACGTCCCTATTGCAAATCAAATCTCAAAATCAATTCATGGATGATCAGACCACAAAAAGCATTAAGCATAGGAATCAAACACTAATAAGAAGGCATAAACATAGATTAATAGATCAAGGCAAATACATGATATTCAGTTTAGCTACATCTAATCCCAACAAAAAGGGATTTAGCTACTTATAGTAATAGTGAAAGCCAAAACCAGAGAAATAGGAACAAGGGAGAGAAGGAACTCCATGGATGCTTTCCAAAGTCGTCACAGTCGCCCCCTGGCTCAGAGAAGATGTCTTTTTAGGGTAAAAGTCGTTCTAGGGTTCGAAGTCTCCTCCTAGGTCCCCAGCTAGGCCGTGATAGCTTCTGCCTTGAACGTTACTTCACCAAATGGTCTGTCACTGCCGTGATGAGCGTCACGGCTAGGCCATGACAGCTTCTGACTTTTGCCTTCTTTCTTTCCATTTATTGCTCGATCATGGCCGTGATGGTAATCATGGCTAGGCCGTGATGGGCTCTGTTTGGTACATTGCCTTCACTTTTCAAGCTCTATCTTCATCCAAGCTCCATCAGGGTCAATCTTGAGCATTTTACCCTTAATTCTTGCAAAACAACACCACGAAACCGCCTAACCCGTTCCAAGGTAAAAACTAACAAAAATAAAATTAAATTGCCTAAACTATATGAAAATGCATGCAAAAATGTACATGAATTATGAGGTGAAATCACACTCATCACTTATTGAGAAGGGAAGGAAACAAAGCAATGGCCTCATAAACCAAGCAGCTGGCATGGTTATTAAAATAACCATGAAATGGGCTAAATTTTGTATAAATTAATGATAGGAAGGGCCGTAGGAGGCGTGGCTTTTTGTTGAGCATGGAATAAACTCAAAACTAGCGTGGACTTAAGGAAAGGAAAGAAGTAAAAGTAATGAAATTTGAAAGTAGGTGACATGGTTCATTGATGGCCAAGGAATTTTGCATGAAAAAATGGTACAAGTAGGAGGTGGCGCTCAAGGATCATGCACCCTACATTTTCAGCAAGTGAGTCCCAAGGAAAGCAAGCATGTGGCGTGGCCCTTGGAGTATCATGAAATGAGGTTGCTATTTGCATGAAAAATGGTACAAGTAGGAGGTGGTGTGAATCAAAGAAAACAATGAAATGAAGTCTCTAAAATAGCAAGCAGATGGCATGGTGATGATCAAGGAGTAGTCTTTTTCTTTTATAGAATGAAAGAAAGAATGGACAGCACAAGCAGGAGGTGGCACTCCCTTGGCTTGCCTCAAAAATTTGAGGATAGATGTGCCATTCATATATAAACTACCGTGTCCAACAATAATTATAAGGTTAAAATTTATTTTAATTAATCTAATTAGGTTAAAACTTACAACTAGAGCATAGTTATGATTAGTGATAATTAATCATGATAAGTTAAATATAATTAAGATCTATATCTATGACTAATTATCTTTTAATGTTGTTGATGATAAACCACCTTAATTAAGAAATTAAGGTGGTGTGCTTACCTAATGAAAATTTCGAGTTGCTTAAATTTTACTCTAAACTCATATATATTTTCTGATTCTAAAAAAAAATAATTTATCGAACCCTAATTCCCATCTAATTTAGATATCTAATTTTCACTTGTTAAAATCGGGATGTTACATTACTATCCCCCCCCCCCCCCGTAAAAAGAAATTTCGTCCTCGGAATTTAAATTAAGTTACCTCGCAGGAACAGGTGTGGATATCTCTGTTGCATATCGGCTTCTCTTTCCCAGGTAGCCTCACTAGTTACTGCATTCCATATGACCTTGACTAAAGGAATCTGTTTCCCGCGGAGTTCTTTTATCCTTCAATCTTCGATCCGTACAGGTAAAGCCTCATACTCTAGGTTTTCTGTTAACTGTATTGATTCGGGCTCTATGATGTGCGATAGATCGGGATAGTATTTTCTGAGTTGGGATACATGGAAAACATCATTAAGGTTCGAAAGATTAGGCGGTAAGGCTATCTGATAGGCAACTGGACCAATTCGGCGAAGAATTTGAAATGGTCCAATGAAACGAGGTGTAAGCTTTCTGGATTTTATTTCCCTGCCAATTCCAGTCCTTAGGGTGACTCGCATGAAAACATGATCGCCTTCCTGGAATTCCAAAGGCCTTCTCCTCTTGTCGCTGTAGCTTTTCTTCCTATCTACCGCTGCTTTCATTTTCTCCCGAATTTTCTGAACTTGTTCCATTGTTTGTTGTACCACGTCAGGTCCAATCAATTGACTTTCTCCTGTCTTGTACCAACAGAGGGGTGTTCTACACTTTCTTCCATATAGTTCTTCATATGGTGCCATGCCAATAGTTGTGTGGAAACTATTATTATATGTAAATTCAATCAATGGAAGAAATTCGTCCCAACTTCCCGTGTGTTCTAACACATGCTCTTAGTAAATCTTCCAACGACTGGATTGTTCTTTCCGATTGACCATCTGTCTGAGGATGATAAGACGAACTCATCCTTAACTTAGTTCCCAGAGCACTGTGTAAACTCTGCCAGAATCTTGATGTAAATCTCGGATCCCTGTCGGAAATTATACTTGCTGGCACTCCATACAGTCTGACAACTTCCTTGATATACAACTGGGTTAACTTTTCCATTGAGAACCTTTGATTGATAGGAAGGAAATGAGTACATTTCGTTAATCTATCAATTATAACCCAAATTGCATCATACTTCTTCTATGTCCTTGGCAAACCAGACACAAAGTCCATCGCAACACTGTCTCATTTCCATTCTGGGATATCTAGAGATTGCAATAGTTCCGCTGGTTTTTGGTGTTCAATCTTTTCTTTTTGGCACACCAAATAAGATTGGACATACTCTGCAACTTCCTTTTTCATTACATTTTCCTCAAGTCTTGATACATCTTTGTGGCACCTGGATGAAAACTCAACTTGCTTTTGTGCGCCTCTTCCAGAATCAAATTCCTAACTTCTTTATCTTCAGGAACACATATCCTTTCTCTAAACCTTATGATTCCATCAATACCTCTTTTAAATTCTACTGTCTTACCTTCTTCTATCATCTGGTTAACCTTCTAGAGGTATTGGTCTTCGGCTTGCTTCTTCCAGATTAACTCTATGAATCCACTAGTAATAGTGATCATTCCTAAACTTATCTTGTCCCGGGATAATTCAGTTATCCCCAGATTCAGATCTCTAAATTGTTCGATCAGTTTCAATTCCTTAACCATCACAGCAGACACTTGCAAAGATTTCCGACTTAATGCGTCCACTACGACGTTTGCCTTTCCTGGATGATACTGAAGATCGAACTCATAATCCTTTATGAATTCCATCCATCTCCGTTGTCTCATGTTCATCTCTTTTTGATCGAACAAATATCTTAAACTCTTGTGATCACTGTAGACCGTGAACTTAGCACCATACAGGTAGTGTCTCCATATCTTCAATGCAAATACTATTGCGGCAAACTTAAGATCATGGGTTGGGTAGTTCCGCTCATGTATTCTTAACTGCCTTGAAGCATAAGCTACTACTTTCCTTTCTTGCATAAGCACAGAACCCAGACCTTGATGTGATGCGTCACAATACACATCAAACGGTGCCAAAGGATCCGACAAGACTAATACATGAGATGTTGTAAGCCTTCTCTTCAACTCCTGAAAACTAACCTCACTCATTTGACCATTCGAACGGTTTTCCCTTTCTCGTCAACTGCGTCATAGGTAATATAATTTTCGATAATCCTTCTATACACCTTCTATAGTAACCTGTCAGTCCAAGGAAACTTCTGACTTCACCCACCATCTTAGGACGTTCCCAAATCACAACTGCTTCAACTTTGGTAGGATCCACAGCAATCCCATCTTTGTTTATAACATGCCCAAGGAATTGTACCTCTTCCAACCAGAATTCACACTTGGACAACTTGGCATAGAGTTGTATATCCTTAAGCACTTGAAGTACAACCCGAAGATGCTCTACATGTTCTTCTTTATTCGAGGAGTGGATCAGAATGTCGTCGATAAACACAACGACGAATTTGTCCAGGTATGGTCTGAAGATCTGATTCATATAGTCCATGAATACAGCAGGAGCATTAGTTACGCCAAATGGCATAACCAGATACTCGTAGTGACCATACCGACTCGTGAAAGCAGTCTTCAGTATATCATCTTCTTTCACTCTGATCTGATGATACCCAGATCTCAAATCTATCTTGGAGAACACAGTTGCTCCCCGCAACTGATCCATTAGATCGTCAATCCTCGACAATGGATACTTATTCTTGATTGTTACCTTATTTAGTTGTCGATAATCAACACACAACCTTGAGATACCGTCCTTCTTTTTCACAAAAAGAACTGACGCTCCCCATGGTGAAACGCTTGGTCGGATAAACTCCTTCTTCAACATGTCATCCAACTGTTTCTTCAACTTTGCTAATTCTGTTGGAGACATTCGATACGGCGCTATCGATATTGGTCCGGTCCCTGGTACGATATCAATTTCAAACTCTATCTCTCTTTTATGTTGCAACCCTGGAACATCATCCAGGAAAACTTCTGAAAATTCGCAAACGACAGGCAGCGCATCAGGCTTTGGAGACTCCTTGGCTTCCAAGGAAAACAACACCACGCAGTCTCTCAACCGTCCATCTTCTGAGTCACTGTCATTGACAGGCAATAATCCAGTTCGCTTCGAGAAACAAAGGGTTTTGTTTGAACAGTCTAAAATTACATGGTTAGCCGAAAGCCAGTCCATGCCTAAGGTAATATCAATTTGTTGCATAGGCAAACAGACAAGGTCCACATTGAATTGCCTATTTTCCAAAATAATAGGACAATTCCGACAAACAAATATAGTGGCCAAAGTTTCACCCATAGGGGTAGAAACAGTAAGGTCATAGGGTAATGAAGAAACAGGCAAACGCAAATGATCCATGCACTCCATTGATATAAAAGAATGACTAGCACCCAAATCAAATAAAACAGATAAGAGCTTACCGAGCACACAGCACTTACCCTGTATCAGATCAGGACATCGAGAAGATTCAGAACCTCTCACGGCGAAGACCCTTCCCATAGCCTGAGGTCTTCCTCCTTGCTGATTTCTTGTCTGAACCTGATTCCCCACTAATTGATTCTTTCCATCTGGTTGCGTATTCTGAGCTCTCCCAGTATTGCCTTGAGGGCAATTCCATAACATGTGACCCACATTTCCACAATTGAAACAAGTGATATTCTGCAACGGAGGGCAATCTCTCCTGAGATGAGGTCCTCCGCACTTGAAACATGTCAAGCCTTTTTGTTGTGCTTGACCCGAACTTTCTCCTCTAGCATTCACTGATTGCTGAGTAGGACAACTGTATGATTTTGCCCTTGTTTGAAATCTTCTTCCTCTTCCTCCCTGAATATTACCCCTTACTCGTCCACCTCTTCTTTGTTGTTGTTCCAAATTTCCAGCACGATCATGTCCTTCTAACACAGTACACTTCTCTACTAGAGCTGGGAAGTGATTCAACTCCTATGGCAGCATTGGCCGCTTTAGATCGGGCCTTAAACCGTCTTCAAACTTCCTACACACCCATTCCTCATCTGGGTGTACCTGGTAAAACTGTTAGAATTTTAGCAGTACCTCGAACCTTGCGGCATACTCCCCAACTGACATAGATCCCTATTTCAGATAAGAAAACTCTTTCTCCTTCTCTATTCTGACACTTCTTAGAAAATATTTTTCCAGGAAACTTTCTCTAAATACTTCCCAGTTGACTTCCTGTCCTTCGACTTCCAATAGCCTCTGCTTGTTCCTCCACTAAGCTTCTGCAGCTCCGACTAGCATAAAGCAACATAAGTTACTTTCCGTTCCTCTCTACAGTGCATAGCCATAAAGACCTTCTCCACCTCCTGTAACCACTTCTCTGCAGATTCTGGGTCGTAGTTGCCATGAAACTGAGGTGGATTGCCTTTCATGAAGGCATTAAGACCACTATCCAGATTTTCCTCTTCCCGCACCTTATTCAACTGGTGCTGCCTTTCTTCCCACTCTTCGTGCCTCTACATAAAATGCGTATTCTGTTGAGTTTGTTATAGGATAGCAGCAGCCAACTCCCTCATCACTCGCATAGTATCACTGACATCACCACTATTATTAGTTCCCGACAAATTTCCAGGTACGTCGGTGTTTCTGTACCCTCTATTCCTGCCACCCCTTCCTCTCCTTCCATTACCACGAGCCATTCTAATTTCCTGTAAAAGAAATCATCAGCTCTTTTATTTATAAGATATGTAAGTCCATATAATCAAAGATATTACTTTACATTTCTTACAAATGCGTAACAGTTATTCTCATACAATAAGGATAACTCGCGTATCGGACACTCTACCCATTCTAAGCATAGCTGACATCCAATGAGGATCCAGCTAATAATGTCGGAACTGAACCTTACCCCACAGTCGGGTTTAGAACCAAACTCCTATGATACATCCAAATGAGACACCCCGATGTCCCACTAAATAAATCCTAATTAACTAAGCCTTAATCCATTGTATTAACGTTAACGTGATTATACATACGAAAATAAATTAATTTGCGGAAGCGATAAAATTAAATTCGTTTAAAACATGCACAGCGGAATAAAACACACATCAGCTATATATGTATAAAAAGTATGTCTATCACCCAAGTACGATAAATCCCAATATAGGGATCCTAGGTTTACTAAAATATAAAAACACTGTCAAACTAAAACTGGACATAATACATAAACTGCTCACAGAAAACAGGAGAAAAGTCCTAGAGCTACCCAGCCCGCCTCTCAAAATACATCCAAAATACAAAATAATCTCACAGAGGCACATGACCTAGCAGGCGCATTCGACAGAACCATTTCACCGACGATATGGGAACCTGGAGCTACCATCTCCCTCTCCATAGGTGCGCCGGTAGACTCTGCCGTATCGGGTCCTCGGCTCCTAAACCGACTCATCACTGCTCATGACGACGCGTCGACGACGGTAGTGATACATCATCTGGACACTCCGCTGCCTCTGACCCCTCTATACCATACCAACATGGCTACTCGCCACTGAGAGGTTCACCATGTTACATATGTCGTCAGGAAACTCTCTCTGACGAGGTGGATAACACATCTCTGAAAAGGGTAACCTCTGTGAAATACGATACGGGTCGTCCAAGAGAAAGTAAGGACCATCTCTCATCCGTATGTAGAAACTAACCAGGCTGACGTACATCATGAAGAATCGTGAGTGGTCAACCTGCCATCCACGATCATCATGGTAGACGATCTCAACATCGCCTAGTATCAGGATCCGGGGCGGGATCCTCTACAGATAGTGCCTCGGCTGGTAACCCAAATCCGCCACTGTCTCCGACCTGCTGGTGCTGCTCATCTATCGGTTTTACATACAGAGAAATGTAGAGTAGAAGGGAGATAAGCAACAATACATAGTCATAAAAATGGGGATGGGGACATATAGAACAATAATCACATATACATATAACACATACAACAAGTAATGGCCAACCATCTTCCGAATCAAGCCAACACAGTGCATCCTCAAGTTTACTCTCAAATCAATCTTCTAAGGAGTCTCACTCCTATGCATGTCGGCCGATATCTCTCATCCGGGTCTTAACCACGAGATATTCCCTTATGAAGCCTATTCTCTTAGGGAACATCAGTTAGTTTGTTTGGGCAACTTTTTCGCTCGCCATGGCCCATAAGAGTGCATCTCTCTGTGAGCTCAGCTCCATCAGAGGTATCTGGGTCGCCTCGGATAGACAACCTTAGACATGGATACTCAGGGTAAAGTTGAGATAACTAGGCTCTATCGGAGTACACGACACATTAGGAGCTAACTAATGGTCACTGTGAGCCTCCCGAGTCCAGTTTTACATCCCCAAGGTCTCTTTACAGATCGGCCCCTCCATAATCCGTACTCGCACTCGAGTACAACTAACCGTGTACGACTCCCAATCATACGGCTCACCAACTTGGCAAAATGCAGTGCAACAAACATCATTATAGTTAACACCGGAACCTTATCCATTTATATTCTCCAAGTGGATGCCCATACATCCCCGGCCTCAAAGCCGTCGTCTCAAGGCATTACCACCTGTTAACTCTCAACTTATCCATACAAACATATATCCATCATACAATCAGCCAGCATCCATTCTCACATATAAAATATTCATGTCAACATATTCAGCATATCAAATATAGTAAAAATCACAAATAATCATGACTCAATCACATAGCACAGCAACACGCATTTCAGACAACCTCAACCAGTATAAAATCAACAACTTAGAGTCGATAAACCTACAACCACTAAACCCATCACGACATTAAAATATTATTTTATTAGGGTTTAGACATTGTTGATTATTCGACATCCTAGTAGGGCCTGTGGCACCCTACACACATGCATATATAATTATTATTCTACGCTTGCCTCCCCGACGATGTCGGTTACTTTCTCCCCACCTGAAGTGTCGTAGGCTATCTTTAACGCAACGAAACGAGCCCACTCATATACTCCTCAAATCTTCCACGCTTGGTTCACCACCCTCCGGGGCTCCAAAAATTCACCTAAACACATCATTGTGAAGCAGACATTACGTGTAATCCAAATCCGAAGACGGAATTGAAAACCGATAAACGGATTTAAAGATAAGCTCAATACCGTCGCTGACGGCATTTCAGCATAATAAGGACATGGGTTTACCTTAGCCTAGATGAGGAAAGAAATATAGGATAATGAATTAGACGTCGTGAGGATCACAACGGTATAATTGGTTTCCCGATAGGATGAACGGATTGATCAGTATCGGCTCCGGAATTTCCTCTCACTCTCACGACCTCCTCTTTCTTTCTTTTTTTCTCTATTTTTTTGTGCTATTTCTTGCCCTTTTTCTAAGATTACGTTGACTTATTGAGAAGGGAAGGAAACAAAGTAATGGCCTCATAAACCAAGCAGCTGGCGTGGTTATTAAAATAACCATGAAATGGGCTAAATTTTGTATAAATTAATGATAGGAAGGGCAGTAGGAGGCGTGGATTTTTGTTGAGCATCGAATAAACTCAAAACTGGCGTGGACTTTAGGCAAGGAAAGAAGTAAAAGTTATGAAATTTTCAAGTAGATGACATGGTTCATTGATGGCCAAGGAATTTTGCATGAAAAAGTGGTACAAGTAGGAGGTGGTGCTCAAGGATCATGCAGCCCACATTTTCATCAAGTGAGTCACAAGGAAAGCAAGCATGTGGCGTGGCCCTTGGAGTATCATGAAATGAGGTTGCTATTTGCATGCAAAATGGTACAAGTAAGAGGTGGCATGAATCAAAGAAAAGAATGAAATGAAGTCTCTAAAATAACAAGCAGATGGCGTGGTGATGATCAAGGAGTAGTCTTTTTCTTTTATTGAATGAAAGAAAGAATGGCCAGCACAAGCAGGAGGTGGCGCTCCCTTGGCTTGCCTCAAAAATTTGAGGATAGATGTGCCATTCATATATAAACTACTGTGTCCAACAATAATTATAAGGTTAAAATTTATTTTAATTAATCTAATTAGGTTAAAACTTGCAACAAAAGCATAGTTATGATTAGTGCTAATTAATCATGATAAGTTAAATATAATTAAGATCTATATCTATGACTAATTATCTTTTAATGTTGTTGATGATAAACCACCTTAATTAAGAAATTAAATTGAGGTGCTTACCTAATGAAAATTTTGAGTTGCTTAAATTTTACTCTAAACTCATATATATGTTCTGATTCTAAAAAAAATTTGATTTATCTAACCCTCATTCCCATCTAATTAAGATATATAATTTTCACTTGTTAAAATCGGGATGTTACAGAAAGCAAGCTCGAGCGGAGGTCCAATCCATGTAGCAACAATTTACATAAGATATCATTTCTCATATGAGCATAATTTTTTTTACCAATTACATATGAGCATAATTTAGACAATCGTATATCGGATATAAAATAAAATAAATATATTTTATATAAATATAAAATATCATATAATATTACAATATTAATTTTGACATCTAAATTTTTACATTATAAATCAATTATATGAATATATATAATTTTTAAAATATCTATTATAAGAAATATATAGTTTTAATAATATTATAATATATAATTAATTATTAATTCACACTTTTATATTAATCGTATATTAAATTAAAATAAAATATAAATTTTATATTTTGATGATTGAATTAACATAGATCACTTTTTGATTGGAGGGGACAATTGTTGAGTGATGACCACGGGTGATGAGTGATGAGGCAAGACTGCAGTTGTTTCGTCCTTTTTTTTAGCACTTGCTTGTACATAGTACAATGCAAACTCTGCAAAACATGATGGTGTTGAAAGCATTTTACAAGGCATTGGTGTGCCTAAAAGTAACCTATTATTATTGTAGCCTTGTAGCGGCAGTAGGTGTTAAGATGCAGAAGGCTTTTCAAAGTTCAAAGTGTGTATTTTGAGATTTGTTAATGGGTGATGTTAACGATTGTTCTTATGACACTCTTTACGGAATCAATAATAGCAAATTTTTATTGGAATACTAACTATTTCATTTTTTTCAAACATTAAATATACCAGTTTCCTATAAAAACTTTCTTTTCTTGATTTTTTAAAGACTACCCTTAGGATACTCATTAGCCTTCTCTTTGTTTGTTTTTTTATTTTTAAATTTTTGCATTTAAAACAGTGAAGTATTTCTCGCCGGTGACTACGATCATGTCCGTAAAGCAAATGCACACTTTCTTCGATGGGCGCTTATTTGAACACAAATTTTGGATATAGTATTTAACATCGTATATGTTTATCTCTATCTCTCACTTATTTTTTATCTTCTTTGTGTACACACTTTTCGAAAATACAATCAAAAAACAAAGAGGATACCTTATAGTGTCCATATTTTATGTACAAAAATCATTCATCTTCTTCGATAATTTCTCAAACTAGTTATTTATTTTTTCATTGGAAATCTGGTTTCTATTCTATGTTTTACTTTATTTTTTTAATTACTAAAAGCATTTATTAAAATTTTAAATTTTAATGTCGACTTCCCAACTTGAATATAAAAAAAAATCGAATAGCTTGGTAATTATTGTAGGGACGACAATTTGTATCCTATCCATTGGGCACCCGCAAAAATTATCCACGATGGGTAGGGTAATTATCCACACAATGGGTAAGGGTCCGGGAATGGGTAAATACCTGCAAATTTGAATGGGTATAAGTGCGGGTACAGGTACTACGGTACGCATCCCGTCCCACACGCGCACTTATGTATTATATATATAATTACTTATTTATATTACTAATATATATAATTTTAATAATAATACAAATTTTAAAACCAAAATTAATCTAAAATTATTAATTTTCTAAACCTAATTGCATCTATAATTCCTTTTTGGATGTTTTTATTTATTTAAATATTTTGATTTGTAATGTTTTATGAGTAGATTTAAAAGACCTTTGAATATTTTTTAATTTTTATAATGTTTCTTTTGTTATTTATTACTTTTCACAGATAAAGTGCGGGTAACGGGTAAGAGTACTTAGGTACGCAGATGGTACGTGTAAGGGTACTAAAGTTGCTCTCCACACGAGTACGGGCCTGGGTACGGGTAATTTTTTCAAACACGGGTATAGGGACGGGTACTATAGTACCCCACCCAGATCCTACTCCTACCCATTGCCATCCCTATTACCGGATGTTGACTTCCTAACAAGAAAATAAAAGGAAACGGAAAAGATAAGTCGATTTTTAAAATGAAGAATTCCTAAAATTTTTTAAAAAATGGTAAATTTTAAAAATAATGGACAAAATTATGTATTTGAAAAGAAAAAAATTAAAATATTTTTTGCCTATTTTGAAGGGAATTTCATCACTTTTTATGTAAAAGTGTTACATTTATCTTTTCTTTATTAAATTTTTATTTCTTAAACTATTTTTTTATACTATTAAAAAATTTAACTAAATGCGAAATATAAAATTTTATTTAAGGATTTAATATTTTTTTAAACATAATAATGGAATTGGCTTCCACTCAATACCTCCTATCGCAACAAAAGAAAATTGATTCAGCTACAGTTATTTGGTTACTTTAGCCGCAAACAACGTTGTTGTTGTTATAAACAATTTGATTTAGTGGATGGCTATATGATATTATCTCTTATCCTATCTTATCTTTTCTTATAGAAAACTGACTAGGATTAGGAATCTATTATTATTCTATAAATAGTAGTAGTCATATTGTATTTAATATACTTGATCATAATGTATCGATGACAAATATGACAGCTAGTTCGCGAAGAACTGGACTTTGAATCCTAGTTCCCGAGGAACTAGCATTTGAATATATATCTCTATTCTCTTCATCTCTCTATTCTTCTCTATTTTTAACATTTGTGGTTTTTTTGTTTTGTTTTTTTTTTTTTGCCACAAACAACGTTGCTTAGTCGCAGTTTATGAAAAAGAAGAAGAAGAAGAAGTAGGAGTTTAAATTAAATAAACTTTTGAAAAACTACATTTTATTAAGAAATAATGTTTTAATTGTAAAAATCAACTTATTTGTACAACATCCAGAACTATCCAAACTCCCTCTCCAACTATCAATTTCATCATCTTGTGTTCCTCCCATAATTGGATAAGGCCCAATTCCTTGTCCAATAAACCAAACTAAGCCCATGGAAGTGCATGGAACCGATGGAAGTGATTACTCTTATATTTTGTCGTGCACCAACTTTGGGGAATTTAGGAACATATCGAAAAATCAATGAGGTAGCCGTTACTAAACTCAGTGCACCATTACCGGGTGCAATGAGTCAATGATCAAGAGGCTCCTGGGTTAAAATTTAAGATGATTAAATTAAAAGACCTAATTTGCAGGCTCCTGCTGTAAATTTCTCGCTCTTAAAAGATCCCTCATTTCCCATGATTAAAGCCTATCTTTGTCTGATCCACATGTTTTTCCTTTTACCTTTTAACTGTCATTACTCATTTCCATTTTATTTAGGAAAACGAGCTTTTTATGACTTCAAATTCATAAAAGATATATAATCAAATAATATATCGATCATGATAGAAATGTTATTTTTCCTTAATAAATTCCGCGTTTCATTTGGTTCTGATTTGTCAAATGGAGTTTTACATCCATTTTTCATATCCTACTTCATTAGTAGATAAGATCAGATCAAAATGACGTTAATGATCAAAAGTGAACTATTTCGAAAACTAAAGGATAAAAAACGTACGTTTTAGAAATGAGTGACTAAAAACGAACTTTTACTATTTTACTGGGATAAAAAATAAATTTAACCAAAAAAAAAAAAGGTTTAATTGAGGAGTATTTTTTAGGTCCAACATGTGAACCGTTTTTTTTTTTTGGTAGTAACATGTGAACTGTGTTAACTTTAAATAGATAAAAAAATGCTAAATAATAATAAATTAGTAAATGGATTTAAATCATCTATTTATTTGGGTATAATGAATAAGCAAATACATGTGTCTTGTTTGCCTGATTTATTACATTGTGCTAAATGATCAATCATTAATGAAGATATTTTGCTCGTACATTCACATTTTGGAATGATTCTTCTTCATTCTTGATTTTTCTATCAATCATTATAATTTAATTTTTCTGCTTATAATATGTTATTTATTATTTTTAAAGATACATTAAGAAAGTTAATAAATAATACTAATTACAACGAAAAAATATACTTAACTAAAGAATTTTGTTAATCTGTGCTAACACAACCTTTAGTTAAATTATCTTATATTAAAATATTTAAAATATTTAAAATATTAATTTTCCCCTTATTTTATCTAGCCAAGAAACCAATACACAATGATAATGCTGGAAAAAAAAATATCTACTAGATTTTTAAAAATAAACCAATATTATCAACAAAAAAAAAAAATACAAAGCACATTATATACCTACCATACGAAGCCAACCTTAGTGCATATTCATCCTTTCTAGGCTATAATCCACAATATAAATATGCAAAACGAGGACATAATTCAATGACTGCAACAAATGAATCTTACTTAGTGGAAGATAGTCTATTTGTTTTTTCTTGATATTTTATTTAAATAGGGCATGAGCATCCCTCTTATACTTGACCACATTACGTTTTTTTTATGGAAAACTTGACCACATTACGTTGTTACTTAACAAAAAACAAAATTATGGCCTTGCCAGCTCAATTGAAATTTAAAACCTATTAATCTTATCTGTTTTTCTTTTCAATCTACCAACCACGTGTAAGCCACTATTTTAATTTATTGGCAATGGGTACCAAAGCAAGAAATCGGGATCAAAGTCAGACTTGACTGACACATCGAATGAAATAATAATCCAGTACACCCAACCTATCGAATTTAATAACCGAGCCATATTTGTTGATATGTTCAAATTCAAATCATCTCTCCTATCTAAAGAAGGAAAAAGTGAAATTCATGGTCGGGCTAAATTGGTAGGTAACATCTAAATTCCGAAAGAGGATACCGTGAATCCTGATTCATTCTGCTATATCATATCATATTCCAATAAATAATATTTTGTCATATAAGTTAAAATTTAAGTTAATATCGAAAAGGTAGGATACATGATAAAATATTATTGGTTGGAAAATGATATAGTACACTAAAATAGGACATGAAATCCCCCTACTTGAATTTCAATGCGTGGATCTCTAAAGTTACTATAATTAATCCAAAAATATGCATATTTTTCCATTTTAAGACACGGGCCCTTTCCCAGTGTGAGCTTGTGTTGGAGCCTTTTGATTACTAAATACTGTACCAATTAATCCTTTCAACATGATCAACGGCTACAAGTTCAAAATTAAGGGCCATCAAAAACCAAAAAAAAGGGACAAAATTAAGGGTCATCAAAAACCAAAAAAAAAAGGACAAAATTAAGGGCCATCAAAAACCAAAAAAAAAGGGACAACATTAAGGGACAAAATTAAGGGCCATCAAAAACCAAAAAAAAGAGACAACGAGAGAATCACATAATGAATTCAAGTGCCACATCAACACATTCCAAACTGGCATTGTGGCACCCCGTGGGAAGAGAATGGAGATGTATGTGCGTGATGAGACCTTTATAAAGTCCCAATCTCCCTGTTCCCTTCCCCTGCATTCCGATTCCAAAACCTGCCACTCTACTCTTCACTCATCCTCTTCATCAATCATGTCCATGCCCATGTCACATAACTCATAACTATAACAACTAGTGATAAGCCTCTGGCTCATCTAGTTTTGTGGCTAGTATGACCAGGGTTTTGTGCTAATTATATCTCATTTTCACCCAAATTAGACTTGATTGTCTTTAAGCATCATTTTGAGTCTCTAAAGTAGTTTTAGGTTAATTTAGTTAGTTTTGAGTCAAATAAAGCATTCAATGCTATTTTCTATTGTTTCATGTTAGAATAAAGCACTTAGAGCCAAGGGAATGAAGAAAACAAAGTAAAAATGCAATTCTGGAGGATTCACCTCGCGAGAGGCTACTCGCCTTGCGAGCCTGAAAACCAGCATGAGAAGCAACAGTCACCCTCTCTGGCTCGCCTCGCGAAACCTGTTTCGCCTCGCGAGAGAGCGACTGTTCATAAGATTCGCCTTGCGAAACCTGTTTCGCCTCGCGAGAGAACGCAACCCAGAATCTGTATTTATAGTATGTTTAGGGCAGAACTGAGGGATCTCTCTTCTCTTCTTCTTTTCTTTTCATAGGACGACTGCGAATTAGGTTTAGGATTATGTTTATAATGGAGAGCTAGTCTCCTTTGATCAATCTACTGTAATTGGATTCCACCGCACTTGAGGTTTTGTAATTCCTGTTTTTTATGCTTTTCCCTTTTCAATACTATGCTATATATTTCTGTTTGTTTAATTCAGGAGTGTATAGTGTTGTGTTGATTTATTTCGGTTATGTTATGTTCCTATATTGAATCGCGTTTGTTTAATTCGCGTGTGTTCGTTCATGTTCGTTTAGTTCATGAGGGCTTAACCCCGTTTGTTTAATTCGGGAATAGAAACATATATCTCGTAGTAGCGATTTCGTTTGTTAATTGTTGCTACAACCGAAAGGGGATTAGAATCTGCTTAGGGCTTGGATTTATATGAACCAATGATAGTGGGAAACCGAAAGCAGTAGGTTGATCGTTTAGCTTATTTGGTAATTATTTAGTTTGCATTGTTTTTCTGCTCTGTTTTCTTTATAATTTCAAATATCCAAAACCCCCCAAAAAACTGACTATTTCTGTTAACAACAACCCAAGAGTCCTTGTGAGACGATACTCGAGTTGTCGCCCCTATCTACATATTTTTACAAATCACTCGCTTTATGACGCGTGCGCGACAGCGCGTTCAAAAATTGGCGCCGTTGCCGGGGACTCTTGTTGTTATTAACAGAAAATTAAAAAAAAAATCTCTTTGCTGAATTAGTTTTGGCTGCCTTGCCTGGTTGTGAATCTTAGTACTTCCCATGGATAATTACATGTATGGTTATATGCCTAATGTTGATTATAAGCCACCACCATGCATATATTATCCTAACTTTGCTGGAAGTTATGAGTTTAGCAGTGGTTTTGACATGATTGGAGTGAATGAGGAGCAAACTTTCTATCACAGCCAACATGGAGGACCGAGCATCTTGGATGAGATAGCATCTTTGGTGAATCAAACGACACGCGAGCTACAATATCAGCCTGACCCTACACTAGCCCAACTCAGTCTGGAAGACTTGGTGCAACAAATGGCAGAGAACAACCAACGGATGGCAGAGAACAATCAACGGATGATAGAAGCTGGTTTTCAGAATTTGGCCGCTCAAATGGATCAAAGCCAACAGAGGATAGAAGCTTATTTTCAGGAGTTAGCCGCTCAAATTGATCACATTGCCTCTACCTCGGCTACACTGCAAACTCAATGTCTCCTTGAGGAACATACAGATTCACAAGTAGTTATTCTTGACAATACCTCTGAGGATAATTTTGATAATGATGTCGAGAATACTTCTATTGATGAACTGTGTGTTGAATCTCCAGATATTCACACCTCCCCTGATTCTATTTATTATACTTCATGTGCTGATTGTACTGACATTGCTTCATGTATAGCATGTTTTGAAAGGTATGAAGAGAAAAACATCCATATGGAACAGGAGACATATGAGGTTGAGGGCCCTGTTCGGCCAGGAAACATAGAAAATGAGGATCAGGAGGACATCTGCTTCACCATGCTTGAGGATAATGAAGAACCTTTGGAAGTAGATGATTCAATTAATTCATATGCATGTGTTGAAAGTGATGGGATGGATGAACTGAGTGTTGAATTTCCAGACATTCTAGCCTTTACTGATTCAGTTTGTTGTACTACATGTATTGACTGTACTAACACTAACCCTTTTGTGGTGTGTGCTGAGATTTCTGCAGGTTTAGCAGGTGATGGATTTGTTAGCGCAGTGAATGAAGATCGTGCAGAAGATGAAGCAGCACCAGTAACACTCTCTACCTGTTTGTCACCTCCCACTGTGGAACAACCGGTGATGGAGTTCAAGCCTCTGGATTTTGCACCATGGCCAGTCCAATAGGTTGAACCCCGATTTTATTGGGAGGACTTTATTGAGAAAGAGATCAACCTTGACCCAAGAGGGAGTGAGAAGTCCGCCGCACTTGGCGAGGACACCATAACTGTCAAGCACCCACTTCCATATCAAGGCTGCAAGTTAGGGGACCATGGAGCAAGCTTCCGTCCCTTGTGTATCATTTGGGCCTTATGCTGTAGGCCATGGGATCCGGGAGGACCATACTGCAATTTGGGCATTCCGTGGCCACTGTATCACAGACAGTGGGATCCTGGTGGAACCATCCCCGTGAGTTTTCTCTAAACCTTACTCTTTTTAATTTTCTTTTCCTTGCTTTAGTTTTGTCTTGTTTTTCTTTTAGCTCCTGAATAATTTGAAAAGATCAGGAGTATGTGTGTTGAGTCTTGTGTCGGCAAGCTTGATTGGATTTTAGTTGAATTTTGCATAGATGGATTGCATGTTATGTGTTGACTGTTTTCCCCTAGGATTTGAAAATTGAAAATTTGATCCCCACTTGAAAAAAATTGAAAATTGAACTTTGAGATATTTTATTGTGATTGCATGATTTATGATAAGTTTGGGGTGATGGGAAGCACACACTAGGGATAGAATCTCGGTCAAACAATTTGCAACAATTGTCCAGGTGAGGATTTGAGCCTCCAACATATTTTTAACTGTGTGTATCACTTTTGAGTTGCACTTTCCCGAATTTGCTTGAGTCTCTTTATGGTTTGCATGTTTATGTGCTTGCATCAAATGATTTAGGCATTTTCTTTGTAAATAACCACTTGGCCTGAAAAGAACCAATTTCTAATGCATGTTCCCTAGTTAGCCCCTTTGAGCCTAATTAGCCTGTTAATTCTTGATGACCCTATGTTACAAGCCAAAAATCTGGAAAAACCATGTTAACCCGATCTTAGGATTAGGAGAGCATGGATCCTTAGCATGAGAATGGTTGCAAGAAACTAAGTTTGGGGTGGCTACAAGGATGTGACATGTCATTCTGGATTGAGAAAAAAATATATAATAAAAAGGTTGGAGCCAAAGGTTTTAAAAAAAAAAGAAAAAAAAAGAAAAAAAAAAGAAAAGAAATAAAAAGTGCAAAAATGTCAAAATGGCTATTTGAAGGAAAAGTCTGTAGTCACCCAAAGCATATAGAAAAATGAAGAAAGGAATTTGAGTGGAAGTTCAATGTATAAAAAGGTTTCATGCTCTCTGAGTTCCTAGGGACTTCAGCCCAGTACCTTTGTATATCCTAACCTTAGTCAGGCCCCATTACAACCTTAAAAGACCTTTTGATATTGCATGCATGTTTTCCGTGGGAACCATTTTGAGATGAAAATCAAATTTATGGGAAGTGCTCTTAAAAGTGAAATTGAGTGAAATGTTGTTAGCCTGACAAAAACTAAGCGAATGAGCGAAACACTAATTGCCCTTGTGAGGAAGGCGATTGTTTGAATTTGGTGATCTCCCTCTTGTGTGTAACTTGGATCCCTTGCTTAGATTAATGATTGTTTGAATGATGAAATTCTCAATTGTTTAGAGTGAATGCATGTGGGGATTACTTTGTTTAAAAGGGGGGAATCATTAAGAAAAAAATTGTTGATGAAGTGCTTGAAATTTGTGCGGAATTTGATTGAACCTTTAAGCTTGCCATGTCTTGTGTCTTTTTGATTTTTGAGTTTTAGTTTGCTTGGGGACAAGCAAAGTTTAAGTTTAGGGTATTTTGATAAGCCTCTGGCTCATCTAGTTTTATGGCTAGTATGACCAGGGTTTTGTGCTAATTATATCTCATTTTCACCCAAATTAGACTTGATTGTCTTTAAGCATCATTTTGAGTCTCTAAAGTAGTTTTAGGTTAATTTAGTTAGTTTTGAGTCAAATAAAGCATTCACTGCTATTTTATATTGTTTCTGGTTAGAATAAAGCACTTAGAGCCAAGGGAATGAAGAAAACAAAGGAAAAATGCAATTCTGGAGGATTCGCCTCGCGAGAGGATACTCGCCTCGCGATCCTGAAAACCAGCACGAGCAGCAACAGTCACCCTCTCTGGCTCGCCTCGCGAAATCTGTTTCGCCTCGCGAGAGAGCGACTGTTCATAAGATTCGCCTCGCGAAACCTGTTTCGCCTCGTGAGAGACCGCAACCCAGAATCTGTATTTATAGTCTGTTTAGGGCAAAACTGAGGGATCTCTCTTCTCTTCTTCTTTTCTTTTCATAGGACGGCTGCGAATTAGGTCTAGGATTATGTTTGTAATGGAGAGCTAGTCTCCTTTGATCAATCTACTGTAATTGGGTTCCACCGCACTTGAGGTTTTGTAATTCCTGTTTTGTATGCTTTTCCCTTTTCAATAATATGCTATATATTTCTGTTTGTTTAATTCAGGATTGTATAGTGTTGTGTTGATTTATTTCGGTGATGTTATGTTCCTATATTGAATCACGTTTGTTTAATTCGCGTGTGTTCGTTCATGTTCGTTTAGTTCATGAGGGCTTAACCCCGTTTGTTTAATTCGGGAATAGAAACATATATCTCGTAGTAGCGATTTCGTTTGTTAATTGTTGCTACAACTGAAAGGGGATTAGAATATGCTTACGGCTTGGATTTATATGAACCAATGATAGTGGGAAACCGAAAGTAGTAGGTTGATCGTTTAGCTTATTTGGTAATTATTTAGTTTGCATTGTTTTTCTGCTCTGTTTTCTTTATAATTTCAAATATCCAAAACCCCCCCGAAACTGACTATTTCTGTTAACAACAACTCAAGAGTCCTTGTGAGACGATACTCGAATTGTCGCCCCTATCTACATATTTTTACAAATCGCTCGCTTTTTGACGCGTGCGCGCCAGCGCGTTCAACTAGCTTCTCTCTCTCACGATCATTTGAGACACCTTCTTCTATGGCAGCTTTTGAATCTTCCTCACACTTTCTACCCCACTAGCCTTTATTCCCTGTTTGTCACCCCCTCCTCCTACTTCATCATTTCCTTTTTTCACCCGTGCTTCTCCACTTTATTACACACCCCAACATCAACAACAACAACAACATGTACAGTTTAGACATGAATGGGTCTCAAAACAACGCTAAAAACCCTTCTTTCTCTTCTACCATTCTCGACAGAATTTACCTTTCCATCATCGACGAAGGAGAGAGAAAGAGTGGCGACATAAAGTTCTACAAAGAAACAACACCAACAACATTGAAGAAACAGAGCAGAAACAACGTCAAATGCAACAGAGTCATGGAGAAGGAAGAGACTCAAGGGAGACAGAGGATTTCACATCGACATCGTGATCGTGATCGTGATCATGATCATCATCATGTGCCTTCGGATTCTAGTTCCGGTGGATTATCGTCCTCCGACACAGTATCCATGTACGGAACGAGATCATGTGCCTCATGTTTTGCACCACATTGGTCTAAGCCAGTGAAGACCAGCATGTGTGAAAAGTCAGAGAAGAAACACACAGAGAGAAGACAGAGTACTCTGTTTCACGAACAAAAGGGTGTACAAATTTTCGATGATTATTCTCATCATAACCCCAAAACAAGAAGCATTGAAAGCAATGAAGAGGGTTTGATTAAGTCCAAATAGAGATCCACAAAGATTTATAACAATCTCAAGAAAGTGAAGCAATCCATATCTCCACGGGGAAGAAGGCTCACGAATTTTCTTAACTCCCTGTTTACAACAGGGAACACAAAGAAAAGCCAAGACGTGAATGCTGGGAGAAAAGCCAAGTCAGGACAAGCTTCTACTGTTCTTCGGCTTCCTTATTTTCACAGTCTTGTTTAAGGAAGACCTCACCTTCTTCAAGATAAAAGTTGCACAATGGTGTTAAAAAAAACAGTGAGGTTCTACCCTATAAGTGTGATCGTTGATGAAGATAGTAAACCCTGTGGGCATAAGTGTCTTTTTGAAGTAGGAAACACGAGCCTAGTGCCTATGTCGATGCCGATGGCATGCAAGATTGGAGTTGAGAAGAACGAGGAAGAGGTCAAGAGTAGGGGAGTGGAAGAGGCTGCTGGAGAGTTGTTGAAAGAGAAGAAAAGTGATTAGGTTTTGAGGGATTTTCCTATGAGTATAAACGAGGATGAAGATGACGATGCGGCAAGCTGTTCAAGTTCGGATCTTTCCGAACTTGATCACCTAACCGAGATGGGAAATAAGTGGTTTTGTGAGGAGCTTCCGGTGTATGAGACAGACTCATTTTAGGACTAATCGTGCTATTGCTAATGGCCTCATAACGTAGTTCTAATATAGTACACATTACATAATCATTTTTTTAAAGTGTTTTTCTTAAGCATGAATTCTAATTAATGGTTTTGTTCTAGTACCAAATGTATATACACTGATTTGCATGCAATGATTGTGGGTATTGTGAATTAGATAAGCAAATGTATGACAAAATTTGTCACTTTCTAATTTCAATACGGATCTCGTCATTCCTAGGCCTAATGCAAGTTCATGGAGGAATATTATCGACACACATAATTTTTTTTATAATTTTATCGTCTAATTAAATTTAATGTCACATATGTACTTTAGCTTTGTTGTGTATCCTTAAATATGAAGATGTTAAAAATGTGCAATATATTTGTAGTTGCAGTTAGGAGAAACTTGTACAAAACCAAAAGTTAGGATTGCATTGCACGGTAATAGACTCACTTTTTATGTTGATGGTATTGATGCATAATCATGTGGCAGTGTGAACAGAACCTATCTCAGTTCCATGTTGTGTACTATTACTTTTTCCTTTGTATGAGCATGTATCTAGGGATGTGTGTGTATGCATGTATGTTAAGGAGAAATGATATTTTGACACCAACTTTTGACATAGATGAGAGAGAAATAATGAATAAATATATGGGAAAATTATAAAAGTATGTGTTGGTGTTAAAATAACACCCTTAATATTAATGTCACGGAATATTTTGAATGAGCAAATAAAATGATAAAAAGAACAGTCGTTGGACGATTTATGAAAGTGTGTAGGGTACTTGATTTTGTAAAAGGAGAGATGTGGGGATGTGTTAATTCTCGATCATGGGAAAACGTTCGTATATATACTGACAGAGTAGTTAGATGAAGAAAGAGAAAAAGAAGAAATGATCAAAGGGGGAAATCACAAAAGCGGGAGAATGAAAGTGAATAGTAAAGCTTCTGCTTTCTCTCTCTTTCTTCTTTTCTTCCTCTAATGAATTAGTATTTAGTATTGCTTGGCCCCTGTTACTTGCAGTTTGCGCTACCACTCTCCACTCTTCACTGCCATCCAAACATTGAAGAATAATTTCAAAGGCTCTGTTTTCTTTTTAAATTTAAAAATATTCCGTTTTAATGGGATTTTGGGTTGATAGTTACAAGTCGTTATTGTATGGTTGTAAAAAAAAGTTAGGAAAATGTTCTTTTTTATTTATTTACATTTTAAATATAACATTTATGTTCTGACATGGGTTTCGAAGGTTGGTTTCTGAGTTGGAATCGTCTTAGGGATGACAATTTGTACCCTATCCATTGGGTACCCATAAAAATTGCCCATAATGGGTAGGGTTATTACCCGTACAATGGATAAGGGTTCGGGTATGGGTAATTACCCGTAAATTTGAATGAGTACGGGTGCGGGTATGGGTACTATGGTACCCACCCCGCCCCATACCCGCACATATGTATATGTATATATAATTATTTATTTATTTATATTACTAATATATAATTTTAACTAAAATATAAATTTTAAAACCAAAATTAATCTAAAGATTCCTAACTTTCTAAACCTAGTTGCATCTATAATTCCTTTTTGGAGTTTTAATTTATTTAAATATTTTTTATTTGTAAAATTTATTAGTAGTTTTGAAAGATCTTTGAATCGTTTTTTAATTGTTATAACTTTCTTTTATTATTTATTGCTCGTTTACTATTAAAGTGCGGGTAACGGATGCAGGTACGAGTACTTAAGTACCCAGAGGGTACGTGTAAGGGTACTAAAGTTGCTATCCACGAGGGTATGGGTCCGGGTATGGAACATTTTTTCAAACGCGGGTATGGGGACGAGTCCTATAGTACCATACCCAGACCCTACCCATTGCCATCCCTAAATCGACTGGGGGCTCTCATGGCGAAAGGAAGGTACTCTTATACCCAAGCGAGCCTGGTTCTCAACATGTATGAGTAGTGTATGAAAAAGATGTGACTATCTAGAGGGGGTGGTTCTTATCATAGAATTAGTGAGCCATTATGAGTAATTAAGGATATCATTAATGTGGGTGAATACAAAGTCGTTATCAATTTATGACCATTTGTGGTGCTTGTATTGCGTCGACCCTTAATGTTACAAGATAATCGACCTTGGTCTCCTCTGGCTTGTTGACTAGTCTGGAATGATCCTCGTCCATCAGTCCTTAACTTGTTCTTGGGTCGAGGTCTGGTCCATGTATCAACAAAAAGTCCCTTAGTCTTCGAGTTGTTTTACAACGATGGATCTTAAAAGGAAAGCGAGTCCGGGCTGCTCCAAGATCTGAGTTGTTTTACAATGATTAGATTAAAAGGAAAGTATGCCCGAGCCGAGGTTCAATCCGTGTAGTAACAGAAGCCCCCCAAGCTCCGAGCTGTTTTATAGCGATGGAACTTAAAATGAAAGTCAGTCTGAGCCGAGGTCCACACTAGTGCAGAAAAGGGATTCTACATCGGAGTTTACACATCGGTTTAGTATAAACCGATGTGTAAAACGAGGCGGTGGCATTTTTGAAATTAAAACGAAAGTATTACACATCGGTTTAGAGAATAACCGATGTGTAAAACTTTTCCACATCGGTTATTTATAACCGATGTGTAAAATTAAAATACAAAAAATTAAAACTCGGAATTTTTAACATTCAACATCGGTTCTTTTTAAACCGATGTGTAAAATGGTGAGTAACCACATCGGTTTTTAAATAACCGATGTATAAAATTATAAAGAAAAAAAAATAGAAATTTAGATTTTACTTTTACACATTGGTTTTTATTAACCGATGTATAAAATTTAAAAGAAAAAATCAGAATTTAAAAGTTTAATGTTTACACATCGGTTTTGTCATAACCGATGTGTATAAGATGTTTAACACATCGGTTTTCCTTATAACCGATGTGTAATAGTCCCAATTTTTCTATTTCCCTCCTTGTGTTTTGCGCCCTCATTCTTCAGTTTCGAACGCATTGCCTAAAACACAACACTCCCTCCCTCTGCTAACGCGCGGCTTGTTTCTCTTCTGCGTTGTCACTGCTTGTCCATCTCTCTCACTGCACTCACATCCGCGAGCTCCCCTCAGGTATGCGTCACTCTCTCATTCTCATTCTCATTCTCTCTTGCATTTCCTTCTTCTCATTCTCTCTCTCTGCATTTCCTTCTTCTCATTCTCTCTCTTTCTTTCTCTTTCTCTCTCTCGCTCCCTTCTTCACATCCTTTTTCCCTTTTCAATCGTAGACAAAGAAGACCACTGCGACTGCGAGCCTTCATTTTCTGCTTCGTAAGAGAACCACTGAGAACGATCATCCGCGAGCTACCCTCGTTTGCATGAAGAGCGCCATTTTTGCTCGTCCCCCTCGGTATATATTTGTTTCTTGTTTAGAAAAGTTATGAACTTTGACTCGAAATGGTTGGATAATATACTTGCATGTGTTGTTCTGTTGCTCCAAGACTGGATTTTTCCGGTGGTGGTATCACCCGTCACCGGCCGTCTTTTGTCACGGCTAGGCCGTGACGGATTCTCGCTTGGAGGTTGCTTCACTGGTTGTTCTGTCACGGTGCGTGACCACCATCACGGCAAGGCCGTGATCGCTTCCTCTGTGAGGTCTGGTTCGATTGGCATGTCACGGCCGTGATGGCCATCACGGCCAGGCCGTGATAGGGTTCGCCTTGGAGGTTGCTTCCTTTGGTTGGTCTGTCATGGCCGTGACCACCATCACGGCCAGGCCGTGATCAGTTCTGCCTGTGAGGGTCTGGTTCAGTTGGCATGTCACGGCCGTGATGGCCATCACGGCCAGGCCGTGATGGCCATCACGGCCAGGCCGTGATAGGTTCTGCCTTGGAGGTTGCTTCACTGGTTGGTCTGTCACGGCCGTGACCACCATCACGGCTAGGCCGTGATCGCTTCCGCTGTGAGGGTCTGGTACGGTGACATGACACGGCCGTGATGGGCATCACGGGCTGGCCGTGACCAGTTATGACTTTTCCATTCTTTCTTTTAAGCTATACTCGATCACGACCGTGATGGCTTTCAAGGCTAGGCCGTGAAGGGCTCTGTTTGGCTAATTTTCTTCACTTTTCAAGCCCCATCTTCATGCAAGCTACATAAATAGTAAAGCCTTAGTTTCCCGTTTGAGATGCAATACTAATGAGCGTACGTGTACGTGCTTAATGTACCGCTCATTGTGTTGGATCTTGAATTGTCCAAAGTTGGACAGTTTGGGAAAAAACTTTTTCTTAATTCAGTTAAAATAGTTATTCATTGGTTCTAATGTTATATACTTGATGAAAGTTCGGATTGATACATTTCCTTTCGTTCTCCGGGTGCATACTTTATCGTGGTGGATGTCATCGCGTTCAAGTAGTGTACGTCGGAGACCGGTGGGAAATGCTGCCGAAATTTTGTCGAGTATGAGCATGAGAGTTAAGGACTAACTGTTAACCGAATGTTGGAAAAGTTTCTTCTCGAATGGGATAGGGCCATACCCTGTCATAAGAAGTGGTTGATGAATATGTTGGACTAAGTACGAAGGTATTGGTTTAGTCATGGATCGCGGTTGGATGAATGCTAGACGGACAAGTGATGAGTATGAGAATGGAGTGGAAGATTTTCTACCGTTTGCAAAAACAAATGCTCCTGATAGTGGTAACGGAAGGTTTTATTGTCCTTGTGTTAACTGTTTGAATGAGAGACGACTAGAAGCTGAGGAGATACGTGATCATCTTATTTGTGAGGGGATTTGCAAGAGTTATACAACATGGATGTGCCATGGTGAATCGTTAGACAGGCCGAGGGTGTCGGATAGAGAGGAAGTTGATGACGTGGAAATGGACGATGGACTAGAGGACATGATCCGTGATGTTGGGCAAGAGTCTTTTCGGCGCGCACATGTGTATGATACTTTGTGCAGTGATGCGTAAGTGGCTTTGTATCCGGGTGCACTAATTTCACACGGTTGTCTTCGGTGTTAAGATTGTTCAATGTGAAGGCGAGAAATGGGTGGAGCGATAAAAGCTTTACCGAATTGCTTGAGTTGTTGAAAGAAATGCTTCCAGAAGGCAACACATTGCCATCTCGAAACTATGAGGCGAAGAAGATATTGTGTCCGATGGGTATGGAGTATAAGAAAATACACGCTTGCCCCAATGATTGCATATTGTACAGGAAAGAGTTTGAAGAAATGCACGAGTGCCCCAGGTGTGGGGTATCACGCTACAAAGTGAAGGATGGTGATTCTAGTTGTGATGTGGTCACCAAAGGTCCTCCTGCGAAGGTGTTATGGTATCTTCCCTTGATTCCGTGGTTCAAGCGATTGTTTGCTAATGTAAATGACGCAAAGAACATTAGATGGCATGCAGATGAGAGGAAGTGTGATGGACAGCTTCGCCATCCGGCCGATTCTTTGCAATGGAAGAGAATTGATAGTTTGTTTCCGGATTTCGGCAATGAGCCCAGAAACCTCAGGCTTAGACTTGCTACCGATGGAATGAATCCATATGGAAACTTAAGTAGTATTCATAGTTCATGGCATGTTCTCCTTGTAATTTACAACCTGTCTCCTTGGTTGTGCATGAAGCGCAAATACATTATGTTAAGTATGATGATTTCGGGTCCTAAACAGCCAGGAAATGATATTGATGTTTATCTGAGTCCCTTGATTGAAGACTTGAGAATGATGTGGGATGAAGGCGTTGATGTGATCGACGGGTATTGCCGTGAGACATTCAGATTGCGTGCCATGTTATTTTGCACCATCAATGACTTTCCAGCATACGGGAACTTTACTAATTGACCACAAAGTAAGTTTAGTTTGATATTACCATCAAGTTTGGCATATTATGTGTTTACGTTGATATTTATAAGTTATGTTTATGTACGTTGATCGATATTTATAAGTTATGTTTGATATTTATCCTGACATACTAACAAGTTTTTTTTTTGTTTTGTGTTTAAACAGGTATACATGGCTGATCATGAGGATACACCTCCTTCATGCAGCGGGTCAGAGACCCCGTCTATCGGTAGAAAGGGTAGACGTGCCACACGGATGAGGCATTTGACTGCCAACCGTGGGTCAAATCAGAGGATAAGAGTAGATTTTGATGATAACCTCAAACCTATTGGGCCAATGGAAGATCAGTTTACCGTTTTGTGGCGACCCTTGCTAGGAACAAGGCCTAGTATACTCATTGATAGGTGGAGAGATGTACCGGCGGACGTGAAGGAGCGAGATATGGGAGAGTATTCTGGTATCTATACTTCTACGTCCTGTGTTTGTCTCGTATCTACTTTATTTTTATCTTAATAATATCATACAGTAATTCGTTGATTCTTTTGGTCTTAATGTAGTTGACATTTGACATACCAGGATACATACGCTATGAAGAAGCGTTTCTTTGAAGTATCTTTGGAGAGCGTTGGAGGGGTTTTAAGGCCGACTGGGCGGATACTATATATTCGGTCCAAAAAGTAAAAAGAACCCACTTGAGGTGTATCCGTTTCTTGACAAGGCGACGTGGGATCGCTTTGTTCGAGCCGACGTGATCCCAGCTTTTCAGGTTAACTTATTTGATTTGTCTCTAAATTTATGTAATTGCATTAATTTCATTTACTTATGTAATTTAATTGTCTTTTATTTATAACAGGAGAAGAGGAAAAAGGGGCGGGAAAACCAAAGCAAGAATGTCTACCCCCATGTCATGTCTCGTGGGGGATATAAAAAGCTTGTTAAGAAAATGGTTGAAGAGGAAAAGAAAGCACGTCGCAAGAGAAAGCATCTCAAGCGGATCCTAATGCTGAAAATCTTCTAGAGGTTGTTGATCCACCTCCACCCCCACGCCATCGTTCATGGAAGAGGGGCCGACAAAGAAAAACGGGACAATATACATCCGAGGAGGCCCGCCAAGTAGCCGAGAGGATTGTAAGTATAGTTTGTTGTAATTGTCATTTTAAGATTGTTACCGAATTGTAATGTGACCTGATATTTTTATGTGATAGGATGCCTTGGATGATCAGCTAACCCAAGGAACCTTTGTTCCTAGAGGACGCAATGATATCTTATCTATCGCCATCAGTAAACCAGACCACCCGGCCGTGTCATTGGTGTTGGATGGGGAGTCGGCATTCGCCAATACCATGGTTCATCTTTACACCAATGCCACGAGGGATTCGGTTGCAGATAGAGCACAACTAAAACAGGAGATTGCAGCTGAGCTTCGACAGAGATGGCCGAGCAGTTTGCCCAGAGATGGCAATATTTACTTCTTTGTCCCCAGCAGATGACAGTAGGTGTCCAACCCTCTCGTCCAACCCTCTGTCCATGTGAGCACTAAGGGCTCATGTGATCCTCCTCATCATCCCGAAAATGATGATGATGTCTGCTTGATGATGATGATGATGATGATGATGATGATGACGACGACCCCGATAGGTGTGAGCTGTATGTTGATGATCATCATCATCATCGCCGCTTAGTGGCATTGGGTAGGGCATATAATAAGTTAGGTAATACCATACACCATCGGTTATTACCGGATGATCATCCGAGGGTGTCTGTTGAGATTATTCGAGATGTCGATGCTCGAGTCCCCGTGCCCACCGAGGAGGTTCAAACAGTGGGTCGGCCCCGAGTAACTTCATCCTCTCGGCCAAGAAGACCGGTCGACTTTCTTGTTGCATCCGAGGTATTCGGTTAGTTGTGTTTTTCTATATTCATAGTTGAAATATATTTATTATTGTTTAAAGATAATGCTTTATTTGTATTTGTTATAGGATGTTGGAAATGATATTGTGCCTAAAAGGTCGGATCTAGGAAGACCGAGAGATGTCCGCTCCTGTCAAGGTATTCATTTGACCATTTAGTTCATAACGAATTAAATAACTTAATTATCCGTGATTACTAATATATATCTATGTTGTTTAGGGGATCGACAAAGGGGCACCTAGCCATGGTGATGTTTTCAAAGATCTTGCTATCCGAGGTTGTCACCATGGAGGATGATGCAGCATTGGTAACGTTGGAACATGATGCCAGCCCTAGTGAAACTGTATATACCAAAGAAAGAACTTATGGAGATGGCACTCAATAAAGAAATGGCCAGTTCTGCACACATATCGTTTTGGTGCACGTAAGTACATTTTATTTATAAGTTAAGTACGTAATTAATTTTTAAATACAATGATAATTAACATGTTTTTCCAATATATTAGGTATCTGCATCGTATGTTAGTCGATCAGGGTAACCTCGCCCTTTATGGGTTCATTGACCCCATGTTCATTCAGGGTGATGTTCTCGTAGCATCGGAAGACCCGGTCACTACCATACGTGATATACTTGCCCGAGACGATCATCAATTCTATCTTGCGCCTTATCTCAATAAGTAAGTACCGGTTATTAATTTAAGTATAACTATATATGACTTACAAGTCACTAATTGTTCCGCAAATACAGCAAGCATTGGCAATCTGTTGCTCTTGTACCCAAGAATGAACGTCGTGGTCTTCTTCTCGCTCATTGGGACATAAGCGGCGAATCAATCAAGACGATCATCGAAACGTAAGCGTTAAAATACTTTATAATCAGTAATGCAGTTGTTTTAATTATCTGAAATCTATTATATATACTTTAATTAATGTTTTTGTCATGATAGGTCTATTAATGCATCCCACATGCAGCATGGTGAAAGGCGTACTCGGGCTATCAGATGGATTATTCCCAGCGTAAGATATTTATTAGTTCAAATGCATCAAATGCAGTGGGTACAATAATTGATTTCTATTTTATTTAATTCCTCATATTCTAATTGGGTTTCATTTGTACGTAGTCACGTATACAACGTGGGTCATGGGAATGTGGCTACTATGTGATGCAGTGGATGTTGGAAATTATCTCCTCCGGGATCACTGAAAGATGGAGTGAGGTAAATGTTAATTGACACAATTAGAAGTAATAGTATAGATTCGTTATATGTTTTATGTTAGTTTATTACTTAAAAGATATAATCTTTTGTCCAATTAAACTTGCAGATATTCAACAATCCATCTCCATTGTCTGATTCCGACATCAACATCATAAAGAGGCGTTGGGCAACTTTCTTTCTTGAAGTGTACCACCCATAGTTTGTATATATGTAGTTAGTTTAAAAACTTATCATATACTAGCTATAGTGTACGTACCTTTGACTGATGATATGTATTAGTGCTCGTGTCCGGTTCAATTCTTCTTCTCTCGTGTTTTGATGTAGCTTTGATAAAGTGTTGTTTTCATTCATTCGAAATTAATTAGGCCTGATGCCCTCTGTTTTCAGATTCTGTGCTCACTAGTCATTTGATGAAATGTCAGTATTTTTAACCATATGTGTAAGAGCTAATTGGCTGTGCTAAGAAAATTGAATGAAGTATGTTTTGCTTTTGAATGATTGTGTCAAAACTGGTTTGGTGTTCTGTTGTTGTTTCTTGTTTGATCAGGGTACTGCTGGTTTGTTTATTGATCTGCATTAGTGAAACAGGAATGATTGAAATGTAAATAATAGATTAAAAAAAATGAGATTTTACACATCGGTTCTCAATAACCGATGTGTATATTTAACTTTATACATCGGTTTTGCTTAAAACCGATGTGTAAATTTAACTTTACACATCGGTTCTTTAGAAAACCGATGTAGAAAGTCAATTTTACACATCGGTTTTAAGCAAAACCGATGTAGAAAGTTAAATTTAAAACTGCTTAACAATTGCTAAATTAATTTTACACATCGGTTAGTATAAAACAGATGTTTAAAATATACTTTAAACATCGGTTTTAAAACCGATGTGTAAAGTGGCAATAAACCACATCGGTCGTTTCCACATCAGTTTCAAAACCGATGTGGAAAGCCAAAAATAACCGACGTGGAATCCCTTTTGTGCACTAGTGCCAATCGGTGTAACAACAGAAATCTCTCAAACCCCGAGCTGTTTTACAGTGATTAGGCTTTAAAGGAAAGCAAGCTCGAGCGGAGGTCCAATCCATGTAGCAACAATTTATATAAGATATCATTTCTCATATGAGCATAATTTTTTTTACCTATTACATATGAGCATAATTTAGACAATCGTATATCGGATATAAATGACATCTAAATTTTTACATTATAAATCAATTATATGAATATATATAATTTTTAAAATATCTATTATAAGAAATATATATTTTTAATAATATTATAATATATAATTAATTATTAATTCACACTTTTATATTAATCGTATATTAAAATAAAATAAAATTTAAATTTTATATTTTGATGATTGAATTAACATAAATCACTTTTTGATTGGAGGGGACAATTGATGAGTGATGACCACGGGTGATGAGTGATGAGGTAAGACTGCAGTTGTTTCGGCCTTTTTTTTTAGCACTTGCTGGTACATAGTACAATGCAAACTCTGCAAAACATGATGGTGTTGAAAGCATTTTACAAGCCATTGGTGTGCTGTAAAGTAACCTATTATTATTGTAGCCTTGTAGCGCCAATAGGTGTTAAGATGCAGAAGGATTTTCAAAGTTCAAAGTGTGTATTTTGAGATTTGTTTATTGGGTGATGTTAACGATTGTTCTTATGACACTTTATACGGAATCAATAATAACAAATTTTTATTGGAATACTAACTATTTCATTTTTTTCAAACATTAAATATACCAGTTTCCTATGAAAACTTTCTTTTCTTGATTTTTTAAAGAATACCCTTAGGATACTCATTAGCCTTCTCTTTTTTATTTATTTATTTTTAAATTTTGCCTTTAAAACTGTGAAGTATTTCTCGCTGGTGTATGCGATCCTGTCCGTAAAGCAAATTCACACTTTCTTCGACGGGTGCTTATTTGAACACAAATTTTGGATATAATATTTAACACCGTATATGTTTATCTCTATCTCTCACTTATTTTTTTTATCTTATTTGTATACACACTTTTCGAAAATACAATCAAAAAACAAAGAGGATACCTTATAGTGTCCATATTTTATGTACAAAAATCATTCATCTTCTTCAATAATTTCTCAAACTATTTATTTATTTTTTCATTGGAAATATGGTTTCTATTCTATGTTTTACTTTTATTTTAATTACTAAAACCATTTATTAAAATTTTAAATTTTAATGTCGACTTCGCAACTTGAATATTAAAAAAAATCCGAATAGCTTGGCAATTGTAGGGACGACAATTTGTATCCTATCCATTGGGCACCCGCAAAAATTATCCACGATGGGTAGGGTAATTATCCACACAATGGGTAAGGGTCCGAGAACCGGTAAATACCTGCAAATTTGAATGGGTATAAGTGCGGGTACGGGTACTATGGTACGCATCCCGTCCCACACGCGCACTTATGTATATGTGTAACACCCTGTTTTTCCTTTGCTGTCTGTAGCAGTAAATACATATTTTAATGTGTTTATTTTAGATTAAACCCAGAGGATGATTTTAATTAAACTAAAATCATTTTCTTGTGTTGTTATATCATATGAAGTTACGGTAAAAATTTCGGTTGAAAATTCAGAGGGAAGCCGGTCTCCGTTTTCACCGCCGATACAAGTTTACTGAGCAGAAAACCTAATTTTGACCCGTGAACGAGATAGTTAGTGTTTTTATTACGTTTCCTTCCACTTTGGTTATTTTGGAAATTTTCGTTCAAAAATAAAATAAAATATTTTATTCGGGCGGAAAGCGTCGGAAGAATTACGATCGGAAATGCAACCGGGTACGAAATGGAGCAGAATAGGAGACAAAAAAGGCTTGAGATGATATGAGGGAGTGAGGTGACTCACTAGATGTATGGCCTAAGCTACCTCCTAAAAAGTGGTCATGATGACACTTTTTGAAATATATCATACTATATTCTAAAAACCTAATTTTCTCTTTCCTCTTCAACCAAACAAGGCACAAGGTCAAAACTTGCTCTCCAAGCTCATTCCTCTCTCCTAAATTTCGTGCCACTCTCTCCCCTCTCTATATATACCCCTTTCATTTTCACTTCATCATCTTCCTCTTTCAAAACTCCATTAAACCTTCAACTTTTTCTTTCTTCTAAAAGTTCAAGCTCTTAAAGCTTTGTTTTTTATTCATCTTTTATACTTAAGTTCTTCATTAAAGTTCTTCCTTATACTAATGGTAATGCTCTCATATGAATCTTTTTGCAAGTTTCATCTTTTATTTCTTAGTTTACTTTATGTGTTCTTTATATGCTTTAAACTTCTAAAATCTCTCTAAAATGGTAGAAAACTCCTTTTGAGTTGAAACCACTTTCTATAGTCTTGTATTAACTTATATTTTCACATACTAAGAGGTTGTGTAAAACAAAAATCTCTACCTATCTCTTCCAATGAAGGCCGAATGCTTGCATTTGTGACCTAGGAAGTTTTTGTTTCAACTTTTGGAATATGATCATGTGTTAGAGGTTGGGAAAGTATTTTGATTGGGGGTCACTCCAATGAATATTTGATAGAATGACTAGCTTAGGAGTCTGAGTTGGGTTGTATATCTAAAGAGGTCGGTAAATGTAGTGTTATTTACATTCATCTGTAGTTTGAACTTTTTCTTTTGAAAGTGGAAACTTAGAGAAATGTTGTATGTCATGGTAATTTTGTTACGAATGTGACTTTACGTTTTAAATATATGTATTATGGATTTCAGAGTTATCCTTAAAGAAAAATTTTATACCCCAGTTTTCTGACTTAAAAGAAAACAATTTTCCGAAAGCAACCAGCAAATTATCTTTTTAATTTACTTCCGCATGTGTTATGTAGTAATGCCCAGGGGGGGGGGGGGCGTTACAATATGTATATATAATTACTTATTTATATTACTAATATATATAATTTTAACTATAATACAAATTTTAAAACCAAAATTAATCTAAAATTATTAAATTTCTAAACCTAATTGCATCTATAATTCCTTTTTGGATGTTTTATTTATTTAAATATTTTGATTTGTAAAGTTTTATGAATAGGTTTAAAAGACCTTTGAATATTTTTTTTAATTTTTATAATGTTTCTTTTGTTATTTATTACTTTTCACAGTTAAAGTGTGGGTAACGGATAAGAGTACTTAGGTACGCAGATGGTGCCTGTAAGTGTACTAAAGTTGCTCTCCACACGAGTACGAGCTTGGGTACTGGTAATTTTTTCAAACACGGGTATGGGGACGGGTACTATAGTACCCCACCCAGATCCTACTCCTACCCATTGCCATCCCTATTACCGGATGTTGACTTCCTAACAAGAAAATAAAAGGAACCGGAAAAGATAAGTCGATTTTTAAAATGATGAATTACTAAAAAAAATTTAAAAATGATAAATTTTAAAAATAATGGAGAAAATTATGTATTTGAAAAGAAAAAAAAATTAAAATATTTTTTGCCAATTTTGAAGGGAATTTCATCACTTTTTTTATGAAAAAAAATATTACATTTATCTTTACTTTATTAAATTTTTATTTCTTAAAATAATTTTTTATACTATTAAAAAAATTTAGTAAATGCGAAATATAAAATTTTATTTAAGGATTTAATATTTTTTAAACATAATAATGGAATTGGCTTCCACTCAATACCTCATATCGCAACAACAAAAAATGATTCAGCTACAGTTATTTGGTTACTTTAGCCACAAACAACGTTGTTGTTGTTATTAACAATTTGATTTAGTGGATGGCTATATGATATTATCTCTTATCCTATCTTATCTTCTCTTATAGAAAACTGACTAGGATTAGAAATCTATTATTATTCTATAAATAGTAGTAGTCAGATTGTATTTAATATACTTGATCATAATATATCGATGACAAATATGACAGCTAGTTCCCGAAGAACTGGACTTTGAATCCTAGTTCCCGAAGAACTATCATTTGAATCTATATCTCTATTCTCTTCATCTCTCTATTCTTCTCTATTTTTAACACGTTGTCAGCACGATCAAGTCTCTAACAGTGCAACTATTTTTTTATGTAGGTATCTTTTCAATGTAATAATTCATGCTAAATGAACATCAAAATATTCTATTTGATGTATATCAGAGATTGAATCTCTAAGCAAGGGAACAATTTTTCTTTCTTCTAATCATAGCTTTCATAGCTTTGAATCTCTAATCATAGATTTCATATATGAGTTCTGTACGGGCCGAGGAGTAAAACCCGGCCACCGAGCTTGGATACCCGATCCAACCAAGGCGGGAAGGATAAAATATCGATATTATCTTTATTAATCCTGATATTATCTCAAACAACCTTATCCGGTTAGAAGAGATAATATCCCTTAAATTAAGGGATATGATATTGATATTATCCTTAAATAATCCTGATATTATCTCAAACAACCTTATCCAGTTAGAAGAGATAATATCCCTTAAATTAAGGGATAAGATATTGATATTATCCTTAAATAATCCTAATATTATCTCAAATAACCTTATATGGTTAAGAGATCAATTTAAGATATTATCTTAATCAATCCTGATATTATCTCACATAACCTTATCCGGTTAAAAGAGATAATATCCCTTAAATTAAGGAAATCACACCTCAGAAGATTAAAGAGATAAAAGGAAATATATCCAGATCTCTTAAAGCCATGGGGACCCTATTATAAAAGGAGGAGAACCCAAGAGAGAAACTTACTTTTTTCTGAACCCCAGTGACTCTCCCTTAAGCGTATTAGAGAAACTAGCTCGACCAAGAGACTATTGAAGAGTCCTTGCTTGCTGGTATTCATCAGATACAAGATTAGGGGATCGAGATCACCGTATGGCCAAGGATTGAACCTAGAACTACGTTTGGCTTTGATTCCCATTGGGATACGCAGGACCAGAATACAACATTCTATCAAGACATAATCTAAAACAACCCCCATTGTTCACTCTTGGTCTGACGTTCTACGATGAGATTTCGGCAAGTCGGATCTCGGCAGGAACATTTGGCGCCCACCGTGGGGCCCGAGGAAAAAATTTCCCCGGTTCCACAAGAAAGCTTGATGGTGACTACGCGGAATGGTCCGAGGGGAGGGGCAAACAGCATGAACCATGAAGATCATGAGGCCTCGAACACGAGCCAGAACCACGGGAATCATCCTCCCTCTCCCGTCAATGAAGATAACCCTCAGCTAGGAGAAGTTATGGAACAACTAAGGCAGCTGCGGAATGAGAACGAGGAGATACGTGCGCAAAATCAGAGGCTTTTAAGAACTCGAAAAAGAGAAAGGTCATTGACACCTTCCAACGAAGAGCAATCCTCACCCGAGGCTGGCCAAAAGGATCCGTCCTACGCACCTTCTCCTCGGGAAACTAACCAACCATCCAAAACCAAACCTCCCCCAGAGACTTCAGAAGCTAAGTCTCGTGCAGAAAGGACTAGCCAAAAAGGAAGTATAACGGACCGACGGCCGAAGTTGCCATTCACGGATGACATTGATGGGGTAATATTGCCTAGACATTTTAAGCCCCTTAACATCGATGAATTCAATGGCACCACTGACCCAACCGAGCACGTAGAATCCTTTAATTCTTCTGTTTACTTGGTGACCGATTCGGAAGCCGTCATGTGCAAAGTTTTTCCAACCACTTTGCAAGGCCCTGTGAACGCGCTGTCGCCACGCGCCAAAAAGAATGAGCGTTTACAAAATAATGCAGATAGGGAAGCGACAACTCGAGTATCGTCTCTCAAGGACTCTTAGGTGTTGTTGTTATTAACAGAAAAGTCAGACAAAGTCAGATTTGGGGGGTTTTGAGATTGAAAACTAAATAAAGAAAACAGAACAGAAAAACAACACAATAAAAAGCAATTACCAAATAAGCTAAAGAACGATTAACCTACTGTTCTCGGTTTCCCACTATCCTTGGTTCATATAATTCCAAGCCCTAAGCAGATTCTAATCCCCTTTCAGTTGTAGCAACAATTAACAAACGAAATCGCTACTACTTATACATGTTCCTATTCCTGAATTAAACAAACGGGGTTAAGCCCTCATGAACTAAACGAACATGAATGAACACACGCGAATTAAACAAACGCGATTAAGTATAGGAACATAGCATCACTGAAATGAATCAACACAACACTATACACTCCTGAATTAAACAAACAGAAATGTATAACATGGCATTGAAAAGAGAAAAGCAAATAAAACAGGAAATACACAACCTCAAGTGTGGTTATGGAAACCAATTGCAGTAGATTAATCTAGGAGACTAGTTCTCCATTACAGACTTAAAAGAAAAGAAAATAAACTATGAAACTACTGACTAAAAACTAGCTAGCCACTGGCCAAAAACTAGCCAACAGCCTAGCCAACCATTCAGTTCTGTCTAAAACTGACTTATATACAACTTCTGGACTACGCGGACTCGCGAGGCGAGAACAAATTCGCGAGGCGAATGATGCGAACAGTCTGCAACTTTTGATCTTCTCGCGAGGCGAGCATATCATTCGCGAGGCGAGCCTCTTCAGATTCCAAACTGTAACGCCCGTGACCTTTCACACGGGTAAACCGTGATGCTTTCTGACTTCCAGGGCTGGATTACTCGCGAGGCGAGTCATGTTTCGCGGGGCGAGACAGAATGGTTGGCAAATTTCTGGAACAGTCACCTTCTGGTTCGCGAGGCGAATGCCTACTCGCGGGGCGAAAGCTCCAGATTTATTTCTTTTTATTAACCTGAAAACAGAAAATAGCATAAGTATTTTATTTAACTCTAAATCAACTAAATTAACCTAAAAATACTTTATGGACTCAAAATACTGCTTAAAGACAATCAAGTCTAATTTGGGTGAAAATGATATAAAATTAGCACAAAGCCAAGGTTTTTATTAGTTATAAAACCAGTCAACCAGAGGCTCATCACCCTGCCTTAAGCTGGCTTACAAATCTACCACCTCGGTCAATTGATTCCTTTGATGTGCTCGTAACTAAGTTCACCGCATAATTCGCAACAAGCCGAAGGCATAAAAGGCACTCGGTCTCACTGGTAAATTTTAAACAAGAAAGGAATGAATCACTCAGATTATATGGCTCGTTTTAATGTCAAACAAATCTTAATTCCCAACATGAGCTCGGAACTCTGTCTTCATACCGTCATGGGCGGTCTGAAGTCGGAGCCATTCTTTGAGTATTTTTCCCAAAAACCACCGAGAGATTTTGAAGAGATGCAGGAAAAAGCTACTGGTTTCATGAACTCGGAAGAGATGGTAGAATTCAAAAGGAGAGAAAGAGGTTTTGAAGACAAGAACTTGGTCCCGAGCAAAGAAAGAAATAGGGGGGCTGATCCACAAAGGACCCAAACGACCAATGAAAGGGGATTCTCATAGAGGCAACCCAGGTACCAGTCTTATATGTCGTTAAACCGATCTCGGGCAACCATTCTTCAGGAGGTGTGCAACGCCGAGTTACTCACCTTACCTCGGTCGTCCAAAACACCGGCCAATACTGACAGAAGCAAAGAATGCATGTGGTATCAAAACTATGGTCACTCCACTGAAGACTGTAGAGCAACCCAGGAAAAAATCGAGGACTTGGTCCAGGTAGGTCGTCTTGACCGTTTCGTTCGTCGAGATGATAATGGAGGCGGACGAGCTGGTCGAAGACGACGGAGACGCGGTTATGACAACCGTAACCGAGATGCAAACATGCAAGGAAACAATCAGAGCGAAGATCGGATGAATAATCAAAGAGCTCTTAATGAAGAATCAGAAGGAGGAGTCAGAGGGGTCATCAATACAATATTAGGAGGCATCATGTAAAAGCCCTCCGATCTGTCAACACGGTGTCTGGAAAGCCTGCAAGGACAAGACCTCCAATAACTTTCACGAATGATGATTTCCGAGGGGTGGATCCAAATCAAGATGATCCAATAGTGATAACGGTCGAACTAGCCAACTTCTCGGTCAAACAAACACTCATTGACCAGGGGAGCTCGGTCGATATTCTATACCTAGTGACCTTCAAGAAACTTGGAATTCTAGAAAAGCTGATAAAAGAACAGGAAGACAAGCTAGCAGGGTCGCTGGGGAGCAAGTAAAAACCCGAGGTTACATAGACCTCTTAACAACGTTTGGAGAAGGAAGACTCTCCAAATCCGTATCAGTCAGGTACGTTATTGTAGAGGCCAGTACATCGTACAACATCCTTATTTGAAGACCGACGTTGAATGAACTCGGAGCGATTGTCTCTACCCCACACCTGACAATGAAATTCCCAGTAGAGTCCGGAGATATAGTCGCAGTTTGGGCTGACCAAAGGCTAGCCAGGAAATGCTATGTAGATAGCCTAAAGGCTACCCGAAACCAGGATAACGCAAAAAATCCCGAGGATGGAAATGTACAAGTCCAGAGCCGAAGGATGTTTGAACTTCAGCCAGCTCGGTCAGCATGTTTGAACTTGACCCAAGGATGGAAATGTACAAGTCCAGAGCCGAACCAACAGAGTCTTTAGAAAGGTTCCAGTTGGGAGCCCAAGCTAAACAATGCACCCAAGTCGGCAGTCAGCTCGACCCCTTGCTCAAACAAAGGATTCAGGTAGTCTTAAGAAAGAATGTCGATTTGTTTGCTTGGAAGACGTCGGATATGCCTGGTATAGACCCCAATTTTATGTGCCACAAGCTATCCATATGTCCCGAAGCCAAACCTGTAGCTCAAAGAAAAAGGAAACTTGGCGAAGAAAGGCGCCGAGCAGTAGTCGAGGAGACTTCCAAACTGGTCAAAGCAAATTTCATCAGAGAGGTGAAATACACTACTTGGACAGCCAACGTGGTGTTAGTTAGAAAGGCCAACGGTAAATGGAGCATGTGCACCGACTACACCGATCTCAACAAGGTGTGCCCAAAGGATTCTTATCCTTTCCCCAACATTGACAGACTGGTGGACGGGGCCTCGGGGTACAAAGTTTTGTCCTTTTTAAACGCATATTCAGGTTATAACCAGATCAGGATGTACCCACCCGATGAAGAAAAAATGGCATTTATGACTGATGGGGCAAACTACTGCTATCGGGTAATGCCTTTCGGCTTAAAAAATGCTGGTGCAACATATCAAAGGCTTATGGACAAAGTTTTCGTCAACCAAATCGGAAAGAACCTATAAGTATATGTTGATGATATGGTGGTAAAATCCGATGACCTAAGGCAACACCCAGCCGACCTCGAAGAAATTTTCATCTAGCTTAGAAAATACAACATGAGGTTAAATCCAGAAAAATGCTCTTTTGGTATACAAGGAGGAAAGTTCTTAGGCTATATGCTAACTCATAGGGGGATTCAAGCTAACCCGGATAAATGCAAAGCAGTAATGGAAATGCGGAGTCCTCAGAATGTGAAAGAAATTCAGAGGTTAGCCGGCTGATTAGCTTCTTTATCCCGCTTCCTCCCGAAGTCTACAGAAAAAGCGAGACCCTTCTTCCAGCTTTTGAAAAAACCAAAAGATTCCATCTGGTCTGAAGAGTGTGAGAAGGCCTTTGAAGATCTGAAACTCTTCCTAGCGTCTCCCCCAATCCTCAATCGGCCTCAACTCGGCAAAGATCTGTACTTGTACCTATCTGTCAACGATTGTGCAATCAGTGCAGTGATCATCCAGGAAGAGGAAGAGCAACAGCTGTTGTAACACCCCCCTTGGGAATTACTACATAACACATGCGAAAATAAAATTAAAAGGATAATTTGTTGGTGCTTTCGGAAAATAATTTATATAAGTACGTAAGTGTCTGAAATTGGGTATAAAAATTTTGTCTCGACTCCACACCTAAGCCTTGATCGACACACAGACTTACTATCATAGACTGACAAGCCTATTTCATTTAAAGAATATACTTAAATAAAAGCTAGTATTTTTACGAAAATTTCGACAGAGTCTCCTCTGTAATTCGAACATCCCAGGTAAAAGAACACCTGCTAAAATAATTACATTTTTATTCCAGAATTTCAGTTACACCAAATACATCCAGACAGTAATATGCTAAAGAAAAATAGTTATAACAATAAGCTTTATAAGACCAAAAAGGAAAGGTTTAAGTTTTCTTTCAAAAGAACGCTCTCCGAGCCATAAACATTCCATTTTAAAATAAAGGCTCTCTGAGCCATACTCATACATACTATCAAAAACAATCTAAATCTCAAACCCTAAGCCGGTCATCCTAAAAGTTATTCCCGAGGAAAACTCACGTGATCATTCCGCAATTAATACCTCATCAAGCAACTAGATCTAAGTCTCTGAGTGACTTAGAAAGACTCATCTGCACCATATGTGTTAAAGTACTCAGGGTACAATAGCGAACCAGAAGAAACCTGATATGTGTGTAAGGGTGAGAAGCCAATATATGGATTTAACACAATAACTAAATGCGCGACACCACATAACACATATACATTTATCACACAAACATTTATAAGCTAATAGTTTATCAATGGGTTCAACACCCCAAACATCATCGTTTAAAAATTATGCATGACACTTCATATTCATCATCTAATTTTCGTCCTAATCTCATGAGATATCCCAACATATAATGAGTTGATCAGACTCCATAGCCACACTGGCTAACTTGGCACACTGCCACTAGGTGCGCAACCTCTTCCCATCCACACAGGCACACAAGGCCAGACATACAAGGTGTGGCTACTCTAGGCACACTGCCAAACACATTGCTAATGTCCACAATCAGAGCACCAATAGCAAGTAAGATGGGGTCTCAATGTCCTCCCTAGGCACATGAGAAAATGCATGTCATAATTACCTTTCGCCGCTGGTAATTGATACATCAAACCTCAAACCGCAGGTACGTCTGCCAAATGCATGTAAAACACTTATGTTTTGATCTTTGTCTTTGTGTTCAATCTTTCTTTACCGAAGCTCACAATGGCTTACGACTCACATAGTTTTAAAACATCTTTAAAACTTTTATCACAACACAGGACCTCACCGTCCGAGTGCTCAATCACGACTCCTCTCGACCGATGCACCAGTCTTAGGTTCGTGGTACTAGGAAACATCTTCAATGTTTCAACACGGTATACCTCATGTATATGGTACAGGCCCTCAAAGTCCAAATGACCGAGTCCATCACAACACAAAACCTTAGTACACCGACGTCTCGGTTACTAAGTTCCACACCACTTTCAACACTGTTGAATTAACTTTTTATTTTCAGAAATTCTTTTCCAAATTGGAAATTTATTGATAAAATCCTTAAATAATAAAACTTAGTTTTCACAAAGGTGAGTCACTTGAGGTTTTAACTTTCTTAAAATATGTACTGCCGTTTCAAAACACTTGCCTTCTACACTTTTCCAAATCTGCCATCAATTATCACTTTTAAAGCTTTTTAAGCCAAAACTTAACTTTTTCCGCTTAAACAATTTTCTAAAATCATCATTAACTTCTTTTCAACAATTAATTTCATAAAATAACTTTGTATAATATTGCAAACTTCCTTACATAAAAATTAGCAGTACAGAAACATTTTCACGATTTCGCTCTCATTGTGACTCAAAAATTACTTTTACACTAATAAATCATCAAAATAATAATATTTCTCAAAACTCATTATTTTTCCAAAATAATATTTTCCACCACTATTATATTCCAACATTTCCCATAAAACTTTGAATATAATTTACACAGCTTGTTAAAGCTTTTATCTGATTAATCGGTTGTGCACTGACCACTGTCAGGCTTCTCAAACAACACTCACAAACAACATTTAACAACAGTTATCAGAATTATGTCACCAGGCAGATCATGCATCATAGCAATATACTATACAACTACAGATAATCAAATAATCTAAAAACAGATCAAACACCGATACTCAGTTAAACAACACAACATAAACCACATAAACAGATAACCACAACCACATAACTTATACAGATTACACTACAAGTAAATGGTTATTGAGAAAAATCCCTCAGGAAGCTCCCCTTACCTTTGAAGACAAGTAAAGGATCATCGCCTTAATGCTCACGTTAGCTCATATCTACTCCATCAAGCAAGCATAGCCGTATCAAATGTTTCAGAGAGGGAATCCAACAACGCTCAACAACCAGAAATCAAGAAATCAATTACACATGATCAAACACACATTCTAATTTGTTCTAAACACTTAATCTTATTACCAAACAAGGTTATTTTCAAAGAAAATCATGTTTGAAGCTTACGCTTCACAATACACTTTAAGGAAACTTTGTTTTGATTATAGGATTATGAAAGAGAACTTGGGAATCATCCATTAAGAATCCTAATTGCACTAAATCATAATTAATTTCACAAAAACAGAACCAAATTCAAATAAAATCAAATTGGGGTTTAGGGCACCTAAATACAATCTGGGGAAAACTCATTTTAATTAAAGAATAATGAAATTTGTTTAGGGAAACACTAATTCACAGTCCCAATTTCATAAAACAAGCTTTAATCTTAAGATTAAAATCTGAAATCAAAGGGTTAGGGTTAGGGTTTCAAAAATCAATTTGGGGGTTTTGAATCTAGAAGAGATTAAAGGGTAAAACACTCACCCAAGCTTGAAGGCAGAGGACGCAATGACCAGCCATGGGTACGGCGGCAGCGTCACGCAACTCCGGATAAGTGGCAGTGGCGGTGGAACACTTCCCTACAACAACCCAGATCCATAAAGTGAAGCTAAGCTTCATAGAAAGGAAGAAGAGAGCTCAAAACAACTCACATAGTGAAAACCACCATGGAGGCGGCGGCGGACAGCACCTACCGCGATGGAGAGAGGCGGTTTCTCCACCAAAGAGCGCAACAGTGGCGAGGACCCCGTGCAGGGACACGATCTTCGTCCTTCCATCTCGAGCGGCGGTCGGCGGCGGTCTGAGTAGAGCGGCACGACTTGAAGGAAGGAAGGAGGTAGAAGATGAAGTTGGGGAGAAGGAAGAAGAAGATGGAGTCAAGAGGGAGAAGAAGTAGAGAAAGAGAAGAGAAAATGAGGGAGTGGGCGTCGAGAGAGAGAGAGAGAAAAAGTTGAGAAAGTTAAGTTTTTAAACTAATTCTTTAGTGATAGGTACAAAATAAGTGATAAATATTAGGCCTAAAATAAACATGTTTTCACTTTTTGGAATCTAAAAATAAAGATTGATAAAGATATGATTTCGAAATTTAAGTTAGAGTAAAGATTAATAGTTGAAATGATCAACTAAGAAAATACTCAGTCCAGAATTTAATCTCCGATTAAGGTCAAACCAAAATATTTTTAACTCTAAAATTAAATAGAACAAATATATGAAAATGCTTTTCTCTTAATCATATTATTTAAAATATTTTTCTGTACTGGTATAATAGTGACAATAACGTAAATTATTGTCTAGTAAGCGTGCATTCAATGAAATAAGTCAGTGCTAACACACCCAATAAAATAATTTGAAGAGAGTAATTTAATTACTCAAACTAAACCACATAACAAAATAAACTTAAACATCCAAATAAAATAATTAATCATAGGTGTAAAAACTAGGGTGTTACATTATTACCCCTCTTAAAAAAATTTCGTCCTAGAAATTTCGTAGCTCAAAACTAAACAGGATGTTGTAATCACGCCTTAACCCTAAAATCTTACTTTGTATTCTTGTCGCTTCATTCCTTTCATCTATAACTCTATAACAGGATTGATTCTTATGCCATTATATTTATCCTCGAGACTTTTCACTACCGCATTATCTCCACTACCTTCGATATTTCACCTTAGTCTATTACACTTTAAAGAACAAAATCAACGCTTAATCTCTTCACTTCTCAATATAGATCCATTAGAAAAACTTTCTCCAATATCTAACTTTCACAGCTAACATCAAAACCAACACTAACTTTACCATAACATCAATTAACCTTCTACTCAAGAGATGCCATCATAGTCTTAGTCCATTTGGGCTTAGTATACTTTTCTAGTCATATCAAATTCACACTTTTCAAGTCTCCAATCAAAACGTCATAACATTCCTGAGTCGCACATGATATACTTTGCGCCAAAAACCTAAGAAATTCAATCTTATTGAAATTGAATCTTACCACATCCAACATTATTCCTTCTCTTCTTAATTCCTCTCGAATCTTTTGCCTACTTCGATTTCATATCCTTCATTTGCCTATCATTTTCAATTTGATTCTCAAGCCCCGTTAGTATCCCTTGTTTAAGAAATTTCACATGCACCTCTACCCTATTATCCAAGGAAAATACACAACTCCTAACAATTCCTCCATCTGAAGACATAGCTCTATCACTTATGCAAGGAAGTGCTTGTATCATATCTGCCCTTATCTAATATATTTGCAGTCGAGAAAGAAAAAAATTATAAAAGAGTTTCTTTAAGGCCATTACCCCTAGGAGTTGCACCAAAACAAAGCCAAGAAATCCAGGTGGATACTCCCCAATGGCAAATCTTGGATTTAAAATGTCTAGTTTACACTATGGATCATCAACCACATATTTACCGGAATAAGACCTCAAAGATTATAAACATTTCGCCATAGCTTATCACACTCGAAAGACACAATCAAAACTTAATCACTTCTTGCCTCCAAATTAGTCTGCTAGTAAAACTTCTTCAACACCTTATCCTCAAGATGAACATCAAGTTCAACACTAACTTTACCCCATCATACATCAACCTTCAACTTAAAGCATACAATTGTTGTCTTAGTTTCCTTTGAACATATTCCACCACTCCAAATTATATCATAGTCATTCATTTCAATCTTAAAGAATACGATTACATTCCTCCATGCAACTACAACCAAAAGGAATCACTTCAGGTTGAATTATCCAAAATCATAATTCTTAAACTTTTCTAACAACTTAGTTTCACTCAAGAACTTCTCTTTACTAATTCCGTTCAGCTTAAGGAAAACTACCATATATATTTTTCCGTTAATCCTCGGACTCACGAAGTCAACATGAACCATAAACATTGATCACTACTCTGAATTCCTTTAATGATATATCTGCCTCGATCATGATAAGATCCATTATAATCATCTCACTCAATGATGTTGAACTTAAGGGTTCTCATAATACCATTCACATCTATATATTAACAAAGCTCCTATCAACTCTGGTTCGTCCTACCATAGAGATGACAAAAATTAAGTACCACATTATCTCCCAACTAACCTGCTAAAGATAGGTCACCTCATTCCTTATCCATCCCACTGAGGATGATCTGTTGGACTTAGTCTCAACTTAGTCCTCAACACTTAAAGTAAACTTAACCGACACAAGTTGATAAACTTCCGTTTTTCATCTGAAACAACACTTGAAGATACTCCTTGAAGTTTGAACAATCGTCTGATACATTATTCGGTTCACTAACACTGCTTGTGGATCTTAACTTGTAAGAAAGATGTAGACTTAACCAGTCGATCAACGATCACTTGAATTCAAACAAGACTCATACAGGTCTTCAGAAAACTCATAACAAAGATTCATGGCAATGCCAATATCTTAACAAGGAATGTCTCAATTGTTAAACTATCCATTTTTCACTGTACTCGACTAACTCTGACATCTTGATGTGGAGATACCCAACTCATGACTGATGAGATAGGTCACACATTAATGACATTTGGAGAATACGTAGAACTAAGATGATCAACGACGGCAGGAACGTTCGAACCGCAATAAGACATGACCTTGGTGATCATAAAAGAATTTCTCAAGAAAAGAAATTTTTTCTTGATTTCACTTTCACATAAGCATAGAAGAGAATTTCACTAATTGAAGGATACAAGAACATTCAGTATGGAAAAAGATCATTCCATCAGGTTCGTGAGTGTAAAAATGCATGATCAATACACATTTACAAACATGAATCTAATAAAGTTCATTCTTCCACAAGAATCTTCCAGCGGATTTAAGGAATCAAGGGGTGAATAAATTCTAATCCAAAGAGGATTAATTCTTATTCTTAGTACAAGGAATTTACAAAATAATGACTTTCACCTCTACCAACAATAGAAGTGACGACACTAAGTTTCACCAAGAAACTTCTGCTATCACGAAATTATCTGGGTTATAACTCAAGAAATAGTCATAACCACTTCTCTCAACAAAATGTGAAAACATCCAGACCAATGGATTCCGTTAAATCAATTCACTCAAATGTCTAATACATCGAGGATTATTTAGAAGTGCGGGTAGGACTTCTCACAAATAAAGAAATGAATAACTGGAAATTTATGAATTAGCATAACTAATTCATGAGTCCTGACAGACTGCAAATTAAAATCTGAAAATGTGTCGGACACATACCAACTTCACCGTTGTGATTATCTAATAAAATCATAGGATTCGAGAAATAATTGTCAACTGACAAATACAAGAGAATCAAAGGTACAATGAAGAGTTCCTTAATCACGAGACACTCACCAAAGATCGAAAATCCACTCGATTTGCCTTGGTTCCAACCAACATACACGTCTTTCTAGCCAAGCTTAGTATGACCACCTTGAATTGGGTACGATCCCGAACAACTTAATCAATCGATCAAACCTACAAAGAGTTGATCTTTCTTCATAAACTGAGTTGACGATGTAAAACCTTAGATAGGTCATCGCTCCAATCTGGTACTAACTTGTCTTCAAGTCGATCTTTGAGTAGTCGACAACTCCTCGAAATAGATTTACCAAATCAACTACGCAAGTCAGAGAATACTTGTTCATAATTCGTTCTTTTACCTAGCTGTCAGAAATCCACACGGTGACACAACCTCCACACAACAATTGGTGCTTCACAAGGAAAACACTCGGTCTAACTGTTGCGTATTTTTAGAATAAAGGCAAGTGCACCTCGTCGCAAACAAGTAATACGGTGGTGAGACCGGTTATCGTATCCACAAGGATCGGTTGCCAATTACCAATTCACAAACTCAACAACTATCTAGACCAAACTATGGTATGAAAAGATCATAAAATAAGGAAATAAAATATTTTTGGTCTTTTGGGAATTTTATCGAACACTTGGAAGACAAAAGAAATGCGGTGAAGATTGTCAGGGTTAGACTACACTAATCCTCCCTTAATTGCAATGAAATGGCTTCTAACACAAGTCCTAATTCAATAATGACAATCAAGTCTTTTCTAAAATACTCAAGCCTAATGTCTTAGGTGCATTGAGCCTAAAACCCCAAATTAAACCCTAATGTCTTAGGTGGATTAACCTGAGATTTTGCATTAAGTCAAGACTTATAAGATTGCAAGCAGTCAACACCTATGTCTAGATTCTTGAACTACTTGGCATATGATTCATGAGCATGCCTTAACATCAATCTGTCAATTGTCTATCAAAGCAACATATCATTCCTATGGGTAGCTAAGCCAAGGAAAGCATTAATCACAGAATCACATACTCATAAAGAAATAGAGACTTGCATTAAAACAATCAAATCAAATACAAACAAGTTCAGAAAAGCTACATCTAACCCCAACAATAGGGGATTTAACTACTCATGAAAAATGAGAATACAAAAGAGAAAGAGAGAAGGGATGAAGCAAACTCCATAGAAGAATCCTCCAATCTTCTTTCAGTCCCAGAGCAAGGAAAACATCCCCTACTAGGGTTGAAACCCTAGTCCAGCCGCAGCTCCAAGTGCCTCCTCCAAGAGCTCCCAAAAAAAACTAACTTTTCTGCCCTAAAACAGCAACTTATACCAATCAGTTCTGCGCGCGTTCGCGAGGCGAATGTCTTCTCGCGAGGCGAATATTAAAATCTGCTGTTGCTGAGAAATGGGCTCTCGCGAGGCGAGAGTGGATTCGCGTCACGAGACAGTAAAATGGTTCTTCAATATGCCCGTGAGGAGCATCAGGGCCTGGGCGTGATGGCTTCTGGTTTCCAGACTCGCGAGGCGAAACATGGTTCGCGGGGCGAACCAGAAAGATGACATTCTGCTGGAACAGTCAGCTCTCAGGGTCGCGAGGCGAATCCAGTCTCGTGGGGCGAATCACCAGAATTCTGCTTGGCTCAATTTCTTCTCTTTTCAGGCTTTATTTCATCCAAGCTCCATCAAGGCTAATTTCTGAGCATTTTTACATTAATTCCTGCAAAACAACACCAAGAAACCGCTTCACCCGTTCCAAGGGAAAAACTAATAAAAACCAAATAAAGAATTCTTAATCTATATGAAAAATGCATGCAAAAGTATATAGAAAACATGATGTAAAATCACACTATCAAATCACCCCAAGCTTATTCAATTGCTTGTCCTCAAGCAATCACTAAGGCCAGAAGAATAAACAGAACATGGATAGTGAACTAAGAACCCGAGTAAATGATCCAAGTAATAGGCAATTCAAACAATTCAGCAAGAGACAATCAATTCAAGTCCAATTAGAGGCTTAGGTTCTCTAAATTCATATTCTCACTGATTCGGGCACTCTTTCTCACCTGAAGCTCACCCCAAGCTTGTTCATTTGCTTGGCTCTCTTTCTACCTTACTCAAGTGTTTAGGGGTATATAACAATTCGCTCCATTTTCCTCAAGGAAAGAATTCTACCATAGGCTTGACTATCAACCAAATCTCTACTTTATTAATGAAAACAATTAAGAATCAAGAGGTCTTTTGCTTTGGTTGTAACTTGGCCATGGGATTAATCGTTAGGTGGGGCAATCAAGAAAAGGACATTTCAAAAGGCTACACAAAACATTAAGCATTACAAATCATGACACCTTCTAAAATACCTTCTTGGGTTTTCGATTTATTTTTCCACCTTTCTTTTCTTTCTTTTTCTTTTTATTTCTCATTTCTTTTTGTCATCCCCTTCTCTATATATTTTATTTTTGTTTTTCTTTTGTTTTTCTTTTGTTTGGAGAAGAGAAAATTTTCAGCTCAAGAGAATTTTTTTTTTCTTCTTCTGATTCTTTCATCCCATACTTTCTTCAACTACCCTATTACCCTTTTGTAATACTTTAGAAGGTATCCTACCAAACATCATTCAACAATATATTTCAAGGTACCAAGAAAAGTATTTCTATTCTTTCAGGCTCAAAATTGGGCAGCTAAGGGGTAGCATTTCATCATTCAAAGCTCAGAAGGCCAGAAAAATACCTATTGCCTCAATCATTTTCAAAAATGTTTTCAAAAATTTTTAAGCTTCAAAATGGTTTGAAGTTAAGTTCTAGAGAAAACAATCCAAGAGGAATAACACTCTAACACAAAGAATGGGGTAGAATTTTGTGAGTACCCCTTTTGGCTCAAAATCTCACATTTTAGTAGTTCAACCATCAATGAGCAACACAAATCTATAGAACCATATGCTAATTATCAACCATCCAAGATTATCTCAAACATTTTCATTTGCAGCCATATCACAAGAATGAAAAAAATTGGGTTCAAAAATTCACTATCTCAATTTAATAGGCACTTAGTTCTCACAATTGGATGCAAAATCTAAACAAGGGCAATCTAATTGTGTGATCATGCAAAGCTATGTCTATATGAATGCAACATGCATAAGAATTCAAAAATTCAAAAAATTTACACAAAAATACCCCTACCCCAAGCCTAAAAATTTACATTGTCCCCAATGTAAACAATCAAGTTGGAGAAAGGAAAGAAAAATAAAATAAAACAAAAGAAAAATGGAACGGCTTACCGAGGCGGTAGCGGGTGCTGACTTTGCTTTTTCTTTGCCCCTTTTGCTCTTCTCCTTGTCTTCTTGCTCTCCCTTCCTTCTTTCCTACCCTGAAAAACTTGGCAATTCTCAATTTATTATTTTTCCTCTTGAGCTTCTCAAATTATTCAAGAGGTTAAAATCAAAAACAAAAACTAACTAAAGAGAAGGGTTAAGAGAAGTTGGATTGCCTCCCAATAAGCGCTTCTTTAATGTCACTAGCTTGACTTATTAAAAAGCATCCACCTGGATCCTCCTCCAGGATCAAATGGAAATTGGAGTGGTGATTGTACCAGTAATATGACTTTATCCTCCATTCCACCATGGTGTGAAAACTCCATTGACCTTTACAATGATGAACTTACTTCCTAGCGGGTCAAATGGAATTCTCACCAGGAAGTTTGCCAGACAAGTGGAAGGGACCAACTTACCAGTGTCCACACATGCATGCAAGCCAATATAATTGTCCAATGCAGAAAATTCAGATTCCTTAGCAAGCATGGTGGAATCCACTCCCACTTCGTCTTCATCTTGAACTATCCCCAAAACCAGATTTTCCTCAAATTGGGCTTCACGTGACTCTTGTACTAACTGTTGGCAAATCTCCTCAACTTGCGTTTTGAAGTTCTGCTTCACAGCTTCGATACTCTCACAATTGGCTCTTGCCTTGGCCTCAGAGGCGGATAGTTCTTGGGAATACTGTTCTAGAGCAGCTTTCAACGGTGTTTGCTCCTTCCATTCCCATTCCTCCTCATGCTTCATGATTACACTATAAGCTTGTGCATGAGGGCAGTGACGTCCCCAGAGCCCGTAGTCTCCCATGACTACATTAGTCCCAAAGGAGTATTTTGTAACTCCATCCAAGGCAGGAAAATAGTAAGTCTCCATTTGTTGCATTCCACCTTGAACAGATAAAACTCAAAAGAAAATCAAATATATACAGAAAAAAAATCAAATATACACAGGAAACAAAAATTAAGAAAATGTCTAAATTAGTTGTCTCATTTGTTACTACTGATATTGGCAAAGCCGATCCCCGGCAACAGCGCCAAAAACTTGTTGCGTATTTTTAGAATAAAGGCAAGTGCACCTCGTCGCAAACAAGTAATACGGTGGTGAGACCGGTTATCGTATCCACAGGGATCGGTTGCCAATTACCAATTCACAAACTCAACAACTATCTAGACCAAACTATGGTATGAAAAGATCATAAAATAAGGAAATAAAATATTTTTGGTCTTTTGGGAATTTTATCGAACACTTGGAAGACAAAAGAAATGCGGTTAAGATTGTCAGGGTTAGACTACACTAATCCTCCCTTAATTGCAATGAAATGGCTTCTAACACAAGTCCTAATTCAATAATGACAATCAAGTCTTTTCTAAAATACTCAAGCCTAATGTCTTAGGTGCATTGAGCCTAAAACCCCAAATTAAACCCTAATGTCTTAGGTGGATTAACCTGAGATTTTGCATTAAGTCAAGACTTATAAGATTGCAAGCAGTCAACACCTATGTCTAGATTCTTGAACTACTTGGCATATGATTCATGAGCATGCCTTAACATCAATCTGTCAATTGTCTATCAAAGCAACATATCATTCCTATGGGTAGCTAAGCCAAGGAAAGCATTAAGCACAGAATCACATACTCATAAAGAAATAGAGACTTGCATTAAAACAACCAAATCAAATACAAACAAGTTCAGAAAAGCTACATCTAACCCCAACAATATGGGATTTAACTACTTATGAAAAATGAGAATACAAAAGAGAAAGAGAGAAGGGATGAAGCAAACTCCATAGAAGAATCCTCCAATCTTCTTTCAGTCCCAGAGCAAGGAAAACATCCCCTACTAGGGTTGAAACCCTAGTCCAGCCGCAGCTCCAAGTGCCTCCTCCCAGAGCTCCCAAAAAAAACTAACTTTTCTGCCCTAAAACAGCAACTTATACCAATCAGTTCTGCGCGCGTTCGCGAGGCGAATGTCTTCTCGCGAGGCGAATATTAAAATCTGCTGTTGCTGAGAAATGGGCTCTCGCGAGGCGAGAGTGGATTCACGTCGCGAGACAGTAAAATGGTTCTTCAATATGCCCGTGAGGAGCATCAGGACCTGGGCGTGATGGCTTCTGGTTTCCAGACTCGCGAGGTGAAACATGGTTCGCGGGGCGAACCAGAAAGATGACATTTTGCTGGAACAGTCAGCTCTCAGGGTCGCGAGGCGAATCCAGTCTCGCGGGGCGAATCACCAGAATTCTGCTTGGCTCAATTTCTTCTCTTTTCAGGCTCTATTTCATCCAAGCTCCATCAAGGATAATTTCTGAGCATTTTTACATTAATTCCTGCAAAATAACACCAAGAAACCGCTTCACCCGTTCCAAGGGAAAAACTAATAAAAACCAAATAAAGAATGCTTAATCTATATGAAAAATGCATGCAAAAGTATATAGAAAACATGATGTAAAATCACACTATCACTAACAAACGGTTCAGACCACCGATCTTTCAGTTGAATCGAGTCATCCAACTCGTTTTAACATGGTAGGCAACATCCTACACAAAGCGACAGAGATCTGATCGAATCCAGAAACTAGATCAATCTGAAATCAATGTCCTTTGCTAACCCAAAAACCTAGAATATTTCCAGGGATCACTCCTGGAAAACCCTATACACAAGCACCATGTTTCGAATGTTTGACACGATTCGCAAGGATAATCGAATGTCATATCCGAACCCAAGTAGCATTCAAGATCTAAGGTCTCCCAGGACATAAAACCCTTGGAAAACCATCAAGAAACATATACTTGTGCATTTTTCACCCATTGCTTCAACCAGAAACAATTCAAACAAGAACCAACCAGAGATCACACGACAAAAACTTAACGGACATATTCCCCAAAGATCCCGAAAGACTCGACCAGCTCTGATACCACTCTGTAACACCCCCCTTGGGCATTACTACATAACACGTGCGAAAATAAAATTAAAAGGATAATTTGCTGGTGCTTTCGGAAAATAATTTATATAAGTACGTAAGTGTCTGAAATTGGGTATAAAAATTTTGTCACGACTCCACACCTAAGCCTTGATCGACACACAGACTTACTATCATAGCCTGACAAGCCTATTTCATTTAAAGAATATACTTAAATAAAAAGCTAGTATTTTTACGAAAATTTCGACAAAGTCTCCTCTGTAATTCGGACATCCCAGGTAAAAGAACACCTGCTAAAATAATTACATTTTTATTCCAGAATTTCAGTTACACCAAATACATCCAGTCAGTCATATGCTAAAGAAAAATAGTTATAACAATAAGCTTTATAAGACCAAAAAGGAAAGGTTTAAGTTTTCTTTCAAAAGAACGCTCTCCGAGCCATAAACATTCCATTTTAAAATAAAGGCTCTCTGAGCCATACTCATACATACTATCAAAAATAATCTAAATCTCAAACCCTAAGTTGGTCATTCTAAAAGTTATTGACGAGGAAAACTCACGTGATCATTCCGCAATTAATACCTCATCAAGCAACTATATGTGTGTAAGGGTGAGACGCCAATATATGGATTTAACACAAGAACTAAATGCGCGACACCACATAACACATATACATTTATCACACAAGCATTTATAAGCTAATAGTTTATCAATGGGTTCAACACCCCAAACATCATCGTTTAAAAATTATGCATGACACTTCATATTCATCATCTAATTTTCGTCCTAATCTCATGAGATATCCCAACATATAATGAGTTGATCAGACTCCATAGCCACACTGGCTAACTTGGCACACTGCCACTAGGCACACAAAGTATGGCTAATCTTGGCACACTGCCACTAGGTGCGCAACCTCTTCCCATCCACACAGGCACACAAGGCCAGGCATACAAGGTGTGGCTACTCTAGGCACACTGCCAAACACATTGCTAATGTCCATAATCAGGGCACCAATAGCAAGTAAGATGGGGTCTCAATGTCCTCCCTAGGCACATGAGAAAATGCATGTCGTAATTACCTTTCGCCGCTGGTAATTGATGAATCAAACCTCAAACCGCAGGCACGTCTACCAAATGCATGTAAAACACTTTTGTTTTGATCTTTGTCTTTGTGTTCAATCTTTCTTTGCCGAAGCTCACAATGGCTTACGACTCACATAGTTTTAAAACATCTTTAAAACTTTTATCATAACATAGGACCTCACCGTCCGAGTGCTCAATCACGACTCCTCTCGACCGGTGCACCAGTCTTAGGTTCGTGGTACTAGGAAACATCTTCAATGTTTCAACACGGTATACCTCATGTATACGGTACAGGCCCTCAAAGTCCAAATGACTGAGTCCATCACAACACAGAACCTCTGTACACCGACGTCTCGGTTACTAAGTTCCACACCACTTTCAACACTGTTGAATTAACTTTTTATTTTCAGAAATTCTTTTCCAAATTGGAAATTTATTGATAAAATCCTTAAATAATAAAACTTAGTTTTCACAAAGGTGAGTCACTTGAGGTTTTAACTTTCTTAAAATATGTACTGCCGTTTCAAAACACTTGCCTTCTACACTTTTCCAAATCTGCCATCAATTATCACTTTTCAAGCTTTTTAAGCCAAAACTTAACTTTTTCCGCTTAAACAATTTTCTAAAATCATCATTAACTTCTTTTCAACAATTAATTTCATAAAATAACTTTGTATAATATTGCAAACTTTCTTACATAAAAATTAGCAATACAGAAACATTTTCACGATTTTGCTCTTATTGTGACTCATAAATTACTTTTACACTAATAAATCATCAAAAATAATAATATTTCCTAAAACTCATTATTTTTCCAAAATAATATTTTCCACCACTATTATATTCCAAAATTTCCCATAAAACATTGAATATAATTTACACAGCTTGTTAAAGCTTTTATCTGATTAATCGGTTGTGCACTGACCACTGTCAGGCTTCTCAAACAACACTCACAAACAACATTTAACAACAGTTATCAGAATTATGTCACCAGGCAGATCATGCATCATTGCAATATACTATACAACTACAGATAATCAAATAATCTAAAAACAGATTAAACACCGATACTCAGATAAACAACACAACATAAACAAAAAACCACAACCACATAACTTACACAGATTACACTACAAGCAAATGGCTATTGAGAAAAATCCCTCAGGCAAGCTCCCCTTACCTTTGAAGACAAGTAAAGGATCATCGTCTTAATGCTCACGTTAGCTCATATCTACTCCATCAAGCAAGCATAACCGTATCAAACGTCTCAGAGAGGGAATCCAACAATGCGCAACAACCAGAAATCAAGAAATCAATTACACATGATCAAACACACATTCTAATTTGTTCTAAACACTTAATCTTATTACCAAACAAGGTTATTTTCAAAGAAAATCATGTTTGAAGCTTACGCTTCACAATACCCTTTAAGGAAACTTTGTTTTGATTATAGGATCATGAAAGAGAACTTGGGAATCATCCATTAAGAGTCCTAATTGCACTAAATCATAATTAATTTCACAAAAACAGAACCAAATTCAAATAAAATCAAATTGGGGTTTAGGGCTCCTAAATACAATTTGGGTAAAACTCATTTTAATTAAAAAATAATGAAATTGGTTTAGGGAAACACTAATTCACAGTCCCAATTTCATAAAACAAGCTTTAATCTTAAGATTAAAATCTGAAATCAAAGGGTTAGGGTTTCAAAAATCAATTTGGGGGTTTTGAATCTAGAAGAGATTAAAGGGTAAAACACTCACCCAAGCTTGAAGGCAGAGTACGCAGTGACCAGCCATGGGTACGGCGTCGGTGTCACGCAACTCCGGCGAAGTGGCAGTGGCGGTGGAACACTTCTCTACAACAACCCAGATCTATAAAGTGAAGCTAAGCTTCATAGAAAGGAAGAAGAGAGCTCAAAACAACTCACATAGTGAAAACCACCATGGAGGCGGCGGCGGACTGCACCTACCGCGGTGGAGAGAGGCGGTTTCGCCACCAAAGAGCGCAACAGTGGCGAGGACCCTGTGCAGGGACGCGATCTTCGTCCTTCCATCTCGAGCGGCGGCCGGCGGCGGTCTGAGTAGAGCGACACGACTTGAAGGAAGGAAGGAGGTAGAAGATGAAGTTGGGGAGAAGGAAGAAGAAGATGGAGTCAAGAGGGAGAAGAAGCAGAGAAAGAGAAGAGAAAATGAGGGAGTGGGCGTCGAGAGAGAGAGAGAAAAAAAAGTTGAGAAAGTTAAGTTTTTAAACCTATTCTTTAGTGATAGGTACAAAATGAGTGATAAATATTAGGCCTAAAATAAACATGTTTTCACTTTTTGGAATATAAAAATAAATATTGATAAAGATATGATTTCGAAATTCAAATTAGAGTAAAGATTAATAGTTGAACTGATCAACTAAGAAAATACTCAGTCCAGAATTTAATCTCCGATTAAGGTCAAACCAAAATATTTTTAACTCTAAAATTAAATAGAACAAATATATGAAAATGCTTTTCTCTTAATCTTATTATTTAAAATATTTTTCTGTACTGGTATAATAGTGACAATAACGTAAATTATTGTCTAGTAAGCGTGCATTCACTGAAATAAGTCAGTGCTAACGCACCCAATAAAATAATTTGAAGAGAGTAATTTAATTACTCAAACTAAACCACATAACAAAATAAACTTAAACATCCAAATAAAATAATTAATCAAAGGTGTAAAAATTAGGGTGTTACAGATGCCGGTGTACTATGTGAGTAGGATCCTAAAAGACGCAGAAACACGATATCAAGTAATTAAAAAACTAGCCCTCGCCTTAGTTATGGCAGCTTGAATGTTACGAGCCTATTTCCAGTCGCACCAAGTTATAGTCAAAACTGATCATACCATAAAGCAGGTACTCAGGAAACCCAATCTAGCCGGACGAATGATAGCTTGGTCAGTAGAATTGTCGGAATTTGGTTTGCAATATGAGCCGAGGGGGTCGATGAAAGCACAATGCCTCTCCAACTTCATTGCCTAGCTCTCTTCTAAGCCAAGGTCGGAATCCTTCATCTAGCTCCTATATGTTGACGGATCATCTAACCTGAAGGGAAGCGGGGCTGGAATAATTCTCGAAGGGCCTAATGATGTAATCCTGGAACAATCATTAAAGTTTGGGTTTACTGCTTCAAACAACCAAGAAGAATATGAAGCCCTTATTGCAGGACTGATGCTAGCTAAAGAAGTTGGGGTCCAAGAGTTAAAGTGTCGAAGTGATTCGCAGCTTGTAACAGGACAAGTCTCGGGTGATTAACAAACAAAGGATCCCCAACTAACCAGATATCTCTTCAAGGTTAATAGCCTAGTTTCTGAATTTGATAATTTCACTATTGAGCACATACCTCGGGAAGAAAATTCCAGGGCAGATCTGTTGTCCAAGTTGGCTAGCACCAAGAAAGCTGGCCAGCTAAGAACTTTCATTCAGGAAAACCTTCTCGAACCGAGCGTAAAAAGTGCCGAAGTTATAATGACCGAGCATTATGATCGTGGCTGGATGACACCGATTTGGGAATATCTTGCCTCGGACAAATTGCCCGGTGACCCTAAGGAGCCGAGGCGAATTCGTCTAAAATCTTGTCATTACACCATCCGAGACGGCGAGTTGTATAGAAGAGGATTCTCCATGCAATTACTGAAGTGCCAAGCAAAGGAGCAGTCCGAGTACGTAATGGATGAGATGCACCGAGATATCTGTGGGATGCATTCAGGTGGCCAATCTCTGGCAGCTCGGGTCCTGTGAGCAGGGTTTTACTAGCCAACCATGAGACTGGATTGTGCTACTTGGACTAATAGGTGTGAGCCCTGTCTGAAGTTCGCCAACATAACACGTGCTCCAAGAGAAGAGCTCCATTCCATGTTCTCACCATGGCCCTTTACTATGTGGGGGATGGATATAGTCGGTCCTTTCCCAGTTGCCAAAGGCCAAGTCAAGTTCTTGCTGGTAGGTGTAGACTACTTCACCAAGTGGATAGAAGCAGAACCATTGGCCACCATAACTGCTAAAAAGGTTCAGAGCTTTGTATGGAAAAACATCATAAGCAGGCACGGCCTCCCTTATGCAATTGTCACTGATAACGGAAAGCAATTCACCGATAAGGAGCTTAGAGAGTTCTACTCCAACCTTGGAGTTAAACATAAAGTGACCTCGGTTGAGCATCCACAAACTAATGGACAAGCAGAGGCAGCCAATAAAGTCATTTTAAACGAGCTCAAAAGAAGGTTAGGCCAATCAAAAGGGGATTGGGTTGAACAATTACCAAGCATCCTATGGGCTTACCATTGCTCACCGCAATCTTCAACTGGTGAAATGCCGTTCAGGCTAACCTACGGAACCGATGCAATGATTCCAGTTGAGCTTGGCGAACTCTCTTTGATAAGGAAGCATCATGACCAAAGTAAGAACGAAAAAGAACTCCGAGTTGAGCTTGACATGGTTGAATAAGTTCGAGACGAAGCGAAAAACAGAGACGAGCTATGCAAGCAAAAAGCAACTCAGAAGTACAACTCGAGGTTGCAGCCGAGGGAGTTTGTGCAAGGCGACTTAGTGCTGAGATTGCAAAACGACGTGAGAAAAGACCCCAGAGAGGGTAAACTCGCATCGAACTGGTCTGGCCCGTTCAGGATAGTTGAAAATCTGGGAAATGGTGCCTACAGGCTAGAAGAGTTGTCAGGAAAGGTTGTTCCAAGAACATGGAACACTTTCCACCTTAAGTTCTATTTTAGTTAAGGTTATAGGTGGTGCACTCTTTTTCCTATCCCGGTCTTTCTCCCACGAGGTTTTGGCCGAGAGAGTTTTAATGAGGCATACCCGGAAAAATAAATAAATAGAATCATTTTCAGTCGCACTATTAGGCAAAAATATTGTTATGATTAACAATTTATTTGTAAAAACAATTAAAAACCTAAAGAGGCTGTCCGGGCTAAAATCGACCGAGTTGAGGTCAAAATGCCGAGCCTAAAAAGGTGAAAAATGATTAAAAACCTAAAGAGACTGTCCGAGCTAAAATCAACCGAGTTGAGGTCGAAATGCCGAGCCTAAAAAGGTGAAAAACGATTAAAAACCTAAAGAGGTTGTCCGGGCTAAAATCAACCGAGTTGAGGTCAAAATGCCGAGCCTAAAAAGGTGAAAAACGATTAAAAACCTAAAGAGGCCGTCCGAGCTAAAATCGACCGAGTTGAGGTCGAAATGCCGAGCCTATAAAGATGGAATACAATTAGAAACATAAAGAGGTTGTCCGAGCTAAAATCGACCGAGTTGAGGTCGAAATGCTAAGCCTAAAAAGGTGAAAAACGATTAAAAACCTAAAGAGGCTGTCCGAGCTAAAATCGACCAAGTTGAGGTTGAAATGTCGAGTCTATAAGGGTAAATAACAACTTAAAACCTGAAGAGGTAGTCCGAGTCAAGATTTACCAAACCGAGGTCAAACGGCTAAAACCTAAAAAGGCAACCAATGCCTGAGAAGGTAAGTAAAAACCTACAGGTATTTCAAGCTCCGACAATTCGAGTAAATCGCGTAATATGCCAAAACTATAAAAAAAAACGAGTACTAACTGAGAGAAATAGTTGCAAGCACTTTCCATGTAAACAATAACTCGTAAGTTATCATATAACTCCATTAATAAAAAATGGGCAAAGCCCAAAGTACATAAGAATTCAAAATAAAAAAGCATTGCCCTGGGAACTTTTTCCTTGGCTACTCATGGGCTTCCCCATGAACAACGATTTCAACGGGAACAGAGTTGAGATCATCCACGACACTCGGAGGAATAGGAGAAGATTGACCGGGTAAGCTTATTCCCCCTTCACCATCAGCTTCCTCTTCGACCGCTTCTCCAACAACTTCCTCTTCTTGAGTTGCCTCTTCATCATCCTCCAGCTCAGAAAACGGAACCATAATTCCATCTCTGTTGAAATCCTTGTCCACGTCAGCAAGGGAAAAATCGATATTTGGATTAAAACGCTGAAGCTGCTTCACGGCTCGGGAGAAGCCATTAACGTGCTCCTTCATGATGGAAGCCTCGGCCTCAGCCAGATCAGAATGGAGCCTCAGATTGATCTCCTTCTCTGCCTCAAGCAAATTCCGCAACTAAAGATTGGCCTTCTTCTCGGCTTGAAGTCCTTCTGTGACCTTCTGAAGATTCAGCCGCTGGGCTTTCTCTAGGTCCAGCTCGGCCAGAAGGGCGGTCATGTCTTTTTCCAGCTCGGTCTTTTAGGCCTTCAGCTGACCGATGACCCGAGCTTGCTCCTCACACTTGGCCACGGCCTGAGCCAGCTCGTCCCTCACCCTCAAGGCTCGCGCCGCATCGGCCCTCATCACCTCCATCTTCTTGACATTATCGGTAATCTGATAACTCCAAAAGCGAGTGATTGAGGCGATCCAGAGAGCGTAGGCAACAGCCGCCTCCATACTCTCATCAGGCCCTTGCTCTAGCAAGAGCCGAGCATCAAAAGGTTTTAGCACTTGGCCATCAATCAGGCCAGCAGGGTCGAACTCATTCCCCCAGAGCGAGCTAATGCCCGGGTTGCAGTTCCCATTGTACCACTTGGTGTCCGAAGTAAGATCAGTCACCATGGGAGCATTGCCCCACCTCTTAGCAGCAACAGGAGTTTCTTCAATCATCAGTAAGGGGGAAGGACTTCTAATCGGGACCTCGGACAACATGTCTTCCTGAGTCCTTTTAGGAGGGAGAGTCAAAAAAGACAGACTCATTACCCTCTAAAGGTCGGACTTTGAAGAAATCCGACTTGAAAAACTTATACGAGCTTTTATAGAGCCCGATAATCCCCCTCTGCTCAATCCCGCTCAGAGAGATCCAGCCAACTCGGTCCCCGAACCGAACTCGGTAAAAGTAAAGAAACTTAGGAGCAGTAGCCTCTATCCCTGTCTGGCCACAAAGAATTTGGAAGACTCTCAGAAATGCCCAACTATTCGGATGAAGCTGGGTAGGAGCAACGTTCATAACTCGTAAGACTTCGCATTCGAACGAGGTGAAGGGAAAGGAAATTCCAATTTGTTCAAAAAAGGTCTTGTATACATATGTAAAGTGTGGCTCATATGAAGGAGGGCAAAGAAAAACATGATCATCTTCGGTACAAGGAAGGCACTCTACAATGCCTCGTTTAGCAGCAACCTTGTTTTTTATAGCCTCAAGGGAGTGAAGGTCCCTAAAATTAGAGTAAAATGCAGCAACATCAGGTTTTACCTAAAAATACCCAGGGATGGTAATATCTGGGTAGGGAACCCTGGGCATCCTAGTAGCACACTTGCGGCGCTTGGGGGCAACTATAGCATCCGGAGTGGCAGAGCTCCTCCTGTCAGAAGAAGAAGAAGAGCCCTTGTCACCTCTATCGCTATGAGAAGGAGATGGGGAGTGATAGGGAGAGCACCCAATCCTATTGATTTCGGGATCTATAATCTGAACCCAGGAAGAGGCATTCTGGGATACCTCAAATGAAGTCTCCATGGATAAAAATGCCAGAAATCAAACTGGAATAAAATCTAGGGGAGTGTGAAAGAGATAAGAAGGACGTACCTCGAATAGGAAGGGAGTACGAAAGCTTGGACCAGAAAGGACTCAAGAAGGAAGAAAGTCTAGGGCTAAAGGAAGGTGAAACCCCGTGCCAGGGGCTCATCCAAATTTATAGAAAAAGCGCAATGTCCTTTCGGTGAATTGATGATGGTTGTTGGCGTGCGAGAGAAGGGAAACGTCCCTTCAAGTCTGACCGAATTCGGCACACTAATGGAAAGGAAACACGTGGCAGAAATGTCGGAATGTACACTGCTATCAAGGAAAAATATTAGCACGCAACTACAGCGCAGGACTCGGAAATGATGCCATAAAGGCCACGCGTCACAAAGAGCAACGTCTCTTTTCCATCTCGGGAACCGAGAAAGTATGTCCTCAGTACAAAACTCAGGTGATCACCTCCACCTTGACTAGGCTCGGCTCCTTCGAAAAAAGCTTACACGCAATCAGCTCAAAGCTTGGGGGCTTGTGTATGAGCCGAGGTGTAGAGCTCGGTAGCTCAAAGCGTCAAGCTCGGTCGCCCGAGCTGTTCACCGAGTTGCAGGATATATATATATACACCGAAGTATGAAGCTCGGCCAATTACCTCGCCGACTCGAAAGGACAAAGAAGAAACCAAGTTCCTAAGCTCGGCTAATGTCATGAAAGGTTCTACGCTTTACTAGCTCAAAGCTTAAGGGGCTTGTGTACGGGCAGAGGAGTAAAACCCGGCCACCGAGCATGGATACCCGATCCAACCAAGGCGGGAAGGATAAAATATCGATATTATCTTTATTAATCCTGATACTATCTCAAACAACCTTATCCGGTTAGAAGAGATAATATCCCTTAAATTAAGGGATAGGATATTGATATTATCCTTAAATAATCCTGATATTATCTCAAACAACCTTATCCGGTTAGAAGAGATAATATCCCTTAAATTAAGGGATAAGATATTGATATTACCCTTAAATAATCCTAATATTATCTCAAATAACCTTATCTGGTTAAGAGATTAATTTAAGATATTATCTTAATCAATCCTGATATTATCTCACATAACCTTTTCCGGTTAAAAGAGATAATATCCCTTAAATTAAGGAAATCACACCTCAGAAGATTAAAGAGATAAAAGGAAATATATCCATATCTCTTAAAGCCATGGGGACTCTCCCTTAAGCGTATTAGAGAAACTAGCTCGACCAAGAGACTATTGAAGAGTCCTTGCTCGCTGGTATTCATCCGATACAAGATTAGGGGATCGAGATCACCGTATGACCAAGGGTTGAACCTAGAACTACGTCTGGCTTTGAATCCCATTGGGATACATAGGACCGGAATACAACATTCTGTCAAGCCATAATCTAAAACAACCCCCATTGTTCACTCTTGGTCTGACGTTCTACGACGAGATTCCGGCAAGTCGGATCTCGGCAGGAACAAGTTCTTTTATTCAAATTCTTTTCAAGTGTTTTCACCATGTATCTCACAAACCTTGAATTCATCACTTTTGATAAATTCTGGAAGAATCTATTATTAAAGCATCCTTGAAAGATTGCACAAAGCCAATAAATTTTCTTGGTAATGGTTATATGAAGATTTGTGGTATAGTTCCTGAAGAACTAGACCTTTGAACCATGATTGAAATTTAAAAGATCATTTGATCTTAGTATAAATTGAAACAAAGGAAAATGATGGAAAAATCATACATGCCTATTAAGAATGCTCTTGGAGTAGCAAAAATTAGAAAGAAAATCAAATGGATTGAACATCATTCCCGGAAGTGAATGCGTTGTATTATAATTTTGGGTACGACAAGGGTTGTGATTATAATCAATTATGTGGTAGATATTACCAGTACCGTGATGGTTTAAAATCTTCGTATGAGATTATGAGTGAGATATGAGAAAATATTGAAAATAGTAAAATTATCTTAATATTTTTAGCATGTATGGAAAGACTTTGATCATAGTTGGCGTATGTCAACATTTTGTTGGATGGATTTTTCAATCAAGGTAAAGATTGATTTTTGTCTATCAAATCCTAATGGTGAGTTATGCTCCAGTGATATATTAATTATTTCTCATGGTGATTTTGATTGATAACATTTGTAAAGTACGAATATTTGTTTTGGCAAATGCAAGGGGAAGTGTTATAAACAATTTGATTTAGTGGATGAATATATGATATTATCTCTTATCCTATCTTATCTTCCCTTGTAGAAAACTGACTAGGATTAGGAGTCTACTATTATTCTATAAATAGTAGTAGTCAGATTGTATTTAATATACTTGATCATAATATATCGATGACAAATATGACAGCTAGTTCCCGAAGAACTGGACTTTGAATCCTAGTTCCCGAAGAACTAGCATTTGAATCTATATCTATATTCTCTTCATATCTCTATTCTTCTCTATTTTTAACATTTGTGGTTTTTTTATTTTGTTTTCTTTTTGCCACAAACAACGTTGCTTAGTCACGGTTTATGAAAAAGAAGAAGAAGAAGTAGGAGTTTAAATTAAATAAACTTTTGAAAAACTACATTTTATTATGAAATAATGTTTTAATTGTAAAAATGAACTTATTTGTATAACATCCAGAACTATCCAAACTCCCTCTCCAACTATCAATTTCATCATCTTGTGTTCCTCCCATAATTGGATAAGACCCAATTCCTTGTCCAATAAACCAAACTAAGCCCATGGAAGTGCATGGAACCGTTGGAAGTGTATGGAACCGATGGAAGTGATTGCTCTTATATTTTGTCGTGTACCAACTTTGGTGAATTTAGGAACATATCTAAAACTCAATGAGGTAGCCGTTACTAAACTCAATGCTCCATTACCGGGTGCAATGAGTCAATGATCAAGAGGCTCCTGGGTTAAAATTTAAGATGATTAAATTAAAAAACGTAATTTGCAGGATCCTTCGGTAAATTTCTCGCTCTTAAAAGATCCCTCATTTCCCATGATTAAAGCCTATCTTTGTCTGATCCACATGTTTTTCCTTTTACCTTTTAACTGTCATTACTCATTTCCATTTTGCTTAGGAAAACGATCTTTTTATTACTTCAAATTTATAAAAGGTATATAATCAAATAATATATCGATCATGACATAAATGTTATTTTTCCTTAATAAATTCCAGGTTTCATTTGGTTTTGATTTGTCAAATGGAGTTTTACATCCATTTTTCATATCCCTGCTTCATTAGTAGATAAGATCAGATCAAAATGACGTTAATGATCAAAAGTGAACTATTTTGAAAACTAAAGGATAAAAAACGTACGTTTTAGAAATGAGTGACTAAAAACGAACTTTTACTATTTTGATGGGATAAAAAATAAATTTAACCCAAAAAAAAAGGTTTAATTGAGGAGTATTTTTTAGGCCCAACATGTGAACCGGGTTTTTTTTGGTAGTAACATGTGAACCGTGTTAACTTTAAATAGATAAAAAAATGCTAAATCATAATAAATTAGTAAATGGATTTAAATCATCTATTTATTTGGGTACAATGAATAAGCAAATACATGTGTCTTGTTTGCCAGATTTATTCCATTGTGCTAAATGATCAATGATTAATGAAGATATTTTTTCTCGTACACTCACATTTTGGAATGATTCTTCTTCATTCTTGATTTTTCTATCAATCATTATAATTTAATTTTTCTGCTTACAATATGTTATTTATTATTTTTAAAGATACTTTAAGAAAGTTAATAAATAATACTAATTACAACGAAAAAATATATTTAACTAAAGAATTTTGTTAATGTGTGCTAACACAACCTTTAGTTAAATTATCTTATATTAAAATATTTAAAATATTAATTTTTCCCTTATTTTATCTAACCAAGAAACCAATACACAATGATAATGCTGGAAAAAAAATAATATCTACTAGATTTTTAGAACTAAACCAATATTATTAAAAAAAAATACAAAGCACATTATATACCTACCATACGAAGCCAACCTTAGTGCATATTCATCCTTTCTAGGCTATAATCCACAATATAAATATGCAAAACGGGGACACAACTCAATGGCTGCAACAAATGAATCTTACTTGGTGGAAGATAGTATGTTTTTTTTTTCTTGACATTTTATTTAAATAGAAAATCAGCATCCCTCTTATACTTGACCACATTACGTTGTTACTTAACAAAAAACAAAATTATGGCCTTGCCAGCTCAACTGAAATTTAAAACCTATTAATCTTATCCGTTTTTCTTTTCAATCTACCAACCACGTATAAGAAACTATTTTCATTTATTGGCAATGGGTACCAAAGCAAGAAATCAGGATCAAAGTCAGCCTTGACTGACACATCGAATGAAATAATATTCCAGTACACCCAACCTATCGAATTTAATAATCGAGCCATATTTGTTGATATGTTCAAATTCAAATCATCACTCCTATCCAAAGAAGGAAAAAGTGAAATTCATGCTCGGGCTAAATTGGTAGGTAATCATCTAAATTCCGGAAGAGGATCCCCTGAATCCTGATTCATTCTGGTGTATCGTATTATATTCCAATAAATAATATCTTGTCATATAAGTTAAAATTTAATTTAATATCGAAAAGGTAGGATACATGATAAAATATTATTGGTTGGAAAATGATATAGTACACCAAAATAGGACATGAAATATCCCTACACGAATTCCAATGCGTGGATCTCTAAAGTTACTATAATTAATCCAAAAATATGCATATTTTTCCATTTTAAGACACGGGCCCTCTCCCAGTGTGAGCTTGTGTTGGAGCCTTTTGATTACTAAATACTATACCAATTAATCCTTTCAACATGATCAACGGCTTCAAGTTCGAAATTATGGGCCATCAAAACCAAAAAAAAAAGGGACAAAATTAAGGGCCATCAAAAACCAAAAAAAAATGGGCAAAATTAAGGGCCATCAAAAACCAAAAAAAAAAAAGGGACAAAGAGAGAATCACAGAGTGAATTCAAGTGCCACATCAACACATTCCAAACTGGCATTGTGGCACTCCATGGGAAGAGAATGTAGATGCACGTGCTTGATGAGACGTTTATAAAGTCCCAATCTCCCTATTCGCTTCCCCTGCATTCCGATTCCAAAGCCTTCCACTCTGCTCTTCACTCATCCTCTTCATCAATCATGTCCATGCCCATGTCACATAACTCATAACTATAACAACTAGCTTCTCTCTCTCTCATGATCATTTGAGACACCTTCTTCTATGGCAGCTTTTGAATCTTCCTCACACTCTCTACCCCACTAGCCTTTATTCCCTATTTGTCACCCTCTCCTCCTACTTCATCATTTCCTTTTTTCACCCGTGCTTCTCCACTTTATTACACACCCCAACATCAACAACAACAACGTGTACAGTTTAGACAGGAACGGCTCTCAAAACAATGCTAAAAACCCTTCTTTCTCTTCTGCCATTCTCGACAAATTTTTCCTTTCCATCATCGACGAAGGAGAGAGAAAGAGTGGCGACATAAAGTTCTACAGAGAAACAACAACAACATTGAAGAAACGGAGCAGAAACAACGTCAAATGCAACAGACCCATGGAGAAGGAAGAGACTCAAGGGAGACAGAGGATTTCACATCGACATCGTGATCGAGATCATCTCATGTGCCTTCGGATTCTAGTTACGGTGGATTATCGTCCTCCGACACAGAATCCATGTACGGAACGAGATCATGTGCCTCATGCACCACATTGGCCTAAGCCGCCTAAGCCAGTGAAGACCAGCGTGTGTGAGAAGTCTGAGAAGAAACACACAGAGAGAAGACACAGAGTACTCTGTTTCACGAACAAATGGGTGCACAAATTTTCGATGATTATTCTCATTATAACCCCAAAACAAGAAGCATTGAAAGTAATGAAGAGGGTTTGATTAAGTCCAAATCGAGAGCCATGAAGATTTATAACAATCTCAAGAAAGTGAAGCAATCCATATCTCCAGGGGGAAGAAGGCTCACGAATTTTCTTAACTCTCTGTTTACAACAAGGAACACAAAGAAAAGCCATCTGTTTACAACAGGGAACACAAGGAAAAGCCAAGACGTGAATGCTGAGAGAAAAGCCAAGTCAGGACAAGCTTCTACATATTCTTCTGCTTCCTCATTTTCATGGTCTTGTTTAAGGAAGACCTCACCTTCTTCAAGAGAAAAGTTGCACAATGGTGTTAAAAAAACAGTGAGGTTCTACCCTGTAAGTGTGATTGTTGATGAAGATAGTAAACCCTGTGGGCATAAGTGTCTTTTTGAAGAAGAATACACGAGGCTAGTGCCTATGTCGGTGTCGACGGCATGGAAGATTGGAGTTGAGAAGAACGAGGAAGAGGTCAAGAGAAAGGGAGTGGAAGAGGCTGCTAGAGAGTTGTTGAAAGAGAAGAAGAGTGATTTGGTTTTGAGGGATTTTCCTATGAGTATAAAAGAGGGTGAAGATGACGATGCAGCAAGTTGTTCAAGTTCGGATCTTTTCGAACTTGATCACCGAACCGTGATGGGAAATAAGAGGTTTTGTGAGGAGCTTCCGATGCATGAGACAGACTCATTTTAGGACTAATCGTGCTATTGCTAATGGCCTCATAACGTAGTTCTAATATAGGACACATTACATAATCATTTTTTAAGTGTTTTTCTTAAGCATGAATTCTAATTAATGGTTTTGTTCTAATACCAAATGTATATACACTAATTTGCATGCAATGATTGTGGGTATTGTGAATTAGATAAGCAAATGTATGACAAAATTTGTCACTTTCTGATTTCAATACGAATCTCGCCATTCCTAGGCCTAATGCAAGTAATGGAGGAATATTATCCACACACATAATTTTTTTTTAATAATTTTATAATTTTATCGTCTAATTAAATTTAATGTCACATATGTACTTTAGCTTTGTCGCGAATCCTTAAATATGAAGATGTTAAAAATGTGCAATATATTTGTTGTTGCAGTTAGGAGAAACTTAGACAAAACCAAAAGTTAGGATTGCATTACACGGTAATAGACTCACTTTTTATGTTGATGGTATTGATGCATAATCATGTGGCAGTGTGAACAGAACCTATCTCAGTTCCATGTTGTGTACTATTACTTTTTCCTTTGTATGAGCATGTATCTAGGGATGTGTGTGTATGCATGTATGTTAAGGATAAATGATATTTTGACACCAAATTTTGACATAGATGAGAGAGAAATAATGAATAAATATATGGGAAAAGTATAAAAGTATGTGTTGGTGTTAAAATAACACCCTTAATATTAATGTCACGGAATATTTTGAATGAACAAATAAAATGATAAAAAGAACAGTCGCTGGGCAATTTATGAAAGTGTGTAGGGTACTTGATTTTGTAAAAAGAGAGATGTGGGGATGTGTTAATTCTCGATCACGGGCAAACGTTCGTATATATACTGATAGAGTAGTTAGATGAAGAAAGAGGAAAAGAAGAAATGATCAAAGGGGGAAATCACAAAAGAGGGAGAATGAAAGATTCGAGATGGTAATGAGAAGCAAGATGAGACGAGAAGGTGTGATGGTAAAGGGAAAGGGGCAGATCTTCGCCCGGGGAATAGAGAAAGTGAATAGTAAAGCTTCTGCTTTTTCTCTCTTTCTTCTTTTCTTCCTCTCATGAATTAGTATTTAGTATTACTTGGCCCCTGCTACTTGAAGTTTGCGCTACCACTCTCCAATCTTCACTGCCATCCAAACATTGAAGAATAATTTTGAAGGCTCTGTTTTCTTTTTAAATTTAAAAATATTCTGTTTTAATGGGATTTTGGGTTGATAGTTGCAAGTCGTTATTGTATGGTTGTAAAACAAAGTTAGGAAAATGTTCTTTTTCATTTATTTACATTTTAAATATAACATTTATGTTCTGACATGGGTTTCGAAGGTTGGTTTCCGAGTTGGAATCGACTTAGGGATGACAATTTGTACCCTATCCATTGGGTACCCATAAAAATTGCCCATAATGGGTAGGGTAATTATCCGTACAATGGATAAGGGTTCGGGTATGGGTAATTACCCGTTAATTTGAATGAGTACGGGTGCGGGTATGGGTACTATGGTACCCACCCCGCCCCATACCCGCACATATTTATATGTATATATATTTATTTATTTATTTATATTACTAATATATATAATTTTAACTATAATATAAATTTTAAAACCAAAATTAATCTAAAGATTCCTAACTTTCTAAACCTAGTTGCATTTATAATTCCTTTTTGGATTTTTTATTTATTTAAATATTTTTTATTTGTAAAATTTATTAGTAGATTTGAAAGACCTTTGAATCGTTTTTTAATTGATATAGCTTTCTTTTATTATTTATTTCTCTTTTACTGTTAAAGTGCGGGTAACGGATGCAGGTACGAGTGCTTAAGTACCCAGAGGGTACGTGTAAGGGTACTAAAGTTGCTACCCACGAGGGTATGGGTCCGGTTATGGACAATTTTTCAATCGCGGGTATGGGGACGAGTACTATAGTACCATACCCAGACCGTACCCATTGCCATCCCTAAATCGACTGGGGCTCTCATGGCGAAAGGAAGGTACTCTCATACCCAAGCCAGCCGGGTTCTCAACATGTATGAGTAGTGTATGAACAAGATGTGACTATCCAGAAGGGGTGGTTCTTATCCTAGCATTAGTGAGACATTATGAGTAATTAAGGATATCATTAATGTGGGTGAATACAAAGTCATTATCAATTTATGACCATTTGTGGTGCTTGTATTGCGTCGACCCATAATGTTACAAGATAATCGACCTTGGTCTCCTTTGGCTTGTTGACTAGTCTGGAATGATCCTCGTCCATCAGTCCTTCACTTGTGCTTGGGTCGAGGTCTGGTCCATGTATCAACAAAAAGTCCCACAATCTTCGAGTTGTTTTACAACGATGGATCTTAAAAGGAAAGTGAGTCCGGGCTGCCCCAAGATCTGAGTTGTTTTACAGTGATTAGCTTAAAAGGAAAGAAAGCTTGAGCCGAGGTTCAATCCGTGCAGTAACAGAAGCCCCTCAAGCTCCGAGCTGTTTTATAGCGATGGAGCTTAAAATGAAAGTGAGTCCGAGCCGAGGTCCAATCGGTGTAACAACAGAAATCTCTCAAACTCCGAGCTGTTTTACAGTGATTGAGCTTTAAAGGAAAGCAAGCTCGAGCGGAGGTCCAATCCATGTGGCAACAATTTATATAAGATATCATTTCTCATATGAGCATAATTGTTTTTACCTATTACATATGAGTATAATTTAGACAATCATATATCGGATATAAAATAAAATAAATATATTATACATTAAGAGAAAATATCATATAAAATTATAATATTAATTTTGACATCTAAATTTTTACATTATAAATCAATTATATGAATATATATAATTTTTAAAATATCTATTATAAGAAATATATATTTTTAATAATATTATAATATATAATTGATTATCATTTCACACTTTTATATTAATCGTATATTAAATTAAAATAAAATCTAAATTTTATATTTTGATGATTGAATTAACATAAATCACTTTTTGATTGGAGGGGACAACTGATGAGTGATGACCACGGGTGATGAGTGATGAGGCAAGACTGTAGTTCTTTCATCCATTTTTTTTTTTGAGCACTTGCTGGTACATAGTACAATGCAAATCTGCAAAACATGATGGTGTTGAAAGCATTTTACAAGGCATTGGTGTGCTGTAAAGTAACCTATTATTATTGTAGCCTTGTAGCGCCAGTAGGTGTTAAGATGCAGAAGGCTTTTCAAAGTTCAAAGTGTGTATTTTGAGATTTGTTTATTGGGTGAAGTTAATGATTGTTCCTATGACACTCTTTACGGAATCAATAATAGCAAATTTTTATTGGAATACTAACTATTTCATTTTTTTCAAACATTAAATATACCAGTTTCATATGAAAACTTTCTTTTCTTGATTTTTTAAAGAGTACCCATAGGATACTCATTAGCCTTCTCTTTGTTTATTTATTTATTTTTAAATTTTTGCCTTTAAAACTGTGAAGTATTTCTCGCTGGTGACTGCGATCCTGTCCGTAAAGCAAATGCACACTTTCTTCGATGGGCGCTTATTTGAACACAAATTTTGGATATAGTATTTAACATCGTATATGTTTATCACTATCTCTTACTTATTTTTTATCTTCTTTTTATACACACTTTTCAAAAATACAATCAAAAAATAAAGAGGATACCTTATAGTGTCCATATTTTATGTACAAAAATCATTCATCTTCTTCGATAATTTCTCAAACTATTTATTTAGTTTTTCATTGGAAATCTGGTTTCTATTCTATGTTTTAATTTATTTTTTTAATTACTTAAAACATTTATTAAAATTTTAAATTTTAATGTCGACTTCCCAACTAGAATATAAAAAAAAAAAACCGAATAGCTTGGTAATTGTAGGGACGACAATTTGTATCCTATCCATTAGGCACCCGCAAAAATTATCCACGATGGGTAGGGTAATTATCCACACAATGGGTAAGGGTCCGGGAACGGGTAAATACCTGCAAATTTGAATGGGTATAAGTGCGGGTACAGGTACTATGGTACGCATCCCGTCCCACACGCGCACTTATGTATATGCATATATAATTACTTATTTATATTACTAATATATATAATTTTAACTATAATAAAAATTTTAAAACCAAAATTAATCTAAAATTATTAATTTTCTAAACCTAATTGCATCTATAATTACTTTTTGGATGTTTTTATTTATTTAAATATTTTGATTTGTAATGTTTTATGAGTAGGTTTAAAAGCCCTTTGAATATTTTTTAATTTTTATAATGTTTCTTTTGTTATTTATTACTTTTCACAGTTAAAGTGCGGGTAACGGGTAAGAGTACTTAGGTACGTAGATGGTACGTGTAAGGGTACTAAAGTTGCTCTCCACACGAGTACGGGACTGGGTATGGGTAATTTTGTCAAACATGGGTATGGGTACTGGTACTATAGTACCCCACCCAGATCCTACTCCTACCCATTGCCATCCCTATTACCGGATGTTGACTTCCTAACAAGAAAATAAAAGGAACCGAAAAAGATAAGTCGATTTTTAAAATGATGAATTCCTAAATTTTTTTTAAAAATGATAAATTTTAAAAATAATGGAGAAAATTATGTATTTGAAAAGAAAAAAAATAAATTTTTTTTGCCAAATTTGAAGGGAATTTCATCACTTTTTATGTTTACTTTATTAATTTATTATTTCTTAAAATATTTTTTTATACTATTAGAAAATTTAACTAAATGCGAAATATAAAATTTTATTTAAGGATTTAATATTTTTTAAACATAATAATGGAATTGGTTTCCACTCAATACCTCCTATCGCAACAAAAAAAAATTGATTCAGCTACAGCTATTTGGTTACTTTAGCCGCAAACAATGTTGTTGTTGTTATAAACAATTTGATTTAGTGGATGGCTATATGATATTCTCTCTTATCCTATCTTATCTTCTCTTATAGAAAACTGACTAGGATTAGGAATCTATTATTATTCTAAAAATAGTAGTAGTCAGATTGTATTTAATATACTTGATCATAATATATCGATGACAAATATGACAGCTAGTTCCTGAAGAACTGGATTTTGAATCCTAGTTCTCGAAGAACTAGCATTTGAATCTATATCTCTATTCTCTTCATCTCTCTATTCTTCTCTATTTTTAACACGTTATCAGCACGATCAAGTCTCTAAAAGTGCAACGATTTTTTTATGTAGGTATCTTTTCAATGTAATAATTCATGCTAAATGACATAACATCAAAATATTCTATTTGATGTATATCATAGATTGAATCTCTAAGCAAGGGAACAATTTTTCTTTCTTCTAATCATAGCTTTCATGGCTTTGAATCTCTAATCATAGCTTTCATATATGAGTCTTTTATTCAAATTCTTTTCAAGTGTTTTCACCATGTATCTCTAAAACCTTGAATTCATCGCTTTTGATAAATTCTGGAAGAAACTATTATTAAAACATCCCTGAAGGATTGCACAAAGCCAATAAATTTTCTTGGTAATGGTTATATGAAGATTTGTGGTATAGTTCCTGAAGAACTAGACCTTTGAACCATTATTGAAATTTAAAAGATCATTTGATCTTAGTATAAATTGAAACAAAGGAAAATGATGGAAAAATCACACATGCCTATTGAGAATGCTCTTGCAGTAGCAAAAATTAGAAAGAAAATCAAATGGATTGAACATCATTCCCGGAAGTGAATGCAATGTATTATAATTTTGGGTACGACAAGGGTTGTGATTATAATCAATTATGTGGTAGATATTACCAGTACCGTGATGGTTTAAAATCTTCGTATGAGATTATGAGTGAGATATGAGAAAATATTGAAAATAGTAAAATTATCTTAATATTTTTAGCTTGTATGGAAAGACCTTGATCATAGTTGTCGTATGTCAACATTTTATTGGATGGATTTTTCAATCATGGTAAAGATTGATTTTTGTCTATCAAATCCTAATGGTGAGTTATGCTCCAGTGATATGTTAATTATTTCTCATGGTGATTTTGATTGATAACATTTGTAAAGTACGAATATTTGTTTTGGCAAATGCAAGGGCAAGTGTTATAAACAATTGGATTTAGTGGATGACTATATGATATTATCTCTTATCCTATCTTATCTTCTCTTATAGAAAAATGACTAGGATTAGGAGTCTACTATTATTCTATAAATAGTAGTAGTCAGATTGTATTTAATATACTTTATCATAATATACCGATGACAAATATGACAGCTATTTCCCGAAGAACTAGCATTTGAATCTATATCTCTATTCTCTTCATCTCTCTATTCCTCTCTATTTTTAACATTTGTGGTTTTTTTTTTGTTTTTGTTTTACCTTAAACAACGTTGCTTAGTCGCAGTTTATGAAAAAGAAGAAGAAGAAGTAGTAGGAGTTTAAATTAAATAAACTTTTGAAAAACTACATTTTATTAAGAAATAATGTTTTAATTGTAAAAATCAACTTATTTGTATAACATCCAGAACTATCCAAACTCCCTCTCCAACTATCAATTTCATCATCTTGTGTTCCTCCCATAATTGGATAAGGCCCAATTCCTTGTCCAATAAACCAAACTAAGCTCATGGAAGTGCATGAAACCGATGGAAGTGCATGGAACCGATGGAAGTGATTGCTCTTATATTTTGTCGTGCACCAACTTTGGTGAATTTAGGAACATATCGAAAAATCAATGAGGTACCCGTTACTAAACTCAGTTCTCCATTACCAGGTGCAATGAGTCAATGATCAAGAGGCTCCTCGGTTAAAATTTAAGATGATTAAATTAAAAGACCTAATTTGCAGGCTCCTTCTGTAAATTTCTCCTTATGAAAAGATCCCTCATTTCCCATGATTAAAGCCTTTGTTTGATCCACATGTTTTTCCTTTTACCTTTTAACTGTCATTACTCATTTCCATTTTGTTTAGGAAAACGAGCTTTTTATGACATCAAATTCATAAAAGGTATATAATCAAATAATATATCGATCATGACAGAAATGTTATTTTTTCTTAATAAATTCCGTGTTTCATTTGGTTCTGATTTGTCAAATGAAGTTTTACATCCATTTTTCATATCCCCACTTCACTAGTAGATAAGATCAGATCAAAATGACGTTAATGATCAAAAGTGAACTATTTTGAAAACTAAAGGATAAAAAACATACGTTTTAGAAATGAGTGACTAAAAATGAACTTTTACTATTTTACTGGGACAAAAAATAAATTTAACCCAAAAAAAGGTTTAATTGAGGAGTATTTTTTAGGCCCAACATGTGAACCGTGTTTTTTTTTTTTTGGGTAGTAATATGTGAACCGTGTTAACTTTAAATAGATAAAAAAAATGCTAAATAATAATAAATTAGTAAATGGATTTAAATCATCTATTTATTTGGGTACAATGAATAAGCAAATACACGTGTCTTGTTTACCTGATTTATTCCATTGTGCTAAATGATCAATGATTAATGAAGATATTTTGCTCGTACACTCATGTTTTGGAATGATTCTTCTTCATTCTTGATTTTTCTATCAATCATTATAATTTAATTTTTTTGCTTATAATATGTTATTTATTATTTTTAAAGATACATTAAGAAAGTTAATAAATAATACTAATTACAATGAAAAAATATATTTAACTAAAGAATTTTGTTAATGTGTGCTAACACAACCTTTAGTTAAATTATCTTATATTAAAATATTTAAAATATTAATTTTTTTCCCTTATTTTATCTAACCAAGAAACCAATACACAATGATAATGCTGGAAAAAAAAATAATGTCTACTAGATTTTTAAAAATAAACCAATATTATTTTAAAAAAATACAATGCACATTGTATACCTACCATATGAAGCCAACCTTAGTGCATATTCATCCTTTCTAGGCTATAATCCACAATATAAATATGCAAAATGGGGACACAATTCAATGGCTGCAACAAATGAATCTTACTTAGTGGAAGATAGTCTGTTTGTTTTTTCTTGACATTTTATTTAAATAGGGCATGAGCATCCCTCTTATACTTGACCACATTACATTTTTTTTTTCTGATGGAAAACTTGACCACATTACGTTGTTACTTAACACAAAACAAAATTATGGCCTTGCCAGCTCAATTGAAATTTAAAACCTATTAATCTTATCCGTTTTTCTTTTCAATCTACCAACCACATATAAGCTACTATTTTCATTTATTGGCAATGGGTACCAAAGCAAGAAATCAGGATCAAAGTCAGCCTTGACTAACACATCGAAAGAAATGATATTCCAATACACCCAACCTATCGAATTTAATAACCGAACCATATTTGTTGATATGTTCAAATTCAAATCATCTCTCCTATCCAAAGAAGGAAAAAGTGAAATTCAAGCTCGGGCTAAATTGGTAGGTAATCATCTAAATTCCGGAAGAGGATCCCGTGAATCCTGATTCATTCTGGTGTATCATATCATATTCCAATAAATAATATCTTGTCATATAAGTTAAAATTTAATTTAATATCGAAAAGGTAGGATACATGATAAAATATTATTGGTTGGAAAATGATATAGTACACCAAAATAAGACATGAAATCCCCCTACATGAATTCCAAAGCGTGGATCTCTAAAGTTACTATAATTAATCCAAAAATATGCATATTTTTCCATTTTAAGGCACGGGCCCTCTCCCAGTGTGAGCTTGTATGGGAGCTTTTTGATTACTAAATATTGTACCATTAATCCTTTCAACATGATCAACGGCTACAAGTTTGAAATTAAGGGCAATCAAAAACCAAAAAAAAAGGACAAAATTAAGGGCCATCAAATACCAAAAAAAAGGGACAAAATTAAGGGACAAAATTAAGGGCCATCAAAAACCAAAAAAAGGGACAAAGAGAGAATCACGGAGTGAATTCTAGTGCCACATCAACACATTACAAATTGGCGTTGTGGCATCCCATTGGAAGAGAATGGAGATGCATGTGCGTGATGAGACCTTTATAAAGTCCCAATCTCCTTGTTCCCGTTCCCTGCATTCCAATTCCAAAGCATGACACTCTGCTCTTCACTCATCCTCTTCATCAATAATGTCCATGCCTATGTCACATAACTCATAATTATAACAACTAGCTTCTCTATCTCATGATCATTTGAGACACTTTCTTCTATGGCAGCTTTTGAATCTTCCTCACACTCTCTACCCCACTAGCCTTTATTCCCTGTTTGTCACCCGCTCCTCCTACTTCATCATTTCCTGTTTTCACCCGTGCTTCTCCACTTTATTACACACCCCAACATCAACAACAACAACATGTACAGTTTAGACAGGAATGAGTCTCAAAACAATGCTAAAAACCCTTCTTTCTCTTCTGCCATTCTCGACAAAATTGACCTTTCCATCAACGACGAAGGAGAGAGAAAGAGTGGCGACATAAAGTTCTACAAAGAAACAACAACAACAACAACAACATTGAAGAAACAGAGCAAAAACAACGTCAAATGCAACAGAGCATGGAGAAGGAAGAGACTCAAGGGAGACAGAGGATTTCACATCGACATCCTGATCGTGATCATGATCATGTGCCTTCGGATTCTATTTCCGATGGATTATCGTCCTCTGACACAGAATCCATGTACGGAACGAGATCATGTGCCTCGTGTTTCGCACCACATTGGCCTAAGCTAGTGAAGACCATCATGTGTGAAAAGTCATAGAAGATACACACAGAGAGAAGACAGAGTACTCTGTTTCACGAACAAAAGGGTGTACAAATTTTCGATGATTATTCTCATCATAACCCCAAAACAAGAAGCATTGAAAGCAATGAAGAGGGTTTGATTAAGTCCAAATCGAGAGCCACGAAGATTTATAACAATCTCAAGAAAGTGAAGCAATCCATATCCCCAGGGGGAAGAAGGCTCACGAATTTTCGTAACTCTCTGTTTAAAACAGGGAACACATAGAAAAGTCAAGACGTGAATGCTGAGAGAAAAGCCAAGTCAGTACAAGCTTCTACATGTTCTTCTGCTTCCTATTTTCACGGTCTTGTTTAAGGAAGACCTCACCTTCTTCAAGAGAAAAGTTGCACAGTGGTGTTAAAAAAACAGTGAGGTTCTACCCTATAAGTATGATCGTTGATGAAGATAGTAAAACCTGTGGGAATAAGTGTCTTTTTGAAGAAGAAGACACGAGCCTAGTGCCTATGTCGGTGCCAACGGCATGGAAGATTGGAGTTGAGAAGAACGGGGAAGAGGTCAAGAGAAGGGGAGTGGAAGTGGCTGCTAGAGAGTTGTTGAAAGAGAAGAAGAGCGATTTGGTTTTGAGGGATTTTCCTATGAGTATAAATGAGGATGAAGATGACGATGAAACAAGTTGTTCAAGTTAGGATCTTTTCGAACTTGATCACCTAACCGTGATGGGAAATAAGAGGTTTTGTGAGGAGCTTCCAGTGTATGAGACAGACTCATTTTAGGACTAATCGTGATATTGCTAATGGCCTCATAACATAGTTCTAATATAGTACACATTACATAATCATTTTTTAACGTGTTTTTCTTAAGCATGAATTCTAACTAATGGTTTTGTTCTAATACCAAATGTATATACACTGATTTGCATGCAATGATTGTGGGTATTGTGAATTTGATAAGCAAATGTATGACAAAATTTGTCACTTTCTAATTTCAATACGGATCTCGCCATTCCTAGGCCTAATGCAAGTTCATGGAGGAATATTATCCACACACATAATTTTTTTTAATTTTGTCGTCTAATTAAATTTAATGTCACCTATGTACTTTAGCTTTGTCGCGTATCCTTAAATATGAAGATGTTAAAAATGTACAGTATATTTGTTGTTGCATGATGAGTGTGATTTCACCTCATATTTCATTGACATTTTGCATGCATTTTCATATAGCTTAGGCATATTTAATTTTATTTTTGTTAGTTTTTACCTTGGAACGGGTAAGGTGGTTTTGTGGTGTTGTTTTGCAGGAATTATAAGGATTATAATGCTCGAGATTAGTCATGATTGAGCTTGCATGAAGATAGGGCTTGAAAAGTGAAGAAACTGAGCCAAACAGAGCCCATCATGGCCTAGATGTGAAAGCCATCACGGCCATGATCGAGCAAAACTAAAAAGAAAGAAGGCTAAAGTAAGAACTGGTCACGGTCTGCCAGTGATGCCCATCACGGTCGTGACATGTCAGCTGAACCAGACCCTCACAGGCAGAACTGATCACGGCCCAACCGTGATGAGCATCACGGCTGTGATAGACCAATCAGTAAAGTAGTGCCCAAGGCAGAATCCGTCACGGCCTGGCCGTGATGGCCATCACGGTCGTGACGCGCAATATTTGGATCTGAATAAACTGATTTCATCTGAATTTGTATTTGATTGGGATTCAAATTACCCTAATCTATAAATAGGGCAATTAGGCAGAGACTAAGTAGGATTTTTGGGGGCTGACACACTTAGGCAAAATTAGGATTCTCTTCTTCTTCTTCTTCTCCTATTGTAGGTTTTATTTTATGTTGTTGTTAACCAAGCTTGTCGTCACCATGGCAATGCTTGAGTAGTAGCTTTATTTCTAGCGATTGGGGCTATGCCCAAGATCTGTTTTTATGTTTTGAATTGATGTTTTACCTTTGTTAATTTCGATTTTGCTTTAGATCTGATTTCTATTGTTTTAATTACTCGTAAATTCGGTGGCCACTTATTTGCGTGTCGTAGATATTCTAAGGAGGAACCTAGCGGTGAACTTAGGTATCGGATCTATAGAATCAGACTTAGGACTTAAATCACAGGAGTTAGAAGCGGTCCTTCGAGGATTAACGAATTGTCACAAAGCGTAGAGGGTTCAATCTAAATTCAACTACCACGAGAGTAGGGGTTGGTTTAATTGGGCATGATTTTTGTAACCCGAGAGGGAGAATTAACTAATTTAGGATAAATTCGCCTTCAAAGCAATTTAGATAATTAACAAGGGGTAGTCAATTTAGTAACATAAACAATCTTGCTGGTGACCCAATTCCTAGGAATTCCTTTAGATATGAAAACCCCCTATTTGAATTACTTCCCTGTTTTGTTTAATTGCAGTTTTGAATTTGATTGTTACTTGACTCTTATTTCAAAAATCAAAACCTTTTCAAAATCCTTTTTATACAGTCCAGTTTAATCGATTTGATAGTTAGTTGTGAGTTGATATCACGGCCTCTGTGGGATCGATATCTTTTTATTACTTGGCGATGAATCCGGTACACTTGGCGGAGTCACGCAACATCATTGCAGTTAGGAGAAACTTGTACAAAACCAAAAGTTAGGATTGCATTGCACGGTAATAGACTCACTTTTTATGTTGATGGTATTGATGCATAATCATGTGGCAGTGTGAACAGAACCTATCTCAGTTCCATGTTGTCTGCTATTACTTTTTTCTTTGTATGAGCATGTATCTAGGGATGTTTGTGTATGCATGTATGTTAAGGAGAAATGATATTTTGACACCAACTTTTGACATAGATGAGAGAGAAATAAAGAATAAATATATGGAAAAAGTATAAAAGTATGTGTTGGTGTTAAAATAACACACTTAATATTAATGTCACGGAATATTTTGAATGAGCAAATAAATTGATAAAAAGAACAGTCACTGGGCGATTTATGAAAGTGTGTAGGGTACTTGATTTTGTAAAAAGAGAGATGTGGGGATGTGTTAATTCTAGATCATGGGCAAACGTTCGTATATATACTGATAGAGTAGTTAGATGAAGAAAGAGGAAAATAAGAAATAATCAAAGGGGGAAATCACAAAAGAGGGAGAATGAAAGATTCGAGATGGTAATGAGAAGCAAGATGAGACAAGAAGGTGTGATGGTAAAGGGAAAGGGGCAGATCTTCGCCCATGGGAATAGAGAAAGTGAATAGTAAAGCTTCTGCTTTCTATCTCTTTCTTCTTTTCTTCCTCTCATGAAATAGTATTTAGTATTGCTTCGCCCCTGTTACTTGCAGTTTGCGCTACCACTCTCCACTCTTCACTGCCATCCAAACATTGAAGAATAATTTCGAAGGCTCTGTTTTCTTTTTAAATTTAAAAATATTCTGTTTTAATGGGATTTTGGGTTGATATTTTCAAGTCGTTATTGTATGGTTGTAAATAAAGTTAGGAAAATATTCTTTTTTATTTATTTATATTTTAAATATAACATTTATGTTCTGACAAGGGTTTCGAATGTTGGTTTCCGAGTTGGAATCGACTTAGGGATGACAATTTGTACCCTATCCATTGGGTACCCATAAAAATTGCCCATTATGGGTTGGGTAATTACCCGTACAATGGATAAGGGTTCAGGTATGGGTAATTACCCGTAAATTTGAATGAGTACAGGTGCGGGTATGGGTACTATGGTACCCACCCCGTCCCATACCCGCACATATGTATATGTATATATAATTATTTATTGATTTACTTATTTATATTACAAATATATATAATTTTAACAATAATATAAATTTTAAAATAATATAAATTTTAAAACCAAAATTAATCTAAAGATTCCTAACTTTCTAAACCTAGTTGCATCTATAATTCCTTTTTGGATTTTTTATTTATTTAAATATTTTTTATTTGTAAAATTTATTAGTAGATTTGAAAGATCTTTGAATCATTTTTTAGTTGTTATAACTTTCTTTTATTATTTATTGCTCTTTTACTGTTAAAGTGCGGGTAACGGATGTATGTACGAGTACTTAAGTACCCAGAGGGTACGTGTAAGGGTACTAAAGTTGCTACCCACGAGGGTATGGGTCCGGGTATGGACAATTTTTTCAATCGCGGGTATGGGGATGGGTACTATAGTATCATACCCAAACCCTACCCATTGCCATCCCTAAATCGACTGGGGGCTCTCATGGCGAAAGGAAGGTACTCTCACACCCAAGCCAGCCGGGTTCTTAACATGTATGAGTGGTGTATGAAAAATATGTGACTATCTAGAGGGGTGGTTCTTATCATAGCATTAGTGAGCCATTATGAGTAATTAAGGATATCATTAATGTGGGTGAACACAAAGTCGTTATCAATTTATGACCATTTGTGGTGCTTGTATTGCGTCAACCCTTAATGTTACAAGATAATTGACCTTGGGCTCCTCTGGCTTGTTGACTAGTCTGGAATGATCCTCTTCCATCAGTCCCTGACTTGTGCTTGGGTCGAGGTCTGGTCCATGTATCAATAAGAAATCCCTCAATCTTGGAGTTGTTTTACAAAGATGGATCTTAAAAGGAAAGCGAGTCCGGGCTGCCCCAAGATCTTAGTTGTTTTACAATGATCTTAAAAGGAAAGCAAGCCCGAGCCGAGGTTCAATCCCTTGTAGTAACAGCCCCCCAAGCTCCAAGCTGTTTTATAGCGATGGAGCTTAAAATGAAAGTGAGTCCGAGCCGAGGTCCAATAGGTGTAACAATAGAAATCTCTCAATCTCCGAGCTGTTTTACAGTGATTGAGCTTTAAAAGAAAGCAAGCTCGAGCGGAGGTCCAATCCATGTAGCAACAATTTATATAAGATATCATTTCTCACATGAGCATAATTTTTTTTACCTATTACATATGAGCATAATTTAGACAATCGTACATCGGATATAAAATAAAATAAATATATTATATATAAATATAAAATATCATATAATATTATAATATTAATTTTGACCTCTAAATTTTTACATTATAAATCAATTATATAAATAAATATAATTTTTAAAATATCTATTATAAGAAATATATATTTTTAATAATATTATAATATATAATTAATTATTAATTCACACTTTTATATTAATTGTATATTAAATTAAAATAAAATCTAAATATTATATTTTGATGATTGAATTAACAAAAATCACTTTTTGATTGGAGGGGACAATTGATGAGTGATGACCACGGGTGATGAGTGATGAGGCAAGATTGCAGTTGTTTCGTCCTTTTTTTTTGTTTTTGAGCACTTGCTGGTACATAGTACAATGCAAACTCTGCAAAACATGATGGTTTTGAAAGCATTTTACAAGGCATTGGTGTTCCGTAAAGTAACCTATTATTATTGTAGCTTTGTAGCGCCGGTAGGTGTTAAGATGCAGAAGGCTTTTCAAAGTTCAAAGTGTGTATTTTGAGATTTGTTTATTGGGTGATGTTAACAATTGTTCTTATGACACTCTTTACGGAATCAATAATAGCAAATTTTTATTGGAATACTAACTATTCATTTTTTTCAAACATTAAATATACCAGTTTCCTATGAAAACTTTCTTTTCTTGATTTTTTTAAGAGTACCCTTAGGATACTCATTAGCCTTCTCTTTGTTTATTTATTTATTTTTAAAATTTTGCCTTTAAAACTGTGAAGTATTTCTCGCTGGTGACTGCGATCCTGTCCGTAAAGCAAATGCACACTTTCTTCGATGGGCGCTTATTTGAACACAAATTTTGGATATAGTATTTAACATCGTATATGTTTATCTCTATCTCTTACTTTTTTTTTTATCTTCTTTGTATACACACTTTTCGAAAATACAATCAAAAAACAAAGAGGATACCTTATAGTGTCCATATTTTATGTACAAAAATCATTCATCTTCTTCGATAATTTCTCAAACTATTTATTTAGTTTTTCATTGGAAATCTGGTTTCTATTCTATGTTTTAATTTATTTTTTTAATTACTTAAAACATTTATTAAAATTTTAAATTTTAATGTCGACTTCCCAACTAGAATATAAAAAAAAACCGAATAGCTTGGTAATTGTAGGGACGACAATTTGTATCCTATCCATTGGGCACCCGTAAGAATTATCCACGAAGGGTAGGATAATTATCCACACAATGGGTAAGGGTCCGGGAATGGGTAAATACATGAAAATTTGAATGGGAATAAGTGCGGGTACGGGTACTATGGTACGCATCCCGTCCCACACGCGCACTTATGTATATGTATATATAATTACTTATTTATAATTACTATGGTACGCATCCCCTCCTCCTACTTCATCATTTCCTTTTTTCAACTGTGCTTCTCCACTTTATTACACACCCTAACATCAACAACAACAACATGTACAGTTTAGACAGGAACGGGTCTCAAAACAACGCAAAAAACCCTTCTTTCTCTTTTGCTATTCTCGACAAAATTTACCTATCCATCATTGACGAAGGAGAGAGAAAGAGTGGCGACATAAAGTTCTATAGAGAAACAACAACAACAGCATTGAAGAAACAAAGCAGAAACAACGTCAAATGCAACAGAGCATGGAGAAGGAAGAGACTAAAAGGAGACAGAGGATTTCACATCGACATTGTGATCATGATCATCATCATGTGCCTTCGGATTCTAGTTCCGGTGGATTATCGTCCTCCGACCCAGAATCCATGTACGGAACCAGATCATGTGCCTTGTGTTTCGCACCACATTGGCCGAAGCCAGTGAAGACTAGCGTGTGTGAAAAGTCAGAGAAGAAACACACAGAGAGAAGACAGAGTACTCTGTTTCATGAACAAAAGTGTGTACAAATTTTTTATGATTATTCTCATCATAACCCCAAAACAAGAAGCATTGAAAGCAATGAAGAGGGTTTGATTAAGTCCAAATCGAGAGCCACGAAGATTTATAACAATCTCAAGAAAGTGAAGCAATCCATATCTCCAGGGGGAAGACGGCTCACGAATTTTCTTAACTCTCTGTTTACAACAGGGAACACAATGAAAAGCCAAGACGTGAATGCTGAGAGAAAAGCCAAGTCAGGACAAGCTTCTACATGTTCTTCTGCTTCCTCATTTTCACAGTCTTGTTTAAGGATGACCTCACCTTCTTCAAGATAAAAGTTGTACAACGGTGTTAAAAAAATAGTGAGGTTCTACCCTGTGAGTGTGATCGTTGATGAAGATAGTAAACCCTAGGGGCATAAGTGTCTTTTTGAAGAAGAAGACACGAGCCTAGTGCCTATGTCGGTGCCGACGGCATGGAAGATTGGAGTTGAGAAGAACGAGGAAGAGGTCAAGAGAAGGGGAGTGGAAGAGGCTGCTAGAGAGTTGTTGAAAGAGAAGAAGAGTGATTTGGTTTTGAGGGAATTTCCTATGAGTATAAACGAGGATGAAGATGACGATGCAGCAAGCTGTTCAAGTTCGGATCTTTTCGAACTTGATCACCTAACCGTGATGGTAAATAAGAGGTTTTGTGAGGAGCTTCCGGTGTATGAGACAGACTCATTTTAGGACTAATCGTGCTATTGCTAATGACCTCATAACGTAGTTCTAATATAGTACACATTACGTAATCATTTTTTAATTGTTTTTCTTAAGCATGAATTCTAATTAATGGTTTTGTTCTAATACCAAATGTATATACACTGATTTGCATGCAATGATTGTGGGTATTGTGAATTAGATAAGCCAATGTATGACAAAATTTGTCACTTTCTAATTTCAATACGGATCTCGCCATTCCTAGGCCTAATGCAAGTTCATGGAGGAATATTATCCATATACATAAATTGTTTTAATAATTTTATCGTCTAATTAAATTTAATGTCACATATGTACTTTAGCTTTGTCGCGTATCCTTAAATATGAAGATGTTAAAAATGTGCAATATATTTGTTGTTGCAGTTAGGAGAGACTTGTACAAAACCAATAGTTAGGATTGCAATGCACGGTAATAGACTCACTTTTATGTTGATGGAATTGATGCATAATCATGTGGCAGTGTGAACAGAACCTATCTCAGTTCCATGTTGTGTACTATTACTTTTTCCTTTGTATGAGCATGTATCTAGGGATGTGTGTGTATGCATGTATGTTAAGGGGAAATGATATTTTGACACCAACTTTTGACATAGATGAGAGAGAAATAATGAATAAATATATGGGAAAAGTATAAAAGTATGTGTTGGTGTTAAAATAACACCCTTAATATTAATGTCACGGAATATTTTGAATGAGCAAATAAATTGATAAAATAAACAGTCTCTGGGTGATTTATGAAAGTGTGTAGGGTACTTGATTTTGTAAAAAGAGAGATGTGGGGATGTGTTAATTCTCGATCATGGGCAAACGTTCGTATATATACTAACAGATTAGTTAGATGAGAAAGAGGAAGAGAAGAAATGATCCAAGGGGGAAATCACAAAAGAGGGAGAATGAAAGATTCTAGATGGTAATGAGAAGCATTATGGGACGAGAAGGTGTGATGGTAAAGGGAAAGGGGCAGATCTTCGCCCATGGGAATAGAGAAAGTGAATAGTAAAGCTTTTACTTTCTCTCTCTTTCTTCTTTTCTTCCTCTCATGAATTAGTATTTAGTATTGCTTGGCCCTTGTTACTTGCAGTTTGAGCTACCACTCTCCACTCTGCACTGCCATCCAAACATCGAAGAATAATTTCGAAGGCTCTGTTTTCTTTTTAAATTTAAAAATATTCTGTTTTAATGGGATTTTGGGTTGATAGTTGCAAGTCGTTATTGTATGGTTGTAAAAAAAGTTAGGAAAATGTTCTTTTTTATTTATTTACATTTTAAATATAACATTTATGTACTGAAATGGGTTTCAAAGGTTGGTTTCCGAGTTGGAATCGACTTAGGGATGACAATTTGTACCCTATCCATTGGGTACCCATAAAAATTGCCCATAATGGATAGGGTAATTACCCGTATAATGGATAACGGTTCGGGTATGGGTAATTACCCGTAAATGTGAATGAGTACGTGCGGGTATGGGTACTATGGTACCCACCCCGCCCCATACCCGCACATATGTATATGTATATATAATTATTTATTTATTTATTTATACTACCAATATATATAATTTTAACTATAATATAAATTTTAAAACCAAAATTAATCTAAAGATTCCTAACTTTCCAAACCTAGTTGCATCTATAATTCCTTTTTAGATTTTTTATTTATTTAAAAAAAATTGTTAGTAAAATTTATTAGTAGATTTGAAAGACCTTTGAATCGTTTTTTAATTGTTATAACTTTCTTTTATTATTTATTGCTCTTTTACTGCTGAAGTGCGGGTAACGGATGCAGGTACGAGTACTTAAGTACCCAGAGGGTACTTGTAAGGGTACTAAACTTGCTACCCACGAGGGTATGGGTCCGGGTATGGACAATTTTTTCAAACGCGGGTATGGGGACGGGTACTATAGTACCATACCCAGACCCTACCCATTGCCATCCCTAAATCGACTGGGGGCTCTCAAGGCGAAAGGAAGGTACTCACATACCCAAGCCAGCCGGGTTCTCAACATGTATGAGTAGTGTATGAAAAATATGTGACTATCTAGAGGGGGTGGTTCTTATCATAGCATTAGTGAGCCATTATGAGAAATTAAGGATATCATTAATGTGGGTGAATACAAAGTCATTATCAATTTATGACCATTTGTGGTGATGGTATTGCGTCGACCCTAAATGTTACAAGATAATCGACCTTGGTCTCCTCTGGCTTGTTGACTAGTCTGGAATAATCCTCGTCTATCAGTCCTTGACTTGTGCTTGGGTCGAGGTCTGGTCCATGTATCAACAAAAAGTCCCTCATTCTTCGAGTTGTTTTACAATGATTGATCTTACAAGGAAAGCGAGTCCGGGCTGCCCCCAGATCTGAGTTGTCTTACAATGATTAGCTTAAAAGGAAAGCAAGCCCGAGCCGAGGTTTAATCCATGTAGTAACATAAGCCCCCCAAGCTCCGAGCTGTTTTATAGCGATGGAGCTTAAAATGAAAGTGAGTCCGAGCCAAGGTCCAATCGGTGTAATAACAGAAATCTTTCAAACTCCGAGCTGTTTTACAGTGATTGAGCTTTAAAGGAAATCAAGCTCGAGCGGAGGTCCAATCCATGTAGCAACAACTTATATAAGATATCATTTCTCATATAAGAATAATTTTTTTTACCTATTACATATGAGCATAATTTAGACAATCGTATATCGGATATAAAATAAAATAAATATATTATATATAAATATAAAATATCATATAATATTATAATATTAATTTTAACATCTAAATTTTTAAATTATAAATCAATTATATGAATATATATAATTTTTAAAATATCTATTATAAGAAATATATATTTTTAATAATATTATAATATATAATTAATTATTAATTCACAATTTTATATTAATCGTATATTAAATTAAAATAAAATGTAAATTTTATATTTTGATGATTGAATTAACATAAATCACTTTTTGATAAGTGATGACCACAGGTGATGAGTGATGAGGCAAGACTGCAGTTGTTTCGTCCTTTTTTCTTTGAACACTTGCTGGTACATAGTACAATGCAATATCTGCAAAACATGATGGTGTTGAAAGCATTTTACATGGCATTGGTGTGCCGTAAAGTAACCTATTATTATTGTAGCCTTGTAGCGCCAGTAGGTGTTAAGATGCAGAAGGCTTTTCAAAGTTCAAAGTGTGTATTTTGAGATTTGTTTATTGGGTAATGTTAACGATTGTTCTTATGACACTCTTTACGGAATCAATAATAGCAAATTTTTATTGGACTACTAACTAATTCATTTTTTTCAAACATTAAATATACCAGTTTCCTATGAAAACTTTCTTTTCTTGATTTTTTAAAGAGTACCCTTAGTTTACTCATTAGCCTTCTCTTTGTATATTTATTTATTTTTAAATTTTTTCCTTTAAAACTGTGAAATATTTATCGCTGGTGACTGCGATCCTGTCCGTAAAGCAAATGCACACTTTCTTCGATGGGCGCTTATTTGAACACAAATTTTGGGTATAGTATTTAACATCGTATATGTTTATCTCTATCTCTCACTTATTTTTTATCTTCTTTGAATATACACTTTTCGAAAATACAATCAAAAAACAAAGAGGATACCTTATAGTGTCCATATTTTATGTACAAAAATCATTCATCTTCTTCGATAATTTCTCAAACTATTTTTTTTTTCATTGGAAATCTGGTTTCTATTCTATGTTTTACTTTATTTTTTTAATTACTAAAAACATTTATTAAAATTTTAAATTTTAATGTCGACTTCCCAACTTGAATATAAAAAAAAACTGAATAGCTTGGTAATTGTAGGGACGACAATTTGTATCCTATCCATTTGGCACCCGCAAAAAATATCCACGATGGGTAGGGCAATTATCCACAAAATGGGTAAGGGTCTGGGAACGGGTAAATACCTTCAAATTTGAATGGGTATAAGTGCGGGTACGGGTACTATGGTACGCATCCCATCCCACATGCGCACTTATGTATATGTATATATAATTACTTACTTATATTACTAATATATATAATTTTAACTATAATACAAATTTTAAAACCAAAATTATTAATTTTCTAAACCTAATTGCATCTATAATTACTTTTTGGATGTTTTTATTTATTTAAATATTTTGATTTGTAATGTTTTATGAGTAGGTTTAAAAGACCTTTGAATATTTTTTAACTTTTATAATGTTTCTTTTGTTATTTATTACTTTTCACAGTTAAAGTGCGGGTAACGGATAAGAGTACTTAGGTACGTAGATGGTACGTGTAAGGGTACTAAAGTTGCTCTCCACACGAGTACGGGTCTGGGTACGGGTAATTTTTTCAAACACGAGTATGGGGACGGGTACTATAGTACCCCACCCAGATCCTACTCCTACCCATTGCCATCCCTATTACCGGATGTTGACTTCCTAACAAGAAAATAAAAGGAAACGGAAAAGATAATTCGATTTTTAAAATGATGAATGTAACACCCTAGTTTTTACACCTAGGATTAATTATTTTATTTGGATGTTTACGTTTATTATGTTATGTGGTTTAGTCTGAGTAATTAAATTACTCTCTTCAAATTATTTTATTAGGTGCGTTAGCACTGACTTATTTCAGTGACTGCACGTTTAATAGACAATAATTTATGTTATTGTCACTATTATACCAGTACAGAAAAATATTTTAAATAATGTAATTAAGAGAAAAGTATTTTCATATTCCTATTCTATTTAATTTTAGAGTTAAAAATATTCTGGTTTGACATCAATCGGAGATTAAATTTTGGACTGAGTATTTTCTTAGTTGATCAGTTCAACTATTAATCTTTACTCTAATTTGAATTTCGAAAACATATTCTTATCAAAATTTATATTTAGATTCTAAAAAGTAAAAACATGGTTGTTTTGGATACCAACCCCCCCCCCCCCCCTTAGAACCTCGAGCCTGCCGCTCGTCGTCGCGGAGGAGACAACGCCCCCCCCCCCCCCTTCCTACGTTCTTTTGTTTTTCATCTTGGGTGAGTTTTCACCATAACCTCTTCTAGTTGAAAATCCCCAAATGGATTTTTGAAACCCTAACCCTATCCCTTTGATTTCAGATTTTAATCTTGAAATTTAAGGTTGTTTTATGAGATTGGGACTGTGAATTTATGTTTCCCTAAACTAATTTCATTATTCTGAGTTTTCCCCAAATCGTATTTAAGAGCCCTAAAACCCCAATTTGATTTGATTTAAATTTGGGTATGTTTTTGTGAAATTAATTATGATTTAGTGCAATTAGGACTCTTAATGGATGATTTCCAAAGTTCTTTTTCAAGATCTTTTAATCAAAACAAAGTTTCCTTAAAGGGTATTGGGAAGCGTGAGCTTCAAACATGATTTTCTTTGAAAATAACCTTGTTTGGTAATTAGATTAAGTGTTTAGATAAAGTTAGAATGTGTGTTTGATGATGTGAAATTGATTTCTTGATTTCTGGTTGTTGCGTGTTGTTGGATTTACTCTCTGAGACATTTGGACACGGCTATGCTTGCTTGATGGAGCAGATATGAGCTAACGTGGGCATTAGGACGAGGATCCTTTACTTGTCTTCAAAGGTAAGGGGAGCTTGCCTGATGGATTTTTCTCAATAACCATTTGCTTGTTGTGTAGTCTGTATAATTGATGTGGTTGTGGTTATCTGATTATGTGGTTTATGTTGTGTTGTATATCTGAGTATCAGTGTCTGATCTGTTTTAAAGTATTTGATTATTTGTACATGATATTGCTATGGTACATGATTTATCTGGAGGTTTGTTGTTGAATGTTGCTTGTGAGTGTTGTTTGAGAAGCCTGACTGTGGTCAGTGCACAACCGATTAATCAGATAAAAGCTTTAATAAGCTGTGTAAATTATATTTCAGGTTTTATGGGAAACGTTGGAATATAATAGTGGTGGAAAGTATTATTTTGGAAAAATAAGGAGTTTTGATGATGATGATTTATTAGTGTAAAAGTAACTCGAGTCACCATGAGAGCGAAATTGTGAAAATGTTTAAGTACTGCTAATTTTTATATAAGAAAGTTTGCAATATCATACAAAGTTATTTTATAAAATTAATTGTTGAAAAGAAGTTAATGATGATTTTAGAAAGTTGTTTCAGTGGAAAAAGTTAAGTTTTGGCTTAAGAAGCTTTAAAAGTGATAATTGATGAATGATTTGGAAAAGAGTGATGACAGATTTGGAAAAAACGTAGAAGGAAAGTATTTTGAAACGGCAGTACATATTTTAAGGAAGTTAAAACCTCAAGTGACTCACATTTGTGAAAACCAAGTTTTATTATTTAAGGATTTTATTGATGAATTTCCAATTTTGGAAAAGAATTTATGAAAGCAAAACTGATTTAGTGTTAAAAGTGGTGTGGAACTTAGTAACCGAGACGTCGGGGTACTAAGGTTCTGTGTTGTGGTGGACTCAGTCATTTGGACTTTGAGGGCCTATATTGTATACATGAGGTATACTGTGTTGAAACATTGAAGATGTTTCTAGTGCCACGAACCTAAGACTGGTGCACCGGTCGAGAGGTGTCGTGATTGAGCACTCGGACTGTGAGGTCCTATGTTTTGATAAAAGTTTTATGGACAGTGAGGTCCTGTGTTGTGATAAAAGTTTTAAAAATGTTTTAAAACTATGTGAGTCGTAAGCCATTTTGAGCTTCGGCAAAGAAAGAGTGAGCACAAAGAAAAGAACAAAACAAACGTGTTTTGCATGCATTTGGCAGACGTGCCTGCGGTTTGTGACATAAATGCATCAATTACCATCGGCGAAAGGTAATTACGACATGCATTATCTCATGTGCCTAGGGAGGACATTGAGATTTAGACCCCATCTTACTTGCTAATGGTGTGGCCACTTATTGTGGACATTATCAATGTGTTTGGCCTTGTGTTCTTGGCTATGTATGCTTTGTTTTTTTAAGATGGGAAGAGGTTGCACACCTGTTGGCAGTTGGCCAAGTTAGCCAGTGTGGCTATGGAGTCTGATCAACTCATATGATGTTGGGATATCTTATGAGATTAGGACGAAAATTTAGATGATGCATAGAAGTGTCATGCATAATTTTATGGATGAGGTTTGGGGTGTTGAACCCATTGATAGACTATTAGCTTATAACTGCTCGTGTGGTAAATGTATATGTGTTATGTGGTGTCGCGCATTTAGTTATTGTGTTAAAACCATATATTGGCGTCTCACCCTTACACACTGACAAGCCTCTGGCTCATCTAGTTTTATGGCTAGTATGACCAGGGTTTTGTGCAAATTATATCCTATTTTCACCCAAATTAGATTAGATTGTCCTCAAGCAAGGTTTTGAGTCTCTAAAGTAGTTTTAGGTTAATTCAGCTAGTTTTGAGTCAAAATAATGCACTTATAGTTAATTCCTTGTTTTCAGGTTAAGTAGAAGTTGAGGAAATAAAGAAACAGGGGATTCGCCTCGCGAGAGTTTTGCTCGCCTCGCGAACCTGAAAGCCAGCAGAACAGTGAAAATGTCATCCTCTCTGGTTCGCCCCACGACTACTCTTCTCGCCTCGCGACCCCGAAGGCTGACTGTTCTAGGAAAATGCAAGGTTTCTGGGTCACCTCGCGAACACTTGACTCGCCTCGCGAGTAATCCAACCCTGGAAGACCAGAAGCTATCACGGTTTAGCCATACTGAAGGTCACGGCTGTGACGGTTTGGAACTTGAAGAGTCTCGCCCCGCGAGTAGTCTTTCGCCCCGCGAGAAGACCAAACGTTGCTGACTTTTCACAATATTCGCCTCGCGAGTGGACTTAATTTCTGAACAGTATAAATTGCCATTCTGAACAGCTTGAAAGGACTTTTGCTTCTCCATTGTTCTGTTTTACATTTTTTCTCTGTGTGTTTTCGTTTTTTTCATGGAGAACTAAGTTTCTAGGATTAATCTATTGTAATCGATTTCCACTATACTTGAGGTTCTTGTATTTCCTGTTTTGTATGCTTTTCCCTTTTCAATGCCATGCTTTATATTTCTGTTTGCTTAATTCAAGAGTATACTGTGTTGTGTTGATTTATTTTCGGTGATATCATGTTCCTATAATTAATCGCGTTTGCTTAATTCGCGTGTGTACGTTTCGTGTTCGCTTAGTTCATGAAGGGCTTAACCCCGTTTGCTTAATTCGGGAATAGGGACATGTATCTGTAGTAGTGGTTTCGCTTGTAAATTGTTGCTACAACCGGGAGGGGATTAGAATCTGCTCAGGGCTTGGAAATTGCATGAACCTATGATAGTTGGGAAATCGAGAATAATAGATTAATCGGTTTTTAGCTATTTGACAATCTCTTTGAATTGCCTTGTTTCATTGCTCTGTTATTATTTTGTTTTCTTATTTGCATCCCAATCCAACCCACCCCCCCCCCCCCCCCCCACAAAAAAAACTGATTTTTGTGGAAAATAACACTTTAAGAGTCCTTGTGAGACGACATCCGAGTTGTCGCCCTAACTACAGTTTTAAAACCCGTTCGTTCTTTTTAGCGCGTGCGCGACAGCGCGACCAAAAATTGGCGCCGTTGCCGGGGACTCTTATTTGTTATTTTTTCCATTTTTTTCCTTTCTTTTCTTTTTCTTTTATTTTTGTTTTTGTTTTGAATTGGTCTGGCTACTAGGTCTAATTGCCCTGAATTGTGTGATTTTGACCCGGAAATTGAAAGAACACTGCACACACTCCGTAGAGAATTTCGGGCTAGCACTAGTAGTGATTCTAATTCTAAAACTGATTTTGAAAATATGGGAGACCAAAGGACATTAAGACAGCTTGCTGCCCCTGATGTAAATTACAATGGATTGTGTATTTCATATCCTGGTGCTGATACTCCTTTTGAACTAAAATCTGGTTTCATTCACTTGTTGCCAAAGTTTAATGGTCTTGCAAGTGAAGATCCACACAAGCACTTGAAGGAATTCCAAGTTGTATGCTCCACAACCTCGAGATCAGAGGGAGTCACTGAGGATAGCATCAAACTGAAGGCTTTTCCGTTCTCACTCCAGGGAGCTGCAAAGGATTGGCTGTTGTATCTTGAGCCCAACTCTATCACCACTTGGAATGATTTGAAGAGGGTTTTCCTAGAAAGATATTTTCCTGCTTCAAGAGCTGCGTCAATAAGGAAAGAAATATGTGGCATCAGGCAAGGGAGTGAGTCGCTAGCTGAATATTGGGAAAGGTTCAAGCATTTGGTATCCAGTTGCCCTCAGCATCAGATCTCTGAACAGCTCCTGATCCAGTACTTTTATGAAGGATTACTGCCGATGGATAGGAATCTTTTGGATGCTGCTAGTGGGGGAGCACTAGTTGATAAGACCCCCGCTGCGGCCAAGCAACTCATTGAGAATATGTCATTGAATTCCCAGCAGTTTACTACCAGAAGAAATTCAGTTGAGACAAGAGGTGTGCATGAGGTCCATAGTTCATCTTCCAACCAGGCCGTCATTGAGAATAGATTGGATGAGCTCACTTCTTTTGTAAGGCAATTGGCAATAGACAGAGTTCAGCCTGCAAAGTTATGTAGCATGTGCAACTCTCCTGAGCACCCATATGATCCATGCCCCATCCAGAGAGAAGAGTTTGTCAATGAAGTATCTCAAGCTTATGCAGTAAATCCATATAATCAAGGAAACAGTCAGAATCGGTACAGCACTCCAGACCTCTCTACCAATAGGTACCATCCCAATTGGAGGAATCAGCCTAATCTGCGGTATGGGAACTCATCCCAACAACAACCAATGGCAGCACCTCAGAATCCTCCTCAAGTGACCACTTCTGCACCTTCTGAACCTTCACTGGAGGACATGCTCAAACAAATGGCTGCACAAATGGCTGCACAAAATCTACAGTTTCAGCAGCAAATGGGACAGATTCAGGCCTCACAGCACGATTTTCAGTGACAAACAAATGCCAGCATTAAAAATTTAGAGACACAGATTGGACAGATGGCCACATCCATGAATAGCACACCGCAAGGTCAAAGGACAACCCAGCTGCCAGCACAGCCAGTGATAAATCCTAATGCCTCCAATCCTAATGTAAGTGCCATTTCTCTGAGATCTGGAAAAGTTGTTGAGGCTACCTCTGGAAAAGATGAAGAAACTATTGAGGTAACTCCTGAGCCTATTGTTGAAGTTGAAGTTGAGAAGGTATACAGACCACCAATCCCATTCCCACACAGAATTCAAAAAAATAAGAAAATTGGTGGTGAAGACAAGGAAAGGGAGATCTTAGATGTGTTCAGAAAGGTAGCTGTGAATATTCCTCTCCTAGATGTGATCAAGCAGGTGCCCAAATATGCCAAATTTCTGAAGGATCTATGCACCAACAAGAGGAAGATGAAGAATAATGAGAGGGTTGATTTGGGAAGAAATGTCTCAGCTCTTATCCAGTCTAGGCCTGCACCAGAAAGAGTTGTTGTTATAGCCCCTACTCACGCATTACCACAGAAGTGCAAGGATCCAGGCATATTTACTATCCCATGCACTATTGGGGATAGGAAATTTGAAAACTGCATGTTGGACTTGGGAGCATCCATAAATGTCATGCCTACCTCCATCTTTAACAACCTTGATCTTGGGCCTTTGCAGTGTACAGGTCTCACCATCCAGTTAGCTAACAGGACCAGTGCCCGACCCATGGGAATGGTAGAAGATGTGCTAGTGCAAGTTGATGATTTGATCTTCCCTGCGGACTTCTGCATCCTAGACATGGCAGGAGAGACACAATCCAATAGATCACCAATAATCTTGGGCAGACCATTCATGAAGACAGCCAAGACTAAGATTGATGTGCATGATGGGACTATGTCTATGGAGTTTGGTGATATTGTGGCTAAGTTTAATATCTTTGATGCTATGAAACACCCACTGGAGGAGCACTATGTTTTCCACTTAGAGTTGCTTTCGGAGCTTATTGAGGATACCCATGAGGACTTTATTTCAGATTTTCTATTTATTTCTGGTTTTGATGATGTATATACTTGTACTAACTGTACTGACACTAACCCATGTGCTGTTTGTTCTGAGTTTATGGATTCAACTTTGCAGGGTGATAGTGATAGTGAGAGTGAAGCTGTCTGTTCTGCAGAAGTCCGTGGCATCATGGCTACTCCCAATGTACCATCCATTGAGCAGCCACCATCCCTAGAACTCAAGCCACTTCCTGGGAACCTGAAGTATGCCTACCTAGAGACAAATGAGAAACTTCCAGTCATCATTTCTTCCAGCCTTGACTCTGATCAGGAAGCAAAACTATTGGAGGTTCTAAAGAAGCACAAGAAGGCTATTGGGTGGACATTGGCTGATATTCCAGGAATTAGCCCCTCCAGATGCATGCACAGAATTCTATTGGACGATGGGGCTAAGCCAGTTAGACAGGCCCAAAGGCGACTAAACCCATTGATTTTGGATGTGGTGAAGAAAGAGGTGACTAAGCTTCTACAGGCAGGTATTATATACCCTATCTCTGATAGTATTTGGGTAAGTCCGGTGCAAGTTGTACCAAAGAAGTCCGGTCTAATAGTAGTTAGGAATGATAATAATGAGCTTGTACCTACTAGAGTCCGAATAGTCAAGTAGTCTGTATAGATTATAGGAAGTTGAACCAGGCCACCAGAAAGGATCACTTTCCTTTGCCGTTCATAGATCAGATGCTAGATCGACTGGCTGGTAAATCTCATTATTACTTTCTTGATGGCTTTTCCGGGTATTTCCAGATCCATATTGCCCCTGAGGATCAGGAAAAGACCACTTTCACGTGCCCCTTCGGTACGTTTGCCTATAGGAGGATGCCATTTGCCCTTTGTAATGCTCTTGGCACCTTCCAAAGATGCATGCTTAGCATTTTCTCTGAATTTATTGAAAATTGCATAGAGGTGTTTATGGATGACTTCACTGTATATGGCTCCTCATTTGATGCATGTCTGCATAGTCTGAGTTTAGTTCTATAAAGATGCATTGAGACTGATCTGATTTTGAATTATGAGAAATGTCACTTTATGGTAGAACAGGGGATAGTTTTGGGTCATGTAATTTCTAAAGAGGGTATTTCAGTAGATCCTGCAAAAATTGATGTGATTTCTTCATTGCCTTACCCATCTTGCGTACGCGAGATCCGTTCTTTTCTTGGACATACAGGTTTCTACAGGCGCTTTATAAAGGACTTCAGCAAGATAGCTCTGCCATTGTCAAACCTGCTGAAGAATGATGCCCTGTTCCATTTTGATGATCATTGCAAGGAGGCATTTGACTACCTGAAAAAAGCATTGACTTCTACCCCTGTCATCCAGACCCCAGACTGGACACTCCCTTTTGAACTAATGTGTGATGCTTCCAATTTTGCTGTGGGAGCGGTTCTAGTACAAAGGGTGGGCAAGGCTGCCCATGTGATTCATTATACTTCTAGGACATTAGATGCTGCACAATCCAATTACACCACCACTGAGAAAGAACTGCTAGCTGTTGTATTTGCACTTGATAAATTTAGGTCATATTTGCTAGGTTCTAGGGTTATTGTTTTCACTGACCATGCAGCTCTGAAGTACCTGTTAAAGAAACCAGAAGCTAAGCCAAGACTGATCCGGTGGATGCTTTTTCTCCAAGAATTCAATGTGGAGATAAAAGACAAGAGTGGAGCTGAAAATTTGGTAACCGATCACTTGAGCCGGATAGCAAGGGATGAGGATCCTTCTCCTATCCAAGATGATTTCCCTGATGAGAGACTGCTACATCTGTATGGGGTAACCCCCTGGTTTGCTGACATAGTTAACTTTCTTGTTGCTGGTATTGTTCCTGCAGGTACAAGTAGACATAAGTTCCACAAGCTCAAGAGCGATACAAAGTACTATGTGTGGGATGATCCCTACCTGTGGAAGTTTTGCAGTGATCAGGTGATTCGGAGGTGTGTCCCCGATCATGAGACAGAGTCCGTTTTGCACTTCTCACATGCCTCTCAAGTTGGAGGACATTTTGGACCACAGAGGACGGCAAGAAAAGTCCTGGATTCTGGGTTCTACTGGCCCACAATTTTTAGAGATGCCTATGAGGTCTACAAGAATTGTAAAGAATGTCAAACAACAGGCCCTGCCATCACTCGTAGGAGTGAGATGCCTCAGCAGCCTATGCTCTTTTGTGAGGTTTTTGATGTGTGGGGGATTGATTTTATGGGTCCTTTCCCTCCTTCTTTTGGTTTTGTATATATTCTTTTGGCTGTAGATTATGTTTCAAAGTGGGTAGAAGCAATCCCCACTAGGACTAACGATGCTAAAATTGTTTCCAAATTTGTTAGGTCCAACATTTTTTGCAGGTTTGGCATACCTAAGGCCATCATCAGTGACCAGGGCACACACTTCTGCAACAGAACCATGGAAGCCTTACTCAGAAAATATGGAGTTGTGCATAGAGTTTCCACTGCTTATCACCCCCAGACCAATGGCCAGGCTGAAATATCAAACAGGGAGATCAAGCAAATTCTAGAGAAGATGGTGCAGCCGAACAGAAAGGAATGGAGCCGCCGTCTGGAAGACGCGCTGTGGGCTCAGAGGACTGCTTTCAAGACACCTATAGGAATGTCTCCCTTTCAGCTTGTATTTGGCAAGGCATGTCACCTCCCGGTGGAAGTTGAGCACCGTGCATATTGGGCAGTAAAGAGCTGTAACATGGACATGAATGAAGCTGGTGTTGAAAGAAAACTGCAGTTGCAGCAACTTGAGGAGCTTAGGCTAGAAGCCTATGAGAGCTCCATGATTTATAAAGAGAAAACAAAACTTTTTCATGATAGGATGATTGTTAGGAAGGAATTTTTTTGTGGGCCAGAAAGTCTTACTGTTTAACTCCCGCCTGAGATTGATGGCTGGCAAACTTAGGTCCAAGTGGATTGGACTATTTGTTGTTACTAATGTGTTTCCTTATGGTGCAGTAGAGATTCAAAGTACAGGTACCAACAAGACCTTCAAGGTTAACGGGCAGAGGCTGAAGCCATTCCATGGTGTGGATGCTGGTGTTCCTGTGGATGTTAATGTTGAGGAGCTCTCCTTGGAAGCTCCCACCTACACTGATACTTGATCAGGGAGTTCCCTTTCCTTTCCCTCACTCTGTTTTTATGGTTCTTTTGTTCATTGGGGACAATGTATATTTTAAGTGTGGGGGAGGGAACTAGTTGTAGTTTTTCCTTTTCTTTTAATAAAGCTCCTGAATAATTTGAGAAACTCAGGAGTATTTGTGTGTTGAGTCTTTTGTTGGCAAGTTTGATGGATTTTGATTGATTTTGCACAGACTGATTGCATGATTTATGTGATGATTCCCCCTAGGCTAAAAAATTTTTGTTTTGAAAAAGTGATCCCCATGTGATTGAAAACTGAACTTTGAGATTTTGTTATGATAGCATGATTTATGATAAATTTGGGGTGAAGGGAAACACACACTAGGGATAGAATCTCTGTCAAACAATTTGCAAATAATGTCCAGGTGAGGTTTTGAGCCTCCAACATGTTTTTAAACTGTGTGAAATCACTTTCAAGTTGCACTTTCCTGAATTTGCTTGAATCTCTTTATGGTTTGCATGATTATGTGTTTGCTTCAGATGATTTAGGCATTTTCTTTGTAAATAGCTACTTAGCCTAAAAATAACCATCCCTAATGCATGTTCCTTAGTTAGACCATTGAGCCTAATTAGCCTATTGTTCCTTGTTGACCTTATGTTATGAGCTAAAATCTGGAAAAACCATGTTAACCCGATCTTAGGATTAGGAGAGCATGGAAGCTTAGCAAGAGAAAGGGTGCAAGAAACTAAGTTTGGGGTGGCTGCAAGGTGTAATATGTCGTTGTGATTGAGAAAAAAATACAATAAAAAAGTTGGAGCCAAAGGCTTGTAAAAAAAAAAGAGAGAAAAAAAAAAGAAAAGTGTAAAAAATGTCAAAAAAATAAAAGTTTTAGAAAAATAAAAGAGGCTGCAGTCACCCAAGGCAATTGAAAAGATGAATGAGAAAAGGAACTTGAGTGGAATTGCAAGGTGTATAAAGCTCATGCTCTTTTAGTTCATAGGGTCTTCAGCCTAGTACCTTTGTATATCCTACCCTTAGCCAGGCCCCATTACAACCCATAAAAGACCTTTTGATGTTGTATGCATGTTTTCTGTGGGAATCATTTTGAGATGAAAATCAAATTTATGGGAAGTGTTCTTGAAAAGTGAAATTGAGTGAATTGTTGATAACCTGACACAAACTGAGCGATTGAGTGAAACACAAATTGCCCTTGTGAGGAAGGCAGTTGTTTGAATTTGGTGATCTCTCTTTTGTGTGTAACTTAGATCCCTTGCTTAGATTTCTGATTGCCTGAATGATGAAATTCTCAAATGTTTAGAATAAATGAATGTGGGGATTGCTTTGTTTGAAGGGGGGGGGGGGGGACATTGAGGAAAACTGTTTTTATGTATTGCTTGAATTTGTGCAAGGTTGATTGAAACTTTTAAGCTTGCCAGGTCTTGAGTCTTTTTGACTTTTGAGTCTTAGTTTGCTTGGGGACAAGCAAAGTTTAAGTTTGGGGTATTTTGATAAGCCTCTGGCTCATCTAGTTTTATGGCTAGTATGACCAGGGTTTTGTGCAAATTATATCCTATTTTCACCCAAATTAGATTAGTGTTAGACGATTCTGGGCAAGTATACCCAGTCGTGCAAGTAATACGGTGGTAAGACCGGTTTATCGTATCCACGGGGATTGGATGTCAAGTACCAATTCGCAAACTCGGCAACTATCTAGACTAAACTTTTAATCAAGAGAAAGTAAAACAAACAAAAGAAAAGAAATAAAATCTTTTTGTCTTTTTGGGGACTTTTGACAAACACTTGGAGTGCAGAAAGGATATGTTGGGACTAGACTTCACCAAACCTGTAACTCATGCACTATCAGGACTAGATACCTCCCATTCATGCTTCAGATATTAAAATCAATCCACTAAATTACTCAAACCCCGATTCCTCGGATGGCAAGATCCTAAATCCACTAATAGACCCTAATTCCTTAGGTGACCTAGATTAATGAATTTGCATTAAGATTAGGGATCATGTGATTACTAGTAAACCTAACTCCATTCCTAGATGAAAGGGTTACTAGGTGATTAAATTCAGTTCTGGTTCTGATACGAACGTCCCCATTGCATACCAAAACACAAATCAAGTCATGGGGGTGCTAGCCACAACAAGCATTAAGCACAGAAAATTAATCACTAATATGAAGGCATGAACACAGATTAATCAGTCAAGATACATACATAATAATAAGTTTGATTACATCTAATCCCAACACACAGGGATTTAACTACTCATAAACAAAGAAAACCAAACCGGAGAAATAGGAGAAGAGGAGATAAGAGGCTCCATGTGAGCTTTCCTTCTTCTTCAAAGCAATCCCTCTTGGCTCCCTTCTAGGGTTGAAACCCTAGCCCAGCCACAGCCTCCAAGTGCCTCCAAATGCCTCCCTCTGGACCCTTTGTTCTGTCTGCTGCGCTCTTATTTATAGGTCTGCTGCGCGTCACGACCGTGATGGCCATCACGGCCAGGTCGTGATGCGTTCTGGAGTGGGCGTATTTTCAACTTTTGAGCTCTAGCGAGGCGAGCTGAGTTTCGCGACGCGAAACTTGAATTTTCTGGTTGGCCGCGGCCGTGATGTCTATCACGGGCAGGCCGTGACAGCCTCTGACTTTTGCCTTCTGCTCTGCTTGATCACGGCTGTGATGGTCATCACGGCCAGGCCGTGATGGGCTCTGTTTGGCTCATATTCTTCACTTTTCAAGCTCTATTTCATCCAAGCTCCATCATGGCTGATTTTGATCATTTTTACATTGAATTCCTGCAAAACAACACCAAGACACCGCTTCACCCGTTCCAAGCGAAAATCTAATAAAAACCAAATAAAGAATGCCTAATCTATATGCAAAATGCATGCAAAAGTATACAGAAAATATCATGTAAAATCACACTATCAATTAGATTGTCCTCAAGCAAGGTTTTGAGTCTTTAAAGTAGTTTTAGGTTAATTCAGCTAGTTTTGAGTCAAAATAAAGCACTTCTAGTTAATTCCTTGTTTTTAGGTTAAGTAGAAGTTGAGGAAATAAAGAAACAGGGGATTCGCCTCGCGAGAGTTTTGCTCGCCTCGCGAACCTGAAAGCCAGCAGAACAGTGAAAATGTCATCCTCTCTGGTTCGCCCCGCGACTACTCTTCTCGCCTCGCGACCCCGAAGGCTGACTGTTCTAGGAAAATGCAAGGTTTCTGGGTCGCCTGGCGAACACTTGACTCGCCTCGCGAGTAATCCAACCCTGGAAGACCAGAAGCTATCACGGTTTAGCCATACTGAAGGTACTGGCTGTGACGGTTTGGAACTTGAAGAGTCTCGCCCCGCGAGTAGTCTTTCGCCCCGCGAGAAGACCAAACGTTGCTGACTTTTCACAATATTCGCCTCGCGAAGGGGTGCTCGCCTCGCGAGTGGACTTAATTTCTGAACAGTATAAATTGCCATTCTGAACAGCTTGAAAGGACTTTTGCTTCTCCATTGTTCTGTTTTACATTTTTTCTCTCTGTGTTTTCATTTTTTTCATGGAGAACTAAGTTTCTAGGATTAATCTATTGTAATCGATTTCCACTATACTTGAGGTTCTTGTATTTCTTGTTTTGTATGCTTTTCCCTTTTCAATGCCATGCTTTATATTTCTGTTTGCTTAATTCAGGAGTATATTGTGTTGTGTTGATTTATTTTCGGTGATATCATGTTCCTATAATTAATCGCGTTTGCTTAATTCGCGTGTGTACGTTTCGTGTTGGCTTAGTTCACGAAGGGCTTAACCCCGTTTGCTTAATTCGGGAATAGGGACATGTATCTGTAGTAGTGGTTTCGCTTGTAAATTGTTGCTACAACGTGGAGGGGATTAGAATCTACTCAGGGCTTGGAAATTGCATGAACCTATGATAGTTGGGAAATCGAGAATAATAGATTAATCGGTTTTTAGCTATTTGACAATCTCTTTGAATTGCCTTGTTTCATTGCTCTGTTATTATTTTGTTTTCTTATTTACATCCCAATCCAAACCCCCCCCCCCCCAAAACTGATTTTTGTGGAAAATAACACTTTAAGAGTCCTTGTGAGACGACATCCGAGTTGTCGCCCTAACTACAGTTTTAAAACCCGCTCGTTCTTTTTGGCGCGTGCGCGACAGCGCGACCACACACATTTCAGGATTCTTCTAGTTCGATATTGTACCCTGGGTACTTTAACACAGATGGTGCAGAGGAGTCTTTCTAAGTCACTCAGAGACTTAGATCTAGTGGCTTGATGAGGTATTATTGCGGAATAACTTTTAGAATGACCAGCTTAGGGTTGAGACTTAGATTATTTTGATAGTATGTACGAGTTTGGCTCAGAGAGCCTTTATTTCAAATGGAATGTTTATGGCTCGGAGAGCATTCTTTTGAAAGAAAACTTAAACCTTTCCTTTTTGGTTTTGTAAAGCTTATGGCTATAATTATTATTTTTATGTATTAATGCCTGGTTGAATTTGGTGTAACTGGAATTCTAGAGTAAAAATGTAATTATTTTAACATGTGTTATTTTATCTGGGATGTCCGAATTACAGAGGAGACTCTGTCGAAATTTTTGTAAAACTATTATCTTGTATTTAAGTATATCCTTTAATTTAAATAGGCTTGTCAAGCTATGATAGTAAGTTTGTGTGTCGATTATAGCTTAGGTGTGGAGTCGTGACAAAAAAATTTTATACCCAATTTCAAACACTTATGTACTTATATAAGTTATTTTCCGAAAGCACCAGCAAATTATCTTTCAATATTATTTCTGGACGTGTTTAGAAGGTAATGCCCAAGGGGGGTGTTACAGAGTGGTATCAGAGCTGGTCGAGTCTTTCGGGATCTTTGGGGAATAGGTCTGTTAAGTTTTTGTTGTGTGATATCTGGTTGGCTCTTGTATGAATTGTTTCTTGTTGAAGCAATGTGTGTTGACGCACAAGTATATGTTTTGTTGATGGTTTTCCAAGGGTTTTATGTCCTGGGAGACCGTAGATTTTGAATGCTACTTGGGTTCAAATATGACATTCGATTATTCTTGCGAATCGTGTCAGACATTCGAAACAAGATGTTTGTGTATAGGGTTTTTCCGGGAGTGTTCCCTGAAAATATTCTAGGTTTATGGTTAGTAAAGGACATTGATTTTTGATTGATCTAGTTTCTGGATTCGGTCAGATCTATGTCGCTTTGTGTAGGATGTTGCCTACAAAGATTGAAACGAGTTCGACGACTCGATTCAACTGAAAGATCGTTGGTCTGAACCGTTTGTTAGGCCGAGTGTTTTCATTGTGAAGCACTAATTGTTGTGTGGGGGTTGTGTCCCCGTGTGGATTTCTAACAAATCATGAACCAGTATTCTCTGACTTGCATAGTTGATTTGGTAAATTAATTGCAAGGAGTTGTCATCTACTCAAAGATCGACTTGAAGACGAGGTATTACCATATTGGAGTGATGATCTATCTAAGGTTTTGCATCGTCAACTCAGTTTATAAGGAAAGATCAACCTTTTGTATGTTGAATCGATTGATTAAGTTGTCCGGGATCGTACCCAAATTCAAGGTGGTTATACTAAGCTTGGCTAGAAAGACGTGTATGTTGTTTGGAACCAAGACGAATCGGGTGGATTTTCGATCTTGGGTGAGTGTCTCGTGATTGAGGAATTCTTCATTGTACCCTTTGATTCTCTTGTGTTCGTTAGTTGACAATTATTTCTCAAATCCTCTGATTGTCTTAGATAATCACAACGGTGAAGTTGGTATGTGTCAGACATATTTTCTGATTTTAATTTGCAGTCTGTCAAGACTCATGAATTAGTTATGCTAATTCATAAATTTCCAGTTATTCATTTCTTTGGTTGTGAGAAGTCGTACTCACACTTCCAAATGATCCTCGATGTATTAGACATTTGAGTGAATTGGTTTAAAGGAATCGTTTGGTCTGGATACTTTCACACTTTGTTGAGAGAAGTGGTTATGACTATTTCTTGAGTTATAACCCAGATAATTTCGTGATAGCAGAAGTTTCTTGGTGAAACTTAGTTTCGTCACTTCTATTTTTGATAGAGGTGAAAGTCATCATTTTGTAAATTCTTTGTATTAAGAATAAGAATTAATCCTCTTGGGATTAGACATTATTCACTTCTTGATTATTTGAATCCGTTAGAAGCTTCTTGTGGAAGAATGAACTTTATTAGATTCATGTTTGTAAATGTGTATTGATCATGCATTTTTACACCCACGAACCTGGTGGAATGATCTTTTTCCATACTGGATGTTCCGATATCCTTCAAATTAATGAAATTCTTTTCTATGCTCATGTGAAAGTGAAATCCAGAAAAAAATTTCTTTTCTTGAGAAATTCTTTTATGATCACCAAGGTCATGTCTCATTGCGGTTCAAAAGTACTTGTTGTCATTGATCATCTTAATTCGATGTATTTTTCAAATGTTGTCGATGTGTGACTTATCTCATCAGTCGTGAGTTGGATATCTCCACATCAAGATGTACAATTAAGACCTTCCTTGTTGAGATGTTGGCATTCCTTCAATCTTTGTTATGAGTTTTCTGAAGACCTGTATGAGTCTTGTTTGAATTCAAGTGATCGGTGATCGACTGGTGAAGTTTACATTTTCTTACGAGTTAAGATCCACAAGAGGAGTTAGTGAACCGAATAATGTATCAGAAGATTGTTCCGACTTCATGGAGTATCTTCAAGTTTTGTTTCAGATGAAAAACGGAAGTTTATCAACGTGTGTCGGTTATGTTACTTTAAGTGTTGAAGGCTAAGTTGAGACTAAATCCAGCTGATCATCCTCCGTGGGATGGATAAGGAATGAGGTGACCTATTTTTAGCAGGTTAGTTGGGAGATAGTGTGGTATCTAATTTTTGTCATCTCTATAGTAGGACGAACCAGAGTTGATAGGAGTTTCGTTAGTGTATAGATGTGAATGGTATTATGAGAACCCTTAAGTTTAACATTTTTGAGTGAGATGATTACAATGGGTCTTATCGTGATCGAGGTAGATATATCATTAAAGGAATTTAGAGTAGTGATCAATGTATATGGTTAATGTTGACTTAGTGAGTCCGAGGATTAACGGAAAAAGATATGGTAGTTGTCCTTAAGCTGAACGGAAATAGTAAAGAGGAGTTCTTGAGTGAAACTCAGTTGATTAGAAAAAGTTAAGAATTTTGATTTTGGATAATTTAAATTGAAGTGATTCCTTTTGGTTGTAGTTGCATGGAGGAATGTAATCGTATTCTTTAAGATTGAAATGAATGACTATGATATAAAGTGGAGTGGTGGAATATGTTCAAAGGAATGATTAGGATATAATTTTGAGTTGAAGGTTGATGTATGATGGGGTAAAAAGTTAGTGTTGAACTTGATGTTCGTTGTGAGGATAAGTTGTTGAAGAAGTTTTGCTAGTAGACAAATTTTGAGGCAAGAAGTGATTAAGTTTTGATTGTGTCTTTTGAGTGTGATAAGCTATGGCGAAATGTTTATAATCTTTGAGGTCTTATTTTGGTAAAAATGTGGTTGATGATCCATAGTAGAAACTGGACATTTTTTTTAATTCAAGATTGCCATTGGGGAGCGTCCACCTGGATTTCTTGGCTTTGTTTTGGTGCAACTCCTAGGGGTAATGGCCTTAGAGAAACTCTATTTTATAATATCTTTTCTCGGCTACAAATATATAAGATAAGGGCAGATATGATACAAGCACTTCCTTGCATAAGTAATAGAGCTAGGTCTTCAGATGGATACATTGTTAGGAGTTGTGTATTTTCCTTGGACAATAGGGTAAAGGTGCATGGGAAATTTCTTAAACCAGGGATACTAACGGGGTTTGAGAACCAAATTGAAAATGAGAGGCAAATGAAGGATATGACATCGAAGTAGGTAAAAGATTCGAGAGGAATTAAGAAGAGAACGAACTATGTTGGATGTGGTAAGATTCAATTTCAATAAGATTGAATTTCTTAGGTTCTTGGAGCAAAGTTTATCATGTGCAACTCAGGAATGTTATGACGTTTTAACTGGAGACTTGAAAAGTGTGAATTTAATATGACTAGAAGAGTAGACTAAGCTCAATTGGACTAAGACTATGATTGCATCTCTTGAGTAGAAGGTTAATTGATGTTATGGTAAAGTTAGTGTGGGTTTTGATGTTAGTTATGAAAGTTAGAGATTGGAGAAAGTTTTTCTAATGGATCTATATTGAGAAGTGAAGAGATTAAGCGTTGATTTTGTTCTTTAAAGTGTAATAGACTAAGGTGAAATATCGAAGGTACTGGAAATAATGCGGTAGTGAAAAGTCTCGAGGATAAATATAATGGCATAAGAACCGATCTTGTTATAGTGTTATAGATGAAATGAATGAAGCGATGAGAATACAAAGCAAGATTTTGGAGTTAAAGTGTGATTACAAAATCCTGTTTAGTTTTAAGCTACGAAATTTCGAGGACGAAATTTTTTTTAAGAGGGATAGTAATGTAACACCCTAGTTTTTACACCTAGGATTAATTATTTTATTTGGATGTTTATGTTTATTATGTTATGTGGTTTAGTCTGAGTAATTAAATTACTCTCTTCAAATTATTTTATTAGGTGTGTTAGCACTGACTTATTTCAGTGAATGCACGTTTAATAGACAATAATTTATGTTATTGTCACTATTATACCGGTACAGAAAAATATTTTAAATAATGTAATTAAGAGAAAGGCATTTTCATATTCCTATTCTATTTAATTTTAGAGTTAAAAATATTCTGGTTTGACATCAATCGGAGATTAAATTTTGGACTGAGTATTTTCTTAGTTGATCAGTTCAACTATTAATCTTTACTCTAATTTGAATTTCGAAAACATATTCTTATCAAAATTTATATTTAGATTCTAAAAAGTAAAAACATGTTTATTTTGGGCAAAATATTTTATCACTCATTTTGTAGTAGATATTAAGTTTAAAACATAAAAATCTCTCTTCCTCTCCTTTAATCAGAACCCGATACCCACCATTCCCCTTCAATCTTTCTCTCTTTTATTTCCTTCTTCCTTTCTTTCTCAGCAAAACCCCCATCTTCCTCTTCCAAACTTCACCCTCCTCCTTCCTTCTCTCTAGCCGCCACGAGCCGCCCCTGCACAACCCAGCCGGCCGCCGCTCAGTCGTCGCACAAGGAGGAGACAACGCGTCTCGAGTCCCTGTACACATCGCCGGAACAGCGAAACAGCGCCGCCACCGTTCTGCTTCGAAACTGCCGCGAGCTTCGCCGCGGTAAGCTCCCTTAACCGCCGTTCATGGTGGTTCTACCACCCTTAAGTGTTGAATCTCCTTCTTTTATGTTTTCTCTCATCTCTTTTGTCCATGGTTGTTGTAGAACCTCGATCTGCCGCCGTCCTCAGCCGCTGCCGTCTCGCCGGTCAGCAAGGCAGCCACCACGTTCTTTTGCTTTTCATCTTGGGTGAGTTTTCACCATAACCTCTTCTAGTTGAAAATCCCCAAATGGATTTTTGAAACCCTAACCCTTTGATTTCAGATTTTAATCTTGAAATTTAAGGTTGTTTTATGAGATTGGGACTCTGAATTTGTGTTTCCCTAAACTAATTTCATTATTCTGAGTTTTCCCCAAATCGTATTTAAGAGCCCTAAAACCCCAATTTGATTTGATTTAAATTTGGGTATGTTTTTGTGAAATTAATTATGATTTAGTGCAATTAGGACTCTTAATGGATGATTTCCAAAGTTCTTTTTCAAGATCTTTTAATCAAAACAAAGTTTCCTTAAAGGGTATTGGGAAGCGTGAGCTTCAAACATGATTTTCTTTGAAAATAACCTTGTTTGGTAATTAGATTAAGTGTTTAGATATAGTTAGAATGTGTGTTTGATCATGTGAAATTGATTTCTTGATTTCTGGTTGTTGCGTGTTGTTGGATTTACTCTCTGAGACATTTGGACACGGCTATGCTTGCTTGATGGAGCAAATATGAGCTAACGTGGGCATTAGGACGAGGATCCTTTACTTGTCTTCAAAGGTAAGGGGAGCTTGCCTGATGGATTTTTCTCAATAACCATTTGCTTGTTGTGTAGTCTGTATAATTGATGTGGTTGTGGTTATCTGATTATGTGGTTTATGTTGTGTTGTATATCTGAGTATCAGTGTCTGATCTGTTTTAAATTATTTGATTATTTGTACATGATATTGCTATGGTACATGATTTGTCTGGAGGTTTGTTGTTGAATGTTGCTTGTGAGTGTTGTTTGAGAAGGGTCGGTGATAGCGTGGTCAGTGCATAACCGATTAATCAGATAAAAGCTTTAATAAGCTGTGTAAATTATATTTCAGGTTTTATGGGAAACGTTGGAATATAATAGTGGTGGAAAGTATTTTTTTGGAAAAATAAGGAGTTTTGATGATGATGATTTATTAGTGTAAAAGTAACTTGAGTCATCATGAGAGCGAAATTGTGAAAATGTTTAAGTACTGCTAATTTTTATATAATAAAGTTTGCAATATCATACAAAGTTATTTTATAAAATTAATTGTTGAAAAGAAGTTAATGATGATTTTAGAAAGTTGTTTCAGTGGAAAAAGTTAAGTTTTGGCTTAAGAAGCTTTAAAAGTGATAATTGATGAATGATTTGGAAAAGAGTGATGATAGATTTGGAAAAAACGTAGAAGGCAAGTATTTTGAAACGACAGTACATATTTTAAGGAAGTTAAAACCTCAAGTGACTCACATTTGTGAAAACCAAGTTTTATTATTTAAGGATTTTATTGATGAATTTCCAATTTTGGAAAAGAATTTATGAAAGCAAAACTGATTTAGTGTTAAAAGTGGTGTGGAACTTAGTAACCGAGACGTCGGGGTACTAAGGTTCTGTGTTGTGATGGACTCAGTCATTTGGACTTTGAGGGCCTATATTGTATACATGAGGTATACTGTGTTGAAACATTGAAGATGTTTCTAGTGCCACGAACCTAAGACTGGTGCACCGATCCAGAGGTGTTGTGATTGAGCACTCGAACTGTGAGGTCCTATGTTTTGATAAAAGTTTTATGGACAGTGAGGTCCTGTGTTGTGATAAAAGTTTTAAAAATGTTTTAAAACTATGTGAGTCGTAAGCCATTTTGAGCTTCGGCAAAGAAAGAGTGAGCACAAAGAAAAGAACAAAACAAACGTGTTTTGCATGCATTTGGCAGACGTGCCTGCGGTTTGTGACATAAATGCATCAATTACCATCGGCGAAAGGTAATTACGACATGCATTATCTCATGTGCCTAGGGAGGACATTGAGATTTAGACCCCATCTTACTTGCTAATGGTGTGGCCACTGATTGTGGACATTAGCAATGTGTTTGGCCTTGTGTTCCTGGCTATGTATGCCTTTGTTTTTTTAAGATGGGAAGAGGTTGCACACCTGTTGGCAGTTGGCCAAGTTAGCCAGTGTGGCTATGGAGTCTGATCAACTCATATGATGTTGGGATATCTCATGATATTAGGACGAAAATTTAGATGATGAATAGAAGTGTCATGCATAATTTTATGGATGAGGTTTGGGGTGTTGAACCCATTGATAGACTATTAGCTTATAACTGCTCGTGTGGTAAATGTATATGTGTTATGTGGTGTCGCGCATTTAGTTATTGTGTTAAAACCATATATTGGCGTCTCACCCTTACACACATTTCAGGATTCTTCTAGTTCGATATTGTACCCTGGGTACTTTAACACAGATGGTGCAGAGGAGTCTTTCTAAGTCACTCAGAGACTTAGATCTAGTGGCTTGATGAGGTATTATTGCGGAATAACTTTTAGAACGACCAGCTTAGGGTTGAGACTTAGATTATTTTGATAGTATGTACGAGTTTGGCTCAGAGAGCCTTTATTTCAAATGGAATGTTTATGGCTCGGAGAGCATTCTTTTGAAAGAAAACTTAAACCTTTCCTTTTTGGTTTTGTAAAGCTTATGGCTATAATTATTATTTTTATGTATTAATGCCTGGTTGAATTTGGTGTAACTGGAATTCTGGAGTAAAAATGTAATTATTTTAACAGGTGTTATTTTATCTGGGAAGTCCGAATTACAGAGGAGACTCTGTCGAAATTTTTGTAAAACTACTATCTTGTATTTAAGTATATCCTTTAATTTAAATAGGCTTGTCAAGCTATGATAGTAAGTTTGTGTGTCGATTATAGCTTAGGTGTGGAGTCGTGACAAAAAAATTTTATACCCAATTTCAAACACTTGTGTACTTATATAAGTTATTTTCCGAAAGCACCAGCAAATTATCTTTCAATATTATTTCTGGACGTGTTTAGAAGGTAATGCCCAAGGGGGGTGTTACAATGAATTCCTAATTTTTTTTTAAATTGATAAATTAAAAAAATAATGGAGAAAATTATGTATTTGAAAAAAAATTAAAATATTTTTTGCCAATTTTGAAGGGAATTTCATCACTTTTTTAATGTAAAAATATTACATTTATCTTTATTAAAATTTTATTTCTTAAAATATTTTTTTATACTATTAAAAAATTTAAATAAATGCGAAATATAAAATTTTATTTAAGGATTTAATATTTTTAAACATAATAATGGAATTGGCTTCCACTCAATACCTCCTATCGCAACCAAAAAAAATAATTGATTCAGCTACAGTTATTTGGTTACTTTACCCGCAAAAAATGTTGTTGTTATTATAAACAATTTGATTTAGTGGAGGGCTATATGATATTATCTCTTATCATATCTTATCTTCTCTTATAGAAAACTGACTAGGATTAGGAATCTATTATTATTCTATAAATAGTAGTAGTCAGATTGTATTTAATATACTTGATCATAATATATCGATGACAAACATGACAGCTAGTTCCCGAAGAACTGGACTTTGAATCCTAGTTCCCGAAGAACTAGAATTTGAATCTATACCTCTATTCTCTTCATCTCTCTATTCTTCTCTATTTTTAATACGTTATCAGCACGAAAGTCTCTAACAGTGCAATGATTTTTTTATGTAGGTATCTTTTCAATGTAATAATTCATGCTAAATGACAGAAGATTTGTAGTATAGTTCCTAAAGAACTAGACCTTTGAACCATGATTGAAATTTAAAAGATCATTTGATCTTAGTATAAATTGAAACAAAGGAAAATGATGGAAAAATCATACATGCCTATTGAGAATGCTCTTGGAGTAGCAAAAATTAGAAATAAAATCAAATGGATTGAACATCATTCCCAAAAGTGAATGCGATGTATTATAATTTTGGGTACTACAAGGGTCGTGATTATAATCAATTATGTGGTAGATATTACCAGTACCGTGATGGTTTAAAATCTTCGTATGATTTTAATTGTAAAAATCAACTTATTTTTATAACATCCAGAACTATCCAAACTCCCTCTCCAACTATCAATTTCATCATCTTGTGTCCCTCCCATAATTGGATAAGGCCCAATTCCTAGTCCAATAAACCAAACTAAGCCCATGGAAGTGCATGCAACCGATGGAAGTGATTGCTCTTATTTTTGTCGTGCACCAACTTTGGTGAATTAAGGAACATATCGAAAAATCAATGAGGTAGCCATTACTAAACTTTGCTCCATTACCGGGTGCAATGAGTCAATGATCAAGAGACTCCAGGGTTAAAATTTATAATGATTAAATTAAAAGACCTAATTTACAGGCTCCTTCTGTTAATTTCTCACTCTTAAAAGATCCCTCATTTACCATGATTAAAGCCTATCTTTGTCTGATCCACATGTTCTTCCTTTTACCTTTTAACTGTCATTACTCATTTCCATTTTGTTTAGGAAAACGAGCTTTTTATGACTCCCAATTCATAAAAGGTATATAATCAAATAATATATCGATCATGACAGAAATTTTATTTTTCCTTAATAAATTCCACGTTTCATTTGGTTCTGATTTGTCAAATGGAGTTTTACATCCATTTTTCATATCCCCACTTCATTAGTTGATAAGATCAGATCAAAATGACGTTAATGATCAAAAGTGAACTATTTTGAAAACTAAAGGATAAAAAACGTACGTTTTAGAAATGAGTGACTAAAAACGAACTTTTACTATTTTATAGGGACAAGAAATAAATTTAACCCAAAAAAAGGTTTAATTGAGGAGTATTTTTTAGGCCCAACATGTGAACCGTGTTTTTTTTTTGTTGTAACATGTGAACCGTGTTAACTTTAAATAGATAAAAAAATGCTAAATAATAATAAATTAGTAAATGGATTTAAATCATCTATTTATTTGGGTACAATGAATAAGCAAATACATGTGTCTTGTTTTCCTGATTTATTCCATTGTGCTAAATGATCAATGATTAACGAAGATATTTTGCTGGTACACTCATATTTTGGAATGATTCTTCTTCATTCTTGATTTTTCTATCAATCATTATAATTTATTTTTTCTGCTTATAATATGTTATTTATTATTTTTAAAGATACAGTAAGAAAGTTAATAAATAATACTAATTACAACGAAAAAATATATTTAAGTAAAGAATTTTGTTAATGTGTGCTAACACAACCTTTAGTTAAATTATCTTATATTAAAATATTTAAAATATTAATTTTTCCCTTATTTTATCTAACCAAGAAACCAATACACAATGATAATGCTGGAAATAAAATAATATCTACTAGATTTTTAAAAATAAACCAATATTATTAAAAAAAATATAAAGCACATTATATACCTACCATACGAAGCCAAGTTTAGTGCATATTCATCCTTTCAAGGCTACAATCCACAATATAAATATGCAAAAGGGACAAAATTAAGGGCCATCAAAAACCAAAAAAAAGGGACAAAGAGATAATCACAGAGTGAAATCAAGTGCCACATGAACACATTCCAAACTGGCATTGTGGTACCCCATGGGAAGAGAATGAATGGAGATGCACGTGCATGATGAGACCTTTATAAAGTCCCAATCTCCCTAATCCCTTCCCCTGCATTCCGATTCCAAAGCCTTCCACTCTGCTTTTCACTCATCCTCTTCATCAATCATGTCCATGCCCATGTCACATAACTCATAACTATAACAACTAGCTTCTCTCTCTCATGATCATTTGAGACACCTTCTTCTTTGGCAGCTTTTGAATCTTCCTCACACTCTCTACCCCAGTAGCCTTTATTCCCTGTTCGTCACCCCCTCCTCCTACTTCATCATTTCCTTTTTTCACCCGTGCTTCTCCACTTTATTAGACACCCCAACATCAACAACAACAACATGTACGACAGGAACGGGTCTCAAAACAATGCTAAAAACCCTTCTTTCTCTTCTGCCATTCTCGACAAAATTTACCTTTCCATCATCGACGAAGGAGAGAGAAAGAGTGACGACATAAAGTTCTACAGAGAAACAACAACAACAACATTGAAGAAACAGAACAGAAACAACGTCAAATGCAACAGAACCATGGAGAAGGAAGAGACTCAAGGGAGTCAGGGGATTTCACATCGACATCGTGATCGTGATCATCATCTTGCGCCTTCGGATTCTAGTTCCGGTGGATATCATCCTCCGACACAGAATCCATGTACGGAACGAGATCATGTGCCTCGTGTTTCGTACCACATTGGCCTAAGCCAGTGAAGACCAGCGTGTGTGAAAAGTCAGAGAAGAAACACATAGAGAGAAGACAGAGTACTCTTTTCACGAACAAAAGGGTGTACAAATTTTCGATGATTATTCTCATCATAACCCCAAAACAAGAAGCATTGAAAGCAATGAAGAGGGTTTGATTAAGTCCAAATCGAGAGCCACGAAGATTTATAACAATCTCAAGAAAGTGAAGCAATCCATATCTCCAGGTGGAAGAAGGCTCACGAATTTTCTTAACTCTCTGTTTACAATAGGGAACACAAAGAAAAGCCAAGACGGGAATGCTGAGAGAAAAGCCAAGTCAGGACAAGCTTCTACATGTTCTTCTGCTTCCTCATTTTCACATTCTTGTTTAAGGAAGACCTCACCTTCTTCAAGAGAAAAGTTGTACAATGGTGTTAAAAAAATAGTGAAGTTCTACCCTGTAAGGGTGATCGCTGATGAAGATAGTAAACCCTGTGGGCATAAGTGTCTTTTTGAAGAAGAAGACACGAGCCTAGTGCCTATGTCGGTGCCGAATGTATATACACTGATTTGAATGCAATGATTGTGGGTATTGTGAATTAGATAAGTCAATGTATGACAAAATTTGTCACTTTCTAATTTCAATACGGATCTCGCCATTCCTAGGCCTAATGCAATTTCATGGAGGAATATTATCCTTTCACATAATTTTTTTATAATTTTATCGTCTAATTAAATTGAATGTCACATATGTACTTGTGAAATATCTTGTGCCTCTGTTTTCTTTTTAAATTTAAAAATATTCTGTTTTAATGGGATTTTGGGTTGATAGTTGCAAGTCGTTATTGTATGGTTGTAAAAAAAAGTTAGGAAAATGTTCTTTTTTATTTATTTAAATTTTAAATATAACATTTATGTTCTGACATGGGTTTCGAAGGTTGGTTTCCGAGTTGGAATCGACTTAGGGATGACAATTTGTACCCTATCCATTGGGTACCTATAAAAATTGCCCTTAATGGGTTGGGTAATTACCCGTACACTGGATAAGGGTTCGGGTATGGGTAATTACCCGTAAATTTGAATGAGTACGGGTGCGGGTATGGGTACTATGGTACCCACCCCGTCCCATACCCGCACATATGTATATGTATATATAATTATTTATTTATTTATTTATATTACTAATATATATAATTTTAACTATAATATAAATTTTAAAACCAAAACTAATCTAAAGATTTCTAACTTTCTAAACCAAGTTCCATCTATAATTCCTTTTTGGATTTTTTATTTATTTAAATATTTTTTATTTGTAAAATTAATTAGTAGATTTGAAAGACCTTTGAATCGTTTTTTAATTGTTATAACTTTCTTTTATTATTTATGTCTCTTTTACTGTTAAAGTGCGGGTAACGGATGCAGGTACGAGTATTTAAGTACCCGGAGGGTACGTGTAAGGGTACTAAAGTTGCTACCCACGAGGGTATGGGTCCGGGTATGTACAATTTTTTCAAACACGGGTATGGGGACAAGTACTATAGTACCATACCCAGACCCTACCCATTGCCATCGCTAAATCGACTGGGGGCTCTCAAGGCGAAAGGAAGGTACTCTCATACCCAAGCCAGCCGGGTTCTCAACATGTATGAGTAGTGTATGAAAAAGATGTGACTATCTAGAGGGGGTGGTTCTTATCATAGCATTAGTGAGCCATTATGAGTAATTAAGGATATCATTAATGTGGGTGAATACAAAGTCGTTATCAATTTATGGCCATTTGTGGTACTTGTATTGCGTCGACCCTTAATGTTACAAGATAATCTACCCTGGTCTCCTCTGGCTTGTTGACTAGTCTGGAATGATCCTCGTCCATCAGTCCTTGACTTGTGCTTGGGTCGAGGTCTGGTCCATGTATCAACAAAAAGTCCCTTAATCTTCGAGTTGTTTTACAACGATGGATCTTAAAAGGAAAGCGAGTCCGGGCTGCCCTAAGATCTGAGTTGTTTTACAATGATTAGCTTAAAAGGAAAGCAAGCCCGAGACGAGATTCAATCCGTGTAGTAACAGAAGCCCCCCAAGCTTCGAGTTGTTTTATAGCGATGGAGCTTAAAATGTAATTGAGTCCGAGCCGAGGTCCAATCGGTGTAACAACATAAATCTCTGAAACTCCGAGTTGTTTTACAATGATTGAGCTTTAAAGGAAAGTGAGACACCCCGATGTCCCACTAAATAAATCCTAATTAACTAAGCCTTAATCCATTGTATTAACGTTAGCGTGATTATACATACGAAAATAAATTAATTTGTGGAAGCGATAAAATTAAATTCGTTTAAAACATGCACAGCGGAATAAAACACAAATCAGCTATATATGTATAATAAGTACGTCTATCACCCAAGAATGATAAATCCCAACAGAGGGATCCTAGGTTTACTAAAATATACAAACATTGTCAAACTAAAACTGGACATAATACATAAACTGCTCACAGAAAACAGGAGAAAAGTCCTGGAGCTACCCAGCCCACCTCTCAAAATACATCCAAAATACAAAATAAGTTCACAGAGGCACACGACCTAGCAGGCGCATCCGATAGAACCATATCACCGACGATATAGGCGCCTGGAGCTACCCTCTCCCTCTCCATAGGTGCGCCGGTATACTCTGCCGTATCAGGTCCTTGGCTCCCAAACCGACTCATCACTGCTCATGACGACGCGTCGGCGATGATAGTGATACATCGTCTGGACACTTCGCTGCCTCCGACCCCTTTGCACCATACCAACATGGCTACTCGCCACTGAGCGGTTCACCATGTTCCACATGTCGTCAGGAAACTCTCTCTGACGAGGTGGATACCACATCTCAGAAAAGGGTAACCTCTGTGAAATACGATATGGGTCGTCCAAGTGAAAGTAAGGACCATCACCCATCCGTATGTAGAAACTAACCAGGATGACGTACGTCATGAAGAATCGTGAGTGGTCGACCTACCATCCACGATCATCATGGTAGACGATCTCAACATTGCCTAGTATCGGGATCCGGGGAGGGATCCTCTGCAAATAGTGCCTCGGCTGGTAACCCAAATCCGCCACTGCCTCTGTCCTGCTGGCGCTGCTCATCTATCGATTTTATGTACAGAGAAATATAGAGTAGAAGGGAGATAAGCAACAATACATAGTCATAAAAATGGGGATGGGGATACATAGGACAATAATCACATATACATATAACACATACAACAAGTAACGGGCAACCATCTTCCGAATCAAGCCAACACTGTTCATCCTCAAGTTCACTCTCAGATCAATCTTCTAAGCAGTCTCACTCCTATGCATGTCGGCCGATATATCTCATCTGGGTCTTAACCCCGAGATATTCCCTTATCAAGCCTATTCGCTTAGGGAGCATCAGTTAGTTTGTCTGGGCAACTTTTCCGCTCGTCGTGACCCATAAGAGTGGATCTCTCTGTGAGCTCAGCTCCATCAGAGGTATCTGGGTCGCCTCGGATAGTCAACCTTAGACATGGGTACTCAGGGTAAAGTTGAGATAACTAGGCTCTATCGGGGTACACGACACATTAGGAGCTAACTAATGGTCACTGTGAGCCTCCCGAGTCCAGTTTTACATCCCCAAGGTCTCTTCACAGACTGGCCCCTCCATAATTCGTACTCGCACTCGAGTACAACTAACCTCGTACGACTTCCAATCATACGGCTCAGCACCTTGGCAAAATGCAGTGCAACAAACATCACTATAGTTAACACCGGAACCTTATCCATTTATATTCTCACAGCGGATGCCCATACATCCCCGACCTCAAAGCCGTCGTCTCAAGGCATTACCACGGTGTTAACTCTCAACTTATCCATACAGACATATATCCATCATACAATCAGCCAGCATCCATTCTCACATATAAAATATTCATGTGAACATATTCAGCATATCAAATATAGTAAAAATCACAGATAATCATGAATCAATCACATAGCACAGCAACACGTATTTCAGACAGCCTCAACCAGTATAAAATCAACAACTTAGAGTCGATAAACCTACAACCACTAAACCCATCACGACATTAAAATATTATTTTATTAGGGTTTAGCCATTGTTGATTATTTGACATCCTAGTAGGGCCTGGGGCACCCTACACACTTGCATATATAATTATTATTCTACGCTTGCCTCCCTGACGATGTCGGTTACTTTCTCCCCACCTGAAGTGTCGTAGGCTAGCTTTAACACAACGAAACGAGCCCTTCTATGCTCCTCAAATCTGCCACGCTTAGTTCACCACCCTCCGGGGATCCAAAAATTCACCTAAACACATCATTGTGAAGCAGACATTATGTGTAATCCAAATCCGAAGACGGAATTTAAAACCGATAAACGGATTTAAAGATAACCTCAATACCGTCATCGACGACATTTCAGTATAATAAGGACATGGGTTTACCTTAGCCTAGATGAGAAAAGAAATATAGGATAATGAAGTAGACGTCATGAGGATCACAACGGTATAATTGGTTTCCCGATAGGATGAGCGGATTGATCAGTATCGGCTCCGGAATTTCCTCTCACTCTCACGGGTATGGGGAATTTCATGTGCCAATTTTGAAGGGAATTTCATCACCTTTTTATGTAAAAATATTACATTTATCTTTACTTTATTAAATTTTTATTTCTTAAAATATTTTTTATACTATTAAAAAATTTAACTAAATGCGAAATATAAAATTTTATTTAAGGATTTAATATTTTTTAAACATAACAATGGAATTGGCTTCCACTCAATACCTCCTATCGCAACAAAAAAAAATGATTCAGCTAAAGTTATTTGGTTACTTTAGCCGCAAACAACGTTGTTGTTGTTATAAACAATTTGATTTATTGGATGGCTATATGATATTATCTCTTATCCTATCTTATCTTCTCTTATAGAAAACTGACTAGGATTAGGAATCTATTATTATTATATAAATAGTAGTAGTCATATTATATTTAATATACTTGATCATAATATATCCATGACAAATATGACAGCTAGTTCCCGAAGAACCGGACTTTGAATCCTAGTTCCCGAAGAACTGGACTTTGAATCTATATCTCTATTCTCTTCATCTCTCTATTCTTCTCTATTTTTAACACGTTATCAGCACGATCAAGTCTCTAACAGTGCACCGATTTTTTTATGTAGGTATCTTTTCAATGTAATAATTCATGCTAAATGACAGAACATCAAAATATTCTATTTGATGTATATCATCGATTGAATCTCTAAGCAAGGGAACACTTTTTCTTTCTTCTAATCATAAATTTCATAGCTTTGAATCTCTAATCATAGCTTTCATATATGAGTTCTTTTATTCAAATTCTTTTCAAGTGTTTTCACCATGTATCTCGCAAACCTTGAATTCATCGCTTTTGATAAATTCTGGAAGAATCTATTATTAAAGCATCCCTGAAGGATTGCACAAAGCAAATAAATTTTCTTGGTAATGGTTATATGAAGATTTGTGGTATAGTTCCTGAAGAACTAGACCTTTGAACCATGATTGAAATTTAAAAGATCATTTGATCTTAGTATAAATTAAAACAAAGGAAAATGATGGAAAAGTCACACATGCCTATTAAGAATGCTCTTGGAGTAGCAAAAATTAGAAAGAAAATCAAATGGATTGAACATCATTCCCGGAAGTGAATACGATGTATTATAATTTTGGGTACGACAAGGGTTGTGATTATAATCAATTATGTGGTAGATATTACCAGTACCATGATGGTTTAAAATCTTCGTATGAGATTATGAGTGAGATATGAGAAAATATTGAAAATAGTAAAATTATCTTAATATTTTTAGCATGTATGGAATTACCTTGATCATAGTCATCGTATGTCAACATTTTGTTGGATGGATTTGTCAATCAAGGTAAAGATTGATTTTTGTCTATCAAATCCTAATGGTGAGTTATGCTCCAGTGATATATTAATTATTTCTCATGGTGATTTTGATTGATAACATTTGTAAAGTACGAATATTTGTTTTGGCAAATGCCCCGGAAGCGTTATAAACAATTTGATTTAGTGGATGACTATATGATATTATATCTTATCCTATCTTATCTTCTCTTATAGAAAACTGACTAGGATTAGGAGTCTACTATTATTCTATAAATAGTAGTAGCCAGATTGTATTTAATATACTTGATCATAATATATTGATGACAAATATAACAGCTAGTTCCCGAAGAACTGGACTTTGAATCCTAGTTCCCGAAGAACTAGCATTTGAATCTATATCTCTATTCTCTTCATCTCTCTATTCTTCTCTATTTTTAACATTTGTGGTGATCCTAACAATTGCTCTGAATCCTGCCCTTCCTAAATTTACCAAAGAGCTCCCATAAAAATTTAGGATAAAATCAAATCCTAGAGGTGTTGATGGCATTTGGATGGACGGTGACGCTCTGCTTGGGTTTTCTTCCTAGGGTTTTGCATGCTTCTCCATGGCTCCTGATCCAATTGTGCTATGGAGCTTTCTTGATAATCTTTCCTCCTCTCCACCGCTTGCGCAGGCTCCCCCCCCCCCCCCAAGAAGTCTTTTGCTCAAGCGGTTTCAAACTCTTTTGATCTTCCTTTGATCCATGCCCCTAAACCTAAGCCAATCTTCAAAGGCAATGAGCTTACGGTCAAGATCAGTGAATCTGAGTACCAGGCAGGGGTTCTTAAGTGCCAAAACACCCTTCATGGCAAACTTATCCTCTCCAAGGGCGACACCCCTCTAAAGCTTGGTGACTTGCGATCCAAGTTACTCAAGATTTGGAAACCTACTGGTCCTTGGTCTTTGGTATCCTTAGGGAAAGGTTTCTATGAGTTTAACTTTTCCTCCTCGGATGATGATGAGTGTGATTCCACCTCATCTTTGTCCATCATTTTGCATGCATTTTCATGTAGTTTAGGCATATTTTTATTAGATTTTAGGTTAATTTTCCTTTGGAACGGGTAAGGCGGTTTTCGTGTGTTGTTTTGCAGATATCAAGGGTAAATTGCTCAAGATCAACCATGATGAAGTTTGGATGAAGATGGAGCTTTAAAACTGAAGAAAATGAGCCAAACAGAGCCCATCACGGCCTAGCCGTGATGCCCATCACGGCCATGATCGAGCAAAAACTGAAAAAGAAGAAAGGCTGAAGTCAGAGTCTGTCACGGCCTGGCCGTGATAGCCATCATGGCCGTGACCCAAAACCACCACAAGTCAGAGCACATCACGGCCCAGTCGTGAAATTCTTCACGGCCATAACAGAGGACTCGCGTCGCGAGCATAATTCTCGCCCCGCGAGAGACCGGATTCTGCATTGCAACCAGAAGCAGAGACCGTCACGGCCTGGCCGTGATGGCCATCACGGCCGTGACGCGCATTACTTGGACCTGAAGAAACCGAAATAAATCAGATTTTGAGTTGGTTTGGGACTCTAACTTCCCCATTTCTATAAATATGGACCAAGGCATCAGATACAAAAAAAAAAACACACATTGGGGGCTACTACTCTAGGCATAGATTTAGGATCTTTTCTCCTCTTCTCCTCTCTTCTCTTTTCTGATTTTTATTATGTTGTCAACCCAGCTTGTCATCTCCATGGCAAGACTGGAGTAGTAGCTTAGTTTCTAGAGATTAGGGCTCTGCCCGAGGTTTGTAAATGATGTTAATTTGATGTTGAAACCATTGTTGATTTCATAATTGTTTTAGATCTGATTTCTAGTGTGTTAATCACTCATAAATTTCGGCAACCGTTTATTTACGTGACATAGACGTTCTAAGGAGGAACCTAGCGGTGAACTTAGGATTTCTAGGGTGATTCACTCGTAAAGCCCGGCAGCCACTAGTTTGTGAGATGTGAATGATCCAAGGAGGAACCTAGCGGTGAACTTAGGTTATTTGCATGACCGAGACATTTCAAGGAGGAACCTAGCGGTGAACTTGGGTGTCGGACCTATAGAAGTCAGACTTGGGACTGAGATCACGAAAGTTAGAAGCCGTCCCTCGAGGAGCAACGAGTTGTCACGGAACGCAAAGGGTCCAATCTGGGATCGACTACCACGAAAGTAGGGGTCGGGTCAATTGGGCACGGCTCTTGTAACCCGAAAGGGAGCTTAAGCTATTAGAGGATAAACTCGCCTTCAAGGCAATTTCGGTAATCAACAAAGGTAAATCTGTTAGCAACATAAACGACCTCAAAGGTAACCCAAATCCCTAGGAATCCGTTTAAATCGAAAACCCCAAAAACATTTGTTTTCTGTTTGTTTATCATTTCAATTTCAAATTAAAACATTTTTCAAAACCCCTTTAAAACTGTCCATAACTAATCGATTCGAAAACCGATTGCGATTCGAGAACACAGTCTCTGTGGGTTCGATATCTTTTATTACTTGACGGCAGTCCGGTACACTTGCCGGATTCGCACGAGCGTCGTCGCACGTCGACTTACGCCACATCAAGTTTTTGGCGCCGTTGCCGGGGACTGTGCCTTTTCGAATCTCAATTCAAATTTTGAATTGATTTTTCTGGACCTTTTCTTTTTATTTGATTTTTATTTCTGAAATTTAAAAAATTAAAAAAAAAATCAAAAATTTCTTTTCCTTCTATTGTATCCATCTCTGTGTGTTATATGCAAAGATCTCTAAGTCTTGGGAGCCTTAGTGAGATTGATCCGGAGATCGAGAGGACCTTCCACCGACGTAGAAGACTACAAAGAGAGGAAGAAAGGTTGAGTCCCTTTCCATTCATGGCGAATCAACCGGATACAAAGCCTTTGAAGGACTACGCAGCCCCAAATGCGAGAGGCTTGCGAACTGGGATTGCAAGGCCAGAGATTGAGGCGGAAAACTATACCATACCGCCCATGCTAATCAACATGATTAGGCAACATCAATTCGGAGGATTGCCTTCGGAGGACCCGACCGATCATATAGAAACATTCTTAGAGTTCACCGATGCAATCAGGATTAATGGAGCCTCGGTCGATGTTGTGCGTTTGAGATTGTTCCCCTCATCTCTCCTTTGGAAAGGCAAAGCCCTGGCTAAAGCAAATTCCCGCTAACACCTTGACTACTTGGGACCAACCTGGAGCGGGCGTTCTTGGAGAAATTCTTCCCTCCATCCAAGACGGCCTACATAAGAACCCGGATCACCGGCTTCTTCCGAGAAAGACGGAGAATCATTATCGAAGCCCGGGATCGTTACAAGGGACTGCTGGAGTCGTGCCCACATCACGGACTCTAGAGGTGGTTAATAGTGCACACCTTCTATAACAGATTAGACTACTCTTGAAGGTGTCACTAGATTCTGCAGCCGGTGGAGCGTTTATGAATAGGCCTCTTCTTGAGGCATTCAACATCATCGAGAATGTCGCCACCAACTACCACCAATGGGGATCCGAAAGAGGAAATAACCCGAACAAGATTTCGGGGGTAAGTTTGAGGTAAATAGCACAGATCTTATTATGTCAAAGATAGACTCACTTAATAAACGTTTTGATCGGTTGGAAAGAGCTAATGTGAGTGCATTAGGTGCTACTAACCTTGTTTGTGAGATTTGTGGAATGCGGGGACATGACATGATGGGATGCCCACATGGATCCCAAGGCCGGGTGAACAAGTGAACTCTTGTAACAACTACTATGATACGAACCCGAAGCTGCCCAACTATGCTCCCCCAAATCCCTACAACCAAAGAAGGAACAACCCTTACCTCTCCTACGGCAACTACAAAGCAACACGCTCAACCATGAGTTCCAAGAAGGTCAAGGTAATAAGAGAACCACACGGGGTACCCTCGGTACAAAGATCTAAACTCGAGACTTTATTTGAAAGTTTTGTCGAAACTCGGACAAAACAGAATGAGGAGTTTAGACAACAAGGAAGGGCAGTGAGTGAGGCAATAAAGGATCTAGCATCTAAGGTAGACAACTTAGCAACTCATAACAAGATGCTAGAAACCCAGATTGCCCAACAAGCCAAAGACGTACTCGAGACCTAAGGGTGCATTCCCAGGGCAACCCCAAGCAAATCCCAATGAGCATTGCAATGTCATACACTTGAGGGATGATAAGCTTGGGGTGGGGGTAGCTGAAATGGACGTGGAACCGGAGGAGGACACGAACGAAAAAGAAGAGCCGAACCGAAATATGTCCCTCCACCACCGTACCAACCCCCCGATACCTTTCCCACGAGAGGTTGGTCGGGGAAAAAGCAAGTAGATGTAGAGACTAAAATGCCTACTAAACTGAAAGACCCAGGTAGTTTCTCCATCTCTTGCTCGATTGAACAAGTGCAAATTGACCAAGCCTTATGTGACCTAGGGGCTAGTGCGAGCTTGATGTCCCTCACTATCATGGAAAGGTTGGGAAGCAAAGAGTTGAGACCATTCAAATTCCCCTTACAAATTGCGGATGGCTCAACTAGGACTCCTCTTGGCATACTAGAGAATGTTCCTGTAAAGGTAGGGAAAATTCTCATCCCTACCGACTTCCTGGTATTGGACATGAAAGGGAATTCTAAATTCCCCATCATTTTAGGAAGGCCATTCTTGGCAACCGCTGGAGCATTAATAGACGTAAGGAATGGCAAACTCTCTCTAAATGTAGAGGAAGGTAGGGTAAATTTTCAGTTGATTAACTCTTGTAACAACCCTCCTTTTGAGAGCCATGTGTGTAGAATTGATGTAATGTCTCCAGCGGTAGAGAAAGAACTTAGCATGGAAGCAACCCCAAAGATATGCATGGTTGGAGATGCACCCAGTGGTGAAGTTGGAATTGCTGTCCATGCAGAAACAATACTTCCGCCGGGAGGAAGGAGGAAGGCTAGGAAGCTCCGAGAGAAAAGAGCAAAGCGGGGCGTTCGGGCCGTATGAGCAGAAACGGCTATTTGAAGGAGCTCCATGGAAAAGAAGTGTTCCTGCACTTCTACGCCCAGCCGACCCGGTTGACTTGAGGAAGTATGGTCAAGCTTAAGACCATAAATAGGCGCTTCTTGGGAGGCAACCCAAGTTTTCTTTCCCTTTTTCCTTTTGTTTTTGATTTAACCTCTTGAATAATTTGAGAAGATCAAGAGGCAAAAATATCATTAATAAGTTTGTCTAGTGTTTTCAGGTTGAGAAAGAGAAGAAGAGCATAAAAAAATAAAGTCGAGGCCATCACGCCCGGCCGTGACAAAGTGGTCACGGCCGTGATGAACTAAACAAGAGCACGAGAGAGCATCACGGCCAGGCGTGACAACCATCACGGGCGTGATGAGTAGGATGCCAAGATCAGAGAGCATCACGGCCTAGCCGTGATGTAGATCACGGCCGTGACAGGGAAACTCCTGAGGATCAGAAACGATCACGGCCTGCCCGTGATAAGCCTCACGGCCGTGATACAATTTCTACCCAAGTTTTGACTGGAATGTGAAGCCAACACCCGCTACCGACTCGGTAAGTTGTTCCATTTTTCTCCTCTCTCCGACTTGATTATTTACATTGGAGACAATGTAAGTAATCAAGTTTGGGGTGGGGGTATTTATTTTTGCATTTGCATTGTTGCATTCATGTTGCATTCACATAGGCTTAGATTGGTATGATCACATTCTCTAGATTTCCCCTCACTTAGAACATGCATCCGATTGTAAAAACTTGGAGCCAAATGAATTGAGATAGTGAATTTTGAACCCAATTTTTCATTATTCTTGTGATATGGCTAAAAATAAAAATTCTTGAGATAATCATTTGATAGTTGATAATTAGCATGTGGTTCCTTAAACTTGTGTACCTCACTGATTTTTGAACTACTAAATGTAAGATTTTGAGCCAAAAGGGGTATTCACTAAATCTACCCCATTTCTTGTGCTAGAGTGTTGTAATTCCTCTTGGACTGTATTTTCTAGAACTTGACTTGAAACCATTTCAAAACTTAAAAATTTCTGAAAACATTTTTGGAAATGATTGAGGCACTAGGTATTTTTCCGGCCTCCCGAGCTTTGAATGATAAATGCTACCCCTTAGTTGCCCAATTTTGAGCCTAAAGAAAAAATACTTTTCTTGGTACCTTGAATTAATTTGATAAATAGTGCTTGGTATGGCACCTTTTAAAGTATTACAAAAAGGGCAAAATGGTAGTTGGAAAAAGTATGGGATGAAAAAGCTAGAAAGTAATTTCTCTTGAGCTATAAATCTCCCCTTCTCCAAACAAATAAAAATGAAATAAACAAAGAAAAAAAAAATGGAGAAGGGGATGACAAAGAAAGTGAGAAATGAAAAGAAAAAGAAAAAAATTAAATGAAGGAAGATAGGTGGAAAAGTAAACCAAAGCCCAAAAAGGGGTATTTTAGAAGGTGTCATGCTTTGTAATGTTTGATAATCTGTCTAGCCTTCTTGAAATTCCCTTTCCTTGATTTTCCCACCTTACAATAAATCCCATGGCCACATTACAACCAAAGGAAAAGACCTCTTGATTCTTAAGTGTTTTCATTAATAAAGTGGAGATTTGGTTAATGGTCAAGCCTATGGTAAAATACTTTCCTTGAGGAAATGGAGTGAATTGTCATAAACCCTAAAACACTTGAGTGAGGTGAGATGAGTGCCCAAATCAGTGAGGACATGAACTTGAAAAAAAAAAAAACCTAAGCTTCTAATTGGACTAGAAATTGATTATCTCTTGAGTGCTTATTAAAAATGCCTATTACTTGGATTAGCTTCTAGGGTTCTTGGTTCACTATCCATGCTTTAATTGATTTATCTTATGGCCTGAGTAATTGCTTGAGGACAAGCAAAGTTTTAAGCTTGGGGTGATTTGATGAGTGTGATTCCACCTCATCTTTGTCCATCATTTTGCATGCATTTTCATGTAGTTTAGGCATATTTTTATTAGATTTTAGGTTAATTTTCCTTTGGAACGGGTAAGGCGGTTTTCGTGTGTTGTTTTGCAGATATCAAGGGTAAATTGCTCAAGATCAACCATGATGAAGTTTGGATGAAGACAGAGCTTTAAAACTGAAGAAAATGAGCCAAACAGAGCCCATCATGGCCTAGCCGTGATGCCCATGCCCGTGATGCCCATCACACCATGATCGAGCAAAAACGAAAAAGAAGAAAGGTGAAGTCGAGTTCGTCACGGCCTGGCCGTGATAGCCATCACGGCCGTGACCCAAAACCACCACAAGTCAGAGCACATCACGGCCCAGTCGTGAAATTCTTCACGGCCATAACAGAGGACTCGCGTCGCGAGCATAATTCTCGCCCCGCGAGAGACCGGATTCTGCATTGCAACCAGAAGCAGAGACCGTCACGGCCTGGCCGTGATGGCCATCACGGCCGTGACGCGCATTACTTGGACCTGAAGAAACCGAAATAGATCAGATTTTGAGTTGGTTTGGGACTCTAACTTCCCCATTTCTATAAATATGGACCAAGGCATCAGATACAAAAAAAAACACACATTGGGGGCTACTACTCTAGGCATAGATTTAGGATCTCTTCTCCTCTTCTCCTCTCTTCTCTTTTCTGATTTTTATTATGTTGTCAACCCAGCTTGTCATCTCCATGGCAAGACTGGAGTAGTAGCTTAGTTTCTAGGGATTAGGGGCTCGCCCGAGGTTTGTAAATGATGTTAATTTGATGTTGAAACCATTGTTGATTTCATAATTGTTTTAGATCTGATTTCTAGTGTGTTAATCACTCATAAATTTCGGCAACCGTTTATTTACGTGACATAGACGTTCTAAGGAGGAACCTAGCAGTGAACTTAGGATTTCTAGGGTGATTCACTCGTAAAGCCCGGCAGCCACTAGTTTGTGAGATGTGAATGATCCAAGGAGGAACCTAGCGGTGAACTTAGGTTATTTGCATGACCGAGACATTTCAAGGAGGAACCTAGCGGTGAACTTGGGTGTCGGACCTATAGAAGTCAGACTTGGGACTGAAATCACGAAAGTTAGAAGCCGTCCCTCGAGGAGCAACGAGTTGTCACGGAACGCAAAGGGTCCAATCTGGGATCGACTACCACGAAAGTAGGGGTCGGGTCAATTGGGCACGGCTCTTGTAACCCGAAAGGGAGCTTAAGCTATTAGAGGATAAACTCACCTTCAAGGCAATTTCGGTAATCAACAAAGGTAAATCTGTTAGCAACATAAACGACCTCAAAGGTAACCCAAATTCCTAGGAATCCGTTTAAATCGAAAACCCCAAAAACATTTGTTTTCTGTTTGTTTATCATTTCAATTTCAAATTCAAACATTTTTCAAAACCCCTTTAAAACTGTCCAGAACTAATCGATTCGAAAACCGATTGCGATTCGAGAACACAGTCTCTGTGGGTTCGATATCTTTTATTACTTGACGGCAGTCCGGTACACTTGCCGGATTCGCACGAGCGTCGTCGCACGTCGACTTACACCACATCAGATGACCAGAGCAGAATTCGATCACCTTGTTTCTGGAATGTCAATCCCGATATCCTTCGAATCTCCTCCTGGACGCCGGATTTCAACCCTAATAGAATTCGACAAGCCCATGTACAATGTTGGGTTCGTTTCCATGGCCTTTCTAGGGAATATTGGATACCAAAAATTCTTTTTGAGATTGGCAGTGGAATAGGTGTCCCTATTGCTCTTGATGAAGCAACAATGAAGAAATCATTTGGTCACTTTGCAAGAATTCTCATCGAGATTGATCTTACTTCGGATTTGCGTGATAAGATTCTAGTCGAGAGAGAAGACTTAGCTTTTTTTTTTTTTAGAATATGAGAATTTGCCTGACTTCTGTTCCTTTTGTAAAATTATTGGTCACTCCAAATCCAATTGTAGAAAGAACCAACTCGTTGTGGAAAACAATACTGTCGGGGGGGAGGTTCATAAAGATACCAGGAGGAAGACTTTACATTATGCTCCAAAAACCAAAACTCCTGTTGAAGATGCTAGAAAAATGACTAACACTGACAAAGAGCCTGATCCAAAAAGTAGTTTTGGTGATGACAAGACCATGGCTTCTGAAGAAAATACTGACAGAGAGTACGTAGGATATAGTTTTGGAGCAGCTGCAAGATTTGCCTGTCAACAATGAGGTCGAAAACAACTCCCTCTTGGAGAAGGGTAGACTGGAAAAAGGCAAAACAATAATAATTGATGATTCCCCTCCCCAAAGGGCTAAGGAGAATTTCCTTCATGCAGCGTGCCCTTCCACTCTGATCTCTGTCGAAACATTCTTCAATCCTAGAGACTTTATGGGAATTAATAATGTTCCTGTGAATGATCCAATAGCCCTCAATTCTGTTGGCCCTCTCTTAGGATTTACCAGTGATTTTGGTAATGCCGATCTTGATATGCAATTGGTGGTGCCTAATTCACCTGTTCAGGGCGTGGTAAAGAATAGGAATTTGGAGGAGGAGTCCCCAGATCAGACTGCTCATGTCTCTAACCCGTTTGGCACAGTTGTGGCTGACTCTCCTCAAATGTCCAACACTCCCTCAGGTAACTCTGCATTGGTTCCTGATGGTCCTGCTGATACTGCCACTATTGCATTAAAGTCAGTTGCAAATGTAGTTCCTACTAATGCTACACGAAACCAGACTGTTGCTACTGATTTGCAACTCATTAGCTCCTTTTAGAGTCAGGAAGAGGATAATGAATCTATGGATGCAGGCAGATATCCCTCTACACCTACCTCCATTGCTGCCAACCCGAGCAGATATTTGGTCAATTCCAATGATGCTAATAAGGCTGATTTTACTCCAGCGATGTCTAAGTCTAAGAAGAAAAAACTTAGACAGAAAGCTGCCAAGGCTGCCCATCTGGACAGAATTAAGGCTCCTAAGAGGGGTGTACCACAACAATTTGCCTAATGAAAGCAATCTATTGGAATTGTAGAGGGTTTGGAAACCCCAAAACTAGGTTAGTGTTCAAAAATATGCGTTTCTAATAAACCAGATTTTGTCTTCCTGTCAGAGCCGTGGATTAACATCTATGATGTCCCACCTTCATTCCGGAGGCAGCTTGGTCTTAAAGTCTTCTTTCTTAATTATAGAAGGCATCTTCTTCCCAACTTATGGGGCCTGTGCAATAGCCAGTGGAACCCTACTATAATTTCAGTCTCTAGCCAGCAATGCTCCTTTTTGGTCACTGTGTATGGTTGTCCATTTTTTATCTCTACAATCTATGCAAACATATCATACCTCTTAAGAAGGTCCCTTTGGAATGATCTAATTAATCTTCAACTAAATTCCCCAGGCCCCTAGTGCATGATTGGTGACTTTAACTCAGTGTTGGGGTCTCAGGAAGTCAGAAGCTCCTCCTTGCCTTCGAGAGTTGCTTGTGATGATTTTAAGAACTTTTCAGACATTGGAAATCTAATTCATCTGCCTACTAGGGGGGCCAGTTTCACTTGGAGCAATGGAAGGAGGGGTGCTTCCCTTACTGAAAAGAGACTGGACAGAAGCATTTGTAATCAAGCTTGGTTGGATTTCTAGAACACATCCTCTTGTTGCACATTGGTAAGAAACCAATCAAATCACTTCCCCCTTCTGCTCAGTTGTTTAAAATCGGTGCAAACTTATCCCTCATCCTTTAAGTTCCACAAAATGTGGATTGATCACCCAGACTGCCTCAGGCTTGTTGAAGAAGTGTGGCAAAGGTCTGCTTCTGGATGTCCTATGCAAGTGCTTTCCAGTAAATTAAAAGCGCTGAAGTTGGAGTTGAAAAGCTGGAACAAGGCTGTTTTTGGGAACATTAATGTCAGGGTAAAACAATCTCTGGAAGTTGTTGATAATATACAACAACAAATCAACCTCTATGAAGCAATTGATGATCTGTTGGAACATGAAGTCCTGGCCCAAACTGAGTTACAACAAGCCTTGCATTTCGAGGAGGAATTCTGGAGGGAAAAATCAGGAATCAAGTGGCATTGCCAGGGACATAGAAACACTGCTTTTTTCCACAAGACCACTAAAATAAGGCATGCAGCTAAGTCCATGGCCTTGCTCAAAAAAGGAACTGAGGTCCTCAATACTCAAGAGAGTATTGCATAGCTTGTCCTATCCTACTTCTCAGGGCTTTATGCAGTTCCTAATGATTGTCAGCCATCTGATCTTATCAGAAAGGTGGTGCCTGTTTTAGTCTCTGATGAGGATAATCGTTTTATGACCAGGATTCCATCTGAGGATGAAGTTAGGAAAGCCGTATTTGGCATGAATAGTGAAGGAGCTCCTGGGTCAGATGGTTTCGGAGGCTGCTTCTATCAAGCTTTCTGGGACATCATTGGTAAAGATGTGTATAAATCAGTTACACAATTCTTTGTGCATATTTGGCTTCTTCCAAACTTGAACTCTAACTTAGTTGTGCTTATTCCTAAAGTTCAGCATGCTAACAAAATAGAAGACTACAGACCTATTGCTCTAGCAAATTTCCAGTTCAAGATTATTACCAAAGTGCTAGCTGAGAGGCTCTCTCTTTTAGCTCCAAAAATTGTCTCTCCTCAGCAAAGAGGCTTCATTAAGGGCAGAAGCATTAAGGAATGCATCTGCATAGCCTCAGAATGCGAATCTCCTAGACTATAAGGCTTTTGATGGCAACTTGGCACTCAAATTGGACATTAGAAAGGCCTTTGACACTCTAGATTGGAACTTCCTCATCTCAGTGTTGGAGGCCTTTGGCTTTAATAATACTTTCTGTAATTGGATCAAAACTATTCTTCATTCTGTCAGGCTTTCCTTTTTGGTAAATGGCAAGACAGAAGGTTATTTTGCTTGCAATAGGGGAGTAAGGCAGGGGGATCCTCTATCCCCTTTGCTGTTTTGTTTAGCAGAAGATGTTCTTAGTAGAGGAATATCTCTCCTTGTTGACTCTGGCTTGCTGTGCACTATCTCAGGGCCAACAAATTTGAAGTCTCCCAGTCATGTGTTGTATGCAGATGATGTGCTTGTTTTCTGCAAAGGGAATAAGAAAGAGCTTGAAGCTTTAATGAATCTACTTGATAAGTATGGTCTTGCTTCTGGTCAGCACTTAAGCCCGGATAAGTGCAAGTTTTACTCAGGCTGCATAGCTCCTACAAAGTCAGCTAGAATTGCTAACATCCTTGGTTTCTCGGCCGACACTTTCCCTTTTAACTACTTGGGAGTTCCAATTTTCAAAGGTAGGCCAAGAAGGTTTCATTTGCAGCCTATAGTAGACAAGATCCTATCTAAATTGGCTTGCTGGAAGGGCAACATTCTGTCTCTAATGGGTAGGGTAGAGCTTGTAAAATCTGTCATCCAGAGCATGCTCCTTTACAGCTTCCACATCTATTTGTGGCCTGCTTCCCTCCTTAAGGCTTTGGAAAAGAAAATCAGAAATTTCATCTGGTCGGGTGACCCGAATGTGAAAAAGATCTGCACAGTTGCTTGGAATAAGGTCTGCATGCCTATTCTGGAAGGCGGTCTTGGTATCAAGTCCCTCAAGGCCTTCAATGATGCTGCTATCCTCAAGTTAACTTTTGATATGCTCGCCTCAGACAAGGAATGGGAAAGCTTCCTCAGGAACAGATTTATGCAACGCAAGAAGAATGTTATCTCTTATCTAAAATCCTCTATTTGGCCAGGTATAAGGGTCAATTTGCAATCTGTTTATTCTAATTCCCTTTGGCAAATTGGGGATGGTAGAACAACTAACTTCTGGACGGATAGATGGTTATCTCAGCCTTTAGTTGACTTAATGCAGTTGCCTATTTCCCTGCACAAGCACCTTACAGCTTCAGTGGCTGATTTCATTTATGATAACTGCTGGCTCATCCCATCTGCTCTACTTGAAAAATTCCCCGCTTTAGGGCTGGAACTATCTCAGCTGCCTATCCCCATGTTCCCTTCATCAGATCATCTCATTTGGTAACATTCAACATCTGGTGAGCTGTCTCTTAAGGATGCCTTGTCTTTCTTCCAAGCTGTTCAAGCTCCTTGTCCTTGGTCCAGGTTGATTTGGAGTAATGTTGTTCCACCCTGTAAGTCCTTTGTTGTGTGGAGATTAATCAACAACAAGCTGCCTACGGATGATCACCTTCGAAAGAGAGGATCTACTATTGTATCAGTCTGTAGTCTTTGCTATGCTAATGCTGAAACTCAAGACCATTTGTTCTTCCAGTGCTCTTATGCAAAACAGCTTTGGGATTGGTTCATTACATTGCTGGAGTGCAGTTCGATTTATCCTCTATCCAGTAAGCTCTTTCAATTTGCAATAGGCCCTGGAGTCTTCAACTTAAAGATGTGATGTTGGCAACCATAACCAACATCATTTGGATCATCTGGTTTGCTATAAACAGGCTGAAATTTGATGACAGGAAAGTTTCAGTAAGAGACGCGATTAGTATGGCTAAGGCTTCCATCGCCCTCATAGGAAATTTATCAAAGCACTCTATGCATTATGTTGCTGAGGAAGCTAGAATTCTCATGCTGCTCGGTATCTCCATTCACCCGAGAAAAGCTCCTGCCATAATAAAGGTGGACTGGATTGCTCCTTGCTGTGGCTGGATCAAGGTTAATACTGATGGTGCAGCTAAAGGGTTCCCGGGTCATGCTAGTGGAGGAGCGATTTTTAGAGACAAAAGTGAAGCCGTCTTAGGTTGCTTTGCTGAATACTATGGCATCACCGATTCTTTTTCTGCCGAATTTCAAGCTGCTATGACTGATATTCAAATAGCTAAGTCAAAGGGTTGGACAAAGCACTGGATGGAGTGTGACTCCGCAATGGTGGTTCATGCTTTCTCCAACCCTGAAATTATTCCTTGGAAGCTCGGAGTTTTATGGAGAAACTGCATGGTTTTGACTTCTAATTTTCGCTTTAGAATTTCTCATATTTTTAGAGAAGCTAACCACTGTGCTGACAAGTTGGCTAACTTTGGAGTTTCTTCTAAATGCTATACTTGGTGGAATTTGATACCTAGCTTTATTAGGTTTGACTTCTTCTGTAATAGATGGGGTCTGCCCAACTATAGGTTTAAATAGTTCTTTTGTTTCCTTGCTTGGGTTTCGGTCTTTGTCCCCCCATCCTATTTGTACTCCTTTTATCTTTGTTAATATTATTTTGGTGTGCTGCAGATGATGGGTAGTGGTTTTGGTGCCAACCTAGTTGGGATGATTGCCACTACAGTGATGCTTTTGCATGCCATTTTGCTTAAAAAAAAACATTTGTGGTTTTATTTTTGCCACAAACAACGTTGCTTAGTCGCAGTTTATGAAAAAGAAGAAGAAGAAGAAGTAGGAGTTTAAATTAAATAAACTTTTGAAAAACTACATTTTATTAAGAAATAATGTTTTAATTGGAAAAATCAACTTATTTGTATAACATCCAGAACTATCCAAACTCCCTCTCCAACTATCAATTTCATCATCTTGTGTTCCTCCCATAATTGGATAAGGCCCAATTCCTTGTCCAATAAACCAAACTAAGCCGATGGAAGTGATTGCTCTTATATTTTGTCATGCACCAACTTTGGTGAATTTAGGAACATATCGAAAAATCAATGAGGTAGCTGTTACTAAACTCAGTGAACCAATATTACCGGGTGCAACGAGTCAATGATCAAGAGGCTCCTGGGTTAAAATTTAAGATGATTAAATTAAAAGACCTAATTTGCAGGCTCCTTCTGTAAATTTCTCGCTCTTAAAAGATCCCTCATTTCCCATTATTAAAGCTTATCTTTGTCTGATCCACATGTTTTTCCTTTTACCTTTTAACTATCATTACTCATTTCCATTTTGTTTAGGAAAACGACCTTTTTATTACTTCAAATTCATAAAAGGTATATAATCAACTAATATATCGATCATGACAGTTTCATTTGATTCTGTTTTGTCAAATGGAGTTTTACATCCATTTTTCATATCCCCACTTCACTAGTAGATAAGATCAGATCAAAATGACGTTAATGATCAAAAGTGAACTATTTTGAAAACTAAAGGACAAAAAACTTACGTTTTAGAAATGAGTGACTAAAAACGAACTTTTACTATTTTACTGGAACAAAAAATAAATTTAACCCAAAAAAAAAGGTTTAATTGAGGAGTATTTTTTAGGCCCAACATGTGAACCGTGTTTTTTTTTTTTTTTTGTAGTAACATGTGAACCGTGTTAACTTTAAATAGATAAAAAATGCTAAATAATAATAAATTAGTAAATGGATTTAAATCATCTATTTATTTGGGTACAATGAATAAGCAAATACATGTGTCCTGTTTGCCTGATTTATTCCATTGTTCTAAATGATCAATGATTAATGAAGACATTTTGCTCGTACACTCACATTTTGGAATGATTCTTCTTCATTCTTGATTTTTCTATCAATCATTATAATTTAATTTTTCTGCTTATAGTATGTTATTTATTATTTTTAAAGATACATTAAGAAAGTTAATAAATAATACTAATTACAATGAAAAAATATATTTAACTAAAGAATTTTGTTAATGTGTGCTAACACAACCTTTAGTTAAATTATCTTATATTAAAATATTTAAAATATTAAATTTTCCCTTATTTTATCTAACCAAGAAACCAATACACAATGATAATGCTGGAAAAAAATATCTACTAGATTTTTAAAAATAAACCAATATTATTTTTAAAAAAATACAAAGCACATTATATACCTACCATACGAAGCCAACCTTAGTGCATATTCATCCTTTCTAGGCTATAATCCACAATATAAATATGCAAAACGGGGACACAATTCAATGGCTGCAACAAATGAATCTTACTTAGTGGAAGATAGTTTGTTTGTTTTTTCTTGACATTTTATTTAAATAGGGCATGAGCATCCCTCTTATACTTGACCACATTACGTTTTTTTTTCTGATGGAAAACTTGACCACATTACGTTGTTACTTAATAAAAAACAAAATTATTTTCTTGCCAGCTCAATTGAAATTTAAAACCTATTAATTTTATCTGTTTTTCTTTTCAATCTACCAACCACGTATAAGCAACTATTTTCATTTATTGGCAATGGGTACCAAAGCAGGAAATCAGGATCAAAGTCAGCCTTGACTGACACATCGAATGAAATAATATTCCAGTACACCCAAGCCATCGAATTTAATAACCGAGCCTTATTTGTTGATATGTTCAAATTCAAATCATCTCTCCCATCCAAAGAAGGAAAAAGTGAAATTTATGCTCCGGCTAAATTGGTAGGTAATCATCTAAATTCCAAAAGAAGATCCCGTGAATCCTGATTCATTCTGGTGTATCATATCATATTCCAATAAATAATATCTTGTCATATAGGTTAAAATTTAACTTAATATCGAAAAGGTAGGATACATGATAAAATATTATTGGTTGGAAAATGATATAGTACACCAAAATAGGACATGAAATCCCCCTACATGAATTCCAATGCGTGGATCTCTAAAGCTACTATAATTAATCCAAAAATATGCATATTTTTTCATTTTAAGACACGGGCCCTCTCCCAGTGTGAGCTTGTGTTGGAGCCTTTTGAATACTAAATATTGTACCAATTAATCCTTTCAACATGATCAATGGCTACAAGTTCCAAATTAAGGGCCATCAAAAACCAAAAAAAAAAGGGACAAAATTAAGGGCCATCAAAAACCAAAAAATAGGGACAAAGAGAGAATCACAGAGTGAAATCAAGTGCCATATGAACACATTCCAAACTGGCATTGTGGCACCCCATGGGAAGAGAATGAATGGAGATGCACGTGCGTGATGAGACCTTTATAAAGTCCCAATGTCCCTGTTCCCTTCCCCTGCATTCTGATTCCAAAGCCTGCCACTCTGCTCTTTACTCATCCTCTTCGTCAATCATGTCCATGCCCATGTCACATAACTCATAACTATAACAACTAGCCTCTCTCTCTCATGATCATTTGAGACACCTTCTTCTATGGCAGCTTTTGAATCTTCCTCACACTCTCTACCCCACTAGCCTTTATTCCCTCTTTGTCACCCCCTCCTCCTACTTCATCATTTACTTTTTTCACCTGTGCTTCTCCACTTTATTACACACCCCAACATCCACAACAACAACATGTACAGTTTAGACAGGAACGGGTCTCAAAACAATGCTAAAAGCCCTTCTTTCTCTTCTGCCATTCTCGACAAAATTTACCTTTCCATCATCGATTAAGGAGAGAGAAAGAGTGGCGACATAAAGTTCTACAGAGAAACAACAACAAAAACATTGAAGAAACAGAGCAGAAACAACGTCAAATGCAACAGAGCCATGGAGAAGGAAGAGACACTAGGGAGACAATGGATTTCACATCGACATTATGATCGTGATCATCATCATGTGCCTTCGGATTCTAGTTCCGGTGGATTATCGTCCTCCGACACAGAATCCACGTACGGAACGAGATCATGTGCCTCGTGTTTCGTACCACATTGGCCTAAGACTACCACATTGGCCTAAGACAGTGAAGACCAGCATGTGTGAAATGTCAGAGAAGAAACACACAGAGAGAAGACAGAGTACTCTGTTTCACGAACAAAAGGGTGTACAAATTTTCGATGATTATTCTCATCATAAGCCGAAAACAAGAAGCATTGAAAGCAATAAAGAGGGTTTGATTAAGTCCAAATCGAGAGCCACGAAAATTTATAACAATCTCAAGAAAGTGAAGCAATCCATATCTCAAGGGGAAGAAGGCTCATGAATTTTCTTAACTCTCTGTTTACAACAGGGAACACAAACAAAAGCCAAGACGTGAATGCTGAGAGAAAAAGCAAGTCAGGACAAGCTTCTACATGTTCTTCTGCTTCCTCATTTTCACGATCTTTTTTAAGGAAGACCTCACCTTCTTCAAGAGAAAAGTTGCACAATGGTGTTAAAAAAACAGTGGGGTTCTACCCTGTAAGTGTGATCGTTGATGAAGATAGTAAACCCTGTGGGCATAAGTGTCTTTTTGAAGAAGAAGACACGAGCCTAGTGCCTATGTCGGTGCCGACGGCATGGAAGATTGGAGTTGAGAAGAATGAGGAAGAGGTCAAGAGAAGGGGAGTGGAAGAGGGTGCTAGAGAGTTGTTGAAAGAGAAGAAGAGTGATTTGGTTTTGAGGGATTTTCCTATGAGTATAAACGAGGATGAAGATGACGATGCAGAAAGCTATAAGTTCAGATCTTTTCGAACTTGATCACCTAACCGTGATGGAAAATAAGAGGTTTTGTGAGGAGCTTCCGGTGTATCAGACAGACTCATTTTAGGACTAATCGTGCTATTGCTAATGGCCTCATAAAGTTGTTCTAATATAGTACACATTACATAATCATTTTTTTAAGTGTTTTTCTTAAGCATGAATTCTAATTAATGGTTTTGTTCTAATACCAAATGTATATACACTGATTTGCATGCAATGATTGTGGGTATTGTGAATTAGATAAGCAAATGTATGACAAAATTTGTCACTTTCTAATTTCAATACGGATCTCGCCATTCCTAGGCCTAATGCAAGTTCATGGAGGAATATTATCCACACACATAATTTTTTTTTTATAATTTTATCGTCTAATTAAATTTAATGTCACATATGTACTTTAGCTTTGTCGGGTATCCTTAAATATGAAGATGTTAAAAATGTGCAATATATTTGTTGTTGCAGTTAGGAGAAACTTGTACAAAACCAAAAGTTAGGATTGCATTGCACGGTAATAGACTCACTTTTTATGTTAGATGGTGTTGTTGCATAATCATGTGGCAGTGTGAACATAACCTATCTCAGTTCCATGTTGTGTACTATTACTTTTTCCTTTGTATGAGCATGTATCTAGGGATGTGTGTGTATGCATGTATGTTAAGGAGAAATGATATTTTGACACCAACTTTTGACATAGATCAGAGAGAAATAATGAATAAATATATGGGAAAAGTATAAAAGTATGTGTTGGTGTTAAAATAACACCCTTAATATTAATGTCACGGAATATTTTGAATGATCAAATAAAATGATAAAAAGAACGGTCGTTGGGCGATTTATGAAAGTGTGTAGGGTACTTGATTTTGTAAAAAGAGAGATGTGGGGATGTGTTAATTCTCGATCATGGGCAAACGTTCGTATATATACTGACAGAGTAGTTAGATGGAGAAAGAGGAAAAGAAGAAATGATCAAAGGGGGAAATCACAAAAGAGGGAGAATGAAAGATTCGAGATGGTAATGAGAAGCAAGATAAGACGAGAAGGTGTGATGGTAAAGGGAAAGGGGCAGATCTTCGCCCATGGGAATAGAGAAAGTGAATAGTAAAGCTTCTGCTTTATCTCTCTTTCTTCTTTTCTTCCTCTCATGAATTAGTATTTAGTATTGCTTGGCCCCTGTTACTTGCAGTTGGCGCTACCACTCTCCACTCTTCACTTCCATCCAAACATTGAAGAATAATTTTGAAGGCTCTGTTTTCTTTTTAAATTTAAAAATATTCTGTTTTAATGGGATTTTGGGTTGATAGTTGCAAGTCGTTATTGTATGGTTGTAAAAAAAAGTTAGGAAAATGTTCTTTTTTATTTATTTACATTTTAAATATAACATTTATGTTCTGACATGGGTTTCGAAGGTTGGTTTCCGAGTTGGAATCGACTTAGGGATGACAGTTTGCACCCTATCCATTGGGTTCCCATAATGGGTAGGGTAATTACCCGTACAATGGATAAGGGTTCGGGTATGGGTAATTAACCGTAAATTGGAATGAGTACGGGTGCGGGTATGGGTACTATGGTACCCACCCCGCCCCATACCCGCACATATGCATATGTATATATAATTATTTATTTATTTATTTATATTACTAATATATATAATTTTAACTATAATATAAAATTTAAAACCAAAATTAATCTAAAGATTCCTAATTTTCTAAACCTAGTTGCACCTATAATTCCTTTTTGGATTTTTTATTTATTTAAATATTTTTTATTTGTAAAATTTATTAGTAGATTTGAAAGACCTTTGAATTGTTTTTTAATTGTTATAACTTTCTTTTATTATTTGTTGCTCTTTTACTGTTAAAGTTCAGGTAACGGATGCAGGTACGAGTATTTAAGTACCCAGAGGGTACTTGTAAGGGTACTAAAGTTGCTACCCACGAGGGTATGGGTCCGGGTATGGACAATTTTTTCAAACGCAGGTATGGGGACGGGTACTATAGTATCATACCCAAACCCTTCCCATTGCCATCCCTAAATCGACTGGGGGCTCTCATGGTGAAAGGAAGGTACTCTCATACCCAAGCCAGCCGGGTTCTCAACATGTACGCGTAGTGTATGAAAAAGATGTGACTATCTAGAGGGGGTGGCTCTTATCATAGCATTAGTGAGCCATTATGAGTAATTAAGGATATCATTAATGTGGGTGAATACAAAGTCGTTATCTATGACCATTTGTGGTGCTTGTATTGCGTCGACCCTTAATGTTACAAGATAATCGACCTTGGTCTCCTCTGGTCTGTTGACTAGTCTGGAATGATCCTCGTCCATCAGTCCTTGACTTGTGCTTGGGTCGAGGTCTGGTCCATGTATCAACAAAAAGTCCCTCAATCTTCGAGTTGTTTTACAATGATGGATCTTAAAAGGAAAGCGAGTCCGGGCTGCCCCAAGATCTGAGTTGTTTTACAATGATTAGCTTAAAAGGAAAGCAAGCCCGAGCCGAGGTTCAATCCGTGTAGTAACAGAAGCCCCCCAAGCTTCGAGCTGTTTTATAGCGATGGAGCTTAAAATGAAAGTGAGTCCGAGCCGAGGTCCAATCGGTGTAACAACAGAAATCTCTCAAACTCCGAGCTGTTTTATAGTGATTGAGCTTTAAAGGAAAGCAAGCTCGAGCGGAGATCCAATCCATGTAGCAACGATTTATATAAGATATCATTTCTCATATGAGCATAATTTTTTTTACCTATTAAACATGAGCATAATTTAGACAATCGTATATCGGATATAAAATAAAATAAATATATTATATATATGTAATATCCTTTCCCAAGGATATTTTAGTCATCTCATTATGATTGTGATCACTAGTGTGCTTTAATTTCTTATATCTCATGAGTATGCAAACGTATGAATATGAATTGTTGAGCCTCTCTATTATTTTTAGGCTGAGCCGATAAAAATCTTATTTGATTTTTATACATCGATAATTAATTGTAATTGATAATTATAAAATGGTATTTTATAATTTAGTACCAAATAATATTTATCTTTGGCTAATAAATATTCTAGTGAGAAAATATAATTATTTTGGGGGGTTTATAAAGGGTAAAATTTATTGATGAAACTACCTAATCTTAATATAACACATTTCATTAAAAGCTGATTTTCTTAAATTTCTAGTCGCACCCCCTATTTTACTGCACACCCCCCTCTCTTTTTACTTAAACCACGAATTCCCCTCCCTCATACTCACTTATTCAGTTTTGAAAACCAAAAAAAAAAAAACTCTTCTTCTTCTTCTCTCAAAGAAGCCTCACCTCCATTCCACCAAAACCACCACCAATCTACATCATTCTCCTCCTCATTTCAGTTCCTAGCAAAAAATACCACCACACTCCTCTTAAACCAAACCAAAATCTGAGCATGCAAACCTCCCTTATTCACCTTCAAAATGGGTCATGGAAGGATTTAGGTTTAGATGAAAGTTCTTCCTTTTCTAGCTACAAAAGTGAGCTAATTAAGGAGATAAGAAGCTACTGTACTCACCATTCCAGGGACTAGGAAGCAAGTGAAGAAATTGATAGATTGATAATTGGGAGAACTTCTCTAAGATCAAGAGAGATAGAGGTAATCACCAAGTCTTCATTTTCTAGCTTCATCCAGGTGAGTTCCCTTAGTTTTAGTGCTTGGTAACCATAAATCCAAGCTTAGGAGTTGTTCATACGTGCTCTAATTAGTTGATTTTCTATTTGCATGTGTATAGTAAATTGGTTTTGATTTTCTGATGGTGTTGATATGCCAATATATGAGAATATATATGTTAAAGGATCTTGCTTGACAGATGTTTGTTATATTGCTTACAAGGAGATGTTATAGTTGATGTCCTGAAAACCCGTATAGACATAGTTTCGGTGTTTTGCTTATAACTGTTTATGTATAACTCTTTTGTTTATGATTATTAATTTTTTAGAATATAGACTCAATTTACTACAGTTTAGGCACTGAGTTTGCTCTTTTTCACTGAGTATCGATAAAGAAAAACCTGTTACAAGTTAGAGTAAAGTTGTTGTCCTGTTTTCGAATGCAGTAGATTATTGGTTAAAAACTGTACTTTTTGGAAAGCTTTATCCCAAAAATAAAATTATATTTATAAACTATACTTGTTTATATTTCTATAGAGGTGTCTTTTGTTTAAATCCGACTTCTTTTGGTATTTTAATAAAATCATAGAAGTTGGCTGAAAACCGCAGAAATTCAGCATATGTTACCGATGCATTATTCCTTGTTAAATGCTTGATTGAGGGCTTCTTTGACTAATTTAGAGTGTTTCTGTAGTATAATGATGTATAAAAGTAAACCACCGCTTGGCATCCAATAATGATAACCATCCTATATCCGTTATGATTCGATTTAGAATGGTTATCAAGGACATTTCAAATGTCAAGTACAGAAGTCCTTTCAGTTTTGGAAGGCAATCACAGAAGTCCTTTCTGTTTGGATGGCAAGTATAGAGTCCTTTCAGTTTTGGAAGGCAAGCAAGTAAGTGCAAAGCAAGTGGGACGCCGCTTGTGGTCATAGACGTATGTCCTGCCTTACAGTATAGAGCTAGTTCCTCTTAAGTACCTCGGTACGAGGGGAACAGCGACGTTTTCCACTGACAAAAAAAAAAAACAAAGGGATGTCCAAGTTTGTGAAGTTTACCCTTATGTATGTATGCCTATATTTAGGTTCTTTTTCATCAAATAATTTAGCCCAAGTAAGGACCCGGTAAAAAGAGTCGGTGATGAAAGGGTGAGTTATAAGAGAATAATTCCATAGTAGTATATATTTTTACTAGTCTTACTCTAGCTTGCATTAGTCCATGGAGTGTACACCTGGTTAAATAGTTGAGGTGAGTAGGCTATGAAAAACTCTATCACTACATGAGGTTAATCATAGTACCTGTGCATATATTGTATTTCAATGAGGATGATCAAATAGAATATATATATTGATTACTCTCATGTTTTGCTTGAAGAAGGAACTCATTGAGATTTATTCTCACTAGGCTCATTTTGTTTCAGATAACAGGTACATATTGGAAACTGATAAGCAAGTTCCGGGGATTGCTTGACAGTCACCCAATAGTGTCCCAAGATACGTTAGTTTTCACAGCCGGATCAGAGTGGGAGTCTTATTAGGAGTCAATGTTTATATGAGTTTCAATTGCTGTTTAGGAGCTAAATACTTATTTGTATAAAATTAATTTCAATTATATGTTCAATTGGTACAAAATCTTGTAATGATACCTCTCTTAGTTTCAAAATTTTCTATGTTCAACTATTATTTCATATGCTATAATCAGGTTTATATACATATATATATTTACTTAGTAGTATCGTGATGGAAGTCAGGATGCTACAATATAAATATAAAATATCACATAATATTATAATATTAATTTTGACATCTAAAGTTTTACATTATAAATCAATTATATGAATATATATAATTTTTAAAATATCTATTATAAGAAATATATATTTTTAATAATATTATAATATATAATTAATTATTAATTCACACTTTTATAATAATCGTATATTAAATTAAAATAAAATCTAAATTATATATTTTGATGATTGAATTAACATAAATCACTTTTGGATTGGAGGGGACAATTGATGAGTGATGACCACGGGTAATGAGTGATGAGGCAAGACTGCAGTTGTTTCATTTTTTTTATTTTTTTTTTTGAGCACTTGCTGGTACATAGTACAATGCAAACTCTGCAAAACATGATGGCGTTGAAAGCATTTTACAAGGCATTGGTGTGCCGTAAAGTAACCTATTATTATTGTAGCCTTGTAGTGCCAGTAGGTGTTAAGATGCAGAAGGCTTTTCAAAGTTCAAAGTGTGTATTTTGATATCTGTTTATTGGGTGATGTTAACGATTGTTCTTATGACACTCTTTACGGAATCAATAATCGCAAATTTTTATTGAAATACTAACTATTTCATTTTTTCAAACATTAAATATACCAGTTTCCTATGAAAACTTTCTTTTCTTGATTTTTTAAAGAGTACCCTTAGGATACTCATTAGCCTTCTCTTTGTTTATTTATTTGTTTTTAAATTTTTGCCTTTAAAACTGTGAAGTATTTCTCGTTGGTGACTGCGATCCTGTTCGTAAAGCAAATGCACACTTTCTTCGATGGGCGCTTATTTGAACACAAATTTTGGTTATAGTATTTAACATTGTATATGTTTATCCCTATATCTCACTTATTTTTTATCTTCGTTGTATACACATTTTTCGAAAATACAATCAAAAAACAAAGAGGATACCTTATAGTGTTCATATTTTATGTACAAAAATCATTCATCTTCTTCGATAATTTCTCAAACTATTTATTTATTTTTTCATTGGAAATCTGGTTTCTATTCTATGTTTTACTTTATTTTTTTATTACTAAAAACATTTATTAAAATTTTAAATTTTAATGTCGACTTCCCAACTTGAATATAAAAAAAAAGGCCGAATAGCTTGGTAATTGTAGGGATGACTATTTGTATCCTATCCATTGGGCACCCGCAAAAATTATCTACGATGGGTAGGATAATTATCCACACAATGGGTAAGGGTCCGGGAATGGGTAAATACCTGCAAATTTGAATGGGTATAAGTGCGGGTACGGGTACTATGGTACGCATCCCGTCCCACACGCGCACTTATGTATATGCATATATAATTAATTATTTATATTACTAATATATATAATTTTAACTACAATAAAAATTTTAAATCCAAAATTAATCTAAAATTATTAATTTTCTAAACCTAATTGCATCTATAATTCCTTTTTGGATGTTTTTATTTATTTAAATATTTTGATTTGTAATATTTTATGAGTAAGTTTAAAAGACCTTTGAATATTTTTAAATTTTTATAATGTTTCTTTTGTTATTTATTACTTTTCACAGTTAAAGTACGGGTAACGGGTAAGAGTACTTAGGTACGCAGATGGTACGTGTAAGGGTACTAAAGTTACTCTCCACACGAGTACGGGCCTGGGTACGGGTAATTTTTTCAAACACGAGTTTGGGGACGGGTACTATAGTACCCCACCCAGATCCTACTCCTACCCATTGCCATCCCTATTACCAGATGTTGACTTCCTAACAAGAAAATAAAAGGAACCGGAAAAGATAAGTCGATTTTTAAAATGATGAATTCCTAAAAAAAATTTAAAAATGATAAATTTAAAAAATAATGGAGAAAATTATGTATTTGAAAAGAAAAAAATTTATTTTTTGCCAATTTTGAAGGGTATTTCATCACTTTTTAATGTAAAAATATTGCATATATCTTTACTTTATTAAATTTTTATTTCTTAAAATATTTTTTTCATACTATTAAAAAATTTAACTAAATGCGAAATATAAAATTTTATTTAAGGATTTAATATTTTTTAAACATAATAATGGAATTGGCTTCCACTCAATACCTCCTATCGCAAAAAAAAAAAAAAAAAAAAGATTCAGCTACAATTATTTGGTTACTTTAGCTGCAAACAACGTTGTTGTTGTTATAAACAATTTGATTTAGTGGATGGCTATATGATATTTTCTATTATCCTATCTTATCTTCTATTATAGAAAACTGACTAGGATTAGGAATCTATTATTATTCTATAAATAGCAATAGTCAGATTGTATTTAATATACTTGATCATAATATATCGATGACAAATATGACAGCTAGTTCCCGAAGAACAGGACTTTGAATCCTAGTTCCCGAAGAACTAGCATTTGAATCTATATCTCTATTCTCTTCATCTCTCTATTCTTCTCTATTTTTAACACGTTATCAGCATGATCAAGTCTCTAACAGTGCAACGATTTTTTTATGTAGGTATCTTTTCAATGTAATAATTCATGCTAAATGACAGAGCATCAAAATATTATATTTGATGTATATCAAAGATTGAATCTCTAAGCAAGGGAACAATTTTTATTTCTTCTAATCATAGATTTCATAGCTTTGAATCTCTAATCATAGCTTTCATATATGAGTTCTTTTATTCAAATTCTTTTCAAGTGTTTTCACCATGTATCTCGCAAACCTTGAATTCATCGCTTTTGATAAATTCTGGAAGGATCTATTATTAAAGCACCCCTGAAGGGTTGCACAAAGCCAATAAATTTTCTTGGTAATGGTTATATGAAGATTTGTGGTATAGTTCCTGAAGAACTAGACCTTTGAACCATGATTGAAATCTAAAAGATCATTCGATCTTAGTATAAATTATGTAACACCCCGATTTTCACTATTTCAAAATAATCAAAATACGGACGATTATTTGTATATATTTATATGAGTATTAGAAAATTATTTTAAATAAACGGAGTTTATCACTCAATTCTACTTGAGTGTAGGAAGCTACGATTAAAATTTAGGTTGGAAAGTCAGGCGAAACCCGGCCCGCGAATTCCATTGACAGTATTATAATACTGCTCAAAAGACCTAATTTTAATTCGTGAACAAAAGACTTAAGGTTTTTATTTTATTTCCTACAATTCTGAATTTTTAGAATTATTTCATAAAAAAAATAAAATAATTTATGTTTTACGGGCGAAATACGTAATCGGGTGAGCGGCAGAATGGATTTCGGAGTTTCCAAGAGCCGAAAAAGAGGTTATCTTAGGATTTTGAGATGATTCATGGTTATGAATCATACTTTTAAGTCTAGAATGTTCTACAAGGTTAAAGTGGCAATTTATGGATTTGGCACTCTAGTCCCTGAACTTTCTATTAATTACACTTTGGTCCCTAAGTTAGTTTCTAAGTTTTTCTAAGTGAATTGGGCCAAAATATTTGTTCCAAGACCATTATTGGACGTGGCCATGAAGCCCAAATTCCTTTTCCATGGATTAATTCCATGAAGCCCATTTGAAATCATATAAGTTTCCTATGTCATGTTTAAGCCTTAAGCATTTTAGTGGGCCCCACATAATTAAATCCAAGCCCAAATTTTTAAGGCCCATGCGCAAGCCCAAGGAGGAGTAGGTGCTTCCCTCATTTTGGATGAGCCAAGATTATTCTAGAATTTTCTACCATGTTCTCACATATTCTACAATGTTCTACAACATTCTACTACATTCCGTTATGTTCTCCATCCTTCTAGTTTTTTCCAAAAAGTCTCAAGGAAAAATCAGCCAAGATAAGTCAAGATGAGACCACATTTAATGTGGCACATGGTCATCATTTCAATCTATTGACAATTTGCAAAATAGTCCTTATACTTTTGGAATCTTTGCAAAATGGTCCCTAGGAATTATTTGCACTTTAATCCTTTGAGAAGACACCTCCTTTCCACTTAATCCCTCAAAATTGGCGCAGCCCACATCCTTATAAATATGCCTTCACTTCATTATTTGACATTTTCACACTTTGCACAAAAACTACTCAAAAGTTCTAAGTTCATAAGCCTTTTAGCATCATTTTGTGAAGCAAGTCGTTGGATCTTCACTTGTCTTTGATATTCAAGAGGTGAATCCTATTCTTCTTCCCTAATCATGTCTATGTTATTCAATAAATTTCTTGATTCAAAGCTTATTTCATCTATGTTCATCACTTTTAAGTTTCTAGATCTAGAACTTTGAAAATTCATAACTAATTCTAGAAAAATCCTTTTGACATGAAACCAATTGCTATGATCTTAAAATCATCTCTATTTTCATAATATAGAAGCATATGATCATGAGAAATTTCTTTCCTTGATTTCTGGACTGGGCCGAATCTAAGACAACATGATGTCCATAGGTTTTGATTCATTTTCATGTCTTGATTCATGATTCAATCTTCTAGTACCTTGATAATTCTTGTATGTAAGTACATAGAAGATCAAGAATCAAACTCTAACCTATTTGTTTCATAAAGGCCGAACCCTAGGTGGATGAGATTTGATGAGTTTTGTTCAAAGTTTTCATTAATGACCTAAGTAATCAAGCTATTAGTATGTATGCTTAATAAATCCAAGTTGGTTTATCAAACTAAAAACCCTAGCCCTATGAACATGTTAAGGCTGAATCTAAGTATGTGAGAGTTAGGAAGTTTTGAGTTTGAAATTTAGTTGTTTAGTCACTAATCCATGATCTTGGTTGATTAAGGACCATTAATCCATGACTTAATCATGATTAAAAATTTTAAGGATTTTGAACCCTAAAAGTCAGCCCTTGGCCGAAACCAACATGTAGGATTTTAGGCTTGATTTAGTTGTTTGTTTGTTGATTGAGTGTTATGTTTAATGAAGGATAAACTAGATTATCGTGTACGTACGTTGTCGGTTCGCAGATTCACGACAAAGTTTTAAATCGGAAGCTGAGTTCTTCGAGAGGTAAGGGGAGCTTACCTGAGGGATTTTCTCAATAACTATTTGCTTGTAGTGTGGTTTATATGATTTATATGTGGTTGTGGTTAATCGTTTATGTTGCTTACGTTGTGTTGTTTATCTGTGTATCGGTGATTGATCTGCTTTTAATTGATTTAATTATCTGCAGTAGTATATTATGTTGCTATGATGCATGATCTTCCTGGTGATATAATTATGATGATGTTGTTGAATGTTGAATGTTGTTTGAGAGGCCTGACTGTGGTCAGTGCACAACCGATTAATCAGATAAAAGATTTAATAAGATGTGAAAATTATATTCAACGTTTTATGGGGAATGTTGGAATATAATAGTGGTGGAAAATATTATTTTGGAAAAATAATGAGTTTTGAGAAATATTATTGTTTTAATGATTTATTAGTGTAAAAGAAATTTATGAGTCACGGTGAGAGCGTAACCATGAAATTTTTTAGTACTGGTAATTTTTACACAAGAAATTCCGAAATATTATAAAAAGTTATTTTGTGAAATTAATATTTGAAAATCCTTTATAAAAAAAATAAAAAAATAAAAATAATAATAAAAAAAAGTCAAAATCATAAGTTTGACTTTAAAAACATTTTCTTAGAAAATGATAGACGACGGCAAGTTTCGAAATTATTTACGGTGGAAGTTTAAAAACAGCAGTACTTATTTTAAGAAGAGGTTTAATCTGAATTGATTTAATTTTTAGAGCTGAAGTTTCAGTAAAAGAGTTTTTGATGATTTGACGTTTTATAAACGAATTTCGAGTAGAAAGGATTTTCGGTAAATGAGTTTTACTTAACGACGTAAAGGACGATATAGAACTTAGTAACCGAGATGTCGGGGTACTAGTGTTCTTAAGACGTTGTCTTATTTTGGATTTGTTTTTCACAGACAAAAACGATGTAAAACGATGATATGGAACTTAATAACCGAGACGTCGGGGTATTAAGGTTCGTTGTGTTGTAGACTGGGTATCTACTTAAAGAAGTTAAAAAGTTTTTGAGATGTTTTCTATTACCCACTGATTGCAACGGTCTAGGGGCTTCGTGATTGAGCACTCGGACCTTGAGGTCCTATGTTGTTAATAAAAGCTGTGAAGATGTTAAAACGACGTTGCTTTTGAGAGCATTCGATGTTTAAAACGATGATGCTTTTGAGAGCATTAGATGTTAAAAGGATGATGCTTTTGAGAGCATTCGATGTTTAAAACGATGATGGGTTGTAAGCTTTTGAGAGCTTTGACAAATAAAGATATAAAACAAAGAAAAGTGTTTTTCTTTCATGCATTTGGCAGACGTGCCATGATCAAACGAGTGATTACCTTGCGGCGTCGGGGTAGATCATACCAACGATGTTCTCATTGTGCCCGGGGTTTGGACAATGAGGCCCTATCAACGTTGTAATCACATGTGCCACGATGTTGGACTGTGTGAGATGGGTTTTGGCTGTGTGCCTGTGACTGCATGTCTGTGACTGCGTGTCTGTGGTTGTGTGCCTGTAACTATCGGGTCTGATCAACTCATCACGATGTGGGAGATATCTCACGAGATTAGGTGTGAATGTTTAGATGATGTATTGCAGTGTTCATGCTTATTTTTCCAACGTTGATGTTTGGGGTGTGAAACCCATTGATAAACGATGTGATATAATATGAATGAGTACGTTGTTATAGACATGTATATGTGTATATGCCCCCTTTGTGTTGCGCTTTTAGTTATTGTGGTAAATCCATATATTGGCGTCTCACCCTTACAACCATATCAGAGTCGCACAAGGGGGTATGATCTCTACAAGAAGACGAAAGCTGTCTAGTTCGAGGCATGCTGTGCTGCTACTTTTAGCGGTAGTGTATGTTAGTTACGACCAGCTTAGGTCCTATTATGTTATATTATGTTTTGAGGGTAAAACTAATTATGATTTAGGTGTGAAAACATATGAGGTAGTATAGTTGTATGACTTATATACATTGTGTATTTAAGTGTGACTTGATTACATTGTTGTGGTTATGAGGTTAAAAGAAAAAGGAAAAAATTTATCACCATATTTTGAAAAGATAAACGTTGAGAAAACATTATTTTCCGAAAGCAACCAACAAATTAAGTTTTATTTCCGCAAATGGGTAACCATGTGATGACCCGAGTTTAGGGTGTCACAAATTGAAACAAAGGAAAATGATGGAAAATCATACATGCCTATTGAGAATGCTCTTGGAGTAGCAAAAATTAGAAAGAAAATCAAATGGATTGAACATCATTCCCGGAAGTGAATGTGGTGTATTATAATTTTGGGTACGACAAGGGTTGTGAATATAATCAATTATGTGGAAGATATTACAAGTACCGTGGTGGTTTAAAATCTTCGTATAAGATTATGAGTGAGATATGAGAAAATATTGAAAATAGTAAAATTATCTTAATATTTTTAGAATGTATGGAAAGACCTTGATCATAGTTGTCGTATGTCAACATTTTGTTCGATAGATTTTTCAATCAAGGTAAAGATTGATTTTTCTCTATCAAATCCTAATGGTGAGTTATGCTCCAGTGATATATTAATTATTTCTCATGGTGATTTTGATTGATAACATTTGTAAAGTACGAATATTTGTTTTGTCAAATGCAAGGGGAAGTGTTATAAACAATTTGATTTAGTGGATGACTATATGATATTATCTCTTATCCTATCTTATCTTCTCTTAGAGAAAACTGACTAGGATTAGGAGTCTACTATTATTCTATAAATAGTAGTAGTCAGATTGTATTTAATATACTTGATCATAATATATTGATGACAAATAAGACAGCTAGTTCCCGAAGAACTGGACTTTGAATCCTAGTTCCCGAAGAACTAGCATTTGAATCTATATCTCTATTCTCTTCATCTCTCTATTCTTCTCTATTTTTAACATTTGTGGTTTTTTTTTTCCACAAACAACATTGCTTAGTCGTAGTTTATGAAAAAGAAGAAGAAGAAGAAGTACGAGTTTTAATTAAATAAACTTTTGAAAAACTACATTTTATTAAGAAATAATGTTTTAATTTTAAAATCAACTTATTTGTATAACATCCAGACCTATCCAAACTGCATCTCCAACTATCAATTTCATCATCTTGTGTTCCTCCCATAATTGGATAAGGCCTAATTCCTTGTCCAATAAACCAAACTAAGCTGATGGAAGTGCTTGGAACCGATGGAAGTGATCGATCTTATATTTTGTCGTGCACCAACTTTGTGAATTTAGGAGCATATTGAAAAATCAATGAGGTAGCCGTTACTAAACTCAGTGCTCCATTACCGGGTGCAATGAGTCCATGATCAAGAGGCTCTGGGTTAAAATTTAAGATGATTAAATTAAAAGACCTAATTTGCAGGCTCCTTCTGTAAATTTCTCGCTCTTAAAAGATCCCTCATTTCCCATGATTAAATCCTATCTTTGTCTGATCCACATGTTTTTCCTTTTACCTTTTAACTGTCATTACTCATTTCCATTTTGTTTAGGAAAACGAGCTTTTTATGAGTTCAAATTCATAAAAGGTATATAATCAAATAATATATCGATCATGATAGAAATGTTATATTTCCTTAATAAATTCCGAATTTCATTTGGTTCTGATTTGTTAAATGGAGTTTTACATCCATTTTTCATATCCCACTTCATTAGTAGATAAGATCAGATCAAAATGACGTTAATGATCAAAAGTGAACTATTTTGAAAACTAAAGGATAAAAAACTTACGTTTTAGAAATGAGTGACTAAAAACGAACTTTTATTATTTTACTGGGACAAAAAATAAATTTAACTAAAAAAAAGATTAATTGAGGAGTATGTTTTAGGCCCAACATGTGAACCGTGTTTTTTTTTTGGTAGTAACATGTGAACCGTGTTAACTTTAAATAGATAAAAAAATGCTAAATAATAATAAATTAGTAAATGGATTTAAATCATCTATTTATTTGGGTACAATGAATAAGCAAATACATGTGTCTTGTTTGCCTGATTTATTCCATTGTGCTAAATGATCAATGATTAATGAAGATATTTTTCTCGTACACTCACATTTTGGAATGATTCTTCTTCATTCTTGATTTTTCTATCAATCATTATAATTTAATTTTTCTGCTTACAATATGCTATTTATTATTTTTAAAGATACATTAAGAAAGTTAATAAATAATACTAATTACAACGAAAAAATATATTTAACTAAAGAATTTTGTTAATGTGTGCTAACACAACCTTTAGTTAAATTATCTTATATTAAATTATTTAAAATATTAATTTTTCCCTTATTTTATCTAACCAAGAAACCAATACAGAATGATAATGCTGGAAAAAAATATCTACTAGATTTTTAAAAATAAACCAATATTATTAAAAAAAAAATACAAAGCACATTATATACCTACCATACGAAGCCAACCTTAGTGCATATTCACCCTTTCTAGGCTATAATCCACAATATAAATATGCAAAACAGGGACACAATTCAATGGTTGCAACAAATGAATCTTACTTAGTGGAAGATTGTCTGTTTGTTTTTTCTTGACATTTTATTTAAATAGGGCATGAGCATCCCTCTTATACTTGACCACATTACGTTTTTTTTTCTGATGGAAAACTTGACCACATTACGTTGTTACTTAATAAAAAACAAAATTATTGCCTTGCCAGCTCAATTGAAATTTAAAACCTATTAATTTTATCCGTTTTTCTTTTCAATCTACCAACCACGTATAAGCAACTGTTTTCATTTATTGGCAATGGGTACCAAAGCAAGAAATCAAGATCAAAATCAGCCTTGACTGACACATCGAATGAAATAATATTCCAGTACACCCAACCTATCGAATTTAATAACCGAGCCATATTTGTTGATATGTTCAAATTCAAATCATCTCTCCTATCCAAAGAAGGTAAAAATGAAATTCATGCTCGGGATAAATTGGTAGGTAATCATCTAAATTCCGGAAGAGGATCCCGTGAATCCTGATTCATTCTGGTGTATCATATCATATTCCAATAAATAATATATTGTCATATAAGTTAAAATTTAATTTAATATCGAAAAGGTAGGATACATGATAAAATATTATTGGTTTGAAAATGATATAGTACACCAAAATAGGACATGAAATCCCCCTACGTAACACCCCGACTTTTCGCTACTTTCTAATATCGGAAATTATATAAATACATTTATATTTTTATCCGAGACTTAGAAAATGATTTTGGGAAAACCAAAGTCATATTCATATTATAATTATTTTTATAAGTATATGGAAAATTTTGGCTTTGAAATTCAGACGGAAACCGGTCTGCGTTTTTACTGACAGTATAATTTTATACCGGCAGAAAACCCTAATTTGACCCGAAACTGAAATCTATAGTTTTTTTATATTTTGTCCATGAGGAATTCTACTTTCAAAAATTCATGAAAAATTATCTTTAATCGGATGAATTTTGGTAAAAGTTCAGACAAAAAATACTCGGTGTTTTCACTGACAGTAAGATTTTAATGATCAGAAAACCTAATTTTGACTCGTGAATGAAATGGTTTATGTTTAAATCATGTTTCCAACGAGTTTGGCTATTTTGAGAATTTTCGATTGAAAATCAGACAGAAACCCTAATCGGGTAATCGACGGAGCCGAGAACGGACGTGCAGAGACAAAATCCGACATTCAATGGATGGAGACAAGTGGTGACTCACAAGGGGTGAGTCATATAGGTGACTCACCTTAGTAATGATGACATTTTAGGGGATTTTACCATAATGTCCTTAAGGTTGGTTTTTAACTACAAAAATGCCATTGTACAAGATTACCATTTTGTCCCTCAAAATTCATGCTTGGACCTTTTTGTCCCTAGTTGGCACGACCAAAATCCTCCAAATGAGCCCATTCTCACTTCTATTTAAGGCCTTCATCATCTTCTTCATGAGAGCTTTCCTCCATTTTTACTTAAAATCTCTTAATTTCATGAGAGCTTTCCTTGCACTTTTTCCAATTCCAAGAGGTAATCCTTGATCCTCATCATCATTAAACACTATGTTATTCATATATTTTCATGATTCAGCGCCTTATTAAATTTTCTCAATTTCTAGATCTAGAACTTTGAAAAATCATAGTAAATCATAGAAAAATCCTTAAAATGTGAAACCAATTTATATGATCCTATTATCCTCTCTATATTCAAGATCCAAGAGTGTGCATAAAAATAAATTTCCGTGCCTAGTTAACCTAAAGAGGCAGAACCTATGTCTTGGTGGGGAGGGGGGGGGGGGGGGGGGAGGATTTTGTTCATTTTCTTTACATGATCCAATCTTATAAGTTATGTAGGTATTGGATCTATGTTGTTTGACATGAATCAAGTCTCTAAGCTAATTTAGTTGTCATGGCTGAAATTTAATTGTTTGAGGATTGGAAGATTTAATTTCAATCTTTGTACAATGATCATTGATTTAGGGTTTTAAGTAACTAGGAATCATTAATCCAAGAGTTTAGAAATTTTAGAGATTTCTAACCCCAAAGTCAACCCTTGACCGAAATCAACATGTAGGATTTTAGTCTTGATTTAGTTGTTTGTTTGTTGATTGAGTGTTATGTTTAATGAAGGATAAGCTAGATTATCGTGTATGTGCGTTGACGGTTTCCGGATTCACGACAAAGTTTTAAATCGGAAGCTAAGTTCTTCGAGAGATAAGAGGGGAATTCCTAAGGGATTTTCGGATGGCTACATGCTATCTGTTGTTGGTCTGTATTTTATCTGTGGTTGTGGTGTTTTTTTGTTATTTGTTTTAAGTTGTGTTATTTATATCTGTGTTTAATTATTTAAGGTTAAGTGCTTATTTGCAGTTAAATGTTATAATGTGGTGATGCATGATCTGTCTGGAAATAATTGTTAAGATGTTGTTGATTGTGGTTTGAGAAGCCTAACAGTGGTTAGTGCGTGATTAATTAAATGAGATAAATGTTTTAAGAAGCTTCATGAGTACTATTCAGTATTTAATTGAGAGATATTGGAATATAATATGATTTAAATAATTATTGGAAAAAAATAAGAAATTTTGAAAATATTATTATTTTAACAGTTTATTAGTGTAAAAGTAAACTATGAGTCACAGTAAGGACATAACCGTGAAATTATTTTTGTACTGCTACTTTTTACGTAAGAAATTTTGTAATATTATAAAATTATATTTTATGAAATTAATCTGCGAAAATAACTTAATTATGATATTATAAAATTATTTAAGTGGAAAAAGCTAAGATTTGGCTTAAACGACATTAAAAATGTTTAACGATGGTAATTTGGAAAAGTATCGACGGTAAGTGTTTCTAAAATGGCAGTACGTATTTTAAACTAAGTTTGAGCCTCAAGTGACTTTCTTTTTGAAACATGAAGTTTTCAGAAAAGATTTTAGTAACTGATGATTTTAAGAAAGAATTTTCCCTTTGAGATGATTTTACAGAAACAAATTTTATGCAAACAGTGTAGACAGTGAGTTTGAACCTAGTAATCGTGATGTAGGGGAAATAGTGTTTTTGTGGCGTTTTGGGATTTGAGTCCTTAGTTTTGGACTGCGTGTCCTATGGACTGTGTGTCCTAATTTCGAGGTAGTTTTGGACTGCGTGTCCTAAGTTCGGGGTAAATAATATTATTCAAAGTGAATACTGTTTTCTATTACCACGAACCTAAGCCCGAGGCATCGGTCTAGGGGTTTCATGATTGAGCACTCGGACTTGATGTCCTGTGTTAAGATGTCAAAAACTATGGTTGGTCAGAAGCTTTTAAGCTTCGGCAAGGAAAGATTGAACACAAAGAAAAGCGTCAAGAACAAAATGTTTTACATGCATTTTAGACAGACATGCTTGTTTGTTAATCATGATATCATGGCGATATTCATGAATCGACATATCATTGTGCCCTGGTTGGACAATGAAAATCCATATTCGGTGACCACTTCTCCTTAAATTGGACAGTGTGCTATGGTAACCATATTGGTGATCACTATTCCTTCTGTTGGACAGCGTGCTATGGTTTTGGCTTCATGCCTTTTTGCCTGCGTGGCTATTGAGTTTGATCAAATCACCTCGAGGTTGGGATATCTCATGAGATTAGGTACGAATTTAGATTACGAATATGAAGTGTTCATGAATAGTTTTCAAATGACAATGTTTGGGGTACGAAACCCAGTGATAAACTAGTTGCCTTATTATGAGTGCTTATTTTTGTAAGAAAATGTATATGTGCATGTTTTATTTTGTGTCACGCATGTAGTTATCATGTTAAATCCATATATTGGTTTCTCACTCTTGCATGTTCTATTTCTGGTTTCTCTACTTGGGTATATATGTATGTTCGAGTCCAGATGAACCGCTCAAGGAATATGACTTCTACAAGAAGAAGAAGGTTGTTTAGTTCAGAGCATGCTGATGGTGTTTACTACTTGCATAGTGTCTGTTAGTTCCGACCAGCTTAGGTTTTGAGTTATATTATGTTTTGGAAGAACCTATACTTAGTAAGGTCTTATTGTGTAAACAATTATGATGAAGTATAGAAGTGTGTTATATTTATATATCTCCATACTTGATGATGTTTACGTTGTCGTTGGATTGGTCGAAAAGAAAAGAAAAAGGAACAAATTTTATCACCGTTTTGAGGAAGATTAATAACTTAAGAAAATATTATTTTTCGAAAGTAATTAGAAAATTAAAGTTTTATTTTTCGCAACGAGTTAGCCATGTAATGACACAAGGAGGGTGTTACACCTTACATGAATTGCAATGCGTCGATCTCTAAAGTTACTATAATTAATCCAAAAATATGCATATTTTTCCATTTTAAGACACAGGCCCTCTCCCAGTGTGAGCTTGTGTTGGAGACTTTTGATTACTAAATACTGTACCAATTAATCCTTTCAACATGATCAACGGCTACAAGTTCGAAATTAAGGGCCATCAAAAACCAAAAAAAAGGGACAAAATTAAGGACCGTCAAAAACCAAAAAAAAGGGAGAAAGAGAGAATCACGGAGTGAATTAAAGTGCCACATCAACACATTCCAAACTGGCATTGTGGCACCCCATGGGAAGAGAATGCAGATGCACGTGCGTGATGAGACCTTTATAAAGTCCCAATCTCCCTGTTCCCTTCCCCTGCATTCTGATTCCAAAGCCTGCCACTCTGCTCTTCACTCATCCTCTTCATCAATCATGTCCATGCCCATGTCGCATAACTCATAACTATAACAACTAGCTTCTCTCTCTCATGATCATTTGAGACACCTTCTTCTATGGCAGCTTTTGAATCTTCCTCACACTCTCTACCCCACCAGCCTTTATTCCCTGTTTGTCACCCCCTCCTCCTACTTCATCATTTCCTTTTTTCACCCATGCTTCTCCACTTTATTATACACCCCAACATCAACAACAACAACATGTACAGTTTAGACAAGAACGGGTCTCAAAACAACGCTAAAAACCCTTCTTTTTCTTCTGCCATTCTCGACAAAATTTACCTTTCCATCATCGACGAAGGAGAGAGAAAGAGTGGCGACATAAAGTTCTACAGAGAAATAACAACAACAACATTGAAGAAACAGAGCAGAAACAACATCAAATGCAACAGAGCCATGGAGAAGGAAGAGAATCAAGGGAGATAGAGGATTTCACATCGACATCGTTATCGTGATCATCATCATGTGCCTTCGGATTCTAGTTCCGATGGAGTATCGTCCTCCGACACAGAATCCATATACGGAACGAAACGAAATCACGTGCCTCGTGTTTCGTACCACATTGGCCCAAGCCAATGAAGACCAGCGTGTGTGAAAAGTCAGAGAAGAAACACACAGAGAAGACAGAGTACTCTGTTTCACGAACAAAAGGGTGTACACATTTTCGATGATTATTATCATCACAACCCCAAAACAAGAAGCATTGGAAGCAATGAAGAGGGTTTGATTAAGTCCAAAACGAGAGCCACGAAGATTTAGAAAAATCTCAAGAAAGTGAAGCAATCCATATCTCCAGGGGGAAGAAGGCTCATGAATTTTCTTAACTCTCTGTTTACTACAGTGAACACAAAGAAAAGCCAAGACGCGAATGCTGAGAGAAAAGCCAAGTCAGGACAAGCTTCTACATGTTCTTCTGCTTCCTCATTTTCACGGTCTTGTTTAAGGAAGACCTCACCTTCTCCAAGAGAAAAGTTGCACAATGGTGTTTAAAAAATAGTGAGGTTCTACCCTGTAAGTGTGATCGTTGATGAAGATAGTAAACCCCGTGGGCATAAGTGTCTTTTTGAAGAAGAAGACACGAGCCTAGTGCCTATGTCGGTGCCAACGGCATAGAAGATTGGAGTTGAGAAGAACGACGAAGAGGTCAAGAGAAGGGGAGTGGAAGAGGTTGCTAGAGAGTTGTTGAAAGAGAAGAAGAGTGATTTGGTTTTGAGGGATTTTCCTATGACTATAAACGAGGATGAAGATGACGATGCAGCAAGCTGTTCAAGTTCAGATCTTTTCAAACTTGATGACCTAACCGTGATGGGAAATAAGAGGTTTTGTGAGGAGCTTCCAGTGCATGAGACAGACTCATTTTAGGACTAAACGTGCTATTGCTAATGGCCTCATAACGTAGTTCTAATATAGTACACATTACATAATCAATTGTTTACGTGTTTTTCTTAAGCATGAATTCTAACTAATGGTTTTGTTCTAATACCAAATGTATATACACTGATTTGCATGCAATGATTGTGGGTATAGTGAATTAGATAAGCAAATGTATGACAAAATTTGTCACTTTCTAATTTCAATACGGATCTCGCCATTCCTAGGCCTAATGCAAGTTCATGGAGGAATATCATCCACACACATAATTTTTTTTATAATTTTATCGTCTAATTAAATTTAATGTCGCGTATGTACTTTAGCTTTGTCGTGTATCCTTAAATATGAAGATTTTAAAAATGTGCAGTATATTTGTTGTTGCAGTTAGGAGAAACTTGTACAAAACCAAAAGTTAGGATTGCATTGCACGATAATAGACTCACTTTTTATGTTGATGGTATTGATGCATAATCATGTGGCTGTGTGAACAGAACCTATCTCAGTTCCATGTTGTGTACTATTACTTTTTCCTTTGTATGAGCATGTATCTAGGGATGTGTGTGTATGCATGTATGTTAAGGAAAAATGATATTTTGACACCAACTTTTGACATAGATGAGAGAGAAATAATGAATAAATATATGGGAAAAGTATAAAAGTATGTGTTGGTGTTAAAATAACACACTTAATATTAATGTCACGGAATATTTGATTGAGCAAATAAAATGATAAAAAGAATAGTCGCTGGGTGATTTATGAAAGTGTGTAGGGTGCTTGATTTTGTAAAAAGAGAGATGTGGGGATATGTTAATTCTCGATCGTGGGCAAACGTTCGTATATATACTAACAGAGTAGTTAGATGAAGAAAGAGGAAAAGAAGAAATGATCAAAGGGGGAAATCAAAAAAGGGGGAGAATGAAAGATTAGAGATGGTAATGAGAAGCAAGATGAGACGAGAAGGTGTGATAATAAAGGGAAAGGGGCAGATCTTCGCCCATGGGAATAGAGAAAGTGAATAGTAAAGCTTCTGCTTTCTCTCTCTTTCTTCTTTTCTTCCTCTCATGAATTATTATTTAATATTGCTTGACCCTTGTTACTTGCAGTTTGCGCTACCACTCTCCACTCGTCACTGCCATCCAAACATTGAAGAATAATTTTGAAGGCTCTGTTTTCTTTTTAAATTTAAAAATATTCTGTTTTAATGGGATTTTGGGTTGATAGTTTCAAGTCGTTACTGTATGGTTGTAAAAAAATTTTAGGAAAATGTTCTTTTTTATTTATTTACATTTTAAATATAACATTTATGTTCTGACATGGGTTTCGAAGGTTGGTTTCCGAGTTGGAATCGACTTAGGGATGACAATTTGTACACTATCCATTGGGTACCCATAAAAATCGCTCATAATGGGTAGTGTAATTACCCGTACAATGGATAAGGGTTCGGGTATGGTTAATTACCCGTAAATTTGAATGAGTACGGGTGCGGGTATGGGTACTATGGTACCCACCCCGCCCCATACCCGCACATATGTATATGTATAAATAATTATTTATTTATTTATTTATATTACTAATATATGTAACTTTAACTATAATATAAATTTTAAAACCAAAATTAATCTAAAGATTCCTAACTTTCTAAACCTAGTTGCATCTATAATTCCTTTTTGGATTTTTTATTTATTTAAATATTTTTATTTGTAAAATTTATTAGTAGGTTTGAAAGAACTTTGAATCGTTTTTTAATTGTTATAACTTTCTTTTATTATTTATTGCTCTTTTACTATTAAAGTGCGGGTAACGGATACAGGTACAAGTACTTAAGTACCCAGAGGGTACTTGTAAGGGTACTAAAGTTGCTACCCACGAGGGTATGGGTCCGGGTATGGACAATTTTTTCAAACGCGGGTATGGGGACGGGTACTATAGTACCATACCCAGACCCTACCCATTGTCATCCCTAAATTTACTGGGGGCTCTTATGGCGAAAGGAAGATACTCTCATACCCAAGCCAGCTGGGTTCTCAACATGTATGAGTAGTGTATGAAAAAGATGTTACTATCTAGAGGGGGTGGTTCTTATCATAGCATTAGTGAGCCATTATGAGTAATTAAGGATATCATTAATGTGGGTGAATACAAAGTCGTTATCAATTTATGACCATTTGTGGTGCTTGTATTGAGTCGACCCTTAATGTTACATGATAATCGACCTTTGTCTCCTCTGGCTTGTTGACTAGTTTGGAATGATCCTCGTCCATCAATCCTTGACTTGTGCTTGGGTCAAGGTCTGGTCCATGTATCAACAAAAAGTCCCTCAATCTTCGAGTTGTTTTACAATAATGGATCATAAAAGGAAAGCGATTCCGGGCTGCCCCAAGTTCTGAGTTGTTTTACAATGATTAGCTTAAAAGGAAAGCAAGCCCGAGCCGAGGTTCAATCCATGTAGTAACAGAAGCCCCCCAAGCTCCGAACAGTTTTATAGCGATGGAGCTTAAAATGAAAGTGAGTCCGAGCCGAGGTCCAATCGGTGTAACAATAGAAATCTCTCAAACTCTGAGCTGTTATACAGTGATTGAGCTTTAAAGGAAAGCAAGCTCGAGCGGAGGTCCAATCCATGTAGCAACAATTTATATAAGATATCATTTCTCATATGAGCATAATTTTTTTTTTACCTGTTACATATGAGCATAATTTAGACAATCGTATATCAGATATAAAATAAAATAAATATATTATATATAAATATAAAATATCATATATTATTATAATATTAATTTTGACATCTAAATTTTTACATTATAAATCAATTATATGAATATATATAATTTTTAAAATATCTATTATAAGAAATATATATTTTTAATAATATATAATTAATTATTAATTCACACTTTTATATTAATCGTATATTAAATTAAAATAAAATCTAAATTTTATATTTTGAAGATTGAATTAACATAAATCACTTTTTGATTGGAGGGGACAATTGATGAGTGATGACCACGGGTGATGAGTGATGAGGCAAGACTGCAGTTGTTTCGTCCCTTTTTTTTTTAGCACTTGCTGGGTCATAGTACAATGCAAACTATACAAAACATGATGGTGTTGAAAGCATTTTACAAGGCATTGGTGTGCCGTAAAGCAACCTATTATTATTATAGCCTTGTAGCGCCAGTAGGTGTTAAGATGCAGAAGGCTTTTCAAAGTTCAAAGTGTGTATTTTGAGATTTGTTTATTGGGTGATGTTAACTATTGTTCTTATGACACTCTTTACGGAATCAATAATAGAAAATTTTTATTGGAATACTAACTATTTTATTTTTTTCAAACATTAAATATACCAATTTCCTATTAAAACTTTCTTTTCTTGATTTTTTAAAGAGTACCCTTAGGATACTCATTAGCTTTCTCTTTGTTTATTTATTTATTTTTAAATTATTGCCTTTAAAACTGTGAAGTATTTCTCGCAGGTGACTGCGATCCTGTCCGTAAAGCAAATGCACACTTTCTTCGATGGGCGCTTATTTGAACACAAATTTTGGATATGGTATTTAACATCGTATATGTTTATCTCTATCTCTCACTTATTTTTTATCTTCTTTATATACACACTTTTCGAAAATACAATCAAAAAACAAATAGAATACCTTATAGTGTCCATATTTTATGTACAAAAATCATTCATCTTTTTCGATAATTTCTCAAACTATTTATTTATTTTTCCATTGGAAATTTGGTTTCTATTCTATATTTTACTTTATTTTTTTTATTACTAAAAACATTTATTAAAATTTTAAATTTTAATGTCGACTTCCCAACTTGAATATATAAAAAAAAACCGAATAGCTTGGTAATTGTAGAGACGACAATTTGTATCATATCCATTGGGCACCCGCAAAAATTATCCACGATGGGTAGGGTAATTATCCACACAATGGGTAAGGGTCCGGGAACGGGTAAATACCTGCAAATTTGAATGGGTATAAGTGCGGGTACGGGTACTATGGTACGCATCCAGTCCCACACGCGCACTTATGTATATGTATATATAATTACTTATTTATATTACTAATATATATAATTTTAACTATAATACAAATTTTAAAACCGAAATTAATCTAAAATTATTAATTTTCTAAACCTAATTGCATCTATAATTCCTTTTTGGATGTTTTCATTTATTTAAATATTTTGATTTGTAATGTTTTATGAGTAGGTTTAAAAGACCTTTGAATACTTTTTAATTTTTATAATGTTTCTTTTGTTATTTATTACTTTTCACAGTTAAAGTGCGGGTAACGGGTAAGAGTACTTAGGTACGCAGATGGTACGTGTAAGGGTACTAAAGTTTCTCTCCACACGAGTACGGGCCTGGGTACGGGTAATTTTTTGAAACACGGGTATGAGGATGGGTACTATAGTACCCCACCCAGATCCTACTCCTACCCATTGCCATCCCTATTACCGGATGTTGACTTCCTAACAAGAAAATAAAAGGAACCGGAAAAGACAAGTCGATTTTTAAAATGATGAATTCCTAAAAAAATTTAAAAAATGATAAATTTAAAAAATAACGGAGAAAATTATGTATTTGAAAAGAAAAAAAATTAAAATATTTTTTACCAATTTTGAAGGGAATTTCATCACTTTTTTATGTAAAAATATTACATTTATCTTTACTTTATTAAATTTTTATTTCTTAAAATATTTTTTTATACTATTAAAATCTTTAACTAAATGCGAAATATAAAATTTTATTTAAGGATTTAATATTTTTTAAACATAATAATGGAATTGTCTTCCACTCGTTACCTTCTATCGCAACAAAAAAAAAATTGATTCAGCTACAGTTATTTGGTTACTTTAGTCGTAAACAACGTTGTTGTTGTTATAAACAATTTGATTTAGTGGATGGCTATATGATATTATCTCTTATCCTATCTTATCTTCTCTTATAGAAATTTTATTAGGATTTGGAATCTATTATTATTCTTGGTAAGCCGTTGGCTCATTTAGTTTTATGACTAGTATGACCATGGTTTTGTGCTAATTAAATTTCGTTTTCGCCCAAATTAGATTAAATTGTGCTCAAGCAAAATTTTGAGTTGTTTAAGTAGTTTAGGTTAATTTAGCCAGTTTTGAGTCAAATAAAGCACTTATGGCTATTTCCTTGTTTTTAGGTTAACGTAGAGTCAAGGGAATGAGGAAACAGGGGAAATTGCAATTCTGGAAGAATTCACCCCACGAGAGTCTACTCGCCTCGCGAACCTGAAATCTAGCCTGAACAGCAGAATGTCATCCTCTCTGTCTCGCCCCGCGAACCACACCTCGCCTCGCGAGCCTGAAGGCCGACTGTTCCAGAAAATGCAAACCTTTCTGTGTCGCCTCGCGAACCATGTGTCGCCTCGCGAGCCTGAAGACCAGAAGCCATCACACCTAGGCCCTGATACTCATAATGGGTGTAATAAGAAGAATCTTCCATTCCTCGCCTCGCGAGCCATTCTTAGCCTCGCGAGAAGTCCAAATGTTGCAGATTTCTTCATAAGATTCGCCTCGCGAGTGAGTGCTTGCCTCGCGAGAGGGCGCAGATCCTGAAGGTTATAAATTGCTGTTCTGGGCAGATTAGGAGACACTTTTTCATTATCCACTGTTTACATATTTTCTAGTTGTATTACGTTTTTATGGAGAACTAATTCTCTTGGATTAGTCTACTGTAATCGGTTTCCACCGCACTTGAGGTTCTGTAATTCCCGTTTTGTTTGCTTTTCCCTTTTCAATAGTATGCTATATATTTCTGTTTGCTTAATTCAGGATTGTATAGAATTTGTGTTGATTTATTTCGGTGATGTTATGTTGATTAATCGTCCTTAGCTTATTTGATAATCCTTTTTGATATCGTTTTCCCCTTATGACCGTAACCTTAGCTTATTTGATAATCCCTTATATTGCTCTGTTTTTATTTCTCTCTGTTTTCCAATTGAATTTCACCCCCCCACCAAAAAAAAAAACTGAATTTTGTGGTGAATAACAATTCAAGAGTCCTTGTGAGACGATACCCGAGTTGTCGCGCTCTACTACAATTTTGTAAACTGCTCGCTTTTTGACCCGTGTGCGACAGCGTGTCAAAAATTGGCGCCGTTGCCGGGGACTCTTGTTTGTTATTTTCGCTTTTTTTTTCTTTTTTTTTTGAATTAGTCTGGCTACTAGGTCTACTTGCTCTGACTTGTGTGATTTTGATCCTGAAATTGAAAGACAACTGCACACACGTCGTAGAGCAATTCGGGCTAGCACTAGTGGTGATTCTAATTCTGAAACTGTTTTTGATAACATGGGTGACCAAAGGACATTAAGGCAGCTTGCTGCCCCTGATGTTAATTATAATGGCTTGTGTATTGAATATGCTGGTGCTGTTGCTCCCTTTGAATTAAAAATTGGTTTAGTACACTTGTTACCAAGGTTTAGTGGTCTTGCAGGTGAGGATCCACACAAGCATCTGAAGGAATTCCAGGTTGTCTGCTCTACACCCTTGAGACCACAGGGAATAACTGAGGATCACATCAAGCTGAGAGCCTTCCCGTTCTCACTACAGGGCGCTGCAAAGGATTGGCTCTACTATCTTGAGCCAAACTCTGTTACAACCTGGAACGATTTGAAGAAGGTCTTCTTAGAGAGATACTTTCCTGCCTTCAGAGCTACATCAATCAGGAAGGAAATATGTGGCCTCAGACAAGGCAATGAATCATTGGCTGAGTATTGGGAGAGATTCAAGCAGTTGGTATCCAGTTGCCCTCAGCATCAGATTTCCGAGTAGCTCCTTATTCAGTATTTTTATGAGGGGTTACTACCGATGGATAGAAATATTTTGGATGCAGCTAGTGGGGGAGCACTTGTTGATAAGACTCCGACTGCTGCCAAGCAATTGATTGAAAATATGTCACTAAACTCCCAACAGTTCACAACCAGGAGCAATTCTGTCGAGACAAGGGGTGTGAATGAGGTCCATAGCTCTTCTTCCAACAAGGCCCTTGAGACTAGAATTGATGAGCTCACTTCTTTGGTAATGCAGTTGGAAATGGATAAGGTTCAACCAGCAAGGTTGTGTGGCATTTGTACTTCTCCTGAGCACCTGTCCGATGCATGCCCTATTCTGAATGATGAGTCAGTCACTGATTTACCTCAAGCTTATGCAGCTAATCTCTATAATCAAGGCAACAATCAGAACCGGTACAACGTTCCTGACCTTTCCACAAATAAGTACCACCCCAACTGGAGGAATCATCCCAACCTTCGGTATGGAAACTCATCCCAACAACAACCGATGGCACCACCACAGAATCCTCCCCAAGTGACCACTTCTGCACCATCCGGACCTTCACTAGAGGACATGTTCAAGCAAATGACTTCACAAATAACCGCACAAATGAATGCACACAATGTCCAGTTTCAGCAACAATTTGGACAGTTACAGCAGCGAACTGATGCTAGCATTCACAATTTGCAGACACAGATTGGACAGCTTTCCACTTTGATGAATGCCATACAGCAAGCTCAAGAATCAAACCAAATACCTGCACAAATAGAGGTGAATCCCAATGTCCCCAATCCTAATGTGAGTGCCATTTCTTTGAGGTCTGGAAAAGTTGTCGAGGCAGCCTCTGAAAAAGATGAAGAAACTGTTGAGGTCGCTCCTGAGCCTTCTGTTGTTGTTGAAGCTGAGAAAGTGTATATGCCACCGATCCCCTTCCCACAAAGAGTGCAGAAAAATAAGAAGATTGGTGGGGAAGACAAGGAGAGGGAGATTCTAGATGTGTTCAGAAAGGTTGCGGTTAACATTCCGCTTCTGGATGTGATTAAGCAGGTTCCAAAATATGTAAAATTTCTGAAGGATTTATGCACACACAAGAGGAGGTTGAAAGGCAATGAGAGAATCAATTTGGGGCGAAATGTTTCAGCCCTCATTCAGCCTAAGCCTACACTTGAAAGGGTTACTGTTTCATCCCTCACTCAGGCACTGCCACAGAAGTGCAAGGATCCGGGCACTTTTGCTATTCCATACACCATTGGGGACAACAAATTCGAAAATTGCATGTTGGATTTGGGAGCCTCCATCAATGTCATGCCCACTTCTGTCTTCAACAACCTTGATCTTGGTCCCTTGCAGCATACGGGTCTCACTATCCAGTTGGCCAACGGGACCAATGCTCGCCCTATGGGAGTGGTAGAAGATGTGCGGGTACAAGTTGATGAGTTGATTTTCCCTGCTGACTTTTACATCCTGGACATGGCAGGGGAAACAAATTCAAGTAGATCACCAATCATCCTGGGCAGACCGTTCATGAAGACGACAAAGACAAAGATTGATGTTGATGATGGAACCATGTCCATGGAGTTTGGTGACATTGTTGCAAAGTTCAACATCTTCGATGCTATGAAGCATCCCTTGGAAGAGCACTTTGTCTTTCAAATAGAGTTTCTCTCTGAAATTATTGATGACACCTATGATGACTTGGTTTATGATTTTCCATTTGTTTCTGCCTTTGATGATATTTATTCATGTACTGACTGTACTAACACTAACCCTTGTGTTGTTTGTGCTGAGACTGATTCTACTTTGCAGGGTGATAGTGTGAGTGAAGCTGCCTGTTTAGCTGAAGTTCTTGACATCATGGTTGCTCCAAATATACCATCCATTGAGAAACCACCCTCCTTAGAGCTCAAGCCACTTCCTGGGAATCTGAAGTATGCTTACTTGGAGAGGAATGAACAACTTCCAGTTATTATTTCCTCCAACCTTGACTCTGACCAGGAAGCTAAGCTCTTGGAGGTGTTGAAGAAGCACAAGAAGGCGATTGGATGGACCTTGGCTGAAATCCCAGGAATTAGCCCCTCCAGATGTATGCATAGAATTATGTTGGAGGATGGGGCTAAACCAGTTAGGCAGCCCCAAAGGCGGCTCAATCCATTGATTCTGGATGTTGTAAAGAAGGAGGTGACAAAACTTCTGTATGCGGGTATCATATACCCCATCTCTGATAGTAATTGGGTGAGTCCAGTGCAAGTTGTACCCAAGAAGTCCGGCCTCACAGTGGTAAGAAATGAAAATAATGAGCTTGTCCCCAATAGAGTCCAGAATAGCTGGAGAGTCTGTATTGATTATAGGAGGTTGAACCAGGCTACCAGAAAGGATCACTTTCCTTTGCCGTTCATCGATCAGATGCTTGAACGGCTGGCTGGTAAATCCCACTACTGTTTTCTTGATGGTTTCTCCGGTTACTTCCAGATCCACATTGCACCAGAGGATCAGGAAAATACCACTTTCACGTGCCCCTTCGGCACGTTTGCTTATAGGAGGATGCCATTTGGCCTTTGCAATGCTCCTGGCACTTTCCAGAGATGCATGATTAGCATTTTTACTGAATTTATTGAAAATTGCATGGAAGTGTTCATGGATGATTTCACTGTATATGGTTCCTCATTTGATGCATGCTTGCACAGTCTGAGTTTGGTTTTAGAGAGATGCATTGAAACTGGCCTTGTTTTAAATTATGAAAAATGTCATTTTATGGTTGAACAGGGGATTGTTTTGGGGTATATCATTTCTAAAAAGGGTATTTCAGTGGATCCTGCTAAAATTGATGTGATTTCTACACTGCCTTACCCATCTTGCGTTCGCGAGATTCGTTCTTTTCTTGGTCATGCAGGTTTCTACAGGCGCTTCATTAAGGACTTCAGCAAGATAGCTCTTCCTCTGTCAAACTTGCTGAAGAATGATGCCATGTTCAACTTTGATGACAACTGCAAAAAGGCATTTGACTTCTTGAAAAGGGCATTGACCTCTACCCCCTGACTGGACCCTCCCTTTTGAGCTCATGTGTGATGCTTCTAACTATGCTGTGGGAGCGGTCCTGGCACAAAGGGTGGGCAAGGCAGCACATGTCATTCATTATGCTTCTAGGACTTTAGATGCTACATAGTCTAATTACGCCACCACTGAAAAGGAACTTCTAGCTGTTGTTTTTGCTCTTGACAAATTTAGGTCATATTTGCTAGGTTCCAAGGTTATTGTTTTCACTGACCATGTAGCTCTGAAGTACCTGTTGAAGAAACCAGAAGCGAAGCCGAGATTGATTCGGTGGATGTTGTTGCTCCAAGAGTTTAATGTGGAGATAAAAGACAAGAGTGGAGCTGAAAATTTAGTAGCTGATCACTTGAGCAGAATAGCAAGGGATGAGGATCCTTCTCCCATCCCGGATGACTTTCCTGATGAGCAGCTTCTACAGCTGCATGGGGTAACTCCTTGGTTTGCTGATATTGTTAACTATCTCGTTGCTGGTGTTTTTCCTGCAGGTGCAACTAGATCACAGATCCACAAACTCAAGAGTGATTTCAAGTACTATGTTTGGGATGATCCGTACCTTTGGAAGTTTGGCAGTGATCAGGTGATTAGGAGGTGTGTCCCCGACTATGAGATTGAGTCAATTTTGTACTTTTCTCATGCCTCTCAAGTAGGGGGACACTTTGGGCCACAGAGGACTGCAAGAAAAGTCCTAGATTCTGGGTTCTACTGGCCCACCATTTTTAGAAATGCTTATGAGGTCTACCGGACTTGTAAGGAGTGTCAAACAGCAGGCACAGCCATCACTCGCAAGAGTGAAATGCCTCAGCAACCTATGCTTTTCTGTGAGGTGTTTGATATGTGGGGAATTGACTTTATGGGTCCTTTCCCTGCATCTTTTGGTTTTCTCGACATTCTTTTGGCTGTTGACTATGTTTCAAAGTGGGTGGAAGCTATCTCCACTAGGACTAATGATTCTAAAGTTGTTGTAAATTTTGTCAGGTCTAACATTTTCTGCAGGTTCAGCATACCTCGGGCTATCATAAGTGACCAGGGCACTTATTTCTGCAACCGCACCATGGAAGCTTTACTCCGGAAGTATGGAGTTGTGCACAGGGTCTCCACTGCTTATCATCCCCATACTAATGGGCAGGCTGAGATCTCAAACAGGGAGATCAAGCAGATCTTAGAAAAAGTGGTGCAGCCGAATAGGAAGGACTGGAGCCGTCGTCTAGAAGATGCACTCTGGGCTCAGAGGACAGCTTTCAAGACACCAATAGGAATGTCCCCCTTTAGGCTTGTATTCGGTAAGGCATGTCATCTCCATGTGGAAGTTGAGCACCGTGCTTATTGGGCGGTCAAGTGCTGTAATTTGGAAATGTAAAAAGCTGGCATTGAAAGAAAACTCCAATTACAACAGCTTGAGGAGCTTAGGCTAGAAGCCTATGAAAGCTCCCGGATTTATAAAGAGAAAACCAAGCACTTCCATGATAGGATGATTGCTAGGAAGGAATTCTCTGTGGGACAACAAGTCTTACTGTTTAACTCCCGCCTGAAAGTGATGGCTGGGAAACTTCGATCCAAGTGGATTGGCCCATTTGTTGTTACTAACGTTTTTCCTCATGGTGCAGTAGAAATTAAAAGTGCAGGTAGCAACAAGGTTTTCAAGGTTAACGGGCAGCGCTTGAAGCTATTCCATGAGAGCTTGGTGCCTGAAGATGCTACTGTTGAGGAGCTCTCCTTGGAAGCTCCCACCTACACTGCCACTTGATCAGGGAACACCCTTTCCTTTCCGTCACTCTTATTTTATATTTATGTTGTTTCATTGAGGACAATGTATGTTTTAAGTGTTGGGGGGGGGGGGGGGGGGAACCAATTGTTTTGTGTTTTGTCTTGTTTTTCTTTTAGCTCTTGAATAATTTGTGTGAGTATTTGGTCGGTGAGCTTGATTGGTTTTGATTGATTTGGCACAGATTTATTGCATGATTTATGTGATGATTCCCCCTAGGTTGAAATTTTTTTTGAAAAGTGATCCCCATGTGAAAAAAAAATAAAGATAAAAAAAAATAAAAAAATTTGGTTCCTAAACTTTGAGATATTTTGTTGTGATTGCATGATTTATGATAAGTTTGGGGTGAAGGGGTGCATACACTAGGGATTGAATCTCGGTCAAACAATTTACGAAAATTGTCCAGGTGAGGATTTGAGCCTCCAGCATGTTTTTAATTGTGAGAATCACTTTCAAGCTGCACTTTCCCGAATTTACTTGAATCTCTTCATGGTTTGCATGTTTATGTGTTTGCATCAAATGATTTAGGCAATTTTCTTTGTAAATAACCACTTGGCCTAAATTGAACCATCCCTAATGCATGTTCCCTAGTTAGCCCCATTGAGCCAAATAAGCCTATTATTTCTTGATAACCCTAAGTTATGAGCCAAAATCTGGAAAAACCATGTTAACACGATCTTAGGATTAGGAGAGCATGGAAAAAGAAGGTCTGTAAGAAACTAAGTTTGGGGTGGCTACAAGGATGTGACATGTCATTCTGGGGTGAGAAAAAAGAAAAAAAAATAATAAAAAGGTTGGAGCCAAAGGCTTAAAAAAAAGGTATTTAAAGAAAATGGTTGCAGTCACCCAAAGCATAAAGAAAAATGGAAAAAGGAATCTGAGTGGAAGTTCAATGTGTAAAAATGCTCATGCTCTCTTAGTTCCTAGGGACTTAAGCCCAGTACCTTTGTATATCCTACCCTTAGCCAGGCCCCATTACAACCTTTAAAAGACCTTTTGATGTTGCATGCATGTTTTCGTGGGGACCTTGATTGAGATGAAAATCAAATTCATGGGAAGTGCTCTTGAAAGGTGAATTGAGTGAAATGTTGATAACCTAGACAAACTGAGCGATTGAGTGAAATGTAAATGCCCTTGGGAGGAGGGCAATTGTTTGAATTTGGTGATCTCCCTGTTGTGTGTAACTTGGATCCCTTGCTTAGATTACTAATTGCATGAACGACGAAATTCTCAAATGTTTAGAGTAAATGCATGTGGGGATTACATTGTTTGAAAAGGGGGGAACATTGAAGGAAAAATTATTTTGATGAATTCCTTGAAATTTGTGCAAAGTTGATTGAATCCTTTAAGCTTGCCATGTCTTGAGTCGTTTTGAGTTTTTGAGTTTTAGTTTGCTTGGGGACAAGCAAAGTTCAAGTTTGGGGTATTTTGATAAGCCGCTGGCTCATCTAGTTTTATGACTAGTATGACCATGGTTTTGTGCTAATTAAATTTCGTTTTCGTCCAAATTAGATTAAATTGTCCTCAAGCAACATTTTGAGTCGTTTAAGTAGTTTTAGGTTAAGCCAGTTTTGAGTCAAATAAAGCACTTATGGCTATTTCATTGTTTTCAGGTTAACTTAGAGTCAAGGGAATGAAGAAACAGGGGGAATTGCAATCCTGGAAGAATTCACCCCGCGAGAGTCTACTCGCCTCGCGAACCTGAAATCCAACTTGAACAATAGAATTTCATCCTCTCTGTCTCGCCCCGCGAACCACACCTGGCCTCGCGAGCCTGAAGGCTGACTGTTCCAGAAAATGCAAACCTTTCTGTGTCGCCTCGTGAACCATGTCTCGCCTCGCGAGCCTGAAGACCATAAGTCATCACGCCTAGGCCCTGATACTCATAACCGGCGTAATAAGAAGACTCTTCCATTCCTCGCCTCGCGAGCCATTCTTAGCCTCGCGAGCCATTCTTCGCCTCGAGAGAAGTCCAAACGTTGCAGATTTCTTCATAAGATTCGCCTTGCGAGTGAGTGCTCACCTCGCGGGAGGGCGCAGATCCTGAAGGTTATAAATTGCTGTTCTGGGCAGATTAGGAGACACTTTTTCATTATCCACTGTTTACAGATTTTCTAGTTGTATTACGTTTTTATGGAGAACTAATTCTCTTGGATTAGTCTACTGTAATCGGTTTCCACCGCACTTGAGGTTCTGTAATTCCCGTTTTGTTTGCTTTTCCCTTTTCAATACTATGCTATATATTTCTGTTTGCTTAATTCAGGATTGTATAGAATTTGTGTTGATTTATTTCGGTGATGTTATGTTCCTATATTTAATCACGTTTGCTTAATTCGCGTGTGTACAATCGTGTTTGCTTAATTCACGAGAGCTTCACCCCGTTTGCTTAATTCGGGAATTAGGAACATATATCTCGTAGTAGCGATTTCGCTTGTTAATTGTTGCTACAACCGAAAGGGGATTAGAATCTGCTTAGGGCTTGGAATTTATATGAACCGATGATGGTTGGGAAACCGAGAACAGTGGATTAATCGTCCTTAGCTTATTTGATAATCCCTTAAATTGCTCTGTTTCCCAAAACTGAATTTTGTGGTGAATAACAATTCAAGAGTCCTTGTGAGACGATACCCGAGTTGTCGCGCTCTACTACAATTTTGTAAACCGCTCGCTTTTTGACCCGTGTACGACAGCGTGTCAATTATATAAATAGTAGTAGTCAGATTGTATTTAATATACTTGATCATAATATATCGATGACAAATACGACAGCTAGTTCCCGAAGAACTAGCAATTGAATCTATATCTCTATTCTCTTCATCTCTCTATTCTTCTCTATTTTTAACATTTGTGGTTTTTTTGTTCTATTTTTTTTTTTGCCACAAACAACGTTGCTTAGTTGCAGTTTATGAAAAAGAAGAAGAAGAAGTAGGAGTTTAAATTAAATAAACTTTTGAAAAACTACATTTTATTAAGAAATAATGTTTTAATTGTAAAAATCAACTTATTTTTATAACATCTAGAACTATCCAAACTCCCTCTCCAACTATCAATTTCATCATCTTGTGTTCCTCCCTTAATTGGATAAGGCCCAATTCCTTGTCCAATAAACCAAACTAAGCCCATGGAAGTGCATGGAACCGATGGAAGTGATTGCTCTTATATTTTGTCGTGCACCAACTTTGGTGAATTTAGGAACATATCGAAAAATCAATGAGGTAGCCATTACTAAACTCAGTGCTCCATTACCGGGTGCAATGAGTCAATGATCAAGAGGCTCCTGGGTTAAAATTTAAGATGATTAAATTAAAAGACATAATTTGCAGGCTCCTTCTGTAAATTTCTCGCTCTTAAAACATCCCTCATTTCCCATGATTGAAGCCTATCTTTGTCTGATCCACATGTTTTTCCTTTTACCTTTTAACTGTCATTACTCATTTCCATTTTGTTTAGGAAAACGAGCTTTTTATGACATCAAATTCATAAAAGGTATATAATCAAATAATATATCGATCATGACAGAAATGTTATTTTTCCTTAATAAATTCCGCGTTTCATTTGGTTCTGATTTGTCAAATGGAATTATACATCTATTTTTCATATCCCCACTTCAATAGTAGATAAGATCATATCAAAATGACGTTAATGATCAAAAGTGAACTATTTTGAAAACTAAAGGATAAAAAACGTAGGTTTTAGAAATGAGTGACTAAAAACAAACTTTTACTATTTTACTGGGACAAAAAATAAATTTGACCCAAAAAATGGTTTAATTGAGGAGTATTTTTTAGGCCCAACATGTGAACCGTGTTTTTTTTTTGGGTAGTAACATGTGAACCGTGTTAACCTTAAATAGATAAAAAAATGCTAAATAATAATAAATTAGTAAATGGATTTAAATCATCTATTTATTTGGGTACAATGAATAAGGAAATACATGTGTCTTGTTTGCCTGATTTATTCCATTGTGCTAAATGATCAATGATTAATGAAGATATTTTGCTCGTACACTCACATTTTGGAATGATTCTTCTTCATTCTTGATTTTTCTATCAATCATTATAATTTAATTTTTCTGCTTATAATATTTTATTTATTATTTTTAAAGATACATTAAGAAAGTTAATAAATAATACTAATTACAACGAAAAAATATATTTAACTAAAGGATTTTGTTAATGTTTGCTAACACAACCTTTAGTTAAATTATCATATATTAAAATATTTAAAATATTAATTTTTCCCTTATTTTATCTAACCATGAAACCAATACACAACGATAATGCTGGAAAAAAAATAATATCTAGTAGATTTTTAAAAATAAACCAATATTATTAAAAAAAATACAAAGCACATTATATACCTACCATACGAAGCCAACCTTAGTGCATATTCATCCTTTCTAGGCTATAATCCACAATATAAATATGCAAAACGGGGACACAATTCAATGGCTGCAACAAATGAATCTTACTTAGTGGAAGATAGTCTATTTGTTTTTTCTTGACATTTTATTTAAATAGGGAATGAGCATCCCTCTTATACTTGACCACATTACGTTTTTTTTTTCTGATGGAAAACTTGACCACATTACGTTGTTACTTAACAAAAAACAAAATTATGGCCTTGCCAGCTCAATTGAAATTTAAAACCTACTAATGTTATCCGTTTTTCTTTTCAATCTACCAACCGCATATAAGCAACTATTATCATTTATTGGCAATGGATACCAAAGCAAGAAATCAGGATCAAAGTCAGCCTTCACTGACACATCGAATGAAATGATATTCCAGTACACCCAACCTATCGAATTTAATAACCGAGCCAAATTTGTTGATATGTTCAAATTCAAATCATCTCTCCTATCCAAAGAAGGAAAAAGTGAAATTCATGCTCGGGCTAAATTGGTAGGTAATCATCTAAATTCCGGAAGAGGATCCCGTGAATCCTGATTCATTCTGGTGTATCATATCATATTCCAATCAATAATATCTTGTCATATAAGTTAAAATTTAATTTAATATAAAAAAGGTAGGATACATGATAAAATATTATTGGTTGGAAAATGATATAGTACACCAAAATAGGACATGAAATCCCCCTACATGAATTCCAATGCGTGGATCTTTAAAGTTACTATAATTAATCCAAAAATATGCATATTTTTCCATTTTAAGACACGAGCACTCTCCCTGTGACACCCATTCTAGGGTTATCACATAGTTACCCGAATAAGATAAATTAAATTATTAAAGCTGGTTACTTTCGGAAAATATATTTTTGAATAACTATCTCTTTACGAAAATAGTGATGATTTTTTTTTCTTTAACAAGAACCATCGTAACATAAACAAACATATACACATAAGCAACGAGTGGTTCAGAACCATACCAAAAACTCATGGCTCTCAGTAGCCAGATCAAAAACTGACTAGACTCGCTACCCCAGAACTACACCTATAGCTGGTCAAGCTATTGAAACCCATTGGGGAGATCATGATGATCAACCCCGCCTACAACAGATGCATCTGATGAAGATGCCTCCGCTTCCGCTATGTCGTCGGAAGAATCCTCATCATCAACCGCAGGAGGTTGAAACTCAAGATCAACCTCAACATATTCCTCTGGATCCTCCTCACCCCTCATCTAACTCCACCTCAACAGGAGGTTCGTCAGGTCCTACTATCTGAAGAAGATTTGGCTGAGGCGGCGGATCCATCAACCCGTGCTCATCCAAATACTGTAGGTATAGCCATACTGGAGGTAGAGATCCCTCGACAGTCTCTACGACATGTATCCTCTGCTGTGGTCCTTCTTCCACTGTGTCGATGACTTCTCTGCTTGGGCCATGATAGGTGGCGCTGAGTGCCCCAGGGTTAATCTCCCAGGCACCACCATACTACGCACGATCAAACATGATCGTTCGGACTCTCGAATGTACCAACGGTTTATCCGGTTCCATCTAAATATGTAAGAGTGAGAAACTAATATATGGATTTTACACAACTACTACATGCTAGCCACCACATAAACACATAAGCCTTTACCGAATACAAATATTCATAAGCAGATAGTTTATCAGTTGGTTCAACACCCGAAACATCATCGATTTAAAATTATGCATGGCACTTCATATTCATCATCTAATTTTGTCCTAATCTCATTAGATATCCCAACACATGGTGAGTTGATCAGGCTCCATTGCCACACAGGCACACTGGCACACAACCACACAGGCACACAGCCTAAAGCCATCCACACGGGCACACAGCCACAGGCACACAGCCAAAACACATTGCACACTATCCATACTCAGGGCACCAATGACAACAAGATGGGCCTCAATGTCCTCCCTAGGCACAATGAGAAACACACAGTATACAATACCTGATGTCGCAGGTATACGATACATAGAACCGCAGGCACGTTTGCCAATGCATGCAAAACACTTTTGCTGATAACTCTTTTCTTTGTGTTCAATCTTTCTTTGCCGAAGCTCAAAATGGCTTACGACTCACATAGTTTTAACACCTTTAAAACTTTCCTTACAACACAGGACCTCACAGTCCGAGTGCTCAATCACGACACCTCTCGACCGATGCACCAGTCATATGTTCGTGGTAATAGAAACCATCTTAAATGTTTCAATACGGCATACACCACGTATACAGTATAGGACCTCAAAGTCCAAAGGACCCCAAGTCCATAACAACAAAGGACCTTAGTACCCCGACGTCTCGGTTACTAAGTTCAACAACACTTTCAACACGGTTGGATTACTTTTTGTTTTAAGAAAATCTTTAAAATTTGGAAATTCATCAATAAAATCTTTAAATAATAAAGCTTAGTTTCTCACAAAATTGAGTCACTTGAGGTTTTACTTTCTCAAAATACACACTGCCGTTTTTAAAATACTTGCTGTCTACACTTTTCCAAATTTGCCGTCAAATATTATTTTTGAAGCTTTTTAAGCCAAAATTTTGCTTTTTCCACTTAAACAATTTTCTAAAATTCTAATTAACTTATTTTCACCAATTAATTTCATAACATAATATTTTATAATATTCCGGATTTTCTTACGTAAAAATTAGCAGTGCAAAAATATTTTCACGGTTTTCGCTCATTGTGACTCATAATTCACTTTTTCGGTAATAAATTATTAAAATAATAATATTTTCCAAAATTCCTTATTTTTCCCAAATAAAAATTTCCATTAATATTATATATCAATATTTTACCGTTAAAACATTGAATATAATTTCCAAAGCTTCTTAAAGCTTTTATCCCATTAATTTAATTGAGCACTGACCACTGTCAGGCTTCTCACACATCAACCAACAATAATATCATAGATATTTCCCAGGCAGATCATGCATCACAGTAGCATAATATAATTACAGATAAACAATTAAACACAATTAAAAACCACACAGATACAGATAACACAACATTAAACAACTTAAATAAATACTAACAGACAAATAATTACAAACAAACACATGATAGCATATAGCCATTGAATATATCCCTCAGGTATTCTCCCCTTACCTTTCGGAGACTTTCTTGTGAGTTACTGAATTTCTTCGGAAGTCCGAGTATTGCGTATACGTTGCACTCACTCAACCTTCAACCATTACAATCAAATAATTACAAAGCAAGAAACTAAAACATTCTAAACCCTACTACATGGTCACGGCCTCTAGGGTTTAAAGTGACTAAAATTTCTAATCATGATTAAATCATGGATTTATGGTCCTTAATCAACTAAGATCATGGATTAGTGACTAAACAATTAAATTTAAACCTCAAAACTTCCTAACTCTTCTATACCAAGATTCGGCCTCAACATGTTCATGGGGTTAGGGTTTTTAGTTTAATAAACCAACTTGGATTTATTAAGCATACATACTAATAGCTTGATTACCAAGATCATTAATGAAAACTTTGAACAAAACTCATCAAATCTCACCCACCTAGGGTTCGGCCAACATAGAGATTTTTGAGTAAAGATTTTCATTTTAATAAACTAACATGGATTAGAGTGTGTAGACATACATGTCATATGAAATACATGATCATACATGACAACACATGAACAAAACCCTATCTAACCTATCTTCATAGGTTCGACCAAGGCTAGATTATTAGGAAGGAAATTTTTGATTACATCATGCCCTTGGATTTAGATAATATGCATGATATCAAGAATATAGAAAGTGGTTTCATCATCATGAGATTTTTCTAGAATTTATTATGGATTTTCAAAGTTCTAGGCTTAGAAACTTAAAAGTGATGAACAAATATGAAATAAGCTTTGAATCAAGAAATTTATTGAAGAACATAAACATGATTAAGGAAGAAGATTAGGATTCACCTCTTGAAGATTAAAGACAAGTGAAATCCAAGAACTTGCTTCACAAAGTAATGCTAAAAGACTTATAAACTTAAGAGTTTTTTTGAAGAAAAGGAAATAGGAACTAAATGAAATGTGAGGGAGGGTATTTATAGGAGTTGGGTTTGCGCCAATTTAGAAGGATCTAGTAGGGATGAGTTGGCTTGTTCAAAGGATTCAAGTGCAAATAATTCCTAGGGACCATTTTGCAAAGACTCCAAAAGTGTAAGGACTATTTTGCAATTTGCCAATAAATTGAAATGATGACCATGTGCCACATTAAATGTGGTCTCATCTTGACTTATTTTGAATGATTTTTCATGAGATATTTTGAGAAAAACCTAGAATATTGGAGAACATTTGAGAACTTAGTAGAATTGTGTGGAATCTTGGAGAACATGGTGGACGCTTCAAGAATCCACTTGACTCTTCCAACTAAGGCAGCCCCCACTCCATCTTGGGCCTGTGCATGGCCTTGCAAACTTGGGCTTGAATTCATTTTTGTGGGACCCACCAAAAAGCTTAAGGCTTAACAAGACATAGGAAACTTATATACTTTCTAATAGGCTTTATGGAATTAATCCATGGATAAGGAATTTGGGCTTCATGGCCACGGTCCATAATAGATTGAAAACAAAGATTCTGGCCCAATTCACTTAGAAAACACATAGAAACTAACTTAGGGACCAAAGTGTAATTAATAGAAAGTTCAGGGACTAAAGTGCAAAAATCCATAAATTGCCACTTTAACCTTGTAGAAACTTCTAGACTTAAAAGTATGATTCATCCCCATGAATCATCTCAAAATCCTAAGATAATCTGTATTTTTGGTCTTGGAAACTCTGAAATCCATTCTGCCGCTCACCCGATTACGTATTACGTCCGTAAATTATTCTATTTTTTCTGAAATAATTCTAAAGATGAAAAATTGTAGGAAATAAAATAAAAACCTTAAGTCTTTCGCTCACGAATTAAAATTAGGTCTTTTGAGCAGTATTATTATACTGTCAATGGAATTCGCGGGCCGGGTTTCTCCTAACTTTCCAACCTAAATTTTAATCGTAGCTTCCTACATTCAAGTAGGATTGAGTGGTAAACTCCGTTTATTCAAAATAATTTTCTAAACTCCAATAAACTTATAAACATACTTATATGTATTACTGTTATTTAAAACAGTAAAATACAGGGTGTTACACTCCTAGTGTGAGCTTGTGTTAGAGCCTTTTGATTACTAAATACTGTACCAATTAATCCTTTCAACATGATCAATTGCTACAGGTTCGAAATTAAGGGCCACCAAAAACCAAAAAAAGGGATAAAATTAAGGGCTATCAAAAACCCAAAAAAAGGGAGACAGAGAGAATCATAGAGTGAATTCAAGTACCACATCAACACATTCCAAAATGGCGTTGTGGCACCCCGTTGGAAGAGAATAGAGATGCACGTGCGTGATGAGACCTTTATAAAGTCCCAATCTCCCTGTAACCTTCCCCTGCATTCCGATTCCAAAGCCTGCCACTCTGCTCTTCACTCATCCTCTTCATCAATCATCTCCATGCCCATGTCACATAACTCATAACTATAACAACTAGCTTCTCTCTTTCTCATGATCATTTGAGACACCTTCTTCTATGGCAGCTTTTGAATCTTCCTCACACTCTCTACCCCACTAGCCTTTATTCCCTGTTTGTCACCCCCTCCTCCTACTTCATCATTTCCTTTTTTCACCTGTGCTTCTCCACTTTATTACACACCCCAACATCATCAACAACAACATGTACAGTTTGGACAGGAACGGGTCTCAAAACAATGCTAAAAACCCTTCTTTCTCTTCTGCCATTCTCAACAAAACTTACCTTTCCATCATCGATGAAGGAGAGAGAAAAAGTGGCGACATAAAGTTCTACAGAGAAACAACAACAACAACATTGAAGAAACAGAGCAGAAACAACAACGTCAAATGCAACAGAGCATGGAGAAGGAAGAGACTCAAGGGAGACAGGATTTCACATCGACATCGTGATCGTGATCATCATCATGTGCCTTCGGATTCTAGTTCCGGTGGATTATCGTCCTCCGACACAGAATCTATGTACGGAACGAGATCATGTGCCTCGTGTTTCGCACCATATTGGCCTAAGCCAGTGAAGACCAGCGTGTGTGAAAAGTCAGAGAAGAAACACACAGAGAAGAGAGAGTACTCTGTTTCACAAACAAAAGGGTGTACAAATTTTCGATGATTATTCTCATCATAACCCTAAAACAAGAAGCATTGAAAGCAATGAAGAGGGTTTGATTATGTCCAAATCGAGAGCCACAAAGAGTTATAACAATCTCAAGAAAGTGAAGCAATCCATATCTCCAGGGGGAAGAAGGCTCACGAATTTTATTAACTCTCTGTTTTCAACAGGGAACACATAGAAAAGCCAAGACGTGAATGCTGAGAGAAAAGCCAAGTTAGAATAAGCTTCTACATGTTCTTCTGCTTCCTCATTTTCACGGTCTTGTTTAAGGAAGACCTCACCTTCTTCAAGAGAAAAGTTGCACAATGGTGTTTAAAAAACAGTGAGGTTCTACCCTGTAAGTGTGATCGTTGATGAAGATAGTAAACCCTGTGGGCATAAGTTTCTTTTTGAAGACGAAGACACGAGCCTAGTGCCTATGTCGGTGCCAACGGCATGGAAGATTGGAGTTGAGAAGAACGAGGAAGAGGTCAAGAGAAGGGGAGTGGAAGAGGCTGCTAGAGAGTTGTTGAAAGAGAAGAAGGGTGATTTGGTTTTGAGGGATTTTCCTATGAGTATAAATGAGGATGAAGATGACGATGCAACAAGTTGTTCAAGTTCAGATCTTTTAGAACTTGATCACCTAACCGTGATGGGAAATAAGAGGTTTTGTGAGGAGCTTCCGGTGTATGAGACAGACTCATTTTAGGACTAATCGTGCTATTGCTAATGGCCTCATAACGTAGTTCTAATATAGTACACATTACATAATCATTTTTTTTTACTTGTTTTTCTTAAGCATGAATTCTAACTAATGGTTTTGTTCTGATACCAAATGTATATACACTGATTTGCATGCAATGATTGTGGGTATTGTGATTTAGATAAGCAAATGTATGACAAAATTTGTCGCGTATCCTTAAATATGAAGATGTTAAAAATGTGCAGTATATTTGTTGTTGCAGTTAGGAGAAACTTGTACAAAACCAAAAGTTAGGATTGCATTGCATGGTAATAGACTCACTTTTTATGTTGATGGTATTGATGCATAATCATGTGGCAGTGTGAACAGAACCCATCTCAGTTCCATGTTGTGTACTATTACTTTTTCCTTTGTATGAGCATGTATCTAGGGATGTGTGTGTATGCATGTATGTTAAGGAGAAATGATATTTTGAAACCAACTTTTGACAAAGATGAGAGAGAAATAATGAATAAATATATGGGAAAAGTATAAAAGTATGTGTTGGTGTTAAAATAACACCCTTAGTATTAATGTCACGGAATATTTTGAATGAGCAAATAAAATGATAAAAAGAACAGTCGTTGGGCGATTTATGAAAGTGTGTATGGTACTTGATTTTGTAAAAAGAGAGATGTGGGGATGTGTTAATTCTCGATCATGGGCAAACGTTCGTATATATACTGACAGAGTAGTTAGATGAAGAAAGAGGAAAATAAGAAATGATCAAAGGGGGAAATCACAAAAGAGGGTGAATGAAAGATTCGAGATGGTAATGAGAAGCAAGATGAGACGAGAAGGTTTGATGGTAAAGGGAAAGGGGCAGATCTTCGCCCATAGGAATACAGAAACTGAATAGTAAAGCTTCTGCTTTCTCTCTCTTTCTTCTTTTCTTCCTCTCATGAATTAGTATTTAGTATTGCTTGGCCCCTGTTACTTACTGTTTGCGCTACCACTCTCCACTCTTCACTGCCATCCAAACACTGAAGAATAATTTCGAAGGCTCTGTTTTCTTTTTAAATTTAAAAATATTTTGTTTTAATGGGATTTTAGGTTTATATTTTAAATATAACATTTGTGTTCTGACATGGGTTTCGAATGTTGGTTTCCGAGTTGGAATCGACTTAGGGATGACAATTTGTACCATATCCATTGGGTACCCATAAAAATTGCCCATAATGGGTAGGGTAATTACCCGTACAATGGATAAGGGTTCGGGTATGAGTAATTAACCGTAAATTTGAATGAGTACGGGTGCGGGTATGGGTACTATGGTACCCACCCCGCCCCATACCCGCACATATGTATATGTATATATATTTATTTATTTATATTACTAATATATATAATTTTAACTATAATATAAATTTTAAAACCAAAATTAATCTAAATATTCCTAACTTTCTAAACCTAGTTGCATCTATAATTCCTTTTTGGATTTTTTTATTTATTTAAATATTTTTTATTTGTAAAATTTGTTAGTAGATTTGAAAGACCTTTGAATCGTTTTTTAATTGTTATAACTTTCTTTTATTATTTATTGCTCTTTTACTGTTAAAGTACGGGTAACGGATGCAGGTACGAGTACTTAAGTACCTAGAGGGTACGTGTAAGGGTACTAAAGTTGCTACCCACGAGGGTATGGGTCCGGGTATGGACAATTTTTTCAACCGCGGGTATGGGGACGAGTACTATAGTACCATACCCAGACGCTACCCATTGCCATCCCTAAATCGACTCGGGGATCTCATGGAAAAAGGAAGGTACTCTCATACCCAAGCCAGTCGGGTTCTCAACATGTATGAGTAGTGTATGAAAAAGATTTGACTATCTAGAGGGGGTGGTTCTTATCATAGCATTAGTGAGCCATTATGAAGAATTAAGGATATCATTAATGTTGGTGAATACAATGTCGTTATCAATTTATGACCATTTGTGGTGCTTGTATTGCGTCAACCCTTAATGTTACAAGATAATCGACCTTGGTCTCCTCTGGCTTGTTGACTAGTCTGGAATGATCCTTGTCCATCAATCCTTGACTTGTGCTTGGGTCGAGGTCTGGTCCATGTATCAACAAAAAGTCCCTCAATCTTCGAGTTGTTTTACAACGATGGATCTTAAAAGGAAAGCGAGTCCGGGCTGCCCCAAGATTTGAGCTGTTTTACAATGATTAGCTTAAAAGGAAAGCAAGCCCGAGCGGAGGTTCAATCCGTGTAGTAACAGAAGCCCCCCAAGCTCTGAGTTGTTTTATAGCGATGGAGCTTAAAATGAAAGTGAGTCCGAGCCACTGTCCAATCGGTGTAACAACAGAAGTCTCTCAAACTCTGAGCTGTTTTACAGTGATTGAGCTTTAAAGGAAAGTAAGCTCGAGTGGAGGTCCAATCCATGTAGCAACAATATATATAAGATATCATTTCTCATATGAGCATAATTTTTTTTACCTATTACATATGAGCATAATTTAGACAATCATATATCAGATATAAAATAAAATAAATATATTATATATACATATAAAATATCATATAATATTATAATATTAATTTTGCATCTAAATTTTTACATTATAAATCAATTATATGAATATAAATAATTTTTAAAATATCTATTATAAGAAATATATATTTTTAATATTATTATAATATATAATTAATTGTTAATTCACACTTTTATATTAATCGTATATTAAATTGAAATAAAATCTAAATTTTATATTTTGACGATTGAATTAACATAAATCACTTTTTGATTGGAGGGGACAATTGATGAGTGATGACCACGGGTGATGAGTGATGAGGCAAGACTGCAGTTGTTTCGTCCGTTTTTTTTAGCACTTGTTGGGACATAGTACAATGCAAACTCTGCAAAATATGATGGTGTTGAAAGCATTTTACAAGGAATTGGTGTGCCGTATAGTAACCTATTATTATTGTAGCCTTGTAGCGCCAGTAGGTGTTAAGATGCAGAAGGCTTTTCAAAGTTCAAAGTGTGTATTTTGAGATTTGTTTATTGGGTGATGTTAACGATCGTTCTTATGACACTCTTTACGGAATCAATAATAGAAAATTTATATTGGAATACTAACTATTTCATTTTTTCAAACATTAAATATACCAGTTTCCTATGAAAAATTTATTTTCTTGATTTTTTAAAGAGTACCCTTAGGATACTCATTAGCCTTCTCTTTGTTTATTTATTTATTTTTAAATTGTTGCCTTTAAAACTATGAAGTATTTCTTGCTGGTGACTGCGATCCTATCCGTAAAGCAAATGCACACTTTCTTTGATGGGCGCTTATTTGAACACAAATTTGGGATATAGTATTTAACATCGTATATGTTTATCTCTATCTCTCACTTATTTTTTATCTTCTTTGTATACACACTTTTCAAAAATACAATCAAAAAACAAAGAGGATACCTTATAGTGTCCATATTTTATGTACAAAAATCATTCATCTTCTTCGATAATTTCTCAAACTATTTATTTATATTTTCATTGGAAATCTAGTTTCTATTCTATGTTTTACTTTATTTTTTTTAATTACTAAAAACATTTATTAAAATTCTAAATTTTAATGTCGACTTCCCAACTTGAATATAAAAAAAAAACTGAATAGCTTGGTAATTGTAGGGACAACAATTTGTATCCTATCCATTGGGCACCCGTAAAAATTATCCACGATGGGTAGGGTAATTATCCTCACAATGGGTAAGGGTCAAGGAACGGGTAAATACCTGCAAATTTGAATGGGTATAAGTGTGGGAACGGGTACTATGGTACGCATCCCGTCCCATACGCGCACTTATGTATATGTATATATAATTACTTATTTATATTACTAATATATATAATTTTAACCATAATACAAATTTTAAAACCAATATTAATCTAAAATTATTAATTTTCTAAACCTAATTGCATCTATAATTCCTCTTTGGATGTTTTTATTTATTTAAATATTTTGATTTGTAATGTTTTATGAGTAGGTTTAAAAGACCTTTGAGTATTTTTTAATTTTTATAATGTTTCTTTTGTTATTTATTACTTTTCACAGTTAAAGTGCAGGTAACGGGTAAGAGTACTTAGGTATGCAGATGGTACGTGTAAGGGTACTAAAGTTGCTCTCCACACGAGTACGAGCCTGGGTACGGGTAATTTTTTCAAACACGGGTATGGGGACAGGTACTATAGTACCCCACCCAGATCCTACTCCTACACATTGCCATCCCTATTACCAGATGTTGACTTCCTAACAAGAAAATAATAGGAACCAGATAAGATAAGTCGATTTTTAAAATGATGAATTCCCAAAAATTTTTAAAAAATAAAAATTTTTAAAAATAATGGAGAAAATTATGTATTTGAAAAGAAAAAAAAATTAAAATATTTTTTGCCAATTTTTAAGGGAATTTCTTCACTTTTTTATGTAAAAATGTTACGTTTATCTTTACTTTATTAAATTTTTATTTCTTAAAATATTTTTTTATACTCTTAAAAAATTTAATTAAATGTGAAATATAAAATTTTATTTAAGGATTTAATATTTTTTAAACATAATAATGGAATTGACTTCCACTCAATACCTCCTATCGCAACAAAAAAAAAAAAATTGATTCAGCTACAGTTATTTGGTTACTTTAGCCGCAAACAACGTTGTTGTTGTTATAAACATTTTGATTTAGTGAATGGCTATATGATATTATTTGTTATCCTATCTTATCTTCTCTTATAGAAAACTGACTAGGATTAGGAATCTATTATTATTCTATAAATAGTAGTAGTCAGATTGTATTTAATATACTTGATCATAATATATCGATGACAAATATGACAACTAGTTCCCGAAGAACTGGACTTTGAATCCTAGTTCCCGAAGAACTAGCATTTGAATCTCTATCTCTATTCTCTTCATCTCTCTATTCTTCTCTATTTTTAACACGTTATCAGCACGATCAAATCTCTAACAGTGCAACGATTTTTTATGTAGGTATCTTTTCATTGTAATAATTCATGCTAAATGACAGAACATCAAAATATTATATTTGATGTATATCAGAGATTGAATCTCTAAGCAAGGGAACAATTTTTCTTTCTTCTAATCATAGCTTTCATAGCTTTGAATCTCTAATCATAGCTTTCATATATGAGTTCTTTTATTCAAATTCTTTTCAAGTGTTTTCACCATGTATCTCGCAAACCTTGAATTCATCGCTTTTGATAAATTCTGGAAGAATCTATTATTAAAGCATCCCTGAAGGATTGCACAAAGCCAATAAATTTTCTTGGTAATGGTTATATGAAGATTTGTGGTATAGTTCCTGAAGAACTAGACCTTTGAACCATGATTGAAATTTAAAAAATCATTTGATCTTAGTATAAATTGAAACAAATGAAAATGATGGAAAAATCATACATGCCTATTGAGAATGCTCTTGGAGTAGCAAAAATTAGAAAGAAAATCAAATGGATTGAACATCATTCCCGGAAGTGAATTTGATGTATTATAATTTTGGGTACGACAAGTGTTGTGGTTATAATCAATTATGTGGTAGATATTACCATTACCGTGATGGTTTAAAATCTTCATATGAGATTATGAGTGAGATATGAGAAAATATTGAAAATAGTAAAATTATCTTAATATTTTTACCATGTATGGAAAGTCCTTGATCATAGTTGTCGTATGTCAACATTTTTGTGGATGGATTTTTCAATAAAGGTAAATATTGATTTTTATCTATCAAATCCTAATGGTGAGTTATGCTCCAGTGATATATTAATTATTTCTCATGGTGATTTTGATTGATAACATTTGTAAAGTACGAATATTTGTTTTGACAAATGCAAGGGGAAGTGTTATAAACAATTTGATTTAGTGGATGACTATACGATATTATCTCTTATCCTATCTTATCTTCTCTTATAGAAAACTGACTAGGATTAGGAGTCTACTATTATTCTATAAATAGTAGTAGTCAGATTGTATTTAATATACTTGATCATAATATATCGATGACAAATATGACAGCAAGTTCCCGAAGAACTGGACTTTGAATCCTAGTTCCCGAAGAACTAGCATTAGAATCTATATCTCTATTCGGTTCATCTCTCTATTCTTTTCTATTTTTAACATTTGTGGTTTTTTTTGTTTTGTTTTTTTTTTGTTTGCCACAAACAACGTTGCTTAGTCGCAGTTTATGAAAAAGAAGAAGAAGAAGTAGGAGTTTAAAGTAAATAAACTTTTGAAAAACTACATTTTATTAAGAAATAATGTTTTAATTGTAAAAATCAACTTATTTGTATAACATCCAGAACTATCCAAACTCCCTCTCCAACTATTAATTTCATCATCTTGTGTTCCTCCCATAATTGGATAAGGCCCAATTCCTTGTCCAAAAAACCAAACTAAGCCCATGGAAGTGCATGGAACCGATGGAAGTGATTGCTCTTATATTTTGTCGTGCACCAACTTTGCTGAATTTAGGAACATATCAAAAAATCAATGAGGTAGCCGTTACTAAACTCAGTGCTCCATTACCGGGTGCAATGAGTCAATGATCAAGAGGATCCTCGGTTAAAATTTAAGATGATTAAATTAAAAGACCTAATTTGAAGGCTCCTTCTGTAAATTTCTCGCTCTTAAAACATCCCTCATTTCCCATGATTAAAGCCTATCTTTGTCTGATCCACATGTTTTTCCTTTTACCTTTTAACTGTCATTACTCATTTCCATTTTGTTTAGGAAAATGAGTTTTTTATGACATCAAATTCATAAAAGGTATATAATCAAATAATATATCGATCATGACAGAAATGTTATTTTTCCTTAATAAATTCCGCGTTTCATTTGGTTCTGATTTGTCAAATTGAGTTTTACATCCATTTTTCATATCCCCACTTCATTAGTAGATAAGATCAGATCAAAATGACGTTAATGATCAAAAGTGAACTATTTTGAAAACTAAAGGATAAAAAACGTACATTTTAGAAATGAGATCCTGTCCGTTAGTGACTGCGATCCTGCCCGTAAAGCAAATGCACACTTTCTTCGATGGGCGCTTATTTGAACACAAATTTTGGATATAGTATTTAACATCATATATGTTTATCTCTATCTCTCACTTATTTTTATCTTCTTTGTATACTCACTTTTCGAAAATACAATCAAAAAACAAAGAGGATACCTTATAGTGTCCATATTTTATGTACAAAAATCATTCATCTTCTTCGATAATTTCTCAAACTATTTATTTATTTTTCCGTTGGAAATCTGGTTTCTATTCTATATTTTACTTTATTTTTTTTATTACTAAAAACATTTATTAAAATTTTAAATTTTAATGTCGACTTCCCAACTCGAATATATAAAAAAAACCCGAATAGCTTGGTAATTGTAGAGACGACAATTTGTATCCTATCCATTGGGCACCCGCAAAAATTATCCACGATGGGTAGGGTAATTATCCACACAATGGGTAAGGGTCCGGGAACGGGTAAATACCTACAAATTTGAATGGGTATAAGTGCGGGTACGGGTACTATGGTACGCATCCCGTCCCACACGCGCACTTATGTATATGTATATATAATTACTTATTTATATTACTAATATATATAAATTTAACTATAATACAAATTTTAAAACCGAAATTAATCTAAAATTATTAATTTTCTAAACCTAATTGCATCTATAATTCCTTTTTGGATGTTTTCATTTATTTAAATATTTTGATTTGTAATGTTTTATGAGTAGGTTTAAAAGACCTTTGAATACTTTTTAATTTTTATAATGTTTATTTTGTTATTTATTACTTTTCACAGTTAAAGTGCGGGTAACGGGTAAGAGTACATAGGTACGCAGATGGTACGTGTAAGGGTACTAGAGTTGCTCTCCACACTGTGACATCCTAAACCCGGCGTCAGATGGTTACCCAATTGGGGAAATATATCTGATTTACAATGCTGCTTACTTTCTAAAAATATCATTTTCTCGACGGATGAGTACACTAAAAATGGTAGTTAATTTTTTTTTCCAAGATGAAGGAGGATAAAGGTGATGAACACTCAGAACATGAATTGAAGACATCATACATATTTAACATGTCCCAATGAAAGCCAAGTTTCAATACATAAAATAGGGCCTTATCAATTGCCATTTCCACAGATGTAGGCATCTAGGAGTTACAACTTAAAAAAAAGAGTAAGTAAGACACATGGAAAGAGGGTCCGGAACCACATCCAAAAGATAACTCTAAAAGTCAGATGACGGAAGATTATCCACAAAATGCTCCAAAATGGTTACTGACACTGGCTGCAAGCAGGGTCTCCACAAGGGCTCCCAAGAGACGAGGCCTCAGGTAATGGGTCTATAACGTCGCCGCCCTCATCAACGGAATGGTCGTTGTCGTCATGATCCATAACGTGATCCTCCTGCTCATCTTCCTTCATGACCTCATCGAAGTCCTCCTCGAGGTCCTCCTCAGGATCCTCCTTAGGGTCCTCCTCGAGGTCCTCCTCAATCGGCACTGCTGGCTCTACGTCAAGAGGTGGTGGCCCATATAGCAGTCCGTGAGCTCGCATTGTGTGAAGGTAATACCAGATCGGAGGCAGAGCTACCCTCCTAGTTTCCACAGTGTGGCTTATATGGATTGGGTCTCCGTCAGCATTTAGATTGGTCGTGGTGATGGCTCCGTGGTATGTGGGAGATGTCGCCCCCGGGTGTATCTGCCATGCCCTAGCATCCCCTGTGTCGTCGAAGACCTCAGTCTTCGATGTTGTTGGCACCAGCGGGATATTGGGATCCATCTGGACTCATGTACATATGGCGATACCAAAAGGAATAGAGAATAACAAGTAGAAATGAAAGAGTGAGATACCGACAACGGATATATCGCACAACAACCATATACATGATACATACAACACCTTGGCATATTGACATTTTAAACATTACTCATAGGCAAACAACAAGTATTATTTCAGTGGGTCTCATACCCGAATCAATCAATTTTTATAAAGATAATGCATGACACTTCAATCATCAAGCTCTAATCTTAATCTCATGAGATACCATCACCATTTTATCTTTAATAAATAAAGCGTTGATCAGGCCCATATGCCACATTTGGCAAGTTGTCTCCATCACCTCATGTACCCGAATCAACACCATCACGAATCCCTTATAACGGCCATTCGGATGTATACATCATCAAATACCACATCTTAAGCGGGTATTCGGTAACTCAAGCACGTCTGCCAAAAGGAAATGCATATGAACAAAAGACTTTTCATTGACGAGACTTTTCTTTGCGTTCACTCTTTTCCGTTTGTCGAAGCCCAAAGTTAACGACTATTCACAATTTCCATCACTTGAAAATTTATAACACAGGACTCATAGTCCAAGTGCTCAATCACAACACCTTAGACCGCGGTCGCAGTCCAAGGTTGTGGTCGTAGAAACAATTATAATTTTATCCATGTTTTATTTCAACATGATAAGGACTCCTAGCCCATAACAACGAAATTAGGACACACAGTCCTCAATTCCAAAATTAGGACTCCTAGCCCATAATATCACGATTAGGACCCTTGGTCCATAATTCTTGACACGGATCCCAGATCACGTGCATAAACTGAATACTAGAGGCGACGTCTCGCGAACTAATATTCTCTTTCACATGTGCTTACTTTTCGCTCAGTGAAAATCAAACACCAAAACAAAACCTCGGTCACTTATCCAAGTAACCGGAACGTTTCTAAATCATTTAGGAGAAAATATTTTCCTTTACAAATTCTTTTATAAATCATTTAGGAAATTCATTTGCTTTTGAAATCCTTGATGAAATAAAGTCAACTAATTTCAAAGGGTTTTTCCTTCATAAAACACATAGTTTGAAAAAGGTTTTCTCTCGTACCAACTTTGGATCATAAAAAGGTAATTTCTATTGTCTTAAAACACTTGAACATTTCTTTTCAAAATATGAATCTCATTTTATTGAAGTAAGCGTTTTAAACAAGGAAATTTTATAAATGAAACCAATACTTTCATTGTTCTATTCAAGGCTTATTAAGGCTTTTAATCCTTTATAATCATTGTGCACAGACTCAAGTCCGGCTTCTCAAACTTCAATCAACAGTAACATATTCTCAACAATAAGATCACAGTTAACGACAGTTCATCACATATATATAATTCATAACACTTTAAAGCAAGTAATGTTCAACTTCAAGTAATAACCACAATAGTTCAAGTAAACAAGTTATTCAAGTATTGACTCAATATCACAATAATATTCAAATCACTCAAATAAACACATACACACATGCATATAGTCATTGAACATCCCTAGGCAATCCCCTCTTACTTTCTGTGAAGGTAAGAAGATTAGATGCTCGACGAGGTAAGTCACGAACGTTCTCGTTCCCTCTGTGATGGAAGTCTAAGGTTATGAACACAAAATCACAAGTTAAAATCAAAATAAGAACACTAAACCACAAGGTATAGGTTCGGCCAAGACTAGTTCTTAGGGTTAGAGATTCCCAAAAATTATGCAACTCATGGATTTATGATCCTTAAGTGTTAGGAGTTCATAAACAATGATCTTTTAACAAAGTTGAATTAAAATTCCACTAAGTTAAAAACATAGGGCATTCGGCCAAGGCTAGTAAAATAGGCTAGCATTCACTAAACTTTCCAATCTCTTAGGTTTAGCATCCATATGTGTTAAGGAGCTCAAGTCCATGATCATCTTGGAAAAATGGAAGTAACACATACTAGCTTTAACAACATAAAATAAACAAGTTATAAATCCTTAAACTTTCCAATCTCTTAGACTTAGCATCCAAATATCTTATGGAGCTCAAGTCCATGATCATCTTGGAAAAATGCAAGTAACACATACTAGCTTTAACAACATAAAATAAACAAGTTATAAATCCTTAAACTTTCCAATCTCTTAGACTTAGCATCCAAATATCTTATGGAGCTCAAGTCCATGATCATCTTGGAAAAATGAAAGTAACACATACTAGCTTTAATAACATGAAATAAACAAGTTATAAATCCTTAAACTTTCCAATCTCTTAGACTTAGAATCCAAATATCTTATGGAGCTCAAGTCCATGATCATCTTGGAAAAATGAATGTAACACATACTAGCTTTAATAACATGAAATAAACAAGTTATAAATCCTTAAACTTTCCAATCTCTTAGACTTAGCATCCAAATATCTTATGGAGCTCAAGTCCATGATCATCTTGGAAAAATGAAAGTAACACATAGTATATTTAATAACATGAAATAAACAAGTTATAAAGAGTTCTAAATCCATGATCAATACTTGGAAAGTTGAAACATAGTATCCTAGGCCTACTTATTCATATTTTTCAGTCATCATAGGAACAAGCTATCAAAACTTCCAAGATTTATAGATTCAAGATCAAGGGATAGTTAGAAACTCAAACACATGATCATATTCCAAAAGTTGAAACAAAACCTTCCTAGGTCACAAATGCAAGCATTCGCCCTTCATTGGAAGATATGGATAGAGATTTTTGTTTTACACAACCTTAGTATGCGAAAATAAAAGTTAATACAAGACTATAGAATGTGGTTTCAACTCCAAAGGAGTTTTCTACCATTTTAGAGAGATTTTAGAAGTTTAAAGCATATAAAGAACACATAAAGTAAACTAAGAAATAGAAGATGAAACTTGCAAAAAGATTTATATGAGAGCATTACCCTTAGTGTAAGGAAGAACTTTAATGAAGAACTTAAGTAGAAAATATGAATAAAAACTAAAGCTTTAAGAGCTTGAACTTTAAGAAGAAAGGAAGAAGATGAACTTTAATGGAGGTTGAAGGAGGAAGATGATGAAGTGAAAATGAAAGGGGGTATATATAGGGAGAGGGAGGGGAGTTCACTGCTAGGGAGTGAGAGGGAGAGCTTGTTGAGCAAGCTTGGTGGTTTAATGCTTGATTAGATGGAAGAAGAGAGAGAAAAGACTTTTGGATTAGAATAGTATTATAATTTGAAAAGTGTGATGATGGTACTTTTAGAGTGTGTCATAGCCCTTTCCATCATGTCTCCTTACTTCTTTTATGGTCCATAATCTGCTCCATTTGGTACCCGGTTGCATTTTCGATCGTAATTTTTTTGACGTTTCGCCCGAATAAAATATTATTTTATTTTTGCACGAAAATTTTCAAAATAACCAAGGTAGAAGGTAACATAATAAAAACACTAATTATTTCGTTCACGGGTCAAAATTAGGTTTTCTGCACAGTAAACTTGTATCGACAGTGAAAACGCAGACCGACTTCCGTCTGAATTTTTAACCGCAAATTTTACCGTGACTTTATATGATATAACGACACAAGGTAATGATTTTAGTTTAATTAAAATCATCCTCTGAGTATAATAAACACATTTAAATATGTATTTATTGCTACAGAAAATATAAGAAAAATAGGGTGTTACACAAACCAGTACGGGCCTGGGTACGGGTAATTTTTTCAAACACGGGTATGGGGACGGGTACTATAGTACCCCACCCAGATCCTACTCCTACCCATTGCCATCCCTATTACCGGATGTTGACTTCTTAACAAAAAAATAAAAGGAACCGGAAAAGATAAGTTGATTTTTAAAATGATGAATTCCTAAAAAATTTTAAAAAATGATAAATTTAAAAAATAATGGTGAAAATTATGTATTTGAAAATAAAAAAAATTAAAATATTTTTTGCCAATTTCGAAAGGAATTTCATCACTTTTTTTATGTAAAAAATATTACATTTATCTTTACTTTATTAAATTTTTATTTCTTAAATTTTTTTTTATACTATTAAAAAATTTAACTAAATGCGAAATATAAAATTTCATTTAAGGATTTAATATTTTTTAAACATAATAATGGAATTGGCTTCCACTCAATACCTCCTATCGCAACAAAAAAAAAATGATTCAGCTACAGTTATTTGGTTGCTTTAGCCGCAAACAACGTTGTTGTTGTAAGGAATCTATTATTATTCTATAAATAGTAGTAGTCAGATTGTATTTAATATACTTGATCATAATATATCGATGACAAATATGACAACTAGTTCCGGAAGAACTGAACTTTGAATCCTAGTTCCCGAAGAACTAGTATTTGAATCTATATCTCTATTATCTTCATCTCTCTATTCTTCTCTATTTTTAACATGTTATCAGCACGATCAAGTCTCTAACAGTGCAACGATTTTTTTATGTAGGTATCTTTTCAATGTAATAATTCATGCAAAATGACAGAACATCAAAATATTCTTTTTGATGTATATCAGAGATTGAATCTCTAAGCAAGGGAACAATTTTTCTTTCTTCTAATCATAGCTTTCATAGCTTTGAATCTCTATTCATAGCTTTCATATATGAGTTATTTTATTCAAATTTTTTTCAAGTGTTTTCACCATGTATCTCGCAAACCTTGAATTCATCGCTTTTGATAAATTCTGGAAGAATCTATTATTAAAGCATCCCTGAAGGATTGCCCAAAGCCAATAAATTTTCTTGGTAATGGTTATATGAAGATTTGTTGTATAGTTCATGAAGAACTAGACCTTTGAACCATGATTGGAATTTAAAAGATCATTTGATCTTAGTATAAATTGAAACAAAGGAAAATGATGGAAAAATCATACATGCCTATTGAGAATGCTCTTGGAATAGCAAAAATTAGAAAGAAAATCAAATGGATTGAACATCATTCCCGGAAGTGAATGTGATGTATTATAATTTTGGGTACGACATGGGTTGTGATTATAATCAATTATGTGGTAGATATTTCCAGTACCGTGATGGTTTAAAATCTTCTTATGAGATTATGAGTGAGATATGAGAAAATATTGAAAATAGTAAAATTATCTTAATGTTTTTAGCATGTATGGAAAGACCTTGATCATAGTTGTTGTATGTCAACATTTTGTTGGATGGATTTTTCAATCAAGGTAAAGATTGATTTTTGTCTATCAAATCCTAATGGTGAGTTATGCTCCAGTGATATATTAGTTATTTCACATGGTGATTTTGATTGATAACATTTGCAAAGTACGAATATTTGTTTTGGCAAATGCAAGGGGAAGTGTTATAAACAATTTGATTTAGTGGATGACTATATGATATTATCTCTTATCATATCTTATCTTCTGTTATAGAAAACTGGCTAGGATTAGGAGTCTATTATTATTCTATAAATAGTAGTAGTTAGATTGTATTTAATATACTTGATCATAATATATCGATGACAAATATGACAGCTAGTTCCAGAAGAACTGGACTTTGAATCCTAGTTCCCGAAGAACTAGCATTTGAATCTATATCTCTATTCTCTTCATCTCTCTATTCTTCTCTATTTTTAACATTTGTGGTTTTTTTTTTCCACAAACAACGTTGCTTAGTCACAGTTTATGACAAAGAAGAAGAAGAAGTAGTAGGAGTTTAAATTAAATAAACTGTTGAAAAACTACATTTTATTAAGCAACAATGTTTTAATTGTAAAAATCAACTTATTTGTATAACATCCAGAACTATCCAAACTCCCTCTCCAACTATCAATTTCATCATCTTGTGTTCCTCCCATAATTGGATAAGGCCTAATTCCTTGTCCAATAAACCAAACTAAGCCCATGGAAGTGCATGGAACCGATGGAAGTGATTGCTCTTATATTTTGTCGTGCGCCAACTTTGCTGAATTTAGGAACATATCGAAAAATCAATGAGGTAGCCGTTACTAAACTCAGTGCTCCATTACCGGGTGCAATGAGTCAATGATCAAGAGGCTCCTGGGTTAAAATTTAAGATGATTAAATTAAAAGACCTAATTTGCAGGCTCCTTCTATAAATTTCTCACTCTTAAAAGATCCCTCATTTCCCATGATTAAAGCCTATCTTTGTCTGATCCACATGTTGTTACTTTTACATTTTAACTATCAATACTCATTTCCATTTTTTTAGGAAAACGAGCTTTTTATGACTTCAAATTCATAAAAGGTATATAATCAAATAATATATCCATCATGACAAATGTTATTTTTGCTTAATAAATTATGCATTTCATTTGGTTCTGATTTGTCAAATGGAGTTTTACATCCATTTTTCATATCCTCACTTCATTAGTAGATAAGATCAGATCAAAATGACGTTAATGATCAAAAGTGAACTATTTTGAAAACTAAAGGATAAAAAACGTACGTTTTAGAAATGAGTGACTAAAAACGAACTTTTACTATTTTACTGGGACAAAAAATAAATTTAACCCAAAAAAAGGGTTTAATTGAGGAGTATTTTTTAGGCCCAACATGTGAACCGTGTTTTTTTTTTTGGTAGCAACATGTGAACCGTGTTAACCTTAAATAGATTTAAAAAATGCTAAATAATAATAAATTAGTAAATGGATTTAAATCATCTATTTATTTGGGTACAATGAATAAGCAAATACATGTGTCTTGTTTTCCTGATTTATTCCATTGTGCTAAATGATCAATGATTAATGAAGATATTTTGCTCGTACACTCACATTTTGGAATGATTCTTCTTCATTCTTGATTTTTCTATCAATCATTATAATTTAATTTTTCTGCTTATAATATGTTATTTATTATTTTTAAAGATACATTAAGAAAGTTAATAAATAATACTAATTACAACGAAAAAATATATTTAACTAAAGAATTTTGTTAATGTGTGCTAACACAACCTTTAGTTAAATTATCTTATATTAAAATATTTAAAATATTAATTTTTCCCTTATTTTATCTAACCAAGAAACCAATACACAATGATAATGCTGGAAAAAAAAAAATATCTACTAGATTTTTAAAAATAAACCAATATTATAAAAAAAATACAAAGCACATTATATACCTACCATACGGAGCCAACCTTAGTGCATATTCATCCTTTCTAGGCTATTATCCACAATATAAATATGCAAAACAGGAACACAATTCAATGGCTGCAACAAATGAATCTTACTTAGTGGAAGATAGTCCGTTTGTTTTTTCTTGACATTTTATTTAAATAGGGCATGAGCATCCCTCTTATACTTGACCACATTACTTTTTTTTTCTGATGGAAAACTTGACCACATTACGTTGTTACTTAACAAAAAACAAAATTATGGCCTTGCCAGCTCAATTGAAATATAAAACCTATTAATCTTATCCGTTTTTCTTTTCAATCTACCAACCACGTATAAGCAACTATTTTCATTTTTTGGCAATGGGTACCAAAGCAAGAAATCAGGATCAAAGTCAGCCTTGACTGACACATCGAATGAAATAATATTCCAGTACAGCCAACCTATCGAATTTAATAACCGAGCCATATTTGTTGATATGTTCAAATTCAAATCATCTCTCCTATCTTAGGAAGGAAAAAGTGAAATTCATGCTCGGGCTAAATTGGTAGGTAATCATCTAAATTCCGGAAGGGGATCCCGTGAATCCTGATTCATTCTGGTGTATCGTATCATATTCCAATAAATGATATCTTGTCATATAAGTTAAAATTTAATTTAATATCGAAAAGGTAGGATACATGATAAAATATTATTGATTGGAAAATGATATAGTACACCAAAATAGGACATGAAATCCCCCTACATGAATTCCAATGCGTGGATCTCTAAAGTTACTATAATTAATCCAAAAATATGCATATTTTTCCATTTTAAGACATGGGCCCTCTCCCGGTGTGAGCTTGTGTTGGAGCCTTTTGATTACTAAATACTGTATCAATTAATCCTTTCAACATGATAAAAGGCTATAAGTTCGAAATTAAGGGCCATCAAAAACCAAAAAAAAGGGACAAAATTAAGGGCCACCAAAAAAAGGGACAAAATTAAGGGCCATCAAAAACCAAAAAAAGGGACAAAATTAAGGGACAACATAAAGGGCCATCAAAAACCAAAAAAAAAGGGACAAAGAGAGAATCACGGAGTGAATTCAAGTGCCACATCAACACATTCCAAACTGGCATTGTGGCACTCCATGGGAAGAGAATGGAGATGCACGTGTGTGATGACACCTTTATAAAGTCCCAATCTCCCTTTTCCCGTCCTTTGCATTCCGATTCCAAAGCGTGCCACTCTGCTCTTCACTCATCCTCCTCGTCAATCATGTCCATGCCCATGTCACATAACTCATAACCATAACAACTAGCTTCTCTCTCTCATGATCATTTGAGACACCTTCTTCTATGGAAGCTTTTGAATCTTCCTCACACTCTCTACCTCACTAGCCTTTATTCCCTGTTTGTCACCCCCTCCTCCTACTTCATCATTTCCTTTTTTCACCCGTGCTTCTCCACTTTATTACACACCCCAGCAACAACATGTATAGTTTAGACAGGAACGGGTCTCAAAGCAACGCTAAAAACCCTTCTTTCTCTTCTGCCATTCTCGACAAAATTTACCTTTCCATCATCGACGAAGGAGAGAGAAATAGTGGCGACATAAAGTTCTATAGAGAAACAACAACAACAACATTGAAGAAACAGAGCAGAAACAACGTCAAATGCAATAGAGCCATGGAGAAGGAAGAGACTCAAGGGAGACAGGATTTCACATTGACATCGTGATCGTGATCATCATCATGTGCCTTCGGATTCTAGTTCGGTGGATTATCATCCTCCGACACAGAATCCATCTACGAAATGAGATCATGTGCCCCGCGTTTCGCACCACATTGGCCTAAAAAAGTGAAGACCAACATGTGTGAAAAGTCAGAGAAGAAACTCACAGAGAGAAGACAGAGTACTCTGTTTCACGAACAAAAGGGTGTACAAATTTTCGATGATTAGTCTCATCATAACCCCAAAACAAGAAGCATTGAAAGCAATGAAGAAGGTTTGATTAAGTCCAAATCAAGAGCCACGAAGATTTATAACAATCTCAAGAAAATGAAGAAGGCTCACGAATTTTCTTAACTCTATGTTTACAACAGGGAACACAAAGAAAAGCCAAGACGTGAATACTGAGAGAAAAGCCAAGTCAGGACAAGCTTCTACATGTTCTTATGCTTCCTCATTTTCATGGTCTTGTTTAAGGAAGACCTCACATTCTTCAAGAGAAAAGTTGCACAATGGAGTTAAAAAATAGTGAGGTTCTACATTGTAAGTGTGATCGTTGATGAAGATAGTAAACCCTGTGGGCATAAGTGTCTTTTTGAAGAAGAAGACACGAGCCTAGTGCCTATGTCGGTGCCGACGACATGGAAGATTGGAGTTGAGAAGAACGAGGAAGAGGTCAAGAGAAAGGGAGTGGAAGAGGCTGCTAGAGAGTTGTTGAAAGAGAAGAAGTGTGATTTGGGTTTGAGGGGTTTTCCTATGAGTATAAACGAGGATGAAGATGACGATGCATCAAGTTGTTCAAGTTCGGATCTTTTCGAACTTGATCACCTAACCGTGATGCGTCCAATGTATGAAACAGACTCATTTTAGGACTAATGGTGCTATTGCTAATGGCCTCATAACGTAGTTCTAATATAATACACATTACATAATCATTTTTTTAAGTCTTTTTCTTAAGCATGAATTCTAATTAATGGTTTTGTTCTAATACCAAATGTATATACACTGATTTGCATGCAATGATTGTGGGTATTGTGAATTAGATAAACAAATGTATGACAAAACTTGTCACTTTCTAATTTCAATACGGATCTCGCCATTCGTAGGCCTAATGCAAGTTCATGGAGGAATATTATCCACACACATAATTTTTTTTAATAATTTTATCGTCTAATGAAATTTAATGTCACATATGTACTTTAGCTTTGTCGCGCATCCTTAAATATGAAGATGTTAAAAATTTGCAATATATTTGTTGTTGCAGTTAGGAGAAACTTGAATAAAACCAAAAGTTAGGATTGCATTGCACGGTAATAGACTCACTTTTTTTGTTGATGGTATTGATGCATAATCAAGTGGCAGTGTGAACAGAACCTATCTTAGTTTCATGTTGTGTACTATTACTTTTTTCCTTTGTATGAGCATGTATCTAGGGATGTGTGTGTATGCATGTATGTTAAGGAGAAATGATATTTTGACACCAACTTTTGACATAGATGAGAGAGAAATAATGAATAAATATATGGGAAAAGTTTAAAAGTATGTGTTGGTGTTAAAATAACACACTTAATATTAATGTCACTGAATATTTTGAATGGGCAAATAAAATGATAAAAAGAACAGTCACTGGGCGATTTATGAAAGTGTGTAGGGTACTTAATTTTGTAAAAAGAGATATGTGGGGATGTGTTAATTCTCGATCATGGGCAAACGTTCGTATATATACTGACAAAGTAGCTAGATGAAGAAAGAGGAAAAGAAGCAATGATCAAAGGGGGAAATCACAAAAGAGGGAGAATGAAAGATTCGAGATGGTAATGAGAAGCAAGATGAGACGGGAAGGTGTGATGGTAAAGGGAAAGGGGCAGATCTTCGCCCATGGGAATAGAGAAAGTGAATAGTAAAGCTTCTGCTTTCTCTCTCTTTCTTCTTTTCTTCCTCTCATGAATTAGTATTTAGTATTGCTTGGCCGCTGTTACTTGCAGTTTGCGCTACCTCTCTCCACTCTTCACTGCCATCTAAACATTGAAGAATAATTTCGAAGGCTCTGTTTTCTTTTTAAATTTAAAAATATTTTGTTTTAATGGGATTTTGGGTTGATAGTTGCAAGTCATTATTGTATGGTTGTAAAAAAAGTTAGGAAAAAGTTCTTTTTCATTTATTTACATTTTAAATATAACATTTATGTTCTGACATGGGTTTCGAAGGTTGGTTTCCGAGTTGGAATCGACTTAGGGATGACAATTTGTACCCTATCCATTGGGTACCCATCAAAATTGCCCATAATGGGTAGGGTAATTACCCGTACAATGGATAAGGGTTCGGGCATGGGTAATTACCCGTAAATTTGAATGAGTACCGGTGCGGGTATGTGTACTATGGTACCCACCCCGCCCCATACCCGCAAATATGTATATATATATATAATTATTTATTTATTTATTTATTTATTTATATTACTAATATATATAATTTTAACTATAATATAAATTTTAAAACCAAAATTTTAACTAGTTGCATCTATAACTCCTTTTTGGATTTTTTATTTATTTAAATATTTTTTATTTGTAAAATTTATTAGTATAATTGAAAGACCTATGAATCATTTTTTAATTTTTATAACTTTCTTTTATTATTTATTTCTCTTTTACTGTTAAAGTGCGGGTAACGGATGCAGGTACGAGTACTTAAGTACCCGGAGGGTATGTGTAAGGGTACTAAAGTTGCTACCCACGAGGGTATGGGTCCGGGTATGGACAATTTTTTCAAACGCGGGTATGGGGACGGGTACTATAGTACCATACCCAGACGCTACCCATTGCCATCCCTAAATCGACTGGGGGCTCTCATGGCGAAAGGAAGGTACTCTCAAACCAAAGCCAGTCGGGTTCTCAACATGTATGTATGAGTAGTGTATGAAAAAGATGTGACTATCTAGAGGAGGTGGTTCTTATCATAGCATTTGTGAGACATTATGAGTAATTAAGGATATCATTAATGTGGGTGAATACAAAGTCGTTATCAATTTATGGCCATTTGTGGTGCTTGTATTGCGTCGACCCATAATGTTACAAGACAATCGACCTTGGTCTCCTCTGGCTTGTTGACTAGTCTGGAATGATCCTCGTCCATCAGTCCTTTACATTAGCGTGATTATACATACGAAATTAAATTAATTTGCGGAAGCGATTTCGTTTAAAACAAGCACAGCGGAATAAAACACACATCGGCTATATATGTATAATAAGTACGTCTATCACACAAGTACGATAAATCCCAATAGAGGGATCCTACATTTACTAAAATATACAAACACTGTCAAACTAAAACTGGACATAATACATAAACTGCTCACAGAAAACAGGAGAAAATTCCTAAAGCTACCCAGCCCGCCTCTCAAAATACATCCAAAATACAAAATAAGCTCACAGTGGCACACGACCTAGCAGGCGCATCCGACAGAACCATATCACCCACGATATGGGTGCCTGGAGCTACCCTCTCCCTCTTCATAGGTGCGTCGGCAGACTCTGCCGTATCAGGTCCTTGGCACCCAAACCGACTCATCCCCTCTACACCATACCAACATGGCTACTCGCCACTGAGCGGTTCACCATGTTCCACATGTCGTCAGGAAACTCTCTCTGACGAGGTGGATACCACATCTCTGAAAAGGGTAACCTCTGTGAAATACGATACGGGCCGTCCAAGTGAAAGTAAGGACCATCTCCCATCCGTATGTAGAAACTAACCAGGCCAACATACGTCATGAAGAATCGTGAGTGGTCGACCTGCCATCCATGATCATCATGGTAAACGATCTCAACGTCGCCTAGTATTAGGATCCGGGGAGGGATCTGTTGTGACTCCGGCAAGTGTACCGGGTCGTCGCAAGTAATAAAAATAACACGGTAAGTAATTACCGAGGTCGAACTCAAGGATTGGGATACCAATTCGACTAATCCGCGGGAAGTCAGATACGTTCGGTCAAGTTACAGAAGAAGATTGAGAGAGAGAGATTAATATAAGAAATTCAATTAACGAATCTAAATAACTAATTAACTAAAAATCAGAAAACTAAAATGTCCAAGGTCACAAATCCACCTACCCAATACGTACACCCAAGTGATGATGAATTCCTCCCTAGGTTCAATTACAATGTCAACCGGGACCCCTAAATTATCCTAAATCCACTCTCGTGCTCATTAGGACGTATTCGACAATTGGATTAATTACTTACTAGGTCTCATAATCCTAATCTCGAATTCTGTTAATTCTTGTTCCCTATAAGGTTGCACCGATCTCCTACTCACTCTCGTGCAATATTCGATCGATGATCCTAATTCAAGTTCTAAACGCGAATCGCTGACTAAGCCTCATCACGTTAACAAGTCAATCACGCAACACATATGATTAACACAATCAAATCAGAATTAGAAAACAAGAATTGAATTAAAGGACAAAAACATACATCATATCGGATTTACATCGCCATGGGTGGCTTCATCGTTCCCTCGGACGACGGGGATTAGTTCCTCATGCTCATAGACAAGCGATCGGACATAATCACCATCGTAAAATAAAAAGAAACCAGAAAAGGAGACGCAGCTCCAAGGAGAAATAAGGATTCGTAACTACTGTCCTAACCTAAGTGGAAAACTGGATCCTAAAGTTCAATCCCTCTGGTTCTGATATGCAACAGCCTTTAAATAGTAATCCTGATCTGCGTTCTCTCGCGAGGCGAGAAGCCTCTCGTGAGGCGAGAATTAAAATTGGCGCGCTTTCAATTTAAACTCTCGCGAGGCGAGCAGCCTCTCGCGGGGCGAGTCTTCAATTTCAGGCTGTGACCTTCATCACGGCTGGGCCGTGATGGCCTCTGACTTCCAAGTCTTCATTCACTCGCGAGGCGAGATGTCTCTCGCGGGGCGAGTCTTCAAACCTCAAACTTTTCACGGGCGTGGTCTTCATCACGGCTTGGCCGTGATGGTCTCTGTCTTGCAGGTCTCATGATTCGCGGGGCGAGAAGAGTCTCGCGTGGCGAGACAGAAATGTGACTTTTGCTGCTTTGTTGACCTTCAGTCTCGCGAGGCGAGAATACACTCGCGGGGCGAGTGTCTCCAGACTTGCAATTTCCACGCTTTCGACTTTCCTTGACTCCCGGAGCTTCACTTATTTAATCTGAAACAACAAAAGCACCCACAAGCGTAATTCTATTCAAAATAACCTAAAAACTACACAAAAGACGCAAAACGAGTCAAAGTCCAACTTAGGAACAAAACAAGGCAAATTTGGGCGAAAACGAGAGTGAACTCGAATAAATTGCACGAAAACCACAGTCCATCTAGTTATAAAACTAGATAAGCCAGAGGCTTATCAGGATCCTCTGCAAATAGTGCCTTGACTGGTAACCCAAATCCGCCAGTGTCTCCGTCCGCCTTGGCTGTTTGCTCATCTATCGGTTTTACATACAGAGAAATATAGAGTAGAAAGGAGATAAGCAACAATATATAGTCATAAAAATGGGGATGGGGACACATAGAACAATAATCACATATACATATAACACATACAACAAGTAATGGGAAACCATATTTTGAATCAAGCCAACACAGTTCATCCTCAAGTTCACTCTCAGATCAATCTTCTAAGGAGTCTCACTCCGATGCATGTCGGCCGATATCTCTCATCCGGGTCTTAACCCCGAGATATTCCCTTTTCAAGCCCATTCGCTTAGGGAACATCAGTTAGTTTGTCTGGGCAACTTTTCCGCTCGCCGTGACCCATAAGAGTGCATCTCTTTGTGAGCTCATCTCCATCAGAGGTATCTGGGTCGCCTCGGATAGTCAACCTTAGACATGGATACTCAGGGTAAAGTCGAGATAACTAGGCTCTATCGGGGTACACAACACATTAGGAGCTGACTAACGGTCACTGTGAGTCTCCCGAGTCCAGTTTTACATCCCCAAGGTCTCTTCACAGACCGGCCCCTCCATAATCCGTACTCGCACTCGAGTACAACTAACCACGTACGACTCCCAATCATACGGCTCGCCACCTTGGCAAAATGCAGTGTAACAAACATCAGTATGGTTAACACCGGAACCTTATCCATTTATATTCTCATAGCGGATGCCCATACATCCCGGGCCTCAAAGCCGCGTCTCAAGGCATTACCACGGTGTTAACTCTCAACTTATCCATACAGACATATATCCATCATACAATCAGCCAGCATCCATTCTCACATATAAAATATTCATGTGAACATATTCAGCATATCAAATATAGTAAAAATCACAGATAATCATAAATCAATCACATAGCACAGCAACACGCATTTCAGACAACCTCAACCAGTATAAAATCAACAACTTAGAGTCGATAAACCTATAACCACTAAACCCATCACGACATTAAAATATTATTTTATTAGGGTTTAGCCATTGTTGATTATTCGACATCCTAGTAGGGCCTGGGGAACCCTACACACATGCATACATAATTATTATTCTACGCTTGCCTCCCCAACGATGTCGGTTACTTTCTCCCCACCTGAAGTGTCGTAGGCTAGCTTTAACGCAACGAAACGAGCCCACTCCTATACTCCTCAAATATGCCACGCTTGGTTCACCACCCTCCGGGGCTCCAAAAATTCACCTAAGCACATCATTGTGAATCAGACATTACGTGTTACCCAAATCCGAAGACGGAATTGAAAACCGATAAACGGGTTTAAAGATAACCTCAATACCGTCGTCGACGGCATTTCGGCATAATAAGGACATGGGTTTACCTTAGCCTCAATGAGAAAATAAATATAGGATAATGAAGTAGACGTCGTGAGGATCACAACGGTATAATTGGTTTCCCGATAGGATGAATGGATTGATCAATATCAGCTCCGGAATTTCCTCACTCTCACGGCCTCCTCTTTCTTTTTTTTTCTCTATTTTTTTCTGCGCTATTTCTTGCCCTTTTTCTAAGATTACGATGACTTATTGAGAAGGGAAGGAAACAAAGCAATGGCCTCATAAACCAAGCAGCTGGCGTGGTTATTAAAATAACCATGAAATGGGCTAAATTTTGTATAAATTAATGACAGGAAGGGCAGTAGGAGGCATGGCTTTTTGTTGAGCATGGAATAAACTCAAAACTGGTGTGGACTTAAGGAAAGGAAAGAAGTAAAAGTAATGAAATTTGCAAGTAGGTGACATGGTTCATTGATGGCCAAGGAATTTTGCAAGAAAAAAAGGTACAAGTAGGAGGTGGCGCTCAAGGATCATGCAGCCCACATTTTCAGCAAGTTGAGTCACAAGGAAAGCAAGCATGTGGCGTGGCCCTTGGAGTATCATGAAATGAGGTTGCTATTTGCATGCAAAATGGTACAAGTGGGAGGTGGCGTGAATCAAAGAAAAGAATGAAATGAAGTCTCTAAAATAGCAAGCAGATGGCATGGTGATGATCAAGGAGTAGTCTTTTTCTTTTATTGAATGAAAGAAAGAATGGCCAGCACAAGCAGGAGGTGGCGCTCCCTTGGCTTGACTCAAAAATTTGAGGATAGATGTGCCATTCATATATAAACTACCGTGTCCAACAATAATTATAAGGTTAAAAATTATTTTAATTAATCTAATTAGGTTGAAACTTACAACTAGAGCATAGTTATGATTAGTGCTAATTAATCATGATAAGTTAAATATAATTAAGATCTATATCTATGACTAATTATCTTTTAATGTTGTTGATGATAAACCACCTTAATTAAGAAATTAAATTGAGGTGCTTACCTAATGAAAATTTCGAGTTGCTTAAATTTTACTCTAAACTCATATATGTTCTGATTCTTAAAAAAAATTTGATTTATCTAACCCTCATTCCCATCTAATTAAGATATCTAATTTTCTCTTGTTAAAATCGGGATGTTACATTACTACCCCCCCCCCCCCCAAAAGAAATTTCATCCTCGGAATTTAAATTAAGTTACCTCGCAGGAACAGGTGTGGATATCTCTGTTGCATATCGGCTTCCCTTTCCCAGGTAGCATCACCAGTTACTTCATTCCATATGACCTTGACTAAAGGAATCTGTTTCTCGTGGAGTTCTTTTATCCTTCGGTCTTCGATCCGTACAGGTAAAGCCTCATACTCTAGGTTTTCTCTTAACTGTATTGATTCGGGCTCTATGATGTGCGATAGGTCGGGATAGTATTTTGAGTTGGGATACATGGAAAACATCATGAAGGTTCGAAACATTGGGCGGTAAGGCTATCTGATAGGCAACTGGACCAATTCGGCGAAGAATTTGAAATGGTCCGATGAAACGAGGTGTAAGCTTTCTGGATTTTATTGCCCTGCCAATTCCAGTCCTCGGGGTGACTTGCATGAAAACATGATCGCCTTCCTAGAATTCCAAAGGCCTTCTCCTCTTGTCACTGTAGATTTTCTTCATATCTACCGCTGCTTTCATTTTCTCCCAAATTTTCTGAACTTGTTCCGTTGTTCGTTGTACCACGTCAGGTCCAATCAATTGACTTTCTCCTGTCTCGTACCAACAGAGGGGTGTTCTACACTTTCTTCCATATAGTGCTTCATATGGTGCCATGCCAATACTTGTGTGGAAACTATTATTATATGTAAATTCAATCAATGGAAGAAATTCGTCCCAACTTCCCGTGTGTTCTAACACACATGCTCTTAGTAAATCTTCCAACGACTGGATTGTTCTTTATGACCGACCATCCATCTGAGGATGATAAGTCGAACTCATCCTTAACTTAGTTCCCAGATCACTGTGTAAACTCTTCCAGAATCTTGATGTAAATCTCGGTTCCCTGTCCGAAATTATACTTGCTAGCATTCCATGCAGTCTGACAACTTCCTTTGTGACACCCTAAAACCTGGCATCACATGGTTACTCATTTGCGGAAAAGAAACTTATTTAAAACGCTGGTCGCCTTCGAAAATATAACCTTTGTTAGAAGGGTTACTGAAATGGGTACTTATTTTTTTTTTCTTTCTTGTAAGCGGTAGTTAAGAAACAATGATGAACACTCAGAACATGTGAATAAACATCATACATATAATAGATAGCCGACCCACTTGGGATCTTAGGTTTCTGGTTACAAGACAGGCCTTATCGAACTGGCCAACTCACACTGATACAAAAAACTGAAGAAGTAGGTCAAAGATTGTCATCACACTGAGAATGGGGAAAAATCGGGCATAAGGATCAAAAGAAGGCTCCAAAAGCAAAGGGACCATCAGGGCAAACTCCAAAACCAACAACGATCTATCCATGCCTCCTGCACTCGGAGTGACCGCAGAAGCTACCTTCAGACGAGGAACCACTTGCCGGATCGATAACTTCGCCGCCATCATCGATAATCATGTCATCGTCGTCAGGATCCTGTGGGTGGTACTCGGGCTCCTCCTCCTCCTCCTCCTCCTCAATCTCTATGAACTCGTCGGGGTCTTCCTCCGGATCCTCTTCGGGATCCTCCTCCACAAGATCTTCTTCGAGCGGTGCGACTAGGTCAAGGTGCTCGTGAAGAAGTCCGGTGACCTGTAACGTGTGGAGGTAGAACCATGGAGGTGGAAGTTCCACAGTCCGAGACTCGACTGTATGGATCCTCCGTATAGGTACTCCGTTTGCATTAGTCTCAGTAGTCGTGATTGGTCCCTGATAAGTCGCAGTCGTTGCTCCTTCATGAATGGTCCAACTCCCCGCTGCCCCAGCATGATCGAAGACCTCATTCCTCGAACTCGTTGGTGCCAGAGGGACGTCCGGATCCATCTAAGAGTACGTGCGTTCCCGAAGCAAAGAGAAAAGAACAAAGCATACATTTGTGCAAGAGTGAGATACCGTCATAAGATATATCCCACAACAACCATATACATGATACATACATCACAGAATCATATACGCAGTTAAATCATGCATATTCGCAATATATCAGTGTTATATCAAAGGGCATCAAACCCGCACAGTCAATCTTTCGAAAAGATGCATGGCACTTCAATATCAGGCTCTAACTTAATCTCATGAGATCTCAACACCGTTTCTTTTCACTGGAGAATCATTAGAGTTGGTCAAGCTCTAGCCCACCTGGGCAGTTACCCCCTTACCCTCATGCATTAAGGTCTCAGGACAGGCAACGTCACATGTGCCTCTTCACTCGGTTTACATGGACAGACTCCCAGATACCACCTTGTATCTGATATATTCATCAATAGCACGTCTGCTTGGGGAAATGTACATGATAAAATATTTTATTTAAAGGATTTCTTTGTGTTCATTTTTTTTTCACTGTCGCTGCTCAAAGCTAACGACTTAATCATCATTTCCCCATCACTTGAAAACTCAGAAGCATAGGACTCATAGTCCGAATGCTCAATCACAATGCCCAAGACCGTGATTAGGACCTAAGTCCCTAATATCATACGCGGTTAGAAGACACAGTCCAACACAACGTGATTAGGACCTAAGTCCCTAACATCATAGTCAGGACTCGTAGTCCTGAATTAACACTGATCCAAGATCACGTGCACATCACTGAATACTAGAGGCGACATCTCGCGTACTAGATTCACTTTCATAAGTACTTATTTTTCGTTCAGTGAAAAACAAATCCAAAACCGAATCCTCGATAACCTATCCAGGTTATCGGAAAGTTTCTAAAATATTTAGGAAAACCTTTTTCTTTGAAAATCTTTTATAAAGCATCTTTGAAATTCTTTTATCTTTGAAATATTTCCCCCAATAGGATATTGCCAAATCATCTTGAAAGTTCCACTTAAAGACACATAGTTCGAAAAAGGATTTTTCTCTTGTATAAAAATAGTACACTAAAATCATTTCAACATTTTTAAAAAAAAACAAGTACTTTAAGTTTAAAGAGCTTTTGGAAAAGAACATCAATCCCTTCGTCTTCAAAGCTTATTATGGTTTTTAATCCTTTTTATGGTTGAGCACAGACGCACGTCTGGCTTAGCAAACTTTCAATCAACGACAGTATATATCATCAGTGCAATACTAATATCACAGTTGAAAGCAGTTCATCACATATATGCATTTTATCATTTAGAACAAGTACAGTTCAACATCAGATAATAGCACAACAGTTCAAATACATAAGATAATCAAGTAAGCTCAATCACCATATAAATATCCAGTTAAACACCTACACACATGCATACAGTTATTGAATATCTTTAGGAAATCCCCTCTTACCTTAAGAAGGTAAGAGAATGTAAGAAAATAAACGGTTTCGCGGATGTTCTTCAAGGTTGGTTAGGAGGCAAGTCTAGGTTTCAAGACACAAGGTTCAAAGGATTAGAATTCAACCAAGAACTTAGGGTTAGAAGTTTCCAAAACATATGCAACTTAGGGATTTATGATTCGCAAGTGCTAAGAGTTTAAAACATGATTACTTAAAACAAAGTTGAACAAAAATCCCACCAAATTACACCTTGATGGAGATTCGGCCTTGATCAATAAAATAGGCTAGGAACATTTTAAAATTTCCAATCTCTTTGGTTTAGCATCCATTAATAGTAAGGAGCTCAAAACCATGATCACTTTGGATAAATGAAAAACGAAACACCCTAGGCCCATAACCTTTAAGGTTCGGCCATCCTTGGGTTTTTGTGATAAAAATCTTTAAATTCTTCCAATCTCTTAGACCTTTTAGCATCCAATAACTTATGGAGCTTGAGTCTTTGATCATCTTGGAAACACCATATGATTATAAATAATTATAGTATAATATCATAAAGTAAATGGCATAATGTAAATGACATAAAGTAAATGGCTTGAAGTAAATGGCATAAATATAAATGGCATAAAAGTAAATGACATAATGTAAATGACATAAAGTAAATAGTATAAATATAAATGGCATAAAGTAAATGACATACTGGAAATGACATAAAGTAAATGACTTAAAGTAAATGGCATAAATATAGATGGCATAAAGTAAATGACTTAAAGTAAATGGCATAAACATAAATGACATAAAAGTAAATGACATAAAGTAGAGTAAAAATCTTTAAACTTTCCAATCACTTTAGACATAGCATCCTTTAACATAAAGGAGCCTTGGTCAATGATCATTTTTGGAAACAAATCTTTAAACTTTCCAATCACTTTAGACATAGCATCCTTTAACATAAAGGAGCCTTGGTCAATGATCATTTTGGAAAAACAAATCTTTAAATACAAACTCACACTTGTAAAAGTTGAAACAAGATCCATCAAAACCATAGGTATGGTTCGGCCTCATTAGGAAGTAGAGGTTAGGAAACTTTGTTTTACACAACCTTTTAGTATGTTAAACTACAAGTAAATACAAGGCCATAGAAATTGGTTTCAACTCAAAAGGAGTTTTCTACCATTTTTGAGAGATTTTTGAAGATAAAAGCTCATAAATGACATGAAGAAGAAACTTTAGAAAAAGATGAAGTTTTTAAAGAAAAGAATACATGAGAGTATTACCCTAAACAAGAGGAACAACTTTGATGAATAATACTTTGTGAAAAGAAGAGTAAAAACAAGAGCTTTGGAAGCTTGAAGTGAAAAGATGAAAGCTTAAGAATGAAGTAGGAGAAAGGAAAGTGTTTAAGTGAAGTTGATGAGTGCTATTTATAGAGGGATGGGTGGAAGTGCACGGCCTTAAGAGGAAGAAGAAGAAAGAAGTTGAGTTTCTTGAAGTGTGGTTTAAGAGTTAATGTGATGTGATGTGATTGGGAGAGAAAGTGAAAAGTAAGATTTTGAAGTGTAATGAGGATTTTCTTTTTCATTAGGTGTGTCATAACATTAAATGAGATTCCCATCAAGTCTTTTCTCCTTCTTTAGGGTTCCTTTAACTGCTTAAATACGTAACCGGTTGCACATCCGATCGTATTTTCTGAAGGTTTCGTTCGGATAAAATATTATATTTTATTCCCGGACAACAAAATTTCGAGAATTTACCAACCCACATAAAGCATCATAAAAACACTAACTGTATTGTTCACGAATTAAAATTTTGTTTCTGGCTCAGTAAACTTGTCCCGGTAGTGAGAACCCGCATCGGTTTTTGTCCAATTTTCGACTGAAAATTTTATTGGGGCTTCATATGGTAAAACAACACAAGAAAATGATTTTATTTTAAATAAAATCATCTTCTGGATTTTATCGAAAATAAATACATTAAAGCATGTATTTACCGATAAAGAAGCATACGAAAAACGAGGTGTTACATCCTTGATATACAACTGGGTTAACTTTTCCATTGAGAACCTTTGATTGATAGGAAGGAAATGAGCAAATTTCGTTAATCTATCAATTATAACCCAAATTGCATCTTACTTCTTCTGTGTCCTTGGCAAACCAGACAGAAAGTCTATCGCCACACTGTCTCATTTCCATTATGGGATATCTAGAGATTGCAATAGTCCCGCTGGTTTTTGGTATTCAATCTTTGCTTTTTGGCACACCAAGCAGGATTGGACATACTCGGCAACTTCCTTTTTCATTCCCGACCACCAAAACATTTTCATCAAGTCATGATACATCTTTGTGGCACCTAGATGAAAACTCAACTTGCTTTTGTGTGCCTCTTCCAGAATCAAATTCCTAACTTCTTTATCTTTAGGTACACTTATCCTTTCTCTAAACCTTATGATTCCATCAATACCTCTTTTAAATTCTACTGTCTTACCTTCTTCTATCATCTGGTTAACCTTCTGGAGGTATTGGGCTTCGGTTTGCTTCTTCCAGTTTAAGTCTAGGAATCCACTAGTAATAGTGATCATTCCTAAACTTATCTTGTCCCGGGATAATTCAATTATCCCAAGATTCAGATCTCTAAATTGTTCGATCAGTTCCAATTCCTTAACCATCATAGCAGACACTTGCAAAGATTTTAGACTTAATGCATCCTCTACGACGTTAGCCTTTCCTGGATGACACTGAAGATCGAACTCATAATTCTTTATGAATTCAATCCATCTCCGCTGTCTCATGTTCAACTCTTTCTGATCGAACAAATATCTTAAACTTTTGTGATCACTGTAGACCGTGAACTTAGCACCATACAGGTAGTGTATCCATATCTTCAATGCAAATACTATTGCGGCCAACCCAATATCATGGGTTGGGTAGTTCCGCTCATGTATTCTTAACTGCCTTGAAGCATAATCTACTACTTTCCTTTCTTGCATAAGCACAGAACCCAGACCTTGATGTGATGCGTCACAATACACATCAAACGGTGCCAACAGATCCGGCAAGACTAATACAGAAGATGTTGTAAGCCTTCTCTTCAACTCCTGAAAACTAACCTCACACTTATTTGACCATTCGAACGGTTTTCCCTTTCTCGTCAACTGCGTCATAGGTAATGCAATTTTCGAGAATCCTTCTATAAACCTTCTGTAGTAACCTGCCAGTCCAAGGAGACTTATGACTTCACCCACTATCTTTAGACGTTCCCAATTCACAACTACTTCAACTTTGGTAGGATCCACAACAATCCCATCTTTTTTTATAACATGCCCAAGGAATTGTACCTCTTCCAACCAGAATTCACACTTGGACAACTTGGCATAGAGTTGTCTATCCTTAAGCACTTGAAGTACAACCCGAAGATGCTCTACATGTTCTTCTTTATTCGAGGAGTAGATCAGAATGTCGTCGATAAACACAACGACAAATTTGTCCAGGTGCGGTCTGAAGATCCGATTCATATAGTCCATGAATACAGCAGGAGCATTAGTTATGCTAAATGGCATAACCAGATACTCGTAGTGACCATACCGACTCCTGAAAGCAGTCTTCAGTATATCATCTTTCACTCTGATCTGATGATACCCAGATCTCAGATCTATCTTGGAGAACACAGTTGCTCCCCGCAACTGATCCATTAGATCGTCAATCCTCGGCAATGGATACTTATTCTTAATTGTTACCTTATTTAGTTGTCGATAATCAACACACAACCTTGAGCTACTGTCCTTCTTTTTCGTAAAAAGAACCGGCGCTCCCCATGGTGAAACACTTGATCGGATAAACTCCTTCTTCAACATGTCATCCAAATGTTTCTTCAACTCTGCTAATTCTATTGGAGACATTTGATACGGCGCTATCGATATTGGTCTGGTCCCTGGTACGAGGTCCATTGCAAACTCTATCTCTCTTTTAGGGGGAAACCCTGGAACATCACCCGGGAAAACTTCTGGAAATTCGCAAACGACAGGCAGCGCATCAGGATTTGGAGACTCCTTGGCTTCCAAGGAAAACAACACCACGTAGTCTCTCAACCGTCCATCTTCCAAGTCACTGTCATTGACAGGAAATAATCCAGTTCGCTTCGAGAAACAAAGGGTTTTGTTTGAACAGTCTAAAATTACATGGTTAGCCGAAATCCAGTCCATGCCTAAGATAATATCAAAATGTTGCTCAGAATACGCAACCAGAATACCCACATTTCCACAATTGAAACAAGTGATATTCTGCAACTGAGGGAAATCTCTCCTGAGATGAGGTCCTCCGCACTTGAAACATGTCAAGCCTTTTTGCTGTGCTTGACCCGAACTTTCTCCTCTAGCATTCACTGATTGCTGAGTAGGATGACTGTATGGTTTTGCCCTTGTTTGAAATCTTCTTCCTCTTCCTCCCTGAATATTACCCCTTGTTGGTCCACCGCTTCTTTGTTGTTGTTGCAAATTTCCAGCACGATCATGTCCATCTAACACAGCACACTTCTCTACTAGAGCTGGGAAGTGATTCAACTCCAATGGCAGCATTGGCCGCTTCAGCTCGGGCCTCAAACCGTCTTCAAACTTCCTGCACACCCATTCCTCATCTAGGTGTACCTGGTAAAACTTTGAGAATTTTAGCAGTGCCTCGAACCTAGCGGCATACTCCCCAACTGACATAGATCCCTGTTTCATATTAGAAAACTCTTTCTCCTACTCTATTCTGATACTTCTTGGAAAATATTTTTCCAGGAAACTTTCTCTAAATACTTCCCAGTTGACTTCTTGTCCTTCGACTTCCAATAGCCTCTGCTTGTTCCTCTACCAAGCTTCTGCAACTCCGACTAGCATAAAAGCAGCATAAGTTACTTTTCGTTCCTCTCTACAGTGCATAGCCACAAAGACCTTCTCCACCTCCTGTAACCACTTCTCTGCAGCTTCTAGGTCGTAGTCGCCATGAAATTGAGGTGGATTGCCTTTCATGAAGGCATTAAGACCACTATCCAAATTTTCCTCTTCCCGCACCGTATTCAACTGGTGTTGCCTTTCCTCCCGCTCTTCCTGCCTCTGCATAAAATGCGTATTTTGTTGAGTTTGTTGCAGGATAGTAGTAGCCAGCTCCCTCATCACTCGCATAGTATCACTGACATCACCACTATTATTAGTTCCCGACGAATTTCTAGGTACGCGTCGTGTTTCTGTCTCCTCTATTCCTGCCACCCCTTCCTCTCCTTCCATTACCACGAGCCATTCTAATTTCCTGTAAAAGAAGTCATCAGCTATTTTATTTATAAGATATGTAAGTCCATATAATCAAAGATATTACTTTACATTTCTTACAAATATGTAACAGTTATTCTCATACAGTAAGGATAACTCACGTATCAGACACTCTACCCATTTTAAGCATAGCCGACATCCAATGAGGATCCAACTAATAATGTTGGAACTGAAGCTTACCCCACAGTCCGGTTTAGAACCGAACTGCTCTGATACCACCAAATGAGACACCCCGATGTCCCACTAAATAAATCCTAATTAACAAAGCGTTAATCTGTTGTATTAACGTTAGCGTGATTATACATACTAAAATAAATTAATTTGCGGAAGCGATAAAATTAAATTCGTTTAAAACATGCACAGCGGAATAAAACACACATCAGCTATATATGTATAATAAGTATGTCTATCCCAACAGAGGGATCCTAGGTTTACTAAAATATACAAACACTGTCAAACTAAAACTGGACATAATACATAAACTGCACACAGAAAATAGGAGAAAAGTCCTAGAGCTACCCAGCCCGCCTCTCAAAATACATCTGAAATACAAAATAAGCTCACAGAGGCACACGATCTAGCAGGCGCATCCGACAGAACCATATCACCGACGATATGGGCACCTGGAGCTACCCTCTCCCTCTACATAGGTGCGCCGGTAGACTCTGCCGTATCGGGTCCTCGGCTCCTAAACCGACTCATCACTGCTCATGACGACACATCGGCGACGATAGTGATACATCGTCTGGACACTCCGCTACCTCCGACCCCTATGCACCATACCAACATGGCTACTCGCCACTGAGCGGTTCACCATGTTCCACATGTCGTCAGGAAACTCTCTCTGACGAGGTGGATACCACATCTCTGAAAAGGGTAACCTCTGTGAAATACGATACGGGCAGTCCAAGTGAAAGTAAGGACCATCTCCCATCCGTATGTAGAAACTAACCAGGCTGACGTACGTCATGAAGAATCATGAGTGGTCGACCTGCCATCCACGATCATCATGGCAGACGATCTCAACGTCGCCTAGTATCGGGATTCGGGGAGGGATCCTCTGCAGATAGTGCCTCGGCTGGTAATCCAAATCCGTCACTTGTCTCAAAATCCTTTGCGCGCTGCTCATCTATCGGTTTTACATACAGAGAAATATAGAGTAGAAGGGTGATAAGCAACAATACATAGTCATAAAAATGGGGATGGGGACACATAGAACAATAATCACATATACATATAACACATACAACAAGTAATGGGCAACCATCTTCCGAATCAAGCCAACACAGTTCATCCTCAAGTTCACTCTCAGAACAATCTTCTAAGAAGTCTCACTCCTATGCATGTCGGCCGATTTCTCTCATCCGGGTCTTCACCCCAAGATATTCCCTTATCAAGCTTATTCGCTTAGGGAACATCAGTTAGTTTGTCTGGGCAACTTTTTCGCTCGCCATGACCCATAAGAGTGCATCTCTTTGTGAGCTCAGCTCCATCAGAGGTATTTGGGTCGCCTCGGATAGTCAACCTTAGACATGGATACTCTAGGTAAAGTCGAGATAACTAGGCTCTACCGGGGGACACGAGGTCTCTTCACAGACCGGTCCCTCCATAATCCGTACTCGCACTCGAGTACAACTAACCTCGTACGACTCCCAATCATACGGCTCGCCACCTTGGCAAAATGCAGTGCAACAAACATCACTATAGTTAACATCGGAACCTTATCCATTTATATTCTCACAGTGGATGCCCATACATCCCCGGCCTCAAAGCCGTCGTCTCGAGGCATTACCACGGTGTTAACTCTCAACTTATCCATACAGACATATATCCTTCATACAATCAGCCAGGATCTATTCTCACATATAAAATATTCATGTGAACATATTCAGCATATCAAATATAGTTAAAATCACAGATAATCATGAGTCAATCACATAGCACAGCAACACGCATTTCAAACAACCTCAACCAGTATAAAATCAACAACTTAGAGTCGATAAACCTACAACCACTAAAATATTATTTTATTAGGGTTTAGCCATTGTTGATTATTCGACATCCTAGTAGGCCACGGGGCACCCTACACACATGCATATATAATTATTATTCTCCGCTTGCCTCCCCGAAGATGTCGGTTACTTTCTCCACACCTGAAGTATCGCAGGCTAGCTTTAACGCAACGAAACGAGCCCACTCCTATACTCCTCAAATCTGCCATGCTTGGTTCCCCACCCTCCGGGGCTCCAAAAATTCACCTAAGCACATCATTGTGAATCAGACATTACGTGTTACCCAAATCTGAAGACGGAATTGAAAACCGATAAACGGGTTTAAAGATAACCTCAATACCGTCAGTGCCGACGGCATTTCGGCATAATAAGGACATGGGTTTACCTTAGCCTAGACAAGAAAAGAAATATAGGATAATCAAGTAGACGTCGTGAGGATCACAACGGTATAATTGGTTTCCCGATAGGATGAACGGATTGATCAGTATCGGCTCCGGAATTTCCTCTCACTCTCACGGCCTCCTCTTTCTTTTTTTCTCTCTATTTGTTTATGTGATATTTCTTTCCCTTTTTATAAGATTACGCTGACTTATTGAGAAGGGAAGGAAACAAAGCAATGGCCTCATAAACCAAGCAGCTGGCGTGGTTATTAAAATAACCATGAAATGGGCTAAATTTTGTATAAATTAATGATAGGAAGGGCAGTAGGAGGCGTGGCTTTTTGTTGAGCATGGAATAAACTCAAAATTGGCGTGGACTTAAGGAAAGGAAAGAAGTAAAATTAATGAAATTTGCAAGTAGGTGACATGGTTCATTGATGGCCAAGGAATTTTGCATGAAAAAATGGTACAAGTAGGAGGTGGCGCTCAAGGATCATGCAGCCCACATTTTCAGCAAGTGAGTCACAAGGAAAGCAAGCATGTGGCGTGGCCCTTGGTGTATCATGAAATGGGGTTGCTATTTGCATGCAATATGGTACAAGTAGGAGGTGGCGTGAATCAAAGAAAAGAATGAAATGAAGTCTCTAAAATAGCAAGCAGATGGCGTGGTGATGATCAAGGAGTAGTCTTCTTTTATTTTTTTATTGAATGAAAGAAAGAATGGCCAGCACAAGCAGGAGGTGGCGCTCCCTTGGCTTGCCTCAAAAATTTGAGGATAGATGTGCCATTCATATATAAACTACTGTGTCCAACAATAATTATAAGGTTAAATTTTTTTTTAATTAATCTAATTAGGTTAAAACTTGCAACTAGAGCATAGTTATGATTAGTGCTAATTAATCATGATAAGTTAAATATAATTAAGATCTATATCTATGACTAATTATCTTTTAATGTTGTTGATGATAAACCACCTTAATTAAGAAATTAAATTGAGGTGCTTACCTAATGAAAATTTTGAATTGCTTAAATTTAACTCTAAACTCATATATATGTTCTTATTCTTAAAAAAAAAATTATTTATCTAACCCTCATTCTCATCTAATTAAGATATCTATTTTTCACTTGTTAAAATAGGGATGTTACAGAAAGCAAGCTCGAGCGGAGGTCCAATCCATGTAGCAACAATTTATATAAGTTATCATTTCTCATATGAGCATAATTCTTTTTACCTGTTACATATGAGCATAATTTAGACAATCGTATAACGGATATAAAATAAAATAAATATATTATATATAAATATAAAATATCATATAATATTATAATATTAATTTTGACATCTAAATTTTTACATTATAAATCAATTATATGAATATATATATTTTTTAAAATATCTATTATAAGAAATATATATTTTTAATAATATTATAATATATAATTAATTATTAATTCACACTTTTATATTAATCGTAAATTAAATTAAAATAAAATCTAAATTTTATATTTTGATGATTGAATTAACATAAATAACTTTTAGATTGGAGGGGACAATTGATGAGTGATGACCACTGGTGATGAGTGATGAGGCAAGACTGCAGTTGTTTCGTCCTTTTTTTTTTTTGAGCACTTGCTGGTACATAGTACAATGCAAACTCTGCTAAACATGATGGTGTTGAAAGCATTTTACAAGGCATTGGTGTGTCATAAAGTAACCTATTATTATTGTAGCCTTGTAGCGCCAGTAGATGTTAAGATGCAGAAGGCTTTTCAAAGTTCAAAGTGTCTATTTTGAGATTTGTTTATTGGGTGATGTTAATGATTGTTCTTATGACACTCTTAACAGAATCAATAATAGCAAATTTTTATTGGAATACTAACTATTTCATTTTTTTCAAACATTAAATATACCAGTTTCCTATGAAAACTTTATTTTCTTGATTTTTTAAAGAGTACCCTTAGGATACTCATTAGCCTTATCTTTTTTTATTTATTTATTTTTAAATTTTTGCCTTTAAAACTGTAAAGTATTTCTCGTCGGTAACTGTGATCCTGTCCGTAAAGCAAATGCACACTTTCTTCGATGGGCACTTATTTGAACAAAAATTTTGGATATAATATTTAACATCGTATATGTTTATCTCTATCTCTCACTTATTTTTTATCTTCTTTGTATACACACTTTTCGAAAATACAATCAAAAAACAAAGAGGATACCTTATAGTGTCCATATTTTATGTACAAAAATAATTCATCTTCTTCGACAATTTCTCAAACTATTTATTTATTTTTTCATTGGAAATCTGGTTTCTATTCTATGTTTTAATTTATTGTTTTTAATTACTAAAAACATTTATTAAAATTTTAAATTATAATGTCGACTTCCCAACTTGAATATAAAAAAAACCGAATAGCTTGGTAATTGTATGGACAACAATTTGTATCCTATCCATTGGGAACCTGCAAAAATTATCCACGATGGGTAGGGTAATTATCCACACAATGGGTAAGGGTCCGGGAACGGGTAAATACCTGCAAATTTGAATGGGTATAAGTGCGGGTACGGGTACTATGGTACGCACCCCATCCCATATGCCCACTTATGTATATGTATATATAATTACTTATTTATATTACTTATTTATAATCACTCGTGTGTGGTGCAGAAATGAATCGGGCTCTCTAACTCTGAAGGATGCTTTTCAGTTCCTCAACAGCAATGGACAAGCTGTTTCTTGTGCCAAATCCCTTTGGAATAAATGTGTTCCTCCTTCCAACTCCTTCCCGGTTTGGAGGATCCTTCATAACCATATGCCTACTGATGAAAATCTTTGGGCCAACGGCTGCATGGTTGTCTCTAGATGCTATTTATGTGGTTGTAGTTATGAAACAACTGCTCACCTTTTCTTTCAATGTGCTTTTGCTAAGAATTTATGGTCCTGGCTGAACAACACAATTAATTAGCATGACAATTGATACTACCTCAATGCTTACTGTTTTATCAATCTGTGAGCATCAATGGAGCTCTCAAGTTAAGGACCCTCTGATTGCTGCCATAACCAGCATCATCTGGGCAATTTGGCACTGCAGGAATAAATCAAGGTTTGAAGATAGACTCATTCCCTTGCAGGTTTCCAAAAACCTGATCCTTGCTAAGGTTAGCCTTGCGGGTAACCTGAGTAAAGGCACAACTTCATCTTCTTCACAGGAGTTTATGTTATTAAAGGAGTTTAGAGTCAGCTGCCATCCCAACTGAGCTCCCCAAATCATAGAAGTTATATGGCATCCTCCTCCCTGTTACTGGGTCAAGTGCAACACTGATGGGGTAGCTAGAGGTGCTCCGGGTCCTTCTGCTTGTGGTGGCATTTTTCGTGATCATAGTGCTGCCACTCTTGGTTGCTTTGCAGCCAACCTTGGTGTCAATACTGCTTTTTATGCTGAGCTAATGGGTGCAATCTTGGCAATTGAAATTGCCCATAAGAAAGGGTGGTCGTTATGGCTGGAATGTGACTCTCAGCTTGTCCTATCTGCAATCTCCTCTCCCTCAATGGTTCCTTGGAAACTTAGGAATAGATGGAATAATTGCATGTCCATTATAAAGGATATAAGTTTTGGCTACTCTCATATTTTTCGTGAAGGCAACATTTGTGCAGATAAAATTGCCAATCATGGATTGTTTATTCATGGATTCTTTTGGTGGGATTTAATCCCTAGTTTCATTAGGGATGATTTTCATAATAATAGGGTAGGACTCCCTAATTTTTGCTTTAGGTGACTTCATGGGTTAGGTTGATGCCCTCCCATGCTCTTGTATTGTTTCATTTTCTTCTTTTTCAATAAATTGGGGTGTGCTGCATATGATGGATAGTGGCTAAGGTGCCAACCTAGTTGGGATGTTAGTCTCTATTGTGATGCTTTTGCATGCCTCCTTATTTAATTTTTTTTAACTATAATACAAATTTTAAAACCAAAATTAATCTAAAATTATTAATTTTCTAACCCTATTTGCATCTATAATTCCTTTTTGGATGTTTTTATTTATTTAAATATTTTGATTTGTAATGTTTTATGAGTAGGTTAAAAAGACCGTTGAATATTTTTTTAATTTTTATAATGTTTCTTTTGTTATTTATTACTTTTCACAGTTAAAGTGCGAGTAACGTGTAAGAGTACTTAGGTACGCAGATGGTACGTGTAAGGGTACTAAAGTTGCTCTCCACACGAGTACGTGGCTGTGTATGGGTAATTTTTTCAAACACGGGTATGGGGACGGGTACTGTAGTACCCCACCCAGATCCTACTCCTACCCATTGCCATCCCTATTACCGGATGTTGACTTCCTAACAAGAAAATAAAAGGAACCGGAAAAGATAAGTCGATTTTTAAAATGATGAATTCCAAAAAAAATTTAAAAAATGATAAATTTAAAAAATAATGGAGAAAATTATGTATTTGAAAATAAAAAAAAATTAAAATATTTTTTGCCAATTTTTAAGGGAATTTCATCACTTTTTATGTAAAAATATTACATTTATCTTTACTTTATTAAATTTTTATTTCTTAAAATATTTTTTTATACTATTAAAAAATTTAACTAAATGCGAAATATAAAATTTTATTTAAGGATTTAATATTTTTTAAACATAATAATGGAATTGGCTTCCACTCAATACCTCCTATCGCAACAAAAAAAATGATCCAGGTACAGTTATTTGGTTACTTTAGCCGCAAACAATGTTGTTGTTGTTATAAACAATTTGATTTAGTGGATGGCTATATGATATTATCTCTTATCCTATCTTATCTTCTCTTATAGAAAACTGACTAGGATTAGGAATCTATTATTATTCTACAAATAGTAGTAGTCGGATTGTATTTAATATACTTGATCATAATATATCAATGACAAATATGACAGCTAGTTTCCGAAGAACTGGACTTTGAATCCTACTTCCCGAAGAACTAGCATTTGAATCTATATCTCTATTCTCTTCATCTCTCTATTCTTCTCTATTTTTAACACGTTATCAGCACGATCAAGTCTCTAACAGTGCAACAATTCTTTTATGTAGGTATATTTTCAATGTAATAATTCATTCTAAATGACAGAACATCAAAATATTCTATTTGATGTATATCAGAGATTGAATCTCTAAGCAAGGAAACAATTTTTCTTTCTTCTAATCATAGCTTTCATAGCTTTGAATCTCTAATCATAGCTTTCATATATGAGTTCTTTTATTCAAATTCTTTTCAAGTGTTTTCACCATGTATCTCACAAACCTTGAATTCATCGCTTTTGATAAATTCTAGAAGAATCTATTATTAAAGCATCCCTGAAAGATTGTACAAAGCCAATAAATTTTCTTGGTAATGGTTATATGAAGATTTGTGGTATAGTTCCTGAAGAACTAGACCTTGAACTATGATTGAAATTTAGAAGATCATTTGATCTTAGTATAAATTGAAACAAAGTAAAATGATGGAAAAATCATACATGCCTATTGAGAATGCTCATGGAGTAGCAAATATTAGAAAGAAAATTAAATGGAATGAACATCATTCTCGGAAGTGAATGCGATGTATTATAATTTTGGGTACGACAAGGGTTATGATTGTAATCAATTATGTGGTAGATATTACCAGTACCGTGATGGTTTAAAATCTTCATATGAGATTATGAGTGAGATATGAGAAAATATTGAAAATAGTAAAATTATCTTAATATTTTTAGCATGTATGGAAAGACCTTGATCATAGTTGTCGTATGTCAACAATTTGTTGGATGGATTTTTCAATCAAGGTAAAGATTGATTTTTGTCTATCAAATCCTAATGGTTAGTTATGCTCCAGTGATATATTAATTATTTCTCATGGTGATTTTGATTGATAACATTTGTAAAGTACGAATATTTGTTTTGGCAAATGCAAGGGGAAGTGTTATAAACAATTTGATTTAATTAAACTTTTGAAAAACTACATTTTATTAAGAAATAATGTTTTAATTGTAAAAATCAACTTATTTGTATAACATCCAGAACTATCCAAACTCCCTCTCCAACTATCAATTTCATCACCTTGTGTTCCTCCCATAATTGGATAAGGCCCAATTCATTGTCCAATAAACCAAACTAAGCCCATGGAAGTGCATGGAACCGATGGAAGTGATTGCTCTTATATTTTGTCGTGCACCAACTTTGGTGAATTTAGGAGCATATCGAAAAATCAATGAGGTAGCCGTTACTAAACTCAGTGCTCCATTACCGGGTGCAATGAGTCAATGATCAAGAGGCTCCTGGGTTAAAATTTAAGATGATTAAATTAAAAGACCTAATTTGCAGGCTCCTTCTGTAAATTTCTCGTTCTTAAAAGATCCCTCATTTCCCATGATTAAAGCCTATCTTTGTCTGATCCGCGTGTTTTTCCTTTTACCTTTTAACTGTCATTACTCATTTCCATTTTGTTTAGGAAAACGAGCTTTTTATGACTTCAAATTGATAAAAGGTATATAATCAAATAATATATCGATCATGACAGAAATGTTATTTTTCCTTAATAAATTCCGCGTTTCATTTGGTTCTGATTTGTCAAATGGAGTTTTACATTCATTTTTCATATCCCCACTTCATTAGTAGATAAGATCAGATCAAAATGACGTTAATGATCAAAAGTAAACTATTTCGAAAACTAAAGGATAAAAAACGTATGTTTTAGAAATGAGTGACTAAAAACGAACTTTTACTATTTTACTGGGACAAAAAATAAATTTAACCCAAAAAAAAGGTTTAATTGAGGAGTATTTTTTAGGCCCAACATGTGAACCTGTTTTTTTTTGGGTAGTAACATGTGAACCGTGTTAAATTTAAATAGATAAAAAAAATGCTAAATAATAATAAATTAGTAAATGGATTTAAATCATCTATTTATTAGGGTACAGTGAATAATCAAATACATGTGTCTTGTTTGCCTGATTTATTCCATTGTGCTAAATGACCAATGATTAATGAAGATATTTTGCTCGTACACTCACATTTTGGAATGATTCTTCTTCATTCTGGATATTTCTATCAATCATTATAATTTAACTTTTCTGCTTATTAAAAAAAGAATACAAAGCACATTATATACCTACCATACGAAGCCAACCTTAGTGCATATTCCTCCTTTCTAGGCCTGAATCCACAATATAAATATGCAAAACGGGGACACAATTCAATGGCTGCAACAAATGAATCTTACTTAGTGGAAGATAGTCTGTTTGTTTATTCTTGACATTTTATTTAAATAGGGCATGAGCATCCCTCTTATACTTGACCACATTAAGTTTTTTTCTTTCTGATGGAAAACTTGACCACATTACGTTGTTACTTAACAAAAAACAAAATTATGGCCTTGCCAGCTCAATTGAAATTTAAAACCTATTAATCTTATCCGTTTTTTCTTTTCAACCTACCAACCACGTATAAGCAACTATTTTCATTTATTGGAAATGGGTACCAAAGCAAGAAATCAAGATCAAAGTCAGCCTTGACTGACACATCGAATGAAATAATATTCCAGTACACCCAACCTATCGAATTTAATAACCGAGCCATATTTGTTGATATGTGCAAATTCAAATCATCTCTCCTATCCAAAGAAGGAAAAAGTGAAATTCATGTTTCAGCTAAATTGGTAGGTAATCATCTAAATTCCGGAAGAGGAACCCATGAATCCTGATTCATTCTGGTGTATCATATCATATTCCAATAAATAATATCTTGTCATATAAGTTAAAATTTAATTTAATATCGAAAAGGTAGGATACATGATAAAATATTATTGGTTGGAAAATGATATAACACACCAAAATAGGACATGAAATCCCCCTACATGAATTACAATGCGTGGATCTCTAAAGTTACTATAATTAATCCAAAAATATGCATATTTTTCCATTTTAAGACACGGGCCCTCTCCCAGTGTGAGCTTGTGTTGGAGCCTTTTGATTACTAAATACTGTACCAATTAATCCTTTCAACATGATCAACTGCTACAAGTTCGAAATTAAGGGCCATCAAAAACCAAAAAAAAGGGACAAAATTAAGGGCCAGAATCACGGAGTGAATTCAAGTGCCACATCAACACATTCCAAACTGGCATTGTGGCACCCCATGGGAAGAGAATGGAGATGCACGTGCGTGATAAGACCTTTATAAAGTCCCAATCTCCTCGTTCCCTTCCCCTTCATTCCGATTCCAAAGCCTTCCACTCTGCTCTTCACTCATCCTCTTCATCAATCATGTCCATGCCCATGTCACATAACTCATGACTATAACAACTAGCTTCTCTCTCTCATGATCATTTCAGACACCTTCTTCTATGGCAGCTTTTGAATCTTCCTCACATTCTCTACCCCACTTGCCTTTATTCCCTGTTTGTCACCCCCTCCTCCTACTTAATCATTTCCTTTTTTCACCCGTGCTTCTCCACTTTATTACACACCCCAACATCAACAACAACAACATGTACAGTTTAGACAGGAACGGTCTCAAAACAATACTAAAAACCCTTCTTTCTCTTCTGCCATTCTCGACAAAATTTACCTTTCCATCATCGACGAAGGAGAGAGAAAGAGTGCCGACATAAAGTTCTACAGAGAAACAACAACAACAACCTTGAAGAAACAGAGCAGGAACAACGTCAAATGCAACAGAGCCATGGAGAAGGAAGAGACTCAAGGGAGACAGGATTTCACATCGACATCGTGATCGTGATCATCATCATGTGCCTTCGGATTCTAGTTCTGGTGGATTATTGTCCTCCGACATAGAATCCATGTACGGAACGAGATCATGTACCTCGTGTTGGCCTAAGCCAGTGAAGACCAGCGTGTGTGAAAAGTCAGAAGAAACACACAGAAGACAGAGTACTCTGTTTCACGAACAAAAGGGTGTACAAATTTTCGATGATTATTCTCATCATAACCCCAAAACAAGAAACATTGAAAGCAATGAAGAGGGTTTGATTAAGTCCAAATCGAGAGCCACGAAGATTTATAACAATCTCAAGAAAGTGAACCAATCCATATCTCCAGGGGGAAGAAGGCTCACTAATTTTCTTAAATTTTAAAACCAAAATTAATCTAAAATTATTAATTTTCTAAACCTAATTGCATCTATAATTCCTTTTTGGATGTTTTTATTTATTTAAATATTTTGATTTGTAATGTTTTATGAGTAGGTTTAAAAGACCTTTGAATATTTTTTAATTTTTATAATGTTTCTTTTGTTATTTATTACTTTTCACAGTTAAAGTGCGGGTAGCGGGTAAGAGTACTTAGGTATGCATACGTGTAAGGGTACTAAAGTTACTCTCCACATGAGTACGGGCCTGGGTACGGGTAATTTTTTCAAACACGGGTATGGGGACGGGTACTATAGTACCCCACCCGGATCCTACTCCTACCCATTGCCATCCCTATTACCGAATGTTGACTTCCTAACAAGAAAATAAAAGGAACCGGAAAAGATAAGTCGATTTTTAAAATGATGAATTCCTAAAAAAATTTAAAAAATGATAAATTTAAAAAATAATGGAGAAAATTATTTATTTGAAAAGGAAAAAAAATTAAATAAATTTTTGCCAGTTTTGAAGGGAATTTCATCACTTTTTTATGTAAAAATATTACATTTATCTTTACTTTATTAAATTTTTATTTCCTAAAATATTTTTTATACTATTAAAAAATTTATAATAAATGCGAAATATAAAATTTTATTTAAGGATTTAATGTTTGTTAAACATAATAATGGAATTGGCTTCCACTCAATACCTCCTATCGCAACAAAAAAAAAATGATTCAGCTACAGTTATTTGGTTACTTTAGCCGCAAACAACGTTGTTGTTGTTATAAACAATTTGATTTAGTGGATGGCTATATGATATTATCTCTTATCCTATCTTATCTTCTTTTATAGAAAACTGGCTAGGATTAGGAATCTAGTATTATTATATAAATAGTAGTAGTCAGATTGTATTTAATATACTTGATCATAATATATTCATGAGTCCTGACAGATTTCAAATTAAAGTCAGAAAATTTGTCTGACACATACAAACTTCACTGTTGTGATTATCTAATACAATCACAGGATTTGAGAAATAAATGTCAACTGACAAATACAAGAGAATCAAAGGGTAGAATGGAGAGTTTCTTAATCACGAGACACTTGTAACACCCGGGTGCTGACGAGGGCGGGGAGTGATCGCCAGTGCAAGAAGGCACGGACAAGGAGCGGCTCCTGGCAGGCTTATAGGCGGAGGGACACATGAATGAACCGATTACACACCCGAATGAGAGGGATCCTGAGACTGTGTAGGTATGGGACTATACAGTTGAGGAAGGCTTATATGAATTGATTGACACTACCTATACCAACAAGATGCATCTTCTTTTCGGTAGCCCATCACTTAAGAACTCCACAGTTAAGCGTGCTTGACTTGGAGCAATTCTGGGATGGGTGACCTCCTGGTAAGTTTTCCCGGGAAGCGTGTGAGTGAGGACAAAGCACGCTGAAAAGGCCCGTGTTGGTTTGTGGGGATAGTCGTCAATCCATAGAACAGCCAGGGATGTTACAAATGGTATCAGAGTGGCACCTCTGCCAGTACGGTGTGGTTATGGGACGAACCAAGCGGAAGCTGGTGGGCATGTAACACCCGGGTGCTGACGAGGGCGGGGAGTGATCGCCAGTGCAAGAAGGCACGGACAAGGAGCGGCTCCTGGCAGGCTTCTAGGCGGAGGGACACATGAATGACCCGATTACACACCCGAATGAGAGGGATCCTGAGACTGTGTAGGTATGAGACTATACATTTGAGGAAGGCTCATATGAATTGATTGGTACTACCTATACTAATAAGATACATCTTCTTTTCGGTAGCCCATCACTTAAGAACTCCACAGTTAAGCGTGCTTGACTTGGAGCAATTCTGGGATGGGTGACCTCCTAGCTAGTTTTCCCAGGAAGTGTGTGAGTGAGGACAAAGCACGCTGAAAAGGCCCGTGTTGGTTTGTGGGGATAGTCAAAAATCCATAGAGCAGCCAGGGATGTCACAACACTCACCCAAGATCAAAAATCCACTCGATTCGTCTTGGTTCCAACCAACATACAAGTCTTTCTAGCCATGCTTAGTATGACCACCTTGAATTGGGTACGATTCCGGACAACTTAATCAATGATCAAACATACAAAGGGTTGATCTTTCTTCAGAAACTGAGTTGATGACGCAAAATATTAGATAGGTCATCACACCAATTTGGTAATAACTTGTCTCCAAGTCGATCCTTGAGTAGACGACAACTCCTCGCAATTGATTTACCAAATCAACTACGCAAGTCAGAGAATAATTGTTCATAATTCGTCCTTTTACTTAGTTGTCATAAATCCAGACGGTGGCACGAGCCCTCACACAACATTGATGCTTCACAAGGAAAACACTCGTCTAACAAACGCTTCAGACCACCCATCGTCCAGTTGAATCGATTCATCCAACTCATTTTAACTTTGTAGGCAACATCCTACACAAAGCGACAGAGATCTGACCGAATCCAGAAACAAGATCAATCTAAAATCGATGTCCTTTGCAAACCATAAACTAAGAATATTTCCAGGGAACACACCCGGAAAAACCCTTTACACAAGCACCTTGTTTCGAGTGTCTGACACGATTCGCAAGGATAATCGAATGTCATATCCGAACCCAAGTAACATTCAAAATCTACGGTCTCCTAAGGCATAAAACCCTTGGAAAACCATCAAGAAAACATATACTTGTGTGTCAACACACATTGCTTCAACAAGAAACAATTCAAACAAGAGAAAACCAGAGATGACACAACAAAAACATAACAGACCTATTCCCCAAAGATCCCGAAAGACTCGACCAGCTCTGATACCGCTTTGTAACACCCCCCTTGGGCATTACTTTGTAAACACGTGCGGAAATAAAATTAAAAGGAAAATTTGTTGGTTGCTTCCAAAAAATATTTTATATAAGTGCATAAGCGTATGAAATTGGGTATAAAAATTTGTCACGACTCCAAACCTAAGCCTTGATTGGCACACAGGCTTACAATCCTAGCCAGGCAAGCCTATTTAATTTAAAGATGTACTTGAATAAATGTTAGTATTTTTACAAAAATTTCGACAGAGTCTCCTCTGTAATTCGGACATCCCAGGTAAAAGAACACCTGCTAAAATAATTACATTTTCATTCCAGAATTCCAGTTACACCAAATACAACCAGGCAGCAATATGCAAAAAAAAAAAAAATAGTTAAGTCAATGAGCTGTACATGACCAAAAGGAAAAGCTTAGGTTTTCATTCAAAAGAGATGCTCTCCGAGCCATAAACATTCCATTTTAAAATAAAGACTCTCTGAGTCATACTCATACATACTATAAAAAATCTAAGTTTCAAACCCTAAGCTGGTCGTTCTAAAAGTTATTCCTGAGGAAAACTCACGTGATCATCCCATAATCAAGTACTTCATCAAACAACTAGATCTAAGTCTCTGAGTGACTTAGGAAGACTCCTCTGCACCATCTGTACTAAAGTACCCAGGTTACCATAATGAACCAGAAGAAACATGATATATCTGTAAGGGTGAGATACCGACAAATGGATATATCACACAACAACCATATACATGATACATACATCACATAATCATATAAGAAGTTAAATCATGCATATACATAATATAACAGTGATATATCAAAGGGTCTCAAACCCGCACAGCCAACCTTTGAAAATATGCATGGCACTTCAATATCAGGCTCTAACTTAATCTCATGAGTTATCAACACCATTTTCCACTGGAGAAGAATTAGAGTTGGTCAATCTCTAGCCCGCCAGGCAGTTGCCTCCATACCCTTATGCATTTAAGATCTCAGGATGAGCAACGTCACATGTGCCTTTGAACCGGTCACATGGACAGACTCCCAGATACCACCTTGTATCTAATATGTAAGAAAGGCACGTATGCCTGGGGAAATGCACATGAGAAAATATTTTATTCAAAAGGTTTTCTTTGTGTTCATTCTTTTTCACTGTCGCAGCTCAAAGCTAATGACTTAACCATCATTTCCCCATCACTTGAAAACTTAGAAGCATAGGACACACAGTCCAAACACCCGTAACCGATGCACCAGTCCTAGGCTGGTGGTCGTAGAAAACAACATTCACCTTTAACAACATCCATCACAACATGATTAGGACACACAGTCCACAACAACGAAATCAGAACGCAGTGTCCTAGATTTCGAGAATTGGACTCTCAGTCCAGAGCATCATGAATAGGACTCATGGCCCCGAATTAACACTGGTCCAAGATCACGTGCGTATAACTGAATACTATAGGCGACGTCTCGTGTACTAGATTCTCTTTCTTAAGTACATATTTTTCGTTCAGTGAAAATCAAATTCAGAATCGAATCCTCGATAACCTATCGAGGCTATCGAAAAGTTTCTAAAACATTAGGAGAAAACCTTTTCTTTGAAAATCTTTTATAAAGCATCTTTGAAATACTTTTATCTTTGAAAATCCCTAATAGGATATTGCCAAATAATCTTGAAAGTTTTCACTTGAAGACACATAGTTCGAAAATGATTTTTCTCTTGTACAAATCTTTTGATCATAAAAAGGTGGTTTCCTTCCACTTAAAATCACTTCAACATTTTTCTAAGAACAAAGATCTTATTCTTCTGAAGTAAGCACTTCAAACAATGAACTTTTACAAATGAATCCAAAACTTCCAAAGTTCTATTCAAGGCTTATTAAGGCTTTTAATCCTTATAGTCATTGGGCACAGACTCAAGTCCGGCATCTCAAACTTCAATCAACAGTAATATATTCACAACCATAAAAGTACCACAACTAATGATAGTTCATCACAAATATATAATTCATAACACTTTAAAGCAAGAAATGTTCAACTTCAAGTAATAATCACAATAGTTCAAGTAAACAAGTCATTCAAGTATTTGCTCAATATCACAATAATATTCACAACACTCAATTAAACACATACACACATGCACATGGTCATTGGATATCCCTAGGCAAGCTCCCCTTACCTTTGAAGACAAGTAAAGGATCCTCGTCTTAATGCTCACGTTAGCTCCAAGAGTGTAACTATCTACTCCATCAAGCAAGCATAGCCGTGTTCAACATCACAGAGACACAAACCAACCATGATAACAACAAACAAATTCACCAATTCAATTTTTCATCCTGAAAACATATAATCAAAAGAAACCATACATTTAACTTAGTAAATAGAATCGATTTCTCAATAATATAGATTTGGGTAAAAAGGATCCATAATTAAAATTGGGGAACATTTGATTTGGTTTGAGAAACATGAAATTGAACTTAGATATCTCAAATTAAAGGTCCTAATTTGAATAAAACATAGTTAATTTCATAGAAACATAATCGATTTCAAATAAAATCAAATTAGGGTTTAAAGTTCAAAGAGCAATTTGGGGAAATTTGATTTAAATAGAGAAACATAAAATTAACCTTAGAAACCATTAATTACAAGTCCCAATTACACTAAAACTGAACCAATTTCATGATTAAAGTAAGATGAAAAGTTAGGGTTTCAAAATCAATTTGGGGATTTTTGAATCTAAGCAAAATAGATGAGGTTTTCACTTACCCAAGGAAGAAGAAGATGTTGGGGTGGTGCTATGGTGCTCCTCACGACGGCAGCAGCAAGGCGGACAGCGGGGGTTGGCGGTGGCAGAGGGCGGTTCGCGCGGTGGACGACTCGTTTTCAAGTGTGGCCGACATTTCACAGAGTGAGGGACGCGAGGTGCGATCGCCCTCCTCGAGCGGTGGTGGTCGCATGGCATGACAGAACTGGACAAGGCAAACACGGTCTTGCGTCTTCCTTCACGTCGTGTAGCGGTCGGAGGCGCTCTCAAAGGTGGCTCACACGGCTGGTTGGGGTTCCTGCTGATGGTGGCGCATGGCTGGTGATGGTGGAGGTCAAGAGTGAAGGAGGAGATGGAGCTTAAGGGAGAGAGGGATGGGTTTGCTACAAGAGGAAGAAGAAAGAGTGTTGGGGGCGTCGAGTGTAAAGGAGAGAGGAGAGAGAATTTCAGATATTTTTGTACAAGTGGGTACAAAATGAGTGATAGATATTAAGTCTAAAATAAACCTGCTTTTAATTTTTTGAATCTAAAAATAAAGATTGATAAATATATGATTTTGAAATTCAAATTAGAGTAAAGATTAATAGTTGAACTGATCAACTAAGATACTACTCGGTCCAAAATTTAATCTCCGTTTAATGTCAAACCAATTTTTTTTAAACCTAAAATTAAATAGAATGAAAATATGGAAATGCTTTTCTCTGAATCATATTATTTAAAATATTTTTCTGTACTGGTAATAATAGTGACAATAACATAAATTATTGTCTAGTAAGCATGCATTCACTGAAATAAGTCAGTGCTAACGCACCCAATAAAATAACTTGAAGAGGGTAATTTAATTACTCAAACTAAACCACATAACAAAATAAACATAAACATCCAAATAAAATAATTAATCATATGTGTAAAAACTAGGGTGTTACATTACTACCCCTCTTAAAAAAATTTCGTCCTCGAAATTTCGTAGCTTGGAACTACACATGATTTGTAATCACAGCTTGACCCTAAAATCTTACTTTGTATTCTCGTCGCTTCATTCCTTTCATGTATAACTCTATAACAAGATCGATTCTTATGTCATCCTTTTTATCCTTTAACTACATCTAAGCCTGAGTCACACATGATAAACTTTGCGCCAAGAACCTAAGAAATTCAATCTTCATATTGAAATTGAACCTTACTACATCCAACATAGTTTGTTCCCTTCTTAATTCCTCCAAAATCTATTTCCTTCTTCGCTTTCATATCCTTCATTCGCCTCTCATTTTCAATTTGGTTATCAAGCCCCGTTAATATCCCTGGTTTAAGAAATTTCACATGCACATCTACCCTATTGCCCAAGGAAAATACACAACTCCTAACAATTCCTCCATCTAAAGACAGGGCTCTATCACCTATGCAAGGAAGTGCTTGTATCATATTTGCCCTTATCATATATATTTGCAGCCGAGAAAAGAGATTATAAAATAGAGTTTCTCTGAGGCCATAACCCCTAGGAGTAGCACCAAAACAAAGCCAAGAAATCCAGGTGGACACTCCCCAATGGCAATCTTGGATTTAAAATGTCCAGTTTTCACTGTGGATCATCAACCACATATTTACCAAAATAAGACCTCAAAGATTAGAAACATTTGGCCATAGCTTATCACCCTCGAAAGACATAATCAAAACTTAATCACTTCTTGCCTCAAAATTAGTCTGCTAGCAAAACTTCTTCAACACCTTACCCTCACGACAGACATCAATTTCAACATTAACTCTACCACATATATCAACTTTCAACCCAAAGCGTACAATTGTAGTCTTAGTCTCCTATGGACTTATCCCACCACTCCAAATTTCATCACGGTTAGACCTTTCAACTCTAAAACAGAGCTCTCAAACTCTTCTCACAACTTAGTTTCTTAAGAACCCCTCTTTGCTATTTCCGTTCAACTTAAGGAAAACTACTATAGATATTTTTCCGTTAATCCTCGGACTCACGAAGTCAACATTAACCATAAACGTTGATCACTACTCTAAATTCCTTTCATGATATATCTGCCTCGATCATGATAAGGTCCATTGTAGTCATCTCACTCAATGATGTTGAACTTAAGGGTCCTCATAGTACCATTGGCATCTATACATTAACGAAGCTCCTATCAACTCTGGTTCGTCCTACCTTAGAGATGAGAAAAATTAGGTACCAGACTATCTCCCAACTAACCTACTAAGGATAGGTCATCTCATTACTTATCCATCCCGTTGAGGATGATCACTTGGACTTAGCCTCAACTCAGTCCTCAACACTTAAGGCAAACTTAACCGACACACGTTGATAAACTTCTATTTTTCATCTGAAACAACACTTGATGATACTCCCTGAAGTCTGAACAATCCTCTGATACATTATTCGGTTCACTAACACTGCATAGTGGATCTTAACTTGTAAGAAGGGTGTAGACTTCGCCAGTCGATCCACGATCACTTGAATTCAAACAAGACTCGTGTAGGCCTTCAGCAAACTCATAACAAAGATTCAAGGAATGCCAATATCTTAAAAAGGAAGGTCTCAATTGTTAAACTATCAATTTTTTTCACTGTACTCGACTAACTCTGACATCTTGATGTGGAGATACCCAACTCATGACTGATGACGTAGGTCACACATCGACGACATTTGGAGAATACATAGAACTCAAATTATCAACGACGACAAGTACGTTCGAACCGCAATAAGACATGAGCTTGGCGATCATAAAAGAATTTCTCAAGAAAAGAAAATTTTCTTGATTTCACTTTCACATAGAATAGAAAAGAATTTCATTAATTTGAAGGATACAGGAACATCAAGTTTGGAAAAAGATCCTTCCATCAGGTTCGTGGGTGTAAAAATGCATGATCAATACACATTTACAAACATGAATCTAATAAAGTTCATTATTCCACAAGAATCTTCCAGTGGATTTAAGGAATCAATGGGTGAATAATGTCTAATTCAAAGAGGATTAATTCTTATTCTTAGTACAAGGAATTTACAAAATGATGACTTTCACCTCTACCAAAAATAGAAGTGACGAAACTAAGTTTCACCAAGAAACTTCTGCTATCACGAAATTATCAGTGTTATAACTCAAGAAATAGTCATAACCACTTCTCTCAACAAAATGTGAAAGTATCCAGACCAATGGATTCCGTTAAATCAATTCACTCAAATGTCTAATACATCGAGGATTTTTTAGAAGTGTGAGTACGACTTCCCACAAACAAAAAAATGAATAACTGGAAATTTATGAATTAGCATAACTAATTCATGAGTTGTGACAGATTTCAAATTAAAGTCAGAAAATTTGTCTGACATATACAAACTTCACTGTTGTGATTAGCTAATACAATCATAGGATTTGAGAAATCAATGTCAACTGACAAATACAAGAGAATCAAAGGGTACAGTGGAGAGTTCCTTAATCACGAGACACTCACCCAAGATCAAAAATCCACTCGATTCGTCTTGGTCCCAACCAACATACAAGTCTTTCAAGCCATGCTTAGTATGACCACCTTGAATTGGGTACGATTCCGGATAACTTAATCAATCGATCAAACATACAAAGGGTTGATCTTTCTTCATAAACTGAGTTGACGACGCAAAATCTTAGATAGGTCATCACTCCAATCTGGTAATAACTCGTCTCTAAGTCGATCCTTGAGTAGACGACAACTCCTCGCAATTGATTTACCAAATCAACTACAAAAGTCAGAGAATACTTGTTCATAATTCGTCCTTTTACTTAGTTGTCAGAAATCCAGACGGTGGCACGAGCCCTCACACAACATTGATGCTTCACAAGGAAAAGACTCGTCTAACAAACGGTTCAGACCACCGATCGTCTAGTTGAATCTAGTCGTCCAACTCGTTTTAACTTTCTAGGCAACATCCTACACAAAGCGACAGAGATTTGACCGAATCCAGAAAATAGATCGATCTAAAATCGATGTCCTTTGCTAACCATAAACTTAGAATATTTCCAGCGAACACACCCGAAAAAACCCTTTACACAAGCACCTTGTTTCGAATGTCTGACACGATTCGCAAGGATAATCGAATGTCATATCCAAACCCAAGTAACATTCGTGATCTACGGTCTCCCAAGACATAAAACCCTTGGAAAACCATCAAGAAAACATTTACTTGTGCGTCAACACACATTGCTTCAACAAGAAACAATTCAAACAAGAGCAAACCAGAGATCACACAACAAAAACTAAACAGACCTATTCCCCAAAGATCCTGAAAGACTCGACCAGCTCTGATAACACTTTGTAACACCCCCCTTGGGCATTACTTTGTAAACACGTGCGAAAATAAAATTAAATGGATAATTCGCTGGTTGCTTCCGAAAAATAATTTATATAAGTGCATAAACGTCTGAAATTGGGTATAAAAATTTGTCATGACTCCAAACCTAAGCCTTGATCGGCACACGGGATTACAATCCTAGCCTGGCAAGCCTATTTAAATTAAATATGTACTTGAATAAAAGTTAGTATTTTTACAAAAATGTCGACAGAGTCTCCTCTGTAATTCGAACATCCCAGGTAAAAGAACACCTGCTAAAATAATTACATTTTCATTCCAGAATTCCAATTACACCAAATACGACCAGGCAGCAATATGCAAAAAAATAGTTATATCAATGAGCTATACATGACCAAAAAGGAAAAGCTTAGGTTTTCATTCAAAAGAGATGCTCTCCGAGCCATAAACATTCCATTTTAAAATAAAGACTCTCTGAGTCATACTCATACATACTATATAAAATCTAAGTCTTAAACCCTAAGCTGGTCATTCTAAAAGTTATTCCTGAGGAAAACTCATGTGATCATCCCATAATCAAGTACCTCATCAAACAACTAGATCTAAGTCTCTGAGTGACTTAGGAAGACTCCTCTGCACCATCTGTACTAAAGTACCCAGGGTACCATAGTGAACCAGAAGAAACATGATATATCTATAAGGGTGAGATACCAACAAATGGATATATCACACAACAACCATATTCATGATACATACATCACATAACCATATAAGCAGTTAAATCATGCATATACATAACATAACAGTGTTATATCAAAGGGTCTCAAACCCGCACAATCAAGCTTTGAAAATATGCATGGCACTTCAATATCAGGCTCTAACTTAATCTCATGAGATATCAACACCATTTTCCACTGGATAAGAATTGGAGTTGGTCAATCTCTAGCCCCCCGGGCAGTTGCCTCCATACCCTCATGCATTTAAGGTCTCGGGACGAGCAACGTCACATGTGCCTCTGAACCCGTCACATGGACAGACTCCTAGATACCACCTTATATCTGATATGTAAGAAAGACACGTCTTCCTAGGGAAATGCACATGAGAAATTATTTTATTCAAAAGGTTTTCTTTGAGTTCATTCTTTTTCGCTGTCGTAGCTCAAAACTAACGACTTAATCATCATTTCCCCATCACTTGAAAACTTAGAAGCATAGGACACACAGTCCGAATGCTCAATCAGAACGCCCGGGACCGATGCACCAGTCCTAGGCTTGTGGTCGTAGAAAACTACATTCACATTTAACAACATTCATCACATCATGATTAGGACACACAGTCCACAACAATAAAATCAGAACGCATTGTCCTAGATTTCGAGAATTGGACTCCCAGTCCAGAACATCATGAATAGGATTGATGGCCCCGAATTAACACTAATCCAAGGTCACATGCATATAACTGAATACTAGAGGTGACGTCTCGCCTACTAGATTCTCTTTCTTAATTACTTATTTTTCGTTCAGTGAAAATCAAATTCAAAACCGAATCCTCAATAACCTTTCCAGGCTATCGAAAAGTTTCTAAAACAATTAGGAGAAAACATTTTCTTTGAAAATCTTTTATAAAGCATCTTTGAAATACTTTTATCTTTGAAAATCCCCAATAGGATATTGCCAAATAATCTTGAAAGTTTTAACATGAAGACACATAGTTCGAAAAGGAGTTTTCTCTTGTACAAAACTTTTGATCATAAAAAGGTGGTTTCCTTCAACTTAAAATCACTTCAACATTTTTCTAAGAACAAAGATCTTATTCTTTTGAAGTAAGTACTTCAAACAATGAACTTTTTCAAACGAACCCAAAACTTCCAAAGTTCTATTCAAGGCTTATTAAGTCTTTTAGTCCTTATAGTCATTGGGCACAAACTTAAGTCCGGCTTCTCAAACTTCAATCAACAGTAATATATTCACAACCATAAAAGTACCACAATTAATGATAGTTCATCACAAATATATAATTCATAACACTTTAAAGCAAGAAATGTTCAACTTCAAGTAATAATCACAATAGTTCTAGTAAACAAGTCATTCAAGTATTTGCTCAATATCACAATAATATTCACAACACTCAATTAAACACATACACACATGCTCATGGTCATTGAATATCCCTAGGCAAGCTCCCCTTACCTTTGAAGACAAGTAAAGGATCCTCGTCTTAATGCTCACGTTATCTCCAAGAGTGTAACTATCTACTCCATCAAGCAAGCATAGCCGTGTTCAACATCACAGAGACACAAACCAAGCATGATAACAACAAACAAATTCACCAATTCAATTTTTCATCCTCAAAACATATAATCAAATGAAACCATACATTTAATTCAGTAAATAGAATCGATTTCTCAATAATATCGATTTGGGTAAAAAGGATCCATAATTAAAATTGGGGAACATTTGATTTGGTTTGAGAAACATGAAATTGAACTTAGAAATCTCAAATTAAAGGTCCTGATTTGAATAAAACATTGTTAATTTCATAGAAACATAATCGATTTCATATAAAATCAAATTGGGGTTTAGGGTTCAAAGAGCAATTTGGGGAAAATTTGATTTAAATGAAGAATCATAAACTTATCCTTAGAAACCATTAATTACAAGTCCCAATTACACTAAAAATGAACCAATTTCATGATTAAAGTAAGATGAAAAGTTAGAGTTTCAAAATCAATTTGGGGATTTTTGAATCTAAGCAAAATAGATGAGGTTTTCACTTACCCAAGGAAGAAGAAGATGTTGGGGTGGTGCTATGGTGCTCCTCGCGATGGCAGCAGCAAGGCGGACAACGGCGGTTGGCGGTTGGCGGTGGCGGAGGGCGGTTCGTGTGGTGGACGACTCTCTTTCAGGTGCGGCCGGCATTTCACAGAGTGAGGGACGCGAGGCGCGGTCGCCCTCCTCGAGCGGTGGTGGTCACGTGGTGTGACAGAACTGGACGAGGTAAACATGGTCTTGCGTCTTCCTTCACGTCACGCAGCGGTCGGAGGCGCTCTCCAAGGTGGCACACGCGGCTGGTTGGGGTTCCTGCAGATGGTGGCGTGTGGCTGGTGATGGTGGAGGTCAAGAGTGAAGGAGGATATGAAGCTTAAGGGAGAGAGGGATGGGTTTGCCACAAGAGGAAGAAGAAAGAAAATAAAATAAGAAAGAGAGTTGGGGGCGTCGAGTGTAAAGGAGAGAGGAGAGAGAATTTCTTATTTTTTTGTACTAGTGGGTACAAAATGAGTGATAGATATTAAGTCTAAAATAAACCTTCTTTTAATTTTTTAAATCTAAAAATAAATATTGATAAATATATGATTTTGAAATTCTATTTAGAGTAAAGATTAATAGTTGAACTGATGAACTTAGAAAATGCTCGGTCCAAAATTTAATCTCTGTTTAATGTCAAACCAATTTATTTTTAAACCTAAAATTAAATAGAATGATAATATGGAAATGCTTTTCTCTTAATCATATTATTTAAAATATTTTTCTGTGCTAGTAATAATAGTGACAATAACATATATTATTGTCTAGTAAGCGTGCATTTACTGAAATAAGTCAGTGCTAACGCACCCAATAAAACAATTTGAAGAGGGTAAATTAATTACTCAAACTAAACCACACAACAAAATAAACAAAAACATCCAAATAAAATAATTAATCATATGTGTAAAAACTAGGGTGTTACATTACTACCCCTCTTAAAAAAAATTTGTCCTCGAAATTTCGTAGCTTGGAACTACACAGGATTTGTAATCACAGCTTGACCCTAAAATCTTACTTTGTATTCTCATCACTTCATTCCTTTCATCTATAACTCTATAACAAGATCGATTCTTATGTTATCCTTTTTATCCTTTAACTACATCTGAGCCTGAGTTGCACATGATAAACTTTGCGACAAGAACCTAAGAAATTCAATCTTCTTATTGAAATTGAACCTTACTACATCCAACATAGTCCGTTCCCTTCTTAATTCCTCCAGAATCTATTTCCTTCTTCACTTTCATATCCTTCATTCGCCTCTCATTTTCAATTTGGTTATCAAGCCCCGTTAATATCCCTGGTTTAAGAAATTTCACATGCACATCTACCCTATTGCCCAAGGAAAATACACAACTCCTAACAATTCCTCCATCTAAAGACAGGGCTCTATCACCTGTGCAAGGAAGTGCTTGTATCATATCTGCCCTTATCTTATATATTTGTAGCTGAGAAAAGAGATTATAAAATAGAGTTTCTCTGAGGCCATAACTGTGACACCCTAACTTGGTCATCACATGGTTACCCTTTTTGCGGAAAAATGCTCGTTTAAATGCTGGTCGCTTTCGGAAAAAGATTATTCAACATACACAAGGTTACCAAAAAGGTACTTAATTTTTTTTTTCTTTAAAGAAAAGAAGTAAAAGGTAAAGAGACTCACAACTTGAAAACGACAACAGATACATACATATAATATTGCCTCGAAAGGTCTTAGGTTTTAACATTACACCACGGCCTTAATCAATATGGCCAACAGAAACGAAAACATAACTGAAACATAACTGAGAAGATAAGGTAAATAAAACACCAACTGGGAATGGGAATATGGGAATCTAAACTCAAAAGAAAAACTCAAAAGCCAAGACTAACGGACCACTCAAAACAAAGCCTCCAACCACTACCAATGCCTACGACACTCGGAGTGGCCACAAACGCTCCCACAAGAAGAAGTCTCCGGCTCCGGGTCAATCACCTCTCCTCCGTCATCCAACGGGACATCCTCCTCCTCAATATCCAAAGGGTGATAACCCGCCTCGAGCTTCTCATCCCACCAGTCGTCTACCAGCTCATGAGGCTCCTCCTCAGGATCCTCTTCGGGATCTTCTTCAGGATCTTCCTCCATTGGTTCCTCCTCTTCTGGCTCGGCAGGCTCAACGTGAGGGTGAAGTAGACTGGCTTCCTGTAGCGTGTTCAGGTACAACCATGGCGGTGGAAGAATCACGTTCCTGGATTCCACCGAGTGGATCCTCCTAACAGGCTCTCCATGTATATTAGCTTCAGTAGTAGTGATTGGCCCTCGAGATGCGTCGCCGTAGTCGCATTCGCGTCCATCCTCCAATTCCCAATCCTGTCGGCCTCGTCAAAAGTCTCTGTCCGTGTGACCTCAGGTACAAGAGGGACAAGAGGGTCCATCTAAAGCATACGCATACCCGGTACGAGGAAAATAAAAGAACATACAGACATGCAAGAGTGAGATACCGTCATAAGATATATCCCACAACAACCATATACATGCAACACGAAATCAGATCAACAGTTAAAGCATGCATAATCATCATAATATAACAGTGTTATATCAAAGGGTCCTCAAGCCCGTACAATCAGTTTTCGAAAATGTGCATGACACTTCAATATCAGGCTCTATCCTAATCTCATGAGATCACAACACCATGTTATCACTGGAGAAGATAGAGTTGGTCAAGCTCTGCCCACCGGGCTGTTGCCACCGCATCCCCGATGCACCAGGCCTCTTGGTCGACAACGCCACATGCCCTTAACGAAACAGCTAGCAATGTGATCGACTCGGATACCCCATGGGTATCCTCAATAAGCAAAGGCACGTCTGCTGGGGAAATGCATATGAATAAAAACTTTCCTTTTAAGGTTTTTCTTTGTGTAAATATTTCATTGTCAAAGCTCAAAGCTAATGACTTAACATTATTTCCCCATCACTTGAAAACTTAGAAACATAGGACACACAATCGAATGCTCAATCCCAACACCTAGACCGTGGCCGCAGTCAAGGTTTGTGGTAATGGAAATCAATATACTTTTAGTCATGTTTTACTTATCATGCTAAGGACAATAGCCCACAACAACGGAAATCAGAACGAACTGTCCTCGATTCCGCGGGTGGACTTGAAGTCCATAACATTACGAATAGGACTTTACGGTCCCGAATTAACACTGATCCAAGATCACGTGCTAAGCATGGAAAACTAGAGGCGACGTCTCACGTCTAGATTCCTATTCTTTTAGTACTTATCTTTCATTTGACGAAAACAATTTTCGAAATTGAAAGCCTCGATAACCTATGCTGGCTATCGGAAAGTTTCTAAATCGTTTGGGAGAAAACCTTTTCTTTTGAAAATCCTTTATAAAACGTTTTTGAAACACTTTTAACTTTGAAAATCCCCAATAGGATATTGTAAAATGTTTTCGAAAGTTTTCACTTAAAACACATAGTTCGAAAAGGGTTTTTCTCTTGCATTCTAGAAATCACTAAAACTATATTGTCACATAAAACAAGTACTTTTAAACATTCAAGCTTTTTGGAAAAGAACACCCATCCTTTCATCTTCAAAGCTTATTAAGGTTTTTAATCCTTATTAATGGTTGAGCACAGACACACGTCCAGCTTAGCAAACTTCAAACAACAACAGCAGTATGTACACATATATATATTCACAGTTCAATGCCAATATCACAGTTCATCACAGTTATACATCTCAACATATATAACGATACAGTTCAACTTCATATAATAGCATAACATTTCAGATAATCCAGTAACTCAATAACAGTCAAGTAAACAATTAATCAAATACACACATGCATACAGTTATTGAATATCTTTCGGAAATCCCCTCTTACCTCAAAAGACGATAAGGGTTCCGACTACGAAAACTAAGGATCACGAACGTCCGCAGAATCGAATCTAAGGTTACACACATGAAACCATAGGTTAGATTTTTAATCAAAGAACACTAGCCACAAGGCATAGGTTCGGTTTTCAACAATGGTTGTGGATTAAGGTTTCCAAAAATCATGCAACTTATGGATTTATGATCCTTAAGTGCTAGGAGTTCTTAAACACCAAAAGTTTAACAAGTTTGAATCAAGAATCCCACTAAGTCATCAACTTAGGGTTTCGGTTTTCATCCTCTAAAATAGGTTAGGATGTTCTAAATTTTCCAATCTCTTTAGGTTAGCATCCATACCTAGTAAGGAGCCTAAAACCTTGATCATTTTGGAAAAATGAAAAAAATCAAACACCCTAGGCCACAAACACTATCATTCGGCCTTGAGTAAAGATGAGGGTTAGAGGTTTTCAAACTTTCCAATCTCTTGGATCTAGCATCCTTATACATCAAGGAGCCCAAATCCATGATCACTTTGGAAAAACCTCAAAGTACATATAACAAAACACTTAGAGTTTTCACTTTTTCATGAAAATACATAAAAGTTTCTAAACTTTTCCAATCACTTAAACCAAGCATCCTTATGTACATAGGAGCTCTTGGTCATGATCATGTTGGAAAAACACTCAAACACAAGCTTAACCAAGCAAAGATGAAACAAAACTCATATGGCACAAAAGACATAGATTCTGCCCAGTACAGAAAATGGTGTTCCAGATTTTTGTTTTCCACAAGATTTTAGTATGTTGTAGAGGAAGTAAAAATAAGAATATAGAAATTGGTTTCACCTCAATCGGAGTTTTCTACAATTTTTGAGAATTTTTTGAAGTTTAAAAGTATATTATGAATTCAAAACATCAACTATGAAAATAAAGCCAAAACTTGAAAAACAAATGGTATAGGGACATTACCCTTACCAATATGAACAACTTTGATGAAGAACACAACTTGAAAAACTTAGTAAAAATGGTACCTTTAGTTGTGTGAAGAAGAAGATGAATAGTTGTAAAAAAGTGTTTTTGTGAAAGGAAGCAAAAGTGTGAAATGGTTACACTTTGAAACTTAAATAGAAGAAGGAAAAGAGAGAGGGAGGGCGTCAGTTTTGGGGCAGATTGGAGGGGAGAGAAGAGCTTGACTTGGTTGAGAAGAAAGGAGGTATGGTGTAGGTAAGGTGTGTGTAAGAAAGTATGGTGATTTGACTTGATTGGTGTAAGGAAGGTATGGCCATGGACATGCCTATGTCATAGCCTTCACATCAGTCAATCTACTCCATTTTTGCTCTGCTCCAACATGCATCAAATGAATTTCCCGATCGTATTTCCCGACGATTCGCCCGGGTAATACTCGGAAATTCGGCCTCGAACAAGATTTCTCAAAACACTCCAAACCCACACAAAACATAAAAAAAACACTAATAGTCTCGTTCATGAGTCAATATTAGGTCTCTAGCTCAGTAAACTCGTACTGGCTTTGAAAACCCAGACCGGCTTTCGTCTCTGAATTTTATACCAAATATTTTATTGTGACTTCATATAGTAAAATAACACAAGAAAATGATTTTATTTAAAATAAAAATCATCCTATGGATTTTATCACAATTAAATACATTAAAGCATGCATTTACTAATAATTAAGCACACGAAAAACAGGGTGTTACAACTCCACCCCTCTAAAAAGAATCTCGTCCTCGAGATTATGTACCTTGAAATAACTCAGGGTATCACATCTTCATCTTGTCCTCAGCTTCCCACGTAGCTTCTCCGGTTGTTTAATTCCAGATAACTTTGACTAGAGGAATTTGTTTACCTCTGAGCTGCTTCGTCATCTTATCCACAATTCGTACCGGTGACGTTACGAAAGACAGATTCTCTTTCAATTGTACATTATCAGGTTTTATGACGTGTGATGGATCAGGAATATATTTTCTCAACTGAGAAACATGAAAGACATCATGGATGTTGGAAAGAAAAGGTGGTAAAGATATTTTATAGGCTACTGGACCTACGCGACGAAGAATTTGGTAGGGTCCAATGAATTTGGGAGTGAGCTTCCTGGATTTTATTACCCTGCCAATCCCCGTTGTTGGCGTGACTCTCAAGAACACATGTTCTCCTTCTTCAAACTCTAGAGGTCGTCGTCTCTTATCAGCATAACTCTTCTGTCTACTTTGGGCAGTTCGCATTTTCTCTTGGATCATCTTCACTTTCTCGGTCGTCTGATGTACCAGCTCTGGTCCTAACAATAGGCTTTCTCCATCCTGATACCAACACAAAGGTGTTCTGCATAGTCTACCATATAGAGCTTCATAGGGTGCCATTCCTATGCTTGAGTGGAAACTGTTGTTATAGGTAAACTCTATCAATGGTAATGACTCATCCCAACTCCCTGCATCCTCCAAAACACAGGCTCTAAGCAAGTCTTCAAGCGACTGGATCGTCCTTTCCGATTGTCCATCCGTCTGTGGGTGATATGCAGAACTCAATTTGAGTTTTGTTCCCAAAGAGTTTTGTAGTCCCTTCCAGAACTCTGACGTAAATCTCGGATCACGATCCGAAATAATACTCGAGGGTATACCGTGTAACCTAACAATCTCGTCGATGTACAACTGGGTCAACCTTTTTATCGGGTACTTCATGTTGACTGGTAGAAAGTGAGCTGACTTGGTCAGTCGATCTACAATTACCCATATAGCCTCATACCCTTTTCTAGTTCTTGGTAAACTGGTTACGAAATCCATTGATATCCCGTCCCACTTCCATTCGGGAATATCTAAAGATTGTAACATTCTTGCAGGTCTCTGATGTTCTACTTTGGCTTTCTGGCATACCAAACATGATGCAACATATTCCATCACATCTCTCTTCATCCCGTACCACCAATATAACTTCTTTAGATCTTGGTACATCTTGGTAGCTCCTGGATGCATACTCAACTTACTCTTATGAGCTTCTTCTAAGATCAGCTTTCTCAACTCGATATCCTCAGGCACAGATTCTTTCACCGAACCTTAAGATCCCGTCTGTGCCTTCTCTAAAATCTGACAATGCTCCTTGTCGCACTAAATCCCTTTCAGTCTGCAGATACTGATCAGTCTCTTGCTTCTCCTTTTTCTGCTCCATCAATCCATTTGACACGGTGATCTTGTTCAGACACAGCCTTCCTGGCGTAACCTCAACAGACAAACTCAGATCTCGGAATTGTTCCAACAATTCCTGCTCCCTAACCATCATCACTGACGCGTGAATCGTCTTTCTGCTTAGCGCATCGGTCACTACATTCTCCTTCCCGGGGTGATACTGTAGTTGAAAGTCGTAATCCTTCAGAAACTCTAACCAACGTCTCTGCCGCATATTCAATTCCTTCTGATCGAACAGATACTTCAGGCTCTTGTGATAATTGAAAACATTAAAAGTAGCCCCGTACAAGTAATGTCTCCATATCTTCAAAGCAAAGACCACAGCCGCTAACTCCAAATCATGCGTCGGATAGTTTCTCTCGTGAATCTTCAACTGCCTCGAAGCATAAGCTACAACTTTCCGATTTTGCATCAGCACACAGCCCAACCCTTGATGTGAAGCGTCACAGTAAAGCTCAAAAGGTTCCTTGGGATTAGGTAGAATCAACACAGGTGAAGTCGTCAATCTACGCTTCAACTCTTGAATATTCCTTTCACAAGCTTCTGTCCAAACGAATGCTTGGTCCTTACGAGTCAACTGAGTGAGAGGTCCCACTATCTTGGAAAACCCTTCGATAAACCTTCGATAGTATCCAGCCAAACCCACAAAGCTACGAATCTCCGTCACCGTTGTTGGCCTTTCCCATTCCAAAACAGCCTCAACCTTCTTCGGATCTACAACGATTCCTTCGCGAGATATCACATGACATAAGAATTGAACTTGATCCAACCAAAACTCACACTTCTCCGGCTTCGCATACAGCTGCTTCTCTTTTAGGATCTGAAGAACAATGCTAAGGTGTTTATCATGTGACTCCTCATCCGGGGAATAGATCAGAATGTCATCTATAAAGACGACTACGAACTGATCCAAAAAGGAACGAAATATCCTATTCATATAGTCCATGAATATAGCTGGCGCATTTGTCACTCCGAATGGCATCACCAAAAACTCATAATGCCCATAGCGTGTTCGAAATGCTGTCTTAGGAACATCCTCTGCCTTCACTCGTATCTGGTGGTATCCTGACCGTAGATCTATCTTTGAAAACACTACAGCGCCACGCAACTGATCCATGAGATCATCTATCCTTGGAAGAGGATATCGATTCTTGATCGTGACTTTATTCAACTGGCGATAATCCACACATAGCCTGGCAGATCCATCTTTCTTTTTCACTAACAGGACTGGAGCTCCCCACGGTGACACACTAGGCAGTATGAACTCCTGCCTCATCAATTCCTCAAGTTGTTCCTTCAAGGTTTCTAACTCCGATGGTGACATGCGATACGGTGCCATGGATATTGGTCCAGCACCTGGGACTAGATCAATCGCGAACTCAATCTCCCGAACAGGTGGCAATCAAGGTACATCCTCTGGAAAAACTTCCGGAAACTCTCGGACGACCGGTACCGACTCTAAGTCAAACTCGCTCTTGACCTCCGAGGAACACAGCAGCATGTAAACTTGAGCCCCTTCTTTCAAAGAAACTCTTACCCGACTAGCGAGATAATAATCCGTAAATCTCATCCCTAAAGACTAAGGTTTTTCGAGCACGAGTCTATTAGGATATGGTTGGAAGATAACCAATCCATGCCTAAGATCACATCTAGTTGTACTAGGGGCAAACAGATCAAATCCACAAGGAAATGTCTATTCGAACAATGATAGGACAGTTTAAGCAAACAGAATTAACAGTCACAAGTTTAGCAGTTGGGGTAGAAACAATCAGATTATAAGATAAGGAAGAAACAGGCAAGTTCAACGTTTTCACACGATCCATCGAAATAAATGAATGGGTTGCACCAGAATCAAACAGTACAATTAAGAGATTACCATCAATGTCACATTCACCCTGCACGAGATCACCGGAGTTCGATGCCTCCGCACCACGCATCGTGTAAACTCTTCCCTTGGCGGTTGGCTTGCTTGCTCTAGTCAGGTTGAATGACTGCTCCCTCTTCGGTGCTTGGCACTCCTTTTCCAAATGCCCAATACGGTCACAGTTGTTGCACTTGTAGTCCTTCTTTGGGCAATCATTCGCGAAGTGATTCGGATCCCCACGTCGGAAACATCTCCTTCCTTGGCCTTGATCGTTGTTTCTCTGGCCTCCACTTCCAGTTCCTGACACACTGGAACAAGCTTGTTGCTTATGATTGTTATTGTAGCTAGGTGCTTGATGGTATGGCTTCCTCTGGTTCTGCTTCCATTTGAAATTATGTCCTTGATTCTGACCCTTATGACGAACTGGTCCACTTGCGCTTTCTCTGCTATCCCTTCCTTTGCGCATCAACTCAATCTTTCCTAAGACTTCTCCACTAATGCTTGGAAACTCCGAATTTCCAAAGGCAGCACTGATTCCTTGATTTCAAAGCGTAAACCGGCTTCGAACTGTTCGCACTTCCACTCTTCACTGGGGTTGTTCTGAAAGAAGCGGAAGTATTTGGCAAGTGATTTGAACTTTGCCGCATACTCCCCCACCGTCAGATCTCTCTGACTTAGCCTCAAGAACTCTTGTTCTTTCTCCTTTCGGGCACTCTGGGGAAAGTACTTGTCCAGAAACTTGCCGCGAAATACTCCCCAGGTGATCACTTGATGTTCAGCCTCTAGCAGTTGGTTAGTACCCTTTGATGTCGTGCGAATGCACGTGCGATTCCGGCAAGTGTACCGGATCGTCGCCAAGTAATAAAAGATATCGATCCCACAGAGACTGTGTTCTCGAATCGCAACTAATTATCAAATCGATTAGATCTGGACTGTTTAAAAAGATTTTTATATTTTTGAAATGGTTTTTGAATTTGAATTTAAGAGATAAAACAGAATCAAACAAAACAGAAAACAAATCTTTTTGATTTTTCAGATCTAAATGGGTTCCTAGGGATTTAGGTTACCACAAGATCGTTTACGTTATGAAGTTGATTACCCTTGTTAATTAGAGAAATTGCCTTGAAGGCGAGTTTATCCTCTGATAGCTTAAGCTCCCTCTCGGGTTACAAAAGCCGTGCCCAATTGACCCGACCCCTACTCTCGTGGTAGTCGATCCCAGATTGAACCCTTTGCGTTTCGTGACAACTTGTTGATCCTCGAGGGACGGCTTCTAACTCTCGTGATTTCAGTCCCAAGTCTGACTCTATAGATCCGACACCTAGGTTCACCGCTAGGTTCCTCCCTAGAATGTCTAAGTCATGCAAATAACCTAAGTTCACCGCTAGGTTCCTCCTTAGAATATCTACGTCTCGCCGATAAGCGCCGCCGAACTTTACGAGTGAAACACACTAGAAATCCTAAGTTCACCGCTAGGTTCCTCCTTAGAACGTCTCACGCCACGCAAATAAGCGGTCGCCGATTTTACGATTGATTAAACACTTGAAATCAGATCTAAAGCAAATCGTAATTAACAAAGAGTTTACATCAAATTTACATCATAAACAAACTTGGGCAGAGCCCTAATCCCTAGAAACTATGCTACTACTCACGCCTTGCCATGGAGATGACAGACATGATTACAAATAACATGAAAATAACTAAGAGAAGAAGGAGAAGAAGAAAGAGATCCTAAATCTATGCCTAGAGTAGTAGCCCCAAAGGTCGATGTTTTTCGCCTCTGCTGGTCCCTTATTTATAGAATTGGGCAGTTAGAGTCCTAATCCAACTCAAATTAGATCCAATTCTGTTACTCGAGCCAAGTAATATGCGTCACGGCCGTGATGGCTATCACGGCCTGGCCGTGACGGATTCTCGCCTTGAAAATTCTTCACTGGTTGTTGGTCTGTCATGTCCCTGATGCTCATCACGGCCTGGCCTTGACTCACATCACGGCCATGATGTCCATCATGGACTGGCCCTGACAGCTTCTTAATTGTGGTTGTTTTGGGTCACGGTCGTGATGGCTATCACGGCTAGGCCGTGACAGACTCTGACTTAAGCCTATGTTCTATTTCAGTTTTGCTCGATCATGGCCGTGATGGGAATCACGGCTAGGCCGTGATGGGCTCTGTTTGGCTCATTTTCTTCAGTTTTAAAGCTCCATCTTCATCCAAACTTCATCATGGTTGATCTTGAGCAATTTACCCTTGATATCTGCAAAACAACACACGAAAACCGCCTTACCCGTTCCAAAGGAAAATTAACCTAAAATCTAATAAAAATATGCCTAAACTACATGAAAATGCATGCAAAATGATGGACAAAGATGAGGTGGAATCACACTCATCAAATCACCCCAAGCTTAAAACTTTGCTTGTCCTCAAGCAATTACTCAGGCCATAAGATATAAATCATTCAAAGCATGGATAGTGAACCAAGAACCCTAGAAGCTAATCCAAGTAATAGGCATTTTTAATAAGCACTCAAGAGATAATCAATTTCTAGTCCAATTAGAAGCTTAGGTTTTTTTTTTTTTTTTTTCAAGTTCATGTCCTCACTGATTTGGGCACTCATCTCACCTCACTCAAGTGTTTTAGGGTTTATGACAATTCACTCCATTTCCTCAAGGAAAGTATTTTACCATAGGCTTGACCATTAACCAAATCTCCACTTTATTAATGAAAACACTTAAGAATCAAGAGGTCTTTTCCTTTGGTTGTAATGTGGCCATGGGATTTATTGTAAGGTGGGAAAATCAAGGAAAGGGAATTTCAAGAAGGCTAGACAGATTATCAAACATTACAAAGCATGACACCTTCTAAAATACCCCTTTTTGGGCTTTGGTTTACTTTTCCACCTTTCTTCCTTCATTTAATTTTTTTTCTTTTTCTTTTCATTTCTCACTTTCTTTGTCATCCCCTTCTCCATTTTTTTTTCTTTGTTTATTTCATTTTTATTTGTTTGGAGAAGGGGAGATTTATAGCTCAAGAGAAATTACTTTCTAGCTTTTTCATCCCATACTTTTTCCAACTACCATTTTGCCCTTTTTGTAATACTTTAAAAGGTGCCATACCAAGCACTATTTATCAAATTAATTCAAGGTACCAAGAAAAGTATTTTTCTTTAGGCTCAAAATTGGGCAACTAAGGGGTAGCATTTATCATTCAAAGCTCGGGAGGCCGGAAAAATACCTAGTGCCTCAATCATTTCCAAAAATGTTTTCAGAAATTTTTAAGTTTTGAAATGGTTTCAAGTCAAGTTCTAGAAAATACAGTCCAAGAGGAATTACAACACTCTAGCACAAGAAATGGGGTAGATTTAGTGAATACCCCTTTTGGCTCAAAATCTTACATTTAGTAGTTCAAAAATCAGTGAGGTACACAAGTTTAAGGAACCACATGCTAATTATCAACTATCAAATGATTATCTCAAGAATTTTTATTTTTAGCCATATCACAAGAATAATGAAAAATTGGGTTCAAAATTCACTATCTCAATTCATTTGGCTCCAAGATTTTACAATCGGATGCATGTTCTAAGTGAGGGGAAATCTAGAGAATGTGATCATACCAATCTAAGCCTATGTGAATGCAACATGAATGCAACAATGCAAATGCAAAAATAAATACCCCCACCCCAAGCTTGATTACTTACATTGTCTCCAATGTAAATAATCAAGTCGGAGAGAGGAGAAAAATGGAACAACTTACCGAGTCGGTAGCGGGTGTTGGCTTCACATTCCAGTCAAAACTTGGGTAGAAATTGTATCACGGCCGTGAGGCTTATCACGGGCAGGCGGTGATCGTTTCTGATCCTCAGGAGTTGCCCTGTCACGGCCGTGATCTACATCACGGCTAGGCCGTGATGCTCTCTGATCTTGGCATCCTACTCATCACGCCCGTGATGGTTGTCATGGCTAGGCCGTGATGCTCTCTGTGCTCTTGTTTAGTTCATCACGGCCGTGACCACTTTGTCACGGCCGGGCGTGATGGCCTCTGACTTTATTTTTTTATGCTCTTCTTCTCTTTCTCAACCTGAAAACACTAGACAAACTTATTAATGATATTTTTGCCTCTTGATCTTCTCAAATTATTCAAGAGGTTAAATCAAAAACAAAAGGAAAAAGGGAAAGAAAACTTGGGTTGCCTCCCAAGAAGTGCTTATTTATGGTCTTAAGCTTGACCATACTTCCTCAAGTCAACCGGAGTCGGCTGGGCGTAGAAGTGCAGGAACACTTCTTTTCCATGGAGCTCCTTCAAATAGCCGTTTCTGCTCATACGGCCAGTAACGCTTCCGCTTTGCTCTTTTCTCTCGGAGCTTCCTAGCCTTCCTTCCTCCCGGCGGAAGTATTGTTTCTGCATGGACAGCAATTCCAACTTCACCACTGGGTGCATCTCCAACCATGCATATCTTTGGGGTTGCTTCCATGCTAAGTTCTTTCTCTACCGCTGGAGACGTTACATCAATTCTGCACACATGGCTCTCAAAAGGAGGGTTGTTACAAGAGTTAATCAACTGAAAATTTACCCTACCTTCCTCTACATTTAGAGAGAGTTTGCCATTCCTTACGTCTATTAATGCTCCAGCGATTTGCCAAGAATGGCCTTCCTAAAATGATGGGGAATTTAGAATTCCCTTTCATGTCCAATACCAGGAAGTCGGTAGGGATGAGAATTTTCCCTACCTTTACAGGAACATTCTCTAGTATGCCTAGAGGAGTCCTAGTTGAGCCATCCGCAATTTGTAAGGGGAATTTGAATGGTCTCAACTCTTTGCTTCCCAACCTTTCCATGATAGTGAGGGACATCAAGCTCGCACTAGCCCCTAGGTCACATAAGGCTTGGTCAATTTGCACTTGTTCAATCGAGCAAGCGATGGAGAAACTACCTGGGTCTTTCGGTTTAGTAGGCATTTTAGTCTCTACATCTACTTGCTTTTTCCTGACCAACCTCTGTGGGAAAGGTATCGGGGGTTGGTACGGTGGTGGAGGGACATATTTCGGTTCTGGCTCTTCTTTTTCGTTCGTGTCCTCCTCCGGTTCCACGTCCATTTCAGCTACCCCCACCCCAAGCTTATCATCCCTCAAGTGTATGACATTGCAATGCTCATTGGGATTTGCTTCGAGTTGCCCCGGGAATGCACCCTTAGGTCTCGAGTACGTGCTGGCTTGTTGGGCAATCTGGGTTTCTAGCATCTTGTTATGAGTTGCTAAGTTGTCTACCTTAGATGCTAGATCCTTTATTGCCTCACTCACTGCCCTTCCTTGTTGTCTAAACTCCTTATTCTGTTTTGTCTGAGTTTCGACAAAACTTTCAAATAAAGTCTCGAGTTTAGATCTTTGTACCTGAGGGTACCCCGGTGTGGTTCTCTTATTACCTTGACCTTCTTGGAACTCATGGTTGAGCGTGTTGCTGTAGTTGCCGTAGGAGAGGTAAGGGTTGTTCCTTCTTTGGTTGTAGGGATTTGGGGGAGCATAGTTGGGCAGCTTCGGGTTCGTATCATTAGTAGTTGTTACAAGAGTTCACTTGTTCACCCGGCCGCCGGATCCATGTGGGCATCCCATCATGTCATGTCCCTGCATTCCACAAATCTCACAAACAAGGTTAGTAGCACCTAATGCACTCACATTTGCTCTTTCCAGCCGATCAAAACGTTTATTAAGTGAGTCTATCTTTGACATAATAAGATCTGTGCTATTTACCTCAAACTTACCCCCCGAAATCTTGTTCGGGTTATTACCTCTTTCGGATCCCCATTGGTGGTAGTTGGTGGCGACATTCTCGATGATGTTGAATGCCTCAGTGAGAGGCCTATTCATAAACGCTCCACCGGCTGCAGAATCTAGTGACACCTTCGAAGAGTAGTCCAATCCGTTATAGAAGGTGTGCACTATTAACCACCTCTCGAGTCCGTGATGTGGGCACGACTCCAACAGTCCCTTGTAACGATCCCAGGCTTCCGATAATGATTCTCCGTCTTTCTGGAAGAAGCCGGTGATCTGGGTTCTTATGTAGGCCGTCTTGGATGGAGGGAAGAATTTCTCCAAGAGCGCCTGCTCCAATTGGTCCCAAGTGGTCAAAGTGTTAGCGGGGATTTGCTTAAGCCAGGCCTTCGCCTTTCCAGTGAGAGATGAGGGGAACAATCTCAAACGCACAACATCGACTGAGGCTCCATTAATCCTGATTGCATCGGTGAACTCTAAGAATGTTTCTATATGATCGGTCGGGTCCTCCGAAGGCAATCCTCCGAATTGATGTTGCCTAATCATGTTGATTAGCATGGGCGGTATGGTATAGTTTTCCGCCTCAATCTCTGGCCTTGCAATCCCAGTTCGCAAGCCTCTCGCATTTGGGGCTGCGTAATCCTTCAAAGGTTTTGTATCCGGTTGATTCGCCATGAGTGGAACGGGACTCAATCTTTCTCCCTCTCTTTGTAGTCTTCTACATTTGTGGAAGGTCCTCTCGATCTCCGGATCAATCTCACTAAGGCTCCCAAGACTTAGAGATCTTTGCATATAACACACAGAGAGATGGATACAATAGAAGGAAAAGAAATTTTTGATTTTTTTTTTAATTTTTAAATTTCAGAAATAAAAATCAAATAAAAAGAAAAGGTCCAGAAAAATCAATTCAAAATTTGAATTGAGATTCGAAAAGGCACAGTCCCCGGCAACGGCGCCAAAAACTTGATAGCGTAAGTCGACGTGCGACGACGCTCGTGCGATTCCGGCAAGTGTACCGGATCGTCGCCAAGTAATAAAAGATATCGATCCCACAGAGACTGTGTTCTCGAATCGCAACTAATTATCAAATCGATTAGATCTGGACTGTTTAAAAAGATTTTTATATTTTTGAAATGGTTTTTGAATTTGAATTTAAGAGATAAAACAGAATCAAACAAAACAGAAAACAAATCTTTTTGATTTTTCAGATCTAAATGGGTTCCTAGGGATTTAGGTTACCACAAGATCGTTTACGTTATGAAGTTGATTACCCTTGTTAATTAGCGAAATTGCCTTGAAGGCGAGTTTATCCTCTGATAGCTTAAGCTCCCTCTCGGGTTACAAAAGCCGTGCCCAATTGACCCGACCCCTACTCTCGTGGTAGTCGATCCCAGATTGAACCCTTTGCGTTTCGTGACAACTCGTTGATCCTCGAGGACGGCTTCTAACTCTCGTGATTTCAGTCCCAAGTCTGACTCTATAGATCCGACACCTAGGTTCACCGCTAGGTTCCTCCCTAGAATGTCTAAGTCATGCAAATAACCTAAGTTCACCGCTAGGTTCCTCCTTAGAATATCTACGTCTCGCCGATAAGCGCCCGAACTTTACGAGTGAAACACACTAGAAATCCTAAGTTCACCGCTAGGTTCCTCCTTAGAACGTCTACGTCACGCAAATAAGCGGTCGCCGATTTTACGATTGATTAAACACTAGAAATCAGATCTAAAGCAAATCGTAATTAACAAAGAGTTTACATCAAATTTACATCATAAACAAACTTGGGCAGAGCCCTAATCCCTAGAAACTATGCTACTACTCACGCCTTGCCATGGAGATGACAGACATGATTACAAATAACATGAAAATAACTAAGAGAAGAAGGAGAAGAAGAAAGAGATCCTAAATCTATGCCTAGAGTAGTAGCCCCAAAGGTCTGATGTTTTTCGCCTCTGCTCTGGTCCCTTATTTATAGAATTGGGCAGTTAGAGTCCTAATCCAACTCAAATTAGATCCATTCTGTTACTTGAGCCAAGTAATATGCGGCCGTGATGGCTATCACCGCCGGCCGTGACGGACCGCCTGAAAATTCTTCCCGGTTGCTCCGCGTGATGCTCATCATGGGCATCACGGCGTGATGGCCATCATGTGACTTCAACTTGTGGTGGTTTTGGGGCCGTGATGGCTATCACGGCTAGGCCGTGACTCGACTTACCTTTGTTCTTTTTTTCTCATCATGGCGTGATGGGCATCACGGCTAGGCCGTGATGGGCTCTGTTTGGCTCATTTTCTTCAGTTTTAAAGCTCCATCTTCATCCAAACTTCATCATGATTGATCTTGAGCAATTTACCCTTGATATCTGCAAAACAACACACGAAAACCGCCTTACCCGTTCCAAAGGAAAATTAACCTAAAATCTAATAAAAATATGCCTAAACTACATGAAAATGCATGCAAAATGATGGACAAAGATGAGGTGGAATCACACTCATCACCCTTCCACCAATACTCGGCGTCTCCCACGAGCTGAAACGTCGAATAAGGTACCTTGGATTCTTCAGGAGTGTGTACCAACTCGAAAATGTTTTCTAACTCTTGAATCCAGAGATCTGCCTTAATCGGATCCATTTCTCCATCGAACTGAGATGGATTCTGACGTCTGAACGCATCAAGATGCCTTCCCTCTGCAACTTATTCCGCTCGCAGCTGTTCTTGCTGATTTTGTGCAGCAGCATTGGCCGTTTGATGAGCTATAGCAGCAGCCACATCAGCCAGTGCTTGAGCAGCGAAGTCCATTCCTCCATTACCTCGTCCACGTCCACGAGCACCTCTCTGATTCATACTGACCTGGATCACACAAGCAGTCAGATGACAATCCGAAAGAGAGAACCCGCCGGTCACCACACATTACCTCAAAAGAAGTAATTCATACAACACACAATCGGAGAAAACACAACAAGAATAACAAATGGACCTAACCTGGACATTCCCGAAAGACTCGACTAGCTCGATACCACTAATGTGACACCCTAACTTGGTCATCACATGGTTACCCTTTTTGCGGAAAAATAATCGTTTAAATGCTTTGGTCGCTTTCAGAAAAAGATTATTCAACATACACAAGGTTACCAAAAAGGTACTTAATTTTTTTTTCTTTAAAGAAAAGAAGTAAAAGGTAAAGAGACTCACAACTTGAAAACGACAACAGATACATACATATAATATTGCCTCGAACGGTCTTAGGTTTTAACATTACACCACGGCCTTAATCAATATGGCCAATGTAAACGAAAACATAATCGAGAAGATAAGGTAAATAAAACACCAATGGGAATGGGAATCGGGAATCTAAACTCAAAAGAAAAGCTCAAAAGCCAAGACTAACGGACCACTCAAAACAAAGCCTCCAACCACTACCAATGCCTACGACACTCGGAGTGGCCACAAACGCTCCCACAAGAAGAAATCTCCGGCTCCGGGTTAATCACCTCTCCTCCGTCATCCAACGGGACATCCTCCTCCTCAATATCCAAAGGGTGATAACCCGCCTCGAGCTCCTCATCCCACCCGGTCGTCTACCGACTCATGAGGCCCCTCCTCGGGATCCTCTTCGGGATCTTCTGAGATCTTCCTCCATCGGTTCCTCCTCTTCGGCTCGGCAGGCTCAACGTGAGGGTGAAGCAGACCGGCTTCCTGTAGCGTGTTCAGGTACAACCATGGCGGTGGAAAAATCACGTTCCTGGATTCCACCGAGTGGATCCTCCTAACAGGCTCTCCATGTATATTAGCTTCAGTAGTAGCGATTGGCCCTCGGTACGTCGCCGTAGTCGCATTCACGTCCATCCTCCAATTCCCAATCCTGTCGGCCTCGTCAAAAGTCTCTGTCTGTGTGACCTCAGGTACAAGAGGGACAAGAGGGTCCATCTAAAGCATACGCATACCCGGTATGAGGAAAATAAAAGAACATACAGACATGAAGAGTGAGATACCGTCATAAGATATATCCCACAACAACCATATACATGATACATGCAACACGAAATCAGATCAACAGTTAAAGCATGCATAATCATCATAATATAACAGTGTTATATCAAGGGGTCCTCAAGGCCGTACAATCAGTTTTTGAAAATGTGCATGACACTTCAATATCAGGCTCTATCCTAATCTCATGAGATCACAACACCATGTTATCACTGGAGAAGATAGAGTTGGTCAAGCTCTGCCCACCGGGCTGTTGCCACCGTATCCTGATGCACCAGGCCTCTTGGTCGGACAACGCCACATGCCCTTAACGAAACAGCTAGCAATGTGACTGACTCTCAGATACCCCATGGGTATCCTCAATAAGCAAAGGCACGTCTGCCAGGGGAAATGAAAATGAATAAAAACTTTCCTTTTAAGGTTTTTCTTTGTGTAAATATTTCACTGTCAAAGCTCAAAGCTAATGACTTAACATTATTTCCCCATCACTTGAAAACTTAGAAACATAGGACACACAGTCCGAATGCTCAATCCCAACACCTAGACCGTGGCCGCAGTCAAGGTTTGTGGTAATGGAAATCAATATACTTTTAGTCATGTTTTACTTATCATGCTAAGGACAATAGCCCACAACAACGGAAATCAGTACGAACTGTCCTCGATTCCGCGAATTGGACTTGAAGTCCATAACATTACGAATAGGACTTTACGGTCCCGAATTAACACTGATCCAAGATCACGTGCTAAGCATGGAAAACTAGAGGCGATGTCTCACGTCTAGATTCCTATTCTTTTAGTACTTATCTTTCATTTGACGAAAACAATTTTTGAATTCGAAAGCCTCGATAACCTATGCTGGCTATCGGAAAGTTTCTAAATCGTTTGGGAGAAAACCTTTTCTTTTGAAAATCCTTTATAAAACGTTTTTGAAACACTTTTAACTTTGAAAATCCCCAATAAGATATTGTAAAATGTTTTCGAAAGTTTTCACTTAAAACACATAGTTCGAAAAGGGTTTTTCTCTTGCATTCTAGAAATCACTAAAACTATATTGTCACATAAAACAAGTACTTTTAGACATTCAAGCTTTTTGGAAAGGAACACCCATCCTTTCATCTTCAAAGCTTATTAAGGTTTTTAATCCTTATTAATGGTTGAGCACAGACACACGTCCGGCTTAGCAAACTTCAAACAACAACAGCAGTATGTACACATATATATATTCACAGTTCAATGCCAATATCACAGTTCATCACATTTATACATCTCAACATATATAACGATACAGTTCAACTTCATATAATAGCATAACATTTCAGATAATCCAGTAACTCAATAACAGTCAAGTAAACAATTAATCAAATACACACATGCATACAGTTATTGAATATCTTTCGGAAATCCCCTATTACCTCAAAAGACGATAAGGGTTCCGACTACGAAAACTAAGGATCACGAACGTCCGCGCGTAACGAATCTAAGGTTACACACATGAAACCATAGGTTAGATTTTTAATCAAAGAACACTAGCCACAAGGCATAGGTTCGGTTTTCAACAATGGTTTTGGATTAAGGTTTCCAAAAATCATGCAACTTATGGATTTATGATCCTTAAGTGCTAGGAGTTCTTAAACACCAAAAGTTTAACAAGTTTGAATCAAGAATCCCACTAAGTCATCAACTTAGGGTTTCGGTTTTCATCCTCTAAAATAGGTTAGGATGTTCTAAATTTTCCAATCTCTTTAGGTTAGCATCCATACCTAGTAAGGAGCCTAAAACCTTGATCATTTTGGAAAAATGAAAAAAATCAAATACCCTAGGCCACAAACACTACCATTCGGCCTTGATTAAAGATGAGGGTTAGAGGTTTTCAAACTTTCCAATCTCTTGGATCTAGCATCCTTATACATCAAGGAGCCCAAATCCATGATCACTTTGGAAAAACCTCAAAGTACATATAACAAAACACTTAGAGTTTTCACTTTTTCATGAAAATACATAAAAGTTTCTAAACTTTTCCAATCACTTAAACCTAGTATCCTTATGTACATAGGAGCTCTTGGTCATGACCATGTTGGAATAACACTCAAACACAAGCTTAACCAAGCAAAGATGAAACAAAACTCATATGGCACAAAAGACATAGATTCTGTCCAGTACAGAAAATGGTGTTCGAGATTTTTGTTTTCCACAAGATTTTAGTATGTTGTAGAGGAAGTAAAAATAAGAATATAGAAATTGGTTTCACCTCAATCGGAGTTTTCTACAATTTTTGAGAATTTTTTGAAGTTTAAAAGCATATTATGAACTCAAAACATCAACTATGAAAATAAAGCCAAAACTTGAAAAACAAATGGTATAGGGACATTACCCTTACCAATATGAACAACTTTGATGAAGAACACAACTTGAAAAACTTAGTAAAAATGGTACCTTTAGTTGTGTGAAGAAGAAGATGAATAGTTGTAAAAAAGTGTTTTTGTGAAAGGAAGCAAAAGTGTGAAATGGTTACACTTTGAAACTTAAATAGAAGAAGGAAAAGAGAGGGGGAGGGCGTAAGTTTTGGGGCAGATTGGAGGGGAGAGAAGAGCTTGACTTGGTTGAGAAGAAAGGAGGTATGGTGTAGGTAAGGTGTGTGTAAGAAAGTATGGTGATTTGACTTGATTGGTGTAAGGAAGGTATGGCCATGGACATGCCTATGTCATAGCCTTCACATCAGTCAATCTACTCCATTTTTGCTCTGCTCCAACATGCATCAGATGAATTTCCCGATCGTATTTCCCGATGATTCGCCCGGGTAATACTCGGAAATTCGGCCCCGAACAAGATTTCTCAAAACACTCCAAACCCACACAAAACATAAAAAAAAACACTAATCGTCTCGTTCACGAGTTAATATTAGGTCTCTAGCTCAGTAAACTCGTACTGACTTTGAAAACCCAGACCGGCTTTCATCTGAATTTTATACCGAAAATTTTACTGTGACTTCATACAGTAAAATAACACAAGAAAATGATTTTATTTAAAATAAAAATCATCCTCTGGATTTTATCACAATTAAATACATTAAAGCATGCATTTACTAATAATTAAGCACACGAAAAACAGGGTGTTACAATAACCCCTAGGAGTTGCACCAAAACAAAGCCAAGAAATCCAGGTGGACACTCCCCAATGGCAATTTTGGATTTAAAATGTCCAGTTTTCACCATGGATCATCAACCACATATTTACCGGAATAAGACCTCAAAGATTAGAAACATTTGGCCATAGCTTATCACACTCAAAAGACATAATCAAAACACTTCTTGCCTCAAAATTAGTCTGCTAGCAAAACTTCTTCAACACCTTACCCTCACGACGGACATCAAGTTCAACATTAACTCTACCACATATATCAACTTTCAACCCAAAGCGCACAATTGTAGTCTTAGTTTCCTTTGGACTTATCCCACCACTACAAATTTCATCACGGTTAGACCTTTCAACTCTAAAACAGAGCTCTCAAACTCTTCTCACAACTAAGTTTCTCAAGAACTCCTCTTTGCTATTTCCGTTCAGCTTAAGGAAAACTACTATAGATATTTTTTCGTTAATCCTCGGACTCACGAAGTCAACATTAACCATAAACGTTGATCACTACTCTAAATTCCTTTAATGATATATCTGCCTCGATCATGATAAGGTCCATTGTAGTCATCTCACTCAATGATGTTGAACTTAAGGGTCCTCATAGTACCATTCACATCTATACATTAACGACGCTCCTATCAACTCTGGTTCGTCCTACCTTAGAGATGACAAAAATTAGGTACCATACTATCTCCCAACTAACCTGCTAAGGATAGGTCATCTCATTACTTATCCATCCCGCTGAGGATGATCAGTTGGACTTAGCCTCAACTCAGTCCGCAACACTTAAGGCAAACTTAACCGACACACGTTGATAAACTTCTGTTTTTCATCTGAAACAACACTTGAAGATACTCCCTGAAGTCTGAACAATCCTCTGATACATTATTCGGTTCACTAACAGTGCATAGTGGATCTTAACTTGTAAGAAGGGTGTAGACTTCACCAGTCGATCCACGATCACTTGAATTCAAACAAGACTCATGTAGGCCTTCAGCAATCTCATAACAAAGATTCAAGGAATGCCAATATCTTAACAAGGAAGGTCTCAATTGTTAAAATATCAAATTTTTTTCACTGTACTCGACTAACTCTGACATCTTGATGTGGAGATACCCAACTCATGACTGACGAGGTAGGTCACACATCGATGACATTTGGAGAATACGTAGAACTCAGATGATCAACGACGACAAGTACGTTCGAACCGCAATAAGACATGACCTTGGTGATCATAAAAGAATTTCTCAAGAAAATAAAATTTTCTTGATTTCACTTTCACATAAGAATAGAAAAGAATTTCAATAATTTGAAGGATACAGGAACATCTGGTATGGAAAAAGATCCTTCCATCCGGTTCGTGGGTGTAAAAATGCAGGATCAATACACATTTACAAACATGAATCTAATAAAGTTCATTATTCCACAAGAATCTTCCAGCGGATTTAAGGAATCAAAGGGTGACTAATGTCTAATCCAAAGAGGATTAATTCTTATTCTTAGTACAAGAAATTTACACAATGATGACTTTCACCTCTACCAAAAATAGAAGTGACGAAACTAAGTTTCACCAAGAAACTTCTGCTATCATGAAATTATCTGTGTTATAACTCAAGAAATAGTCATAACCACTTCTCTCAACAAAATGTGAAAGTATCCAGACCAATGGATACCGTTAAATCAATTCACTCAAATTTCTAATACATCGGGGATTATTTAGAAGTGTGAGTACGACTTCTCAAAAACAAAGAAATGAATAACTGGAAATTTATGATTAGCATAACTAATTCATGAGTCCTGACAGATTTCAAATTAAAGTCAGAAAATTTGTCTGTCACATACAAACTTCACTGTTGTGATTATCTAATACAATCATAGGATTTGAGAAATAAATGTCAACTGACAAATACAAGAGAATCAAAGGGTACAGTGGAGAGTTCCTTAATCACGAGACACTCACCCAAGATCGAAAATCCACTCGATTCGTCTTGGTTCCAACCAACATACAAGACTTTCTAGCCATGCTTAGTATGACCACCTTGAATTGGGTACGATTCCGGACAACTTAATCAATTGATCAAACATACAAAGGGTTGATCTTTCTTCATAAACTGAGTTGACGACACAAAATCTTAGATAGGTCATCACTCCAATCTGGTAATAACTCATTTCCAAGTCGATCCTTGATTAGACGACAACTCCTCACAATTGATTTACCAAATCAACTATGCAAGTCAGAGAATACTTGTTCATAATTCGTCCTTTTACTGTCAGAAATCCAGACGGTGGCACGAGCCCTCACACAACATTGATGCTTCGCAAGGAAAACACTCATCTAACAAATGGTTCATACCATCGATCGTCCAGTTGAATCGAGTCGTCCAACTCATTTTAACTTTGTAGGCAACATCCTACACAAAGCGACAGAGATCTAACCGAATCCAGAAACTAGATCAATCTAAAATCGATGTCCTTTGCTAACCATAAACTTATAATATTTTCATGGAACACTCCCGGAAAAACCCTTTACACAAGCACCTTGTTTCGAATGTCTGACATGATTCGTAAGGATAATCGAATGTCATATCCGAACCTTAGTAACATTCAAGATCTACGGTCTCCCAAGACATAAAACCCTTGGAAAACCATCAAGAAAACATATACTTGTGCGTCAACACACATTGCTTCAACAAGAAACAATTCAAACAAGATCAAACCAGAGATCACACAAAAAAAACTTAACAGACTTATTCCCCAAAGATCCCGAAAGACTCGACCGGCTCTGATACCACTTTGTAACACCCCTTTGGGCATTACTTTGTAAACACGTGCGAGAATAAAATTAAAAGGATAATTTGCATGTTGCTTCCAGAAAATAATTTATATAAGTGCATAAGCGTCTAAAATTGGGTATAAAAATTTGTTAGGACTCCAAACCTAAGCCTTGATTGGCACACATGCTTACAATCCTAGCCTGGCAAGCCTATTTAATTTAAAATCTACTTGAACAAAAGTTAGTATTTTTACAAAAATTTCGACGGAGTCTCCTATGTAATTCGAACATCCCAGGTAAAAGAAAACCTGCTAAAATAATTACATTTTCATTCCAGAATTCCAGTTACACCAAATACAACTAGGCAACAATATGCAAAAAAAATAGTTATGACAATGAGCTATACATGAACAAAAGGAAAAGCTTAGGTTTTCATTCAAAAGAGATGCTCTCCGAGCCATAAACATTCCATTTTAAAATAAAGACTCTCTGAGTCATACTCATACATACTATAAAAAATCTAAGTCTCAAACCCTAAGCTGGTCATTCTAAAAGTTATTCCTGAGGAAAACTCACGTGATCATCCCATAATCAAGTACTTCATCAAACAACTAGATCTAAGCTTATGAGTGACTTAGGAAGACTCATATGCACCATATGTACTAAAGTACCCAGGGTACCATAGCGAACCAGAAGAAACCTAATATATCTGTAAGGGTGAGATACAAACAAATGGATATATCACACAACAACCATATACATGATACATACATCACATAATCATATAAGCAGTTAAATCATGCATATACATAACATAACAGTGTTATATCAAAGGGTCTCAAACCCGCACAACCAACCTTTGAAAATATGCATGGCACTTCAATATCAGGCTCTAACTTAATCTCATGAGATATCAACACTGTTTTCCACTGGAGAAGAATTAGAGTTGGTCAATCTCTAGCCCACCAGGCAGTTGCCTCCATACCCTCATGCATTTAAGGTCTCAGGATGGGCAACGTCACATATGCCTCTGAGCCGGTCACATGGACAGACTCCCAGATACCACCTTGTATCTGATATGTAAGAAAGGCACGTCTTCCTGGGGAAATTCAAATGAGAAAATATTTTACTCAAAAGGTTTTCTTTGTGTTCATTATTTTTCGCTGTCGCAGCTCGAAGCTAACGACTTAATCATCATTTCCCCATCACTTGAAAACTTAGAAACATATGACACACAGTCCGAATGCTCAATTAGAACGCCCGAGACCGATGCACCAGTCCTAGGCTTGTGGTCGTAGAAAACAACATTCACATTTAAAAACATTCATCACAACATGATTAGGACACAGTCCACAACAACGAAATCAGAACGCACTGTCCTGGACTTCGAGAATTGGACTCTCAGTCCAGAACATCTTGAATAGGACTGATGGCCACGAATTAACACTGATCCAAGATCACGTGCGTATAACTGAATACTAGAGGCTATGTCTCGCGTACTGGATTCTCTTTCTTAAGTACTTGTTTTTCGTTCAGTGAAACTCAAATTCAAAAACGAATCCTCAATAACCTATCCAGGCTATCGAAACGTTTCTAAAACATTTAGGAGAAAACCTTTTCTTTGAAAATATTTCATAAAGCATCTTTGAAATACTTTTATCTTTGAAAATCCCGAATAGGATATGGCCAAATAATCTTGAAAGTTTTCACTTGAAGACACATAGTTCGAAAAGGATTTTTCTCTTGTACAAAACTTTTGATCATAAAAAGGTGGTTTCCTTCAACATTTTTCTAAGAACAAAGATCTTATTCTTCTGAAGTAAGCACTTCAAACAATGAACTTTTACAAATGAACCTAAAACTTCCAAAGTTCTATTCAAGTCTTATTAAGGCTTTTAATCCTTATAGTCATTAGGCACAGACTCAAGTCCGGCTTCTCAAACTTCAATCAACAGTAATATATTCACAACCATAATAATACCATAATTAATGATAGTTCATCACAAATATATAATTCATGACACTTTAAAACAAGAAATGTTCAACTTCAAGTAAAAATCACAATAGTTCAAGTAAACAAGTCATTCAAGTATTTGCTCAATATCACAATAATAGTCACAACACTCAATTAAACACATACACACATGCACATGGTCATTGAATATCCCTAGGCAAGCTCCACTTACCTTTGAAGACAAATAAAGGATCCTCGTCTTAATGCTCACGTTAGCTCCAAGAGTGTAACTATCTACTCCATCAAGCAAGCATAGCCGTGTTCAACATCATGGAGACACAAACCAAGCATGATAACAACAAACAAATTCACCAATTCAATTTTTCATCCTCAAAACATATAATCAAAAGAAACCATACATTTAATTCAGTAAATAGAATCGATTTCGTAATAAAATCAATTTGGGTAAAAAGGATCCATAATTAAAATTGGGGAACATTTCATTTGGTTTGAGAAACATGAAATTGAACTTAAAAATTTCAAATTAAAGGTCCTAATTTGAATAAAACATAGTTAATTTCATAGAAACATAAACGATTTCAAATAAAATCAAATTGGGGTTTAGGGTTCAAAGAGAAATTTGGGGAAAATTTGATTTAAATAGCGAATCATAAAATTAACCTTAGAAAACATTAATTACAAGTCCCAATTAACCAAGGAAGAAGAAGATGTTGGGGTGGTGCTATGGTGCTCCTCGCGATGGCAACAGCAAGGCGGACAGCGACGGTTGGCGGTGGCAGAGGCGCATGGCTGCTGATGGTGGAGGTCAAGAGTGAAGGAGGAGATGAAGCTTAAGGGAGTGAGGGATGGGTTTACTACAAGAGGAAGAAGAAAGAAAATAAAATAAGAAAGAGTGTTGGGGGCGTCGAGTGTAAAAGAGAGATGAGAGAGAGTGTTCCCGAAGAACTAGCATTTGAATCTATATCTCTATTCTCTTCATCTCTCTATTCTTCTCTATTTTTAACACATTATCAGCACGATCAAGTCTCTAACAGTGCAACGATTTTTTTATGTAGGTATCTTTTCAATGTAATATTTCATGCTAAATGACAGAACATCAAAATATTCTATTTGATGTATATTAGAGATTGAATCTCTAAGCAAGGGAACAATTTTTCTTTCTTCTAATCATAGCTTTGAATCTCTAATCATTGCTTTAATATATGAGTTCTTTTATTCAAATTCTTTTCCAGTGTTTTCACCATGTATCTCGCAAACCTTGAATTCATCGCTTTTGATAAATTCAAGAAGAATTTATTATTAAAGCATCCCTGAAGGATTGTACAAAGTCAATAAATTTTCTTGGTAATGGTTATATGAAGATTTGTAGTATAGTTCCTGAAGAACTAGACCATTGAACCATGATTGAAATTTATAAGATCATTTGAACTTAGTATAAATTGAAACAAAGGAAAATGATGGAAAAATCATACATGCCTATTAAGAATGCTCTTGGAGTAGCAAAAATTAGAAAGAAAATCAAATGGATTGAACATCATTCCCGGAAGTGAATGCGATGTATTATAAATTTGGGTACGACAAGGGTTGTGATTATAATCAATTATGTGGTAGGTATTACCAGTACCGTGATGGTTTAAAATCTTCGTATGAGATTATGAGTGAGATATGAGAAAATATTGAAAATAGTAAAATTATCTTAATATTTTTAGCATGTATGGAAAGACCTTGATCATAGTTGTCATATGTCAACATTTTGTTGGATGGATTATTCAATCAAGGTAAAGATTGATTTTTTTCTATCAAATCCTAATGGTGAGTTATGCTTATGTGATATATTAGTTATTTCTCATGGTGATTTTGATTGATAACATTTGTAAAGTACGAATATTTGTTTTGGCAAATGCAAGGGGAAGTGTTATAAACAATTTGATTTAGTGGATGACTATATGATATTATCTCTTATTCTATTTTATCTTTTCTTATAGAAAATTGACTAGGATTAGGAGTCTACTATTATTCTATAAATAGTAGTAGTAAGATTGTATTTAATATACTTGATCATAATATATCGATGACAAATATGACAGCTAGTTCCCGATGAACTGGACTTTGAATCCTAGTTCCCGAAGAACTAGCATTTGAATCTGTATCTCTATTCTCTTCATCTCTCCATTCTTCTCTATTTTTAACATTTGTGGATTTTTTGTTTTGTTTTTTTTACCACAAACAACGTTGCTTAGTCGCAGTTTATGAAAAAGAAGAAGAAGAAGAAGTAGGAGTTTAAATTAAATAAACTTTTGAAAAACTACATTTTATTAAGAAATAATGTTTTAATTGTAAAGATCAACTTATTTGTATAACATCCAGAACTATCCAAACTCCCTCTCCAACTATCAATTTCATCATCTTGTGTTCCTCCCATAATTGGATAAGGCCCAATTCCTTGTCCAATAAACCAAACTAAGCCCATGGAAGTGCATGGAACCGATGGAAGTGATTACTCTTATATTTTGTCGTGCACCAACTTTGGTGAATTTAGGAACATATCGAAAAATCAATGAGGTAGCCGTTACTAAACTCAGTGCACCATTACCGGGTGCAATGAGTCAATGATCAAGAGGCTCATGGGTTAAAATTTAAGATGATTAAATTAAAAGACCTAATTTGCAGGCTCCTTCTATAAATTTCTTGCTCTTAAAAGATCCCTCATTTCCCATGATTAAAGCCTATCTTTGTCTGATCCACATGTTTTTCCTTTTACCTTTTAACTGTCATTACTCATTTCCATTTTGTTTAGGAAAACGAGCTTTTTATGACTTCAAATTCATAAAAGGTATATAATCAAATAATATATCGATGATGATAGAAATGTTACTGTTCCTTAATAAATTTTGCATTTCATTTGGTTCTGATTTGTCAAATGGAGTTTTACATCCATTTTTCATATCCCCACTTCATTAGTAGATAAGATCAAATCAAAATGACGTTTGAAAACTAAAGGATAAAAAACGTACGTTTTAGAAATGAGTGACTAAAAATGAACTTTTATTATTTTACTGGGACAAAAAATATATTTAACCCAAAAAAAAGGTTTAATTAAGGAGTATTTTTTAGGCCCAACATGTGAACCGTGTTTTTTTTTTTTGGTAGTAACATGTGAACTGTGTTAACTTTAAATAGATAAAAAAAATGCTAAATAATAATAAATTAGTAAATGGATTTAAATCATCTATTTATTTGGATACAATGAATAAGCAAATACATGTGTCTTGTTTGCTTGATTTATTCCATTGTGCAAAATGATCAATGATTAATGAAGATATTTTGCTCGTACACTCACATTTTGGAATGATTATTCTTCCTTCTTGATTTTTCTATCAATCATTATAATTTAATTTTTCTGGTTATAATATGTTATTTATTATTTTTAAAGATACATTTAAAATATTAACTTTTCCCTTATTTTATCTAACAAAGAAACCAATACACCATGATAATGCTGGGAAAAAAAAATATCTACTTGATTTTTAGAAATAAACCAATATTATTAAAAAAAAAATACAAAGCACATTATATACCTACCATACGAAGCCAACCTTAGTGCATATTCATCCTTTCTAGGCTATAATCGACAATATAAATATGCAAAACGGGGACACAATTCAATGGCTGCAACAAATGAATCTTACTTAGTGGAAGATAGTGTTTGTTTTTTCTTGACATTTTATTTAAATAGGGCATGAGCATCCCTCTTATACTTGACCACATTACGTTTTTTTTTCTAATGGAAAACTTGACCACATTACGTTGTTACTTAACAAAAATCAAAATTGTGGCCTTGCCAGCTCAATTGAAATTTAAAACCTATTAATCTTATCCGTTTTTCTTTTCAATCTACCAACCACGTATAAGCAACTATTTTCATTTATTGGCAATGGGTACCAAAGCAAGAAATCAGGATCAAAGTCAGCCTTGATTGACACATTGAATGAAATAATATTCCAGTACACCCAACCTATCGAATTTAATAACCGAGCCATATTTGTTGATATGTTCAAATTCAAATCATCTCTCCTATCCAAAGAAGGAAAAAGTGAAATTCATGCTCGGGGTAAATTGGTAGGTAATCATCTAAATTCCGGAAGAGGATCCCGTGAATCCTGATTCATTCTGGTGTATCATATCATATTCAAATAAATAATATCTTGTCATATAAGTTAAAATTTAATTTAATATCGAAAAGGTAGGATACATGATAAATATTATTGGTTGAAAAATGATATAGTACACCAAAATAGGACATGAAATCCCCCTACATGAATTCCAATGCGTGGATCTCTAAAGTTACTATAATTAATCCAAAAATATTCATATTTTTCCATTTTAAGACACGGGCCCTCTCCCAATGTGAGCTTGTGTTGGAGCCTTTTGATTACTAAATACTGTACCAATTAATCCTTTCAACATGATCAATGGCTACAAGTTCGAAATTAAGGGCCATCAAAAACAAAAAAAAAAGGGACAAAATTAAGGGCCATCAAAAACCAAAAAAAAAAGGGACAAAATTAAGGGCCATCAAAAACCAAAAAAAAAAGGGAGAAAGAGAGAATCACGGAGTGAATTCATGTGCCACATCAACACATTCCAAACTGGCATTGTGGCACCCCATGAGAAGAGAATGGAGATGCACGTGCGTGATGAGACCTTTATAAAGTCCCAATCTCCCTGTTCCCTTCCCCTGCATTCTGATTCCAAAGCCTGCCACTCCGCTCTTCACTCACCCTCTTCATCAATCATGTCCATGCCCATGTCACCTAACTCATAACTATAACAACTAGCTTCTCTCTCTCTCATGATCATTTGAGACACCTTCTTCTATGGCAGCTTTTGGATCTTCCTCACACTCTCTACCCCACTAGCCTTTATTCCCTATTTGTCACCCCCTCCTCCTACTTCATCATTTCCTTTTTTCACCCGTGCTTCTCAAAACAATGCTAAAAACTCTTCTTTCTCTTCTGCCATTCTCGACAAAATTTACCTTTCCATCATTGACGAAGGAGAGAGAAAGAGTGGCGACATAAAGTTCTACAGAGAAACTACAACAATATTGAAGAAACGGAGCAAAAACAACGTCAAATGCAACAGAGCCATGGAGAAGGAAGAGACTCAAGGGAGACAGAGGATTTCACATCGACATCATGATCGTGATCATCATCATGTGCCTTCGGATTCTAGTTCCGGTGGATTATCGTCCTCCGATACAGAATCCATGTACGGAACGAGATCATGTGCCTCGTGTTTCGCACCACATGGCCTAAGCCAGTGAAGACCAGCGTGTGTGAAAAGTCAGAGAAGAAACACACAGAGAGAGGACAGAGTACTCTGTTTCATGAACGAAAGGTTGTACAAATTTTCGATGATTATTCTCATCATAAACCTAAAACAAGAAGCATTGAAATCAATGAAGAGGGTTTGATTTAGTCCAAATCGAGAGCCACGAAGATTTATAACAATCTCAAGAAAGTGAAGCAATCCATATCTCCAAGGGGAAGAAGGCTCACGAATTTTCTTAACTCTCTGTTTACAACATGGAACACAAAGAAAAGTCAAGACGTGAATGCTGAGAGAAAAGCCAAGTCAGGACATGCTTCTACATGTTCTTCTGCTTCCTCATTTTCACGGTCTTGTTTAAGGAAGACGTCACCTTCTTCAAGAGAAAAGTTGCACAATGGTGTTAAAAAAATAGTGAGGTTCTACCCTGTAAGTGTGATCGTTGATGAAGATAGTAAACCCTGTGGGCATAAGTGTCTTTTTGAAGAAGAAGACACGAGCCTAGTGCCTCTATAGGTGCCGGCAGCATGGAAGATTGGAGTTGAGAAGAACGAGGAAGAGGTCAAGAGAAGGGGAGTGGAAGAGGCTGCTAGAGAGTTGTTGAAACAGAAGAAGAGTGATTTGGTTTTGAGGGATTTTCCTATGAGCATAAACGAGGATGAAGATGATGATGCAGCAAGCTGTTCAAGTTCGGATCTTTTCGAACTTGATCACCTAACCGTGATGGGAAATAAGAGGTTTTGTGAGGAGCTTCCGGTGTATGACACAGACTCATTTTAGGACTAATCGTGGTATTGCTAATGGCCTCATAACGTAGTTCTAATATAGTACACATTACATAATCATTTTTTAAGTGTTTTTCTTAAGCATGAATTCTAATTAATGGTTTTGTTCTAACACCAAATGTATATACACTGATTTGCATGCAATGATTGTGGGTATTGTGAATTAGATAAGCAAGTGTATGACAAAATTTGTCACTTTCTAATTTCAATACGGATCTCGCCATTCCTAGGCCTAATGCAAGTTCATGGAGGAATATTATCCACACACATAAATTTTTTTTTATAATTTTATAATTTTATCGTCAAATTAAATTTAATGTCACATATGTACTTTAGCTTTGTCGCGCATCCTTAAATATGAAGATGTTAAAAATGTGCAATATATTTGTTGTTGTAGTTAGGAGAAACTTGTACAAAACCAAAAGTTAGGATTGCATTGCACGGTAATAGACTCACTTTTTATGTTGATGGTATTGATGCATAATCATGTGGCAGTGTGAACAGAACCTATATCAGTTCCATGTTGTGTACTATTACTTTTTCCTTTGTATGAGCATGTATCTAGGGATGTGTGTGTATGCATGTATGTTAAGAAGAAATGATATTTTGACACAAACTTTTGACATAGATGAGAGAGAAATAATGAATAAATATATGGGAAAAGTATAAAAGTATGTGTTGGTATTAAAATAACACCCTTGATATTAATGTCACAAAATATTTTGAATAAGCAAATAAAATGAAAAAAAGAACAGTCCCTGGGCGATTTATGAAAGTGTGTAGGATACTTGATTTTGTAAAAAGAGAGATGTGGGGATGTGTTAATTCTCGATCATGGGCAAACGTTCTTCTATATACTGACAGAGTAGTTAGATGAAGAAAGAGGAAAAGAAGAAATGATCAAAGGGGGGAATCATAAAAGAGGGAGAATGAAAGATTCGAGATGGTAATGAGAATCAAGATTAGACGAGAAGGTGTGATGGTAAAGGGAAAGGGGCAGATCTTCGCCCATGGGAATAGAGAAAGTGAATAGTAAAGCTTCTGCTTTCTCTCTCCTTCTTCTTTTCTTCCTCTCATGAATTAGTATTTAGTATTGCTTGGCCCCTGTTACTTGCAGTTTGCGCTACCACTCTCCATTCTTCACTCCCATCCAAACATTGAAGAATAATTTCGAAGGCACTGTTTTCTTTTTAAATTTAAAAATATTGTGTTTTAATGGGATTTTGGGTTAGTAGTTTCAAGTCGTTATTGTATGGTTGAAAAAAAAAGTTATGAAAATGTTCTTTTTTATTTATTTACATTTTAAATATAACATTTATGTTCTGACATGGGTTTTGAAGGTTGGTTTCCGAGTTGGAATCGACTTAGGGATGACAATATGTACCCTATCCATTGGGTACCCATAAAAATTGCCCATAATGGGTAGGGTAATTACCCGTACAATGGATAAGGGTTCGGGTGTGGGTAATTACCCATAAATTTGAATGAGTACGGGTGCGTGTATGGGTACTATGGTACCCACCCCGCCCCATACCCGCACATATGTATATGTATATATAATTATTTATTTATTTATATTACTAATATATATAATTTTAACTATAATATAAATTTTAAAACCAAAATTAATCTAAAGATTCCTAACTTTCTAAACCTAGTTGCATCTATAATTCCTTTTTGGATTTTTTATTTATTTAAATATTTTTTATTTGTAAAACTTATTAGTAGATTTGAAAGACCTTTAAATCGTTTTTTAATTGTTATAACTTTATTATTTATTGCTCTTTTACTGTTAAAGTGCGGGTAACGGATGCAGGTACGTGTACTTAAGTACCCAGAGGGTACGTGTAAGGGTACTAAAGTTGCTACCCACGAGGGTATGGGTCCGGGTATGGACAATTTTTTCAAACGCGGGTATGGGGACAGGTACTATAGTACTATACCCAGACCCTACCCATTGCCATCCCTAAATCGACTGGGGGATCTCATGGCAAAAGGAAGGTACTCTCATACCCAAGCCAGCCGGGTTCTCAACATGTATGAGTAGTGTATGAAAAAGATGTGACTATCTAGAAGGGGTGGTTCTTATCATAGCATTAGTGAGCCATTATGAGTAATTAAGGATATCATTAATGTGGGTGAATACAAAGTTGTTATCAATTTATGGCCATTTGTAGTGCTTGTATTGCGTCGACCCTTAATGTTACAAGATAATCGACCTTGGTCTCCTCTGGCTTGTTGACTAGTCTGGAATGATCCTCATCAATCAGTCCTTGACTTGTGCTTGGGTCGAGGTCTGGTCCATGTATCAACAAAAAGTCCATCAATCTTCGAGTTGTTTTACAATGATGGATCTTAAAAGGAAAGCGAGTTCGGGCTGCCCCAAGATCTGAGTTGTTTTACAATGATTAGCTTAAAAGGAAAGTAAGCCCGAGCCGAGCTTCAATCCATGTAGTAACAGAAGCCCCCCAAGCTCCGAGCTATTTTATAGCGATGGAGCTTAAAATGAAAGTGAGACCGAGCCGAGGTCCAATCGGTGTAACATCAGAAATCTCTCAAACTCCGAGCTGTTTTACAGTGATTGAGTTTTAAAGGAAAGTGAGACACCCCGATGTCCCACTAAATAAATCCTAATTAACTAAGACTTAATCCGTTGTATTAACGTTAGCGTGATTATAAATACGAAAATAAATTAATTTGTGGAAGCGGTAAAATTAAATTCGTTTAAAACATGCACAACGGAATAAAACACACATCAGCTATATATGTATAATAAGTACGTCTATCACCCAAGTACGATAAATCCCAACAGAGGGATCCTAGGTTTACTAAAATATACAAACACTGTCAAACTAAAACTGGACATAATACATAAACTGCTCACAAAAAATAGGAGAAAAGTCCTAGAGCTACCCAGCTCGCCTCTCAAAATACATCCAAATTACAAAATAAGCTCACAGAGGCACACGACCTAGTAGGCGCATCCGACAGAACCATATCACCGACGATATGGGCGTCCGGAGCTACCCTCTCCCTCTCCATAGGTGCGCTGGTAGACTCTGCCGTATCGAGTCCTCGGCTCCCAAACCAACTCAACACTTCTCATGATGACGCATCGACGATGATAGTGATACATCGTCTGGACACTCCGCTGCCTCCGACCCCTCTGCACCATACCAACATGGCTACTCGCCACTGAGCGGTTCACCATGTTCCATATGTCGTCAGGAAACTCTCTCTGACGAGGTGGATACCACATCTCTGAAAAGGGTAACCTCTGTGAAATACGATACGGGCCATCCAAGTGAAAGTACGGACCATCTCACATCCGTATGTAGAAACTAACCAGGCCGACGTACGTCATGAAGATTCGTGAGTGGTCGACCTGCCATCCACGATCATCATTGTAGACGATCTCAATGTCGCCTAGTATCGGGATCAGGGGAGGGATTGATGAGTGTGATTTCACCTCATATTTCATTTACATTTTGCATGCATTTTCATATAGTTTAGGTAATTTTAATTTGATTTTTGTTAGTTTTTACCTTGGAACGGGTAAGGCGGTTTTGTGGTGTTGTTTTGCAGAAATTAAGGATTAAATGCTCAAGATCAACCATGATGGAGCTTGCATGAAGATGGGGCTTGAAAAGTGAAGAAAATGAGCCAAACTGAGCCCATCATGGCCTATCCGTGATGACCATCACGGCCATGATCAAGCAAAACTGAAAAGAAAAGAAGGCAAAAGTCAGAACTGGTCACGACGTAGCTGTGATGAGCATCACGGCCGTGACAAACCAAAAATTGAAAAAGCGCCCATGGCAGAACCCGTCATGGCCTGGCCGTGATGGCCATCACGGCCGTGACACGCATTATTTGGATCTGAATTTGTGATCGGTATTCAAACTTCCCTAATCTATAAATAAGGCATCTGGGCAGAACATAGGGGGCGGCGACTTTTACCCTAAAAGGACGTTTTCTCTGAACTAGGGGCTGCTGTGACTGTTGTGGAAAGCTTCCATGGAGTTTCTTCTCTCCTTTGTTTCTATCGTTTTGATTTTGGCTTTCTCTGTGACTATGAGTAGATAATTTCCTTTTTGTTGGGGTTAGATGTAGCTAAACCAAATCTCATGTATTTGCCATGATTTATTAATCTATGTTTATGCTTCTTTATTAGTGTTTGATTCCTATGCTTAATGCTTTTTGTGGTCTGATCATCCATGAATTGTTCTGAGATTTGATTTGCAATTGGGAAGTTCTTATCATTTCTTGATCTGAAATTAATCACCTTGTAAACCTTGCATCTAGGAATGGATTTTGGTTTATTAGTAATCGTGTAATCCCTACTCTTAATGCAAATTCATTAATTAAGCCACCTAAGGAATTAGGGTCTAATTAGGGGATTTAGGCTCTTGTCATCTAAGGAATTAGGACTTGAGTAATCTTGTGGGTTGATTTTAATATTTGAAGCATAAATTGGATTGGTGGTCTTAGTATTGCATGAGGCAAAGGTTTAGTGAACTTTAATCCCAACATCTTTCATCATATTTGAAGAATCCTTCTTTTTTCATTCCAGGTGTTTGATAAAAATCCTAAAAGAACTTGTTCCTTTTATTTTGTTATTTTAAATTGGCTTGGTATTTAATATTGAGCTCCCTTCCTTCCAAATATCTGCTTAGATAGTAGTTGATTTGTTACGTGCTAGTACTTGTCTCAGTTCTCGTGGGAACGATATCCCTCTTACCTCTCTACTACTTGTACGACTTGGTATACTTGCCAAGACCGTCAACAGGGATCCTCTGCTGATAGTGCCTCGGCTGGTAACCCAAATCTGCCACTGTCTCCGTCCTGCTGGCACTGCTCATCTATCGATTTTACATACAGAGAAATATAGAGTAGAAGGGAGATAAGCAACAATACATAGTCATAAAAATGGGGATCGGGACACATAGAACAATAATCACATATACATAACACATACAACAAGTAATGGGCAACCATCTTCCGAATCAAGCCAACATAGTTCATCCTCAAGTTCACTCTCAGATCAATCTTCTAAGGAGTCTCACTCCCATGCATATCGGCCGATATCTCTCATCCGGGTCTTAACCCTGAGATATTCCCTTATGAAGCCTATTCGCTTAAGGAACATCAGTTAGTTTGTCTAGGTAACTTTTCTGCTCGCCGTGACCCATAAGAGTGCATCTCACCGTGAGCTTCCCGAGTCCAGTTTTACATCCTCAAGGTCTCTTCACAGACCGGCCCCTCCATAATCCGTACTCGCACTCGAGTACAACTAACCTCGTACGACTCCCAATCATACGGCTCGCCACCTTGGCAAAATGCAGTGAAACAAACATCACTACAGTTAACACCGGAACCTTATCCATTTATATTCTCACAGTGGATGCCCATACATCCTCGGCCTCAAAGCCGCCATCTCAAGGCATTACCACGGTGTTAACTCTCAACTTATCCATACAGACATATATCCATCAAGCAATCAGCCAGCATACATTCTCACATATAAAATATTCATGTGAACATATTCATCATATCAAATATAGTAAAAATCGCAGATAATCATGAATCAATCACATAGCACAGCAACACGCATTTCAGACAACCTCAACCGGTATAAAATCAACAACTTAGAGTCGATAAACCTATAACCACTAAACCCATCACGACATTAAAATATTATTTTATTAGGGTTAACCATTGTTGATTATTTGACATCCTAATAGGGCCTGGGGCACCCTATACACATGCATATATAATTATTATTCTACGCTTGCCTCCTCGATGATGTCGGTTACTTTCTCCCCACCTGAAGTGTCGTAGGCTAGCTTTAACGCAACGAAATGATCCCACTCCTATACTCCTCAAATCTGCCACGCTTGGTTCACCACCCTCCAGGGTTCCAAAAATTCACCTAAACACATCATTGTGAAGCAGACATTACGTGTAATCCAAATCCGAAGAAGGAATTGAAAACCGATAAACGGATTTAAATATAACCTCAATATCATCGCCGACGACATTTCGACATAACAAGGACATGGGTTTACCTTAGCCTATATGAGAGAAGAAATATAGGATAATGAAGTAGACATCGTGAGGATCACAACAGTATAATTGGTTTCCCGATAGGATGAACGAATTGATCAGTATCGGCTCCGGAATTTCCTCTCACTCTCACGGCCTCCCCTTTCTTTCTTTTTTTTCTCTATTTTTTCTGCGCTATTTCTTGCCCTTTTTCTAAGGTTACCTTGACTTATTGAGAAGGGAAGGAAACAAAGCAATGGCCTCATAAACCAAGCAGCTGGCGTGGTTATTAAAATAACCATGAAATGGGCTAAATTTTGTATAAATTAATGATAGGAAGGGCAGTAGGAGGCGTGGCTTTTTGTTGAGAATGGAATAAACTCAAAACTGGCGTGGACTTAAGGAAAGGAAAGAAGTAAAAGTAATGAAATTTGCAATTAGGCGACATGGTTCATTGATGGCCAAGTAATTTTGCATGAAAAAATGGTACAAGTAGGAGGTGGCGCTCAAGGATCATGCAGCCCATATTTTCAGCAAGTGAGTCACAAGGAAAGCAAGCATGTGGCATGGCCCTTGGAGTATCATGAAATGAGGTTGCTATTTGCATGCAAAATGGTACAAGTAGGAGGTGGCGTGAATCAAAGAAAAGAATGAAATGAAGTCTCCAAAATAGCAAGCAGATGGCATGGTGATGATCAAGGAGTAGTCTTTTTCTTTTATTGAATGAAAGAAAGAATGGCCAGCACAAGCAGGAGGTGGCGCTCCTTTGGCTTGCCTCAAAAATTTGAGGATAGATGCGCCATTCATATATAAACTAATGTGTCCAACAATAATTATAAGGTTAAAGTTTATTTTAATTAATCTAATTAGGTTGAAACTTACAACTAGAGCATAGTTATGATTAGTGCTAATTAATCATGATAAGTTAAATATAATTAAGATCTATATCTATGACTAATTATCTTTTAATGTTGTTGATGATAAACCACCTTAATTAAGAAATTAAATTGAGGTGCTTACCTAATGAAAATTTCGAGTTGCTTAAATTTCACTCTAAACTCATATATATGTTCTGATTCTAAAAAAAAAGTTAATTTATCTAACCCTCATTCCCATCTAATTAAGATATCTAATTTTCACTTGTTAAAATCGGGATGTTACATTACCACCCCCACCCACCCGCCCCACTGAAAGAAATTTCGTCCTCGGAATTTATATTAAGTTACCTCGCAGGAACAGGTGTGGATATCTCTGCTGCATATCGGCTTCTCTTTCCCAGGTAGCGTCACCAGTTACTGCATTCCATATGACCTTGACTAAAGGAATCTGTTTCCCGCGGAGTTCTTTTATCCTTCGATAAAGCCTCATACTCTAGGTTTTCTCTTAACTGTATTGATTCGGGCTCTATGATGTACGATAGATCGGGATAGTATTTTATGAGTTGGGATACATGGAAAACATCATGAAGGTTCGAAAGATTGGGCGGTAAGGCTATCTGATAGGCAACTGGACCAATTCGGCGAAGAATTTGAAATGGTCCGATGAAACGAGGTGTAAGCTTTCTAGATTTTATTTCCCTGCCAATTCCAGTCCTCGGGGTGACTCGCATGAAAACATGATCGCCTTCCTAGATTTCCAAAGGCCTTCTCCTCTTGTCGCTGTAGCTTTTCTGTCTATCTAATGCTGCTTTCATTTTCTCCCGAATTTTCTGAACTTGTTCCATTGTTTGTTGTACCACGTCAGGTCCAATCAATTGAATTTCTCCTGTCTCGTACCAACAGAGGGGTGTTCTACACTTTCTTCCATATAGTGCTTCATATGGTGCCATGCCAATACTTGTGTGGAAACTATTATTATATGTAAATTCAATCAATGGAGAATTTCGTCCCAACTTCCTGTGTGTTCTAACACACATGCTCTTAGTAAATCTTCCAACGACTGGATTGTTCTTTCCGACTGACCATCCATCTGAGGATGATAAGCCGAACTCATCCTTGACTTAGTTCCCAGAGCACTGTGTAAACTATGCCAGAATCTTGATGTAAATCTCGGATCCCTGTTCGAAATTATACTTGCTGGCACTCCACGCAGTCTGACAACTTCCTTGATATACAACTGGGTTAACTTTTCCATTGAGAACCTTTGATTGATAGGAAGGAAATGAGAACATTTCATTAATCTATCAATTATAACCCAAATTGCATCATACTTCTTCTGTGTCCTTGGCAAACCAGACACAAAGTCCATCGCAACACTGTCCCATTTCCATTATGGGATATCTAGAGATTGCAATAGTCCCGCTGGTTTTTGGTGTTCAATCTTTGCTTTCGGGCACACCAAGCAGGATTGGACATACTCTGTAACTTCCTTTTTCATTCCCGGCCACCAAAACATTTTCCTCAAGTCTTGATACATCTTTGTGGCACCTGGATGAACTTAACTTGCTTTTGTGCACCTCTTCCAATATCAAATTCCTAACTTTTTTATCTTACGGTACACATATCCTTTATCTAAACCTTATGATTCCATCAATACCTCTTTTAAATTCTCTTGTCTTACCTTCTTCTATCATCCAGGTTAACCTTGGAGGTATTGGTCTTGACTTGCTTCTTCCGATTAAGTCCAGGAATCCACTAGTAGTAGTGATCATTCCTAAACTTATCTTATCCCGAGATAATTCAGTCATCCCAAGATTCAGATATCTAAATTGTTTGATCAGTTCCAATTCCTTAACCATCATAGCAGACACTTGCAAAGATTTCTGATTTAATGCGTCCGCTATGACGTTTGCCTTTCCTGGATGATACTGAAGATCGAACTCATAATCCTTTATGAATTCTATACATCTCCGTTGTCTCATGTTCAGCTCTTTCTGATTGAACAAATATCTTAAACTCTTGTGATCACTTGTAGACCATGAACTTAGCACCATACGGTGTAGTGTCTCCATATCTTCAATGCAAATACTATTGCGGCCAACTCAAGATCATGGGTTGGGTAGTTCCGCTCATGTATTCTTAAGCGCCTTGAAGCATAAGCTACTACTTTCCTTTCTTGCATAAGCACTGAACCCAGACCTTGATGTGATGCGTCACAATACACATCAAACGGTGCCAACGGATTCGGCAAGACTAATACAGGAGATGTTGTAAACCTTCTCTTCAACTCCTGAAAACTAACCTCACACTCATTTGACCATTCAAACAGTTTCCATTTCTCGTCAACTGTGTCATAGGTAATGCAATTTTCGAGAATCCTTCTATAAACCTTCTGTAGTAACCTGCCAGTCCAAGGAAACTTTTGACTTCACCAACTTAGGACGTTGCCAATTCACAACTGCTTCAACTTTGGTAGGATTCACAGCAATCCCATCTTTTTTTATAACATGCCCAAGGAATTGTACCTCTTCCAACCAGAATTCACACTTGGACAACTTGGCATAGAGTTGTCTATCCTTAAGCACTTGAAGTACAACCTGAAGATGCTCTACATGTTCTTCTTTATTCGAGGAGTAGATCAGAATGTCGTCAATAAACACAATGACGAATTTGTCCAGGTATGGTCTGAAGATCCGATTCATATAGTCCATGAATACAGCAGGACCATTAGTTACGCCAAATGGCATAACCAGATACTTGTAGTGACCATACCGACTACTGAAAGCAGTCTCCAATATATCATCTTCTTTCAGTCTGATATGATGATACCCAGATCTCATATCTATCTTGGAGAACACAGTTGCTCCCCGCAACTGATCCATTAGATCGTCAATCCTCGGCAATGGATACTTATTCTTGATTGTTACCTTATTTAGTTGTCGATAATCAACACACAACCTTGAGCTACCATCCTTCTTTTTCACAAAAAGAACCGGTGCTCCCAATGGTGAAACACTTGGTCGGATAAACTCCTTCTTCAACATGTCATCCAACTGTTTCTTCAACTCTGCTAATTCTGTTGGAGACATTCGATACGGTGCTATCGATATTGGTCCGGTCCCTGGTACGAGGTCAATTGCAAAATCTATCTCTCTTTTAGGTGGCAACCCTGGAACATCATCCGGGAAAACTTCTGGAAATTCGCAAACGACAGGCAGCGCATCAGGCTTTGGAGACTCCTTGGCTTCCAAGGAAAACAGCACCATGCAGTCTCTCAACCATCCATCTTCCGAGTCACTGTCATTGACAGTCAATAATCCAGTTCGCTTCGAGAAACAAAGGGTTTTGTTTGAATAGTCTAAAATTACATGGTTAGCCGAAAGCCAGTCCATGCCTAAGATAATATCAATATGTTGCATAGGCAAACAAACAAGGTCCACATTGAGTTGCCTATTTTACAAAATAATAGGACAATCCCAACAAACAAATATAGTGATAAAAGTTTTCACCCATAGGGGTAGAAACAGTAAGGTCATAGGGTAATGAAGAAACAGGCAAACGCAAATGATCCATGCACTCCATTGATATAAAAGAATGACTAGAACCCGAATCAAATAAAACAGATAAGAGCTTATCGAGCACACAACACTTACCCGTATCAGATCAAGACATCGAGAAGATTCAGAACCTCTCACGGCGAAGACCCTTCCCGTAGCCTGAGGTTTTCCTCCTTGCTGATTTCTTGTCTGAACCTGATTCCCCACTAATTGATTCTTTCCAACTGGTTGCGTATTCTGAGCTCTCCCAATATTGCCTTGAGGGTAATTCCATGACATGTGACCCACATTTCCACAATTGAAACAAGTGATATTCTGCAACTGAGGGCAATCTCTCCTGAGATGAGGACCTCCGCACTTGAAACATGTCAAGCCTTTTTGTTGCGCTTGACCCAAACTTTCTCCTCTAGCATTCACTGTTTGCTGAGTAGGATGACGGTATGGTTTTGCCCTTGTTTGAAATCTTCTTCCTCTTCCTCCCTGAATATTACCCCTTACTGGTCCACCGCTTCTTTGTTGTTGTTGCAAATTTCCAGCACGATCATGTCCTTCTAACACAGCACACTTCTCTACTAGAGCTGGGAAGTGATTCAACTCCAATGGCAGCATTGGCCGCTTCAGTTCGGGCCTCAAACCGTTTTCAAACTTCCTGCACACCCATTCCTCATCTGGGTGTACCTGGTAAAACTGTGAGAGTTTTAGCAGTGCCTCGAACCTTGCGGCATACTCCCCAACTGACATAGATCCCTATTTCAGATTAGAAAACTCTTTCTCCTTTTCTATTCTGACACTTCTTGGAAAATATTTTTCTAGGAAACTTTCTCTAAATACTTCCCGGCTGACTTCCTGTCCTTCGACTTCCAATAGCCTCTGCTTGTTCCTCCACCAAGCTTCTGCAGCTCCGACTAGCATAAAAGCAACATAAGTTACTTCCCGTTCCTCTCTATAGTGCATAGACACAAAGACCTTCTCCACCTCCTGTAACCACTTCTCTGCAGCTTCTGGGTCATAGTCGCCATGAAACTGAGGTGGACTGCCTTTCATGAAGGCATTAAGACCACTATCCAGATTTTCCTCTTCCAGCACCGTATTCAAATGGTGCTGCCTTTGCTCCCACTCTTCCTGCCTCTGCATAAAATGCGTATTCTGTTGAGTTTGTTGCAGGATAGCAGTAGCCAGCTCCCTCATCACTCGCGTAGTATCACTGACATCACCACTATTATTAGTTCCCGACGAATTTCAAGGTACGCCGGTGTTTCTGTCTCCTCTATTCCTGCCACCCCTTCCTCCCCTTCCATTACCACGAGCCATTCTAATTTTCTGTAAAAGAAATCATCAGCTCTTTTATTTATAAGATATGTAAGTCCATATAATCAAAGATATTACTTTACATTTCTTACAAATACGTAATGTGATTATTCTCATGCAAGTAAGGATAACTCGCGTATCGAACACTCTACCCATTCTAAGCATAGATGACATCCAATGAGGATCCAGCTAATAATGTCGGAACTGAAGCTTACCCCACAGTCCGGTTTAGAACCGAACTGCTCTGATACCACCAAATGAGACACCCTGATGTCCCACTAAATAAATCCTAATTAACTAAGCCTTAATCAGTTGTATTAACGTTAGCGTGATTATAAATACGAAAATAAATTAATTTATGGAAGCGATAAAATTAAATTCGTTTAAAACATGCACAACTGGAATAAAACACACATCATCTATATATGTATAATAAGTACGTCTATCACCCAAGTACGATAAATCCCAATATAAGGATCCTAGGTTTACTAAAATATACAAACACTGTCAAACTAAAACTGGACATAATACATAAACTGCTCACAGAAAACAGGAGAAAAGTCCTAGAGCTACCCAGCCCGACTCTCAAAATACATCCAAAATACAAAATAAGCTCACAGAGGCACACGACCTAGCAGGCACATCAGACAGAACCATATCACCGACGATATGGGCGCCTGGAGTTACCTTATCCCTCTCCATAGGTGCGCTGGTAGACTCTGCCGTATCGGGTCCTCGGCTCCCAAACTGACTCATCACTGCTCATGACGATGCATCAGCGATGATAGTGATACATCGTCTGGACACTCCTCTGCCTCTGACCCCTCCGCACCATACCAACATGGCTACTCGCCACTGAGCGGTTCACCATGTTCCATATGTTGTCAGGAAACTCTCTCTGACGAGGTGGATACCACATCTCTGAAAAGGGTAACCTCTGTGAAATACGATACGGGCCATCCAAGTGAAAGTAAGGACCATCTCCCATCCGTTTGTAGAAACTAACCAGGCCAACGTACGTCATGAAGAATCGTGAGTGGTCAACCAGCCATCCATGATCATCATGGTAGATGATCTCAACGTCGCCTAGTATCGGGATCCGAGGAGGGATCCTCTGTAGATAGTGCCTCGGCTGGTAACCCAAATCCACCACTGTCTTCGTCCTGCCGGTGATGCTCATCTTTCGGCTTTACATATAGAGAAATATAGAGTAGAAGGAAGATAAGCAACAATACATAGTCATAAAAATGGGGATGGGGGCACATAGAACAATAATCACATATACATATAACACATACAACAAGTAATGGGCAACCATCTTCCGAATCAAGCCAACACATTTCATCCTCAAGTTCACTCTCAGATCAATCTTCTAAGGAGTATCACTCCTATTCATGTCGGCCGATATCTCTCATCCGGGTCTTAACCCCTAGATATTCTCTTATGAAGCCTATTCGCTTAGGGAACATCAGTTAGTTTGTCTGGGCAAATTTTCCACTCGCCGTGACCCATAAGAGTGCATCTCTCTGTGAGCTCAGCTCCATCAGAGGTATCTGGGTCGCCTCGGATAGTCAACCTTAGACATGGATACTCAGGGTAAAGTCGAGATAACTAGGCTCTATCGGGGTACACGACACATTAGGAGCTAACTAATGGTCATTGTGAGCCTCCCGAGTCCAGTTTTACATCCCCAAGGTCTCTTCATAGACCGGCCCCTCCATAATCCGTACTCGCACTCGAGTACAACCAACCTCGTACGACTCCCAATCATACGGCTTTCCACCTTGGCAAAATACAGTGCAACAAACATCACTATAGTTAACACCAGAACCTTATCCATTTATATTCTCTCAGCGGATTCCCATACATCCCCGGCCTCAAAGCCGCTGTCTCAAGGCATTACCACGGTGTTAACTCTCAACTTATCCATACAGACATATATCCATCATACAATCAGCCAGCATCCATTCTCACATATAAAATATTCATTTGAACATATTCAGCATATCAAATATAGTAAAAATCGCAGATAATCATGAATCAATCACACAGCACAACAACATGCATTTCAGACAACCTCAACCAGTATAAAATCAACAACTTAGAGTCGATAAACCTACAACCACTAAACCCATCACGACATTAAAATAATATTTTTATTAGGGTTTAGCCATTGTTGATTATTTGACATCCTAGTAGGACCTGGGGAACCCTACACACATGCATATATAATTATTATTCTACGCTTGCCTCACCGACGATGTCGGTTACTTTCTCCCCGCCTGAAGTGTCGTAGGATAGCTTTAATGCAACGAAACGAGCCCACTCCTATACTCCTCAAATCTGCCATGCTTGGTTCACCACCCTCCGAGGCTCCAAAAATTCACCTAAACACATCATTGTGAAGCAGACATTGCGTGTAATCCAAATCCGAAGATGGAATTGAAAACCGATAAACAAATTTAAAGATAACCTCAATACCGTCGTAGATGGCATTTCGGCATAATAAGGACATGGGTTTACCTTAGCCTAGATGAGAAAAGAAATATAGTATAATGAAGTAGACATCGTGAGGATCAAAGCTCTATAATTGGTTTCCCGATAGGATGAACAGATTCATCAGTATCGGTTCCGGAATTTCCTCTCACTCTCACGGCCTCCTCTTTCTTTCTTTTTTTCTATATTTTTTCTGTGCTATTTCTTGCCCTTTTTCTAAGATTACGCTAACTTATTGAGAAGGGAAGGAAACAAAGCATTGGTCCCATAAACCAAGCAGCTGGCGTGGTTATTACAATAACCATGAAATGGGCTTAATTTTGTATAAATTAATGATAGGAAGGGCAGTAGGAGGCGTGGCTTTTTGTTGAGCATGGAATAAACTCAAATTTGCGTGGACTTAAGGAAAGGAAAGAAGTAAAATTAATGAAATTTGCAAGTAGGTGACATGGTTCATTGATGGCCAAGGAATTTTGCATGAAAAAATGGTAGAAGTAGGAGGTGGCTCTCAAGGATCATGCAGCCCACATTTTCAGCAAGTGAGTCACAAGGAAAGCAAGCATGTGTCGTGGCCCTTGGAGTATCATGAAATGAGGTTGCTATTTGCATGCAAAATGGTACAAGTAGGAGGTGGCGTGAATCAAAGAAAAGAATGAAATGAAGTCTCTAAAATAGCAAGCAGATGGCGTGGTGATGATCAAGGAGTAGTCTTTTTCTTTTATTGAATGAAAGAAAGAATTGCCAGCACAAGCAGGAAGTTGCGCTCCCTTTGCTTGCCTCAAAAATTTGAGGATAGATGTGCCATTTATATATAAACTACTGTGTCCAACAATAATTATAAGGTTAAAATTTATTTTAATTAATCTAATTAGGTTAAAACTTGCAACTAGAGCATAGTTATGATTAGTGCTAATTAATCATGATAAGTTAAATATAATTAAGATCAATATCTATGACTAATTATCTTTTAATGTTGTTGATGATAAACCACCTTAATTAAGAAATTAAATTGAGGTTCTTACCTAATGAAAATTTCGAGTTGTTAAATTCTACTCTAAACTCATATATATGTTCTGATTCTAAAAAAAATTTGATTTATCTAACCCTCATTCCCATCTAATTAAGATATCTAATTTTCACTTGTTAAAATCGGGATGTTACAGAAAGCAAGCTCGAGCGGAGGTCCAATCCATGTAGCAACAATTTATATAAGATATCATTTCTCATATGAGCATAATTTTTTTTACCTATTACATATGAGCATAATTTAGACAATCGTATATCGGATATAAACAAAATAATTATATTATATATAAATATAAAATATCATATAATATTATAATATTAATTTTGGCATCTAAATTTTTACATTATAAATCAATTATATGAAAATATATAATTTTTAAAATATCTATTATAAGAAATATATATTTTTAAAAATATTATAATATATAATTAATTATTAATTCACACTTTTATATTAATCATATATTAAATTAAAATAAAATATACATTTTATATTTTGATGATTGAATTAACATAAATCACTTTTTGATTGGAGGGGACAATTGATGAGTGATGACCATGGGTGATGAGTGATGAGGCAAGACTGCAGTTGTTTCGTCCTTTGTTTTATTTTGAGCACCTGCTGGTACATAGTACAATGCAAACTCTCCAAAACATGATGGTGTTGAAAGCATTTTACAAGGAATTGGTGTGCCGTAAAGTAACCTATTATTATTGAAGCCTTGTAGCGCCATTAGGTGTTATAATGCAGAAGGCTTTTCAAAGTTCAAAGTGTGTATTTTGAGATTTGTTTATTGGGTGATGTTAACGATTGTTCTTATGACACTCTTTACGGAATCAATAATAACAAATTTTTATTGGAATACTAACTATTTCAATTTTTTCAAACATTAAATATACCAGTTTCCTATGAAAACTTTCTTTTCTTGATTTTTTAAAGAGTACCTTTAGGATACTCATTAGCCTTCTCTTTGTTTATTTATTTATTTTTAAATTTTTGCCTTTAAAACTGTGAAGTATTTCTCGCTGGAACCTGCGATCCTGTCCATAAAGCAAATGCACACGTTCTTCGATGGGCGCTTATTTGAACACAAATTTTGGATATAGTATTTAACACAGTATATGTTTTTCTCTATCTCTCACCTATTTTTTATCTTCTTTGTATACACACTTTTCGAAAATACAATCAAAAAACAAAGAGGATATCTTATAGTGTCCATATTTTATGTACAAAAATCATTCATCTTCTTCGATAATTTCTCAAAATATTTATTTATTTTTTCATTGGAAATCTGGTTTATATTCTATGTTTTACTTTATTTTTTTAATTACTAAAAACATTTTTTAAAATTTTAAATTTTAATGTCGACTTCCTAACTTGAATATAAAAAAAAACCGAATAGCTTGGTAGTTATAGGGACTACAATTTGTATTCTATCCATTGGGCACCCACAAAAATTATCCACGATGGGTAGGGTAATTATCCACACAATGGGTAAGGGTCCGGGAACGGGATACCTGCAAATTTGAATGGGTATAAGCACGGGTAGGGGTACTATGGTACGCATCCCGTCCTACACGAGCACTTATGTATATGTACATATAATTACTTATTTATATTACTAATATATATAATTTTAACTATAATACAAATTTGAAAACCAAAATTAATCTAAAATTATTATTTTTCTAAACCTAATTGCATCTATAATTCCTTTTTGGATGTTTTTATTTATTTAAATACTTTGATTTGTAATGTTTTATGAGTAGGTTTAAAAGACCTTTGAGTATATTTTAATTTTTATAATGTTTCTTTTGTTATTTATTACTTTTCACAGTTAAAGCGTAGGTAACTGGTAAGAGTACTTAGGTACGCAGATGGTACGTGTAAGGGTACTAAATTTGCTCTCCACACGAGTACGGGCCTGGGTACGGGTAATTTTTTCAAACACGGGTATGGGGACGGGAACTATAGTACCCCACCCGGATCCTACTCCTACCCATTGCCATCCATATTACCGGATGTTGACTTCCTAACAAGAAAATAAAAGGAACCGGAAAAGATAAGTCGATTTTTAAAATGATGAATTCCTAAAAAAATTTAAAAAATGATAAATTTAAAAAATAATGGAGAAATTATGTATTTGAAAAGAAAAAAATTTAAAATATTTTTTACCAAATTTAACTAAATGCGAAATATAAAATTTTATTTAAGGATTTAATATTTTTTAAACATAATAATGGAATTGGCTTCCACTCAATACCTCCTATCTTATCTTCTCTTATAGAAAACTGACTAGGATTAGGAATCTATTATTATTCTATAAATAGTAGTAGTCAGATTGTATTTAATATACTTGATCATAATATATCGATCACAAATATGACAGCTAGTTCCCGAAGAACTGGACTTTGAATCCTAGTTCCCGAAAAACTAGCATTTGAATCTATATCTCTATTCTCTTCATCTCTCTATTCTTCTCTATTTTTAACACGTTATCAGCACGATCAAGTCTCTAACAGTGCAACGATTTTTTTATGTAGGTATCTTTTCAATGTAATAATTCATGCTAAATGACAGAACGTCAAAATATTCTATTTGATGTATATCAGAGATTGAATCTCTAAGCAAGGGACAATTTTTCTTTCTTCTAATCATAGCTTTCATAGCTTTGAATCTCTAATCATAGCTTTCATATATGAGTTCTTTTATTCAAATTCTTTTCCAGTGTTTTCACCATGTATCTCACAAACCTTGAATTCATCGCTTTTGATAAATTCAGGAAGAATCTATTATTAAAGCATCCCTGAAGGATTGTACAAAGCCAATAAATTTTCTTGGTAATGGTTATATGAAGATTTGTGGTATAGTTCCGAAAGAACTAGACCATTGAACCATGATTGAAATTTATAAGATCATTTGAACTTAGTATAAATTGAAACAAAGGAAAATGATGGAAAAATCATACATGCCTATTGAGAATGCTCTTGGAGTAGCAAAAATAAGAAAGAAAATCAAATGGATTGAACAACATTCCCAGAAGTGAATGCGATGTATTATAAATTTGGGTATGACAAGGGTTGTGATTATAATCAATTATGTGGTAGGTATTACCAATACCGTGATGGTTTAAAATCTTCGTATGAGATTATGAGTGAGATATGAGAAAATATTGAAAATATTAAAATTATCTTAATATTTTTATCATGTATGGAAAGACCTTGATCATAGTTGTCATATGTCAACATTTTGTTGGATGGATTTTTCAATCAAGGTAAAGATTGATTTTTGTCTATCAAATCCTAATGGTGAGTTATGCTTCTGTGATATATTAGTTATTTCTCATGGTGATTTTGATTGATAACATTTGTAAAGTACGAATATTTGTTTTGGCAAATGCAAGGGGAAGTATTATAAACAATTTGATTTAGTGGATGACTATATGATATTATCTCTTATCCTATCTTATCTTCTCTTATTGAAAACTGACTAGGATTAGGAGTCTACTATTATTCTATAAATAGTAGTAGTCAGATTGTATTTAATATACTTGATGATAATATATTGATGACAAATATGACAGCTAGTTCCGAAGAACTGGACTTTGAATCCTAGTTCCCTAAGAACTAGCATTTGAATCTATATCTCTATTCTCTTCATCTCTCTATTCTTCTCTATTTTTAACATTTGTGGTTTTTTTTTTTTTTTTTTTTGCCACAAACAACGTTGCTTGGTCACAGTTTATGAAAAAGAAGAAGAAGAAGGAGTAGGAGTTTAAATTAAATAAACCTTTGAAAAACTACATTTTATTAAGAAATAATGTTTTAATTGTAAAAAACAACTTATTTTTATAACATCCAGAACTATCCAAACTCCCTCTCCAACTATCAATTTCATCATCTTGTGTTCCTACTATAATTGGATAAGGCCCAATTCCTAGCCCAACAAACCAAACTAAGCCCATGGAAGTGCATGGAACCTATGGAAGTGATTGCTCTTATATTTTGTCGTGCACCAACTTTGGTGAATTTAGGAACATATCGAAAAATCAATGAGGTAGCCGTTACTAATCTCAGTGCTCCATTACCGGGTGCAATGAGTCAATGATCAAGAGGCTCCTGGGTTAAAATTTAAGATGATTAAATTAAAATACCTAATTTGTAGGCTCCTTCTGTAAATTTCTCGCTCTTAAAAGATCCCTCATTTCCCATGATTAAAGCCTATCTTTGTTTGATCCACATGTTTTTCCTTTTACCTTTTAACTGTCATTACTCATTTCCATTTTGGTTAGGAAAACGAGCTTTTTATGACTTCAAATTCATAAAAGGTATATAATCAAATAATATATCGATCATGACAGAAATGTTATTTTTCCTTAATAAATTCCGCATTTCATTTGTTTCTGGTTTGTCAAATGGAGTTTTACATCCATTTTTCATATCCCCACTTCATTAGTAGATAAGATCATATCAAAATGACGTTAATGATCAAAAGTGAACTATTTTGAAAACTAAATGATAAAATATGTACGTTTTAGAAACGAGTGACTAAAAACGAACTTTTACTATTTTACTGGGATAAAAAATAAATTTAACCCAAAAAAAAGGTTTAATTGAGGAGTATTTTTTAGGCCCAACATGTGAACCTTGTTTTTTTTTGTAGTAACATGTGAACCGTGTTAACTTTAACTATATAAAAAAAATGCTAAATAATAATAAATTAGTAAATGGATTTAAATCATCTATTTATTTGGGTACAATGAATAAGCAAATACATGTGTCTTGTTTGCCTGATTTATTCCATTGTGCTAAATGATCAATGATTAATGAAGATATTTTGCTCGTGCACTCACATTTTGGAATGATTCTTCTTCATTCTTGTTTTTTCTAACAATCACTATAATTTAATTTTTCTACTTATAATATGTTATTTATTATTTTTAAAGATACATTAAGAAAGTTAATAAATAATACTAACTACAACCAAAAAATATATTTAACTAAAGAATTTTGTTAATGTGTGCTAACACAACCTTTAGTTAAATTATCTTATATTAAAATATTTACAATATTAATTTTTCCCTTATTTTATCAAACCAAGAAACCTGTAACACCTCGATTTTTCACTGCTTTTAAGTGTCGGTAATTAATATATAAAAATATATTTTTACCCGAGACTTAGAAAATGATTTTTGGGTAAAATACTGTTATTTTTACGTCATGTTTAATATCTTAGGGTTACGATGAAATTTTGGGTTGAAAATTCAGACGAAACCCGGTCTGCGTTTTCACTGACGGTAAAAGTTTACTGCTCGGAAGACCTAATTTTAATTCGTGAACGAGATGACAAATGTTTTTATCATATTTACTACGATACTGGAAGTTTTGAAAATTTTAGCATAAAAATTTAAAATATTATATTTGTTGTGGGCGAATACGTCGAGATATCTCTATGAGAAACCTGCGTCAGATGAACCAGGGAGTCAGCAACGGGGCTGAGGTGATGGATTTGACTGATGTGACCAGTATTTATGACGAGCTTATCCGTGTCATAATGGCCATAATGGCGCATTTATGACAAAGGAATCTTTTGCCTGGAAATGATGATTTTACCCTTGGCTCTTCATGAATATTTCAAGCCATGCCATTGAGAATTTTGACCAAACTAACCCTAAAACCCACGGCTCCAACCTTGTCATCTTCACTTAAGCAAGTTTTCATTCCATTTTTATGACTTCTTTCATTCAAAGTTAAGCTTTTGCCATAAGAACACCATAAGAGCTTTGTGAAGAACATAATCAAAATCCTTCTTTTCTTTGATCATCAAGAGGTAACAACTCTTTATCTTGTCATTTAAAGTCTTTCTCTTCACAACTTTTGTAGATTTATGACATGAATCAACATGTTCTTCATTTCACTCAAAGTTCATGAAACTAGATTCAAAAATTCATAACTAATTCTAGAAAAATCCTTTTGACATGAAACCAATTTCTATGATATTATAATAATCTCTATTTTCATTATCTAGAAGCATATGATCATGAGAAATTTCTTTCCCACTTTCCCGAACTGGGCCGAATCCATTGAAAAATGTTGTTCATGGGTTTTATTTCATTTTCATGTCTTGATTCATGATTCAATCTTCTAGTACTTTGATAGTTCTTGTATGTAAGTAAATAGAAGATCAAAATCAAACTCTAACCTATTTATTTCATAAAGGCCGAAACCCTAGCTATGAACACTTGATGGATTTGTGATTCAAAAGTTGTCTTGTAACACTTGAATCCAACTCTAAGTTTTGTATGATGATTAAATCCAAGAGTTAAGGAAAATCTAAAAACTTCTAGCCTATGATCTTGAGAAAACCGAAACCCTAGTTCTTGGAACTAGATGAGTTTTAGTTCATGTTCTTGGTTCATGATCTTGGATTAAGTGCTTAATCATGTTTAAGTTACTTATGGATCATAAATCCCTAAGTTAACAAAATTTTAATTTTCCTAACCTAGAAAAAATTGTTGAAGCCGAACCCTAACCTCAATGAGCCAAGTATGTTGTTGTTTGATTTGATTTATTTTGATTGCAATTCGTTTGAAGGAAATATCCAAGTTAACTGATTTAAGCTGACTGAGGAAAAATCGGATCGGGATAAAGAGATTAACCGGAACTGTTAGTTCAATCTTCAAGAGGTAAGGGGAGTATGCCTGAGGAGTTTAAGATAATCACATGCTTATTGTTGGAGTCATTTATTAATTTTCTGTAGGAAATATTTTATCATCTTGTATTGTTTACTATTAACTGCTAGACTGATGTGATGTTTATCTAAGTAACTGAATTGATGTTATGTGTGGATTTACATGATTATAATTATTTGTTTATATTATAATTGTGATGCATGTCATGAATTGATATATGCCATGCTATTCTGTGATTGGAAATTTATCTGCTGTTGAGTGTTGGACTGAGTAACCTGACATTGGTCAGTGTTAAAAAAAGTAATTAAGGATAAAAAACTTAATAAGCTTGGATAATTAATCAGAGGGATTAATTTGTGAGATTTTGAGAAAAATGAAAAAAATTATTATTTTAATAATATTTTATGGAAAGCGTGTAAATAAGCAATAGTAAGGGCTAAACCGTGAAATTTTTTATCAGGCTATAATTTTTATAAAATAAATTCAATTTTATTATAAAATGTTATTTAAAGTGATTAAGTTCCGAAAATAATATTTTATAGCAGTCAGAACAATTACTTCTGACAGAGAAGTGATTTAAGTTATAAAAATAAAAACAAAATAAATAAATATAATGTTAAATATTTAATTATTTAGTTATTATAAATTAATTTATTAATTTATTTTTAAAGTTGACCTTTATTGAGAATCAATTTCTGAAGTGAAACAATTAAAAATGAAAGGAATTTATCAATGATTTTCAGATTTTATCAACGTTTTAACAGAAAAAGGATTTCTGTAAAAATATTTTTATTCAGTGAAATTATTCCGTTAAACTTGGATAAGTTTTCGGAGCTTTTGTTTTGTATTTGTTTCTCACTGAGCGAAATGCTTTACAAGCAGATAAATAAACCTAGAAACCGAGACGTCGGGGTTCTAGTGTTGCATGGACACGTAGATCAAGGATCTGTGTCATAGGAGGGAGTGTCCTGCAAAGTTTTGTTGTTGGACTGTGTGTCCTAAATTGATGTGGAAAGTGTGAGTTCCATATCCGCGAGCCTAAAACTAGTGCATCGGTTTAAGGGCTTCGTGATTGAGCACTCGGACTGTGTGTCCTGTGTTTTGTTTAAGGGGAAAAATCTTAATAAGAAATTAAGGGTGGTCGTTAGGCTTTTTGCTTCGACAAGGATAGATTTTTAAGACAAAGAAAACAAATCGAGAATAAAGTTTTTCTCATGCATAAATGGCAGTTGTGTCATGTGATTGTGGTTATTGAGTCCAGAGTGGATCAATGTATATAGTAGACGTGTCAGGAGGTGTGATCATTGAGTCCAGAGTGGATCAATGTATCTGTTATAAACTATGTTCCATTTAAATATTGGGCCTCTGTATATGTGTGAGCCAATATATCTTTATAGGACTGTGTGTCCAAGTTTGTGCATTAACTATTGTAATCTGTGTGAAGCAATAGGTTATGGATAATGAATTCCACAATTCGCAGCGACCATTGTGCCTCTGTTAAGTGAGACAATGAGCCAAAACTTTTGAATAATAACCCTGGTGAAACTGTGTGTGACCAGTGTGTTATGTGATTTCTTGGGCATTGTTTTATTCGTTTTTACAATGTGCCATGTGCGGAGCTTGATCAGCTCGAAACGAAACAGAAAGTTGTGGGATCTCCGGAGATTAGGTATCAAAATAGAGACTGAATATTGAAGTGTCATGCATTTTTATAAAATGACGATGACTACCGGGTATGAAGCCCTGTGAATTAAATTATTCTGTTGTTTCGAATTAATTTTATTATGTTGTGAATATATGGTATTTGCTAATTGAGAGTCGTGCATGGGGTTGTCTTATCAAAACTCATATATTGGAAACTCACCCTTGCAAATTTATGTGCGATTTCCTCTACTATGTGGAATCTATACATATACTGGCATTTAGATGGATCCGAGCACAGTGGGTTTGAACTACTCAGGGGTTCGAGCCCTGATGTTCGACAATGTTGATCGAGGGGACGCCTGGGTGATTAACCCAGGAGCTCGGAGTGCCACTTACACTGGTCCCATGAGGACGCTCCGAGGTATAGTAGCAGATGGACCACAGCAACTGATTCATAGCAGAGAGACAATTGAAGTTTCATTACTGCCTGTTTGGATGATATTATGGTATCTGGTACAATACGGAAATCTGGAGCATCAACCGCCTCACTTTGTTCAACCGTTACAACAAGTAGCACCAGGATCACCTCCTGCACCCATAGTATTGATTCTAGAGAATGTTCCGGAGGAGATGGAGGAGGATCCAGAGGAGGATCCGATGGAATATCCAGATTATATTCCTTTAGGAGACGAAGGGTCTTCAGCTGTTGGAGAAGGGGATGTTGTATCCTCTCCAGATACATCTTCCAGAGGTGGGGGAGTTTACACTGGACTCCCCAATGGATTTCTATAGTGGTGACCAGCTTAGGATGTAGTTTTAGGAAAAAGTAGGAATTTTAGGTTAGTCTGACTTAGTGGCTTCTGAGAGCCATCTTTTGAGTAGTATTTTCAGACTCCCACTATGACATAGTTATGATATTTCAGATAGTGTAAAGTACATGTGACAAGTAGATGGTGACCTGTTAAGAAAAAGGTCTGTTGTAAAATGTTGAAGCATATGTAAAATATATATAGTGGTGTATATTATTTTACGAGTCTTTGAGTGTGTGTACAAGTAATAAGAAAAAAAAAATTTATCACTATTTTTTAGAAGTTTAGGAAATTAGAAAACGAATCTTGTTTTCCGAAGGAAACCAGCAAATTAATATTTTTATTAGGTTTGACGATTGAAACATGTTACGTAAATGTGATACCTGAAAATGGGGTGTCGCATTAGTGGTATCAGAGCTGGTCGAGTCTTTCGAGAAATCTCTGGGAGTAGGTCTGTTGGGTTGATATTGTGTGATCTCTGAAGAGAATTGTTTGAATTACTTCTTAGAAGTAATGTGTGATAGTTATTAGATTAAAGTTTTATTTTCTGGTTGCCATTTAACTGATTATGTCTTGTAGGTCAGTTATGGAACCAGAAGGTACACATGGACATGGACGTGGACGTGGACGCGGTCGTGGAAGAGGTCGTAGAGGTGGTCGTGTTAACGGTCGAGGGAATTTTGAGGAAAATTATGAAGAAGAAGGAGGTATGGGCTTTGCTGCACAAGCAATGGTGGATGTAGTTGCTGCTATTATACAACAAACTGCAACAATGGCTGCCCATAATTTGCAGGAACAAATTCGAGCGGAACAGGCTGCTGAAGGCAGAGGTCTTACTTCTTTTCGACGCCAGAATCCTCCACAATTTCATGGAGATGTGGATCCTATCAAGGCTGACTTATGGATTCAGGAAGTGGAGAAGATTTTTGAGTTGATCAATAGTCCAGATTCATGTAAGTTCACGTGAGAATAAAGACCAAAAAGATAATCAATTTCTTGCACAAGTAAATTGAGCCCTTTTAATAACTTTACTTTGTCAATAATTAGCATGGAAAGAAGTATCATTGAGTAGTCTATGTAGCATCCATATAATCAAACCAGTTTCTTCCAATAAAATCTAAATTCATATTTGACTAAATGATAAGCATATCTGCATGAGAGACTAATGGCTAAAGGCTAAAGGCCAACAAGAGCAAAGCACAAAATACATACCAAGTGGAAATAAACGTGGGAAACCAATAAATATGTGTGACTTACCATGTACTCCTGTGATTGGACCTCGATTTAGCATATAACAGGATTATGCGAAGCATCAAATTTACCAAACAAACTTGGGATACATCAAGAGTTAAAACTGGGGGAAAAAAAAGAACTTCCAATAACAATCATTCTTCAATAACTTAACCATTACCCCAAATTTGAGATGCAGATCTATATCAAATGTAAAATCTGGATCCACAACATAAATGGTTTACAATTTCCAATTCATACTCAATGTGAAAGATGGTTGGTCAAAGCATCCATACTCTTGACAAACAAACCAACCAGACTCTCAACTTTGGATCAACTCAAATTCTCATAGACATTTCATCAAGCAGCACTTGCTCATTATTGAAGACACCGGAAATTATCCATAACCGAAAACACACAACATCCAACTCAATTAAAATAAGACATAGCGACAACGCAACCAAGATTGAAAATTGGATGCAAGAACAAAGCAGATTAAATCACTTAAAAATCACTGCCCTAAGTTATCAAATACAATTAATCCCCCACTCTCAAAAACTTACAAAAATTGCTAATGTTACAAAAGTATATTCAAAAGTTGCTATTCATATTTATTTTATTTTTATCAAACACAGAAAAAGAAAAATATGAGCATCTTTTTATGCATTAAACCATATAAACAATAAATAATAAAAAACAATTTACTCACATTCAATATAGTTACATGAAACACAATTGTTAAACAATCCTCATAGTCAATGGCAAAAACACTTCTAGTCGGTAGTTAGTAATAGGAAATTGAAACCATGCCCTGTTGTCACCTAACTAAGCACACTATTTCAAGAAAGCAAATATCTAGTACCTGGCATTTAGCAGTGCCATGGGAAGTAAGTAAATCTCTGTGGAGTTCATCAATATTCCACATATTGTGTGTATCTTTCTTGGCGTGTATCCATGTCCTATATGTAGTAGATTCCACCCTTCAAAAAGACAATGATAACATATCAGTAGCCAGAATCTTTCGAGCATCATAGATTATAAGATTATGCACACTAATGAACTTAAAAATCTCAAGTTTCCAATTTTTTTGAATTTAATATTCAACATAGCAAAACAAAAAACAAAAACATATATTATCCCGAGCCATCAGGTATAGAATGATTTAGTGAATATTCAATTATGTAATACTGATCACCCCTATTTCACATGAAGAAAACATCAAGCTTACAGTAAAAAATATCAAATCCACACCAATACTAATCAACACGCACACAAAACAATAATAAAGGAAGATGAATCGAGTAACGCTAACAATAATCATGCACCGACAATATCTAAAATTATCAGGCCATTAACACAATAAAACCTAATTTTAACTCACATAACTACAAATGTTGAGGTAAAATTGGAAGTTCTCCCCCTACCTCATTTCCTGTAGGGATCACGGTACGTGGGGTTCAGATTTCTTCAAAAACTTGCTCTTATTTCCTTGGATGATCGATCTCATTTTGCCCTCTATGCAGGTAGCATCCATTTTGATTTTAATGTAAAGAGGAATGAAAATGGAAGTAATGAAAAAATGCAGAATCTAGTCTTTTTTTTTTGTTAAGAAGAGCAAGAGAATAGGGGCATAGCATTCTGCAAACAATTTTGAAACTATCCCAAATCCAGTCACCGACGGCCTTCATCTCCTCCGTTATCCACCGTCCAGACATACGCCCAGGTGTACTGACATCGTCGCACACCAGACGTGACCCAGCACGCTTCACATCACCGCGCTCTGCACCACCGTGTGCCGGCTTCCTCTGTGGCGTCCCACTCTGAAATCGGAAAACCTATAAAGGTGGAAGTGATCTTTTACTGAATGGAGTGTTGATTGGTCTGGAAATTTTTTTTAAACAGATGGAGAAAGGATTCATCCGAGAAAGTGCAGAGTGGTTTCTGAAATATAATGGAAGCTACAATGCAGTGGTTAAAAATTGGGATGGTTGGATTAAGCGGTTATGAATTATCTTTTTTTTGAAACTACTTAATCTGGATCAACACAAAAAAACTACTTATTTGAATTTCAAAAAGCATATTGGTTGAGTTTTTGGATGAATGATAAGAAGTGCATTGAATTTTAAACAAGTCAGTTAACGATTACCGGTTTTCATTGTGGAGGATGGGAGTCAATAATTGAATTGAACACTAACACACACACACACACTCTAACACAAATTAGTACACATCAATTGAGCAGACATGCACCCAATCCCCTTCCTAGAAGTAGGAAACACAAGAAACAAACTGCTACAAACAATTCCAACCATCAACGGAAAACTCTCCCTAACTCCGATCCATATCCTTCTCCCGCCCAGGGAACAAACAATTCGTAACCCTATGATCTGAAAAAGCAATAGCAAACACCATCACCGACATAACAGCATGCACGAAATCCGCGAACCCAACCTTCAACTTCTCATCCTTCGGAACTTCAACCGCGAGCCCTGGTTTGAACACGGACAACCCTTTCGATGTCACGAAACCGTAGTAGACGTTCCCGTCGGTGCCACGAAAACTATCGGTGAAGTGGAAGAAGAAGCACGAGAGGGCGCCTAACCCTAATAGGGCATGCGTCATCATGGTCTGCACGTGGATGCATTCTCCGTTTTTGTATATGGATGGGAGGACCATCTCGAAGGTGATGAGTGTTCCTGTAGGGAGGAAGTTTCCGAGGAGTGAGGTTTTGGAGAGGGTTTTCTGGAAGTCTTTCGCCATGATGGCGCGACGCGGCTTCTGACCATCGGGTTGGGGGTCGGAGGTGAGGTGCATGGTGGTTCCATCGAGTGGTGGTGGAGTTGCATTGTAAACTTTGATTCCGATTTCTTGTTCGGTTGGTTCCATTGTTGTTGCCTTTTGAAAGAGACGCGGTAGAGAAATATGGAATGAACAAAGTTGAATGAACGCAAATGGAAAGGAAATAATAGATTGGGTTCAAGGGCCTATATATATATAGTGGTGTTTGTCATTTGAAATTGAAATTCATTAGCGGTTATTGACGGTTACCTATGACCGTTGGTAATTGAACAGTGAGTTTTTCGAACTTTTGGAGTAAAATTTTGTAGTGTTTTTTCTTTCATTTATTTATTAACCTTAACATATGTTTTATAATTCACTAGAGGCAAGACAGGCACTCACGTGCCTGTCTGGCCACATTTCTAATGCTTTTACTCATCTTTATTGTATATATTTATCCAACTTTACAATGTGACGTAATAATGTAAACACACATTATATACATCACTGCATTAATAATATCATGGTACAAATGAATGTAAAAATAAATAAGATACATATTCTAATAAAAAACAAATCCAAGGTACCAAATATAATTTAGTAAGCGACTATTATTTGACCTCGACATCTCAGCATTTAGATTTATAAGGAGATTAAGTATGGATCGATTTTCAGTAGCTTTTTGCATTTCCCTGCATTACAAACAAAATAAATTTATAATGTTAATTTTTGTTAGATAAAAAGTAACAAAGCATATAATTTTTAAAAAAAAAAACATAATTTACTTCTAATAGTTGCTTCCCTTGTCACAATTCTCAAAAATTCTTCATACTTTTTATCATCTTTAATGTTTTTTGGTTTAATAAACTACAAATGAAATAAAAAATGTAAGACTAAAATTTGGAACATTCATTATCATAATCATTCATAACAAATATAATGTATTATTAAAAGAACATATTACATCCTCAAGTAAGACTATTTTTTGTTTCAAATGTATTGAGCTATCACGACTTCTTTTGCTTGGTAATGTAGCTTCTAGTTTCCTAATAATGTAAAACAAAAGATAGTATTTTAATAGATTGTGGAAATAATAAACTTATTATATAGTAAGTATGTATATTATCATATCGAATACAATACATAATACATTACCTTTCTAACCTTTGAGACCACAATTCTCTTTTTACCATGTTCCGTAGCTGAATGTTATCTGTTGTTACTGTGGAACCCCACCCGAAAGAGTATATCTTTAGATGATGTACCTTATTATCAAAAGATTAGAATATCGGTTTTTTATACAACAACATAATATGAAGTATTCTAATATAATTTTATAATGTTTAGGTTGATTTTTGCAATCCAAATGGATTTACCTTTTGTTATTATTTTTCAGATCATACAAATACAAATTTGCTACCATCGTCATCGTCGGGACGTAGCACACTATTCATCACCACCGAACCCACAAAATCAAAAGATCCCAACTCGCCTAAGACTGCCGCTAACAGCCATACACCGCCGCACATCAAATACGCAGATGCAGCTAGGGAGGCAGACGTCCACCTCTGCATCAAAACACCTACATACCCACCACGACACAGACGCTTCACACCGCGGATCGTCTTTCATCAGATAATCACCGGAACCCACAACGATTTCTATTACACAAACACACTGTTGTTCTTCATTTATTTTGGTGTAAGACTACTGGGTTTTGTTCATCGCACTCACTAACCCTTATCTACTTTACTTTCTTTGAATTTTTTGTATTAATATTTTTATACAATGTACTCACTATGTTGGACCATCTTAACACCTAATTACTAAACCATCAAATAGACAACTTGGTAAAAATTTAAAAAAAAAAATACAATTTTTAAACACATTTGTGCAAGATGCTTTGCGCATAAGGGGGCATGTATATGCCTTTCTTTCCTATGATGCTCCATGTATATGCCTTGGTTATTCTTTTTTTTTTTTTAATATATACCTATGCACCTATATGCCTTTCTATTCTTTCTAATATAGATGCAGTGTCTTTCCTCACTTCTTGATTATAATTATTATTTTTTTGACAAAACTTCTTGATTATTATTTTCATGTGGTAACCCCTTAATTTTGCGGGCCTGCGTCCAATGAAATAAATAATATAATTATCTTTAATTCATTTGAAGATGTACTTAATCTAATTTTTTTACCTATGGCATGAAATTGAGTAATCCAAAGTTTAAGTAACCAAACTGTAAGCCTAAATTGTAGCAATAAAAATATTACACTTATAACTTTTTTTTTTCAAAAGGAGGTACACTTAAAAGTTAAAACCATTAATAAGGTCATAAAACAGTTAAACTAATATTAATCCAGAATTTAATTTACCAAATTGTAAGCCAAGTGGAGGTCATGACCCCTCTTGTCTCGTTTTTTATCTACTTTTAATTTTTTTTTAAACATCATACGTAAGTTTTATGGTACTAAAATTATATGAAAATTGAAAACCTAAAGTCATTTTCTTTCAAATTTAGTTAATTAACACAAAAAAAATATGTGAGACAATTTAAAATCAATTGAATAAGTCACTTCATTGTCTCTTCAATTTTCGAGCACCTATATCATTAAGGACAAAACTTAGGTGCAGTTGTTAGAAATTTTTGGGTCACACTTGTAATGTTTAAATGTGTTAGGGCCCTTATTTAATTAGTCAAATTAAAGTGATCTAATTTAAGTAAGGTTTATGGCTAAGGACATAATTGTTATGAAAATTATTGTGTAGATATCATAAGGTCTTATTTCTATTTTTATGATGGGCAAAATTAGAAATAAGAAATGTATGGATAGTCATGACTCTTCATGAAAGAGTTTGAATCCGAAGGGACATCACTCTTCGTGAAAGGGCATGCAATTCCTATAAATAAAGGGTTATGGTCCCCAATTGTAGATATAATCAAAAGGAAAAGAATTTCAATTCTCTTCATCCCATTAGAGGAGGAATTAAGGCTAAGGAGAATCTACAATTGGAAGATCACTACTCTATCAAGAACATCATCATTTCCATCAAGACTTCATGGATCCTCCGGGTACGCTTCCGCATTCATTAGTCATCTTGAATTGCCATGGGATTATAGATAAAATTTTCTTTTGTATTTGTGCTTGAAGATGAACATGTTTCTTGTTGATATTGATTTTGTCTACATGATGTTTAAGGAATTAGAAACATGTCTAGGCATAAATAATTATGAATTCAACAAGTGGTATCAGAGCCACCCATGATCAATTCATGTATGATTCAAGGAATTCTAAGGTTTAGTTTGATTCATGGAATTTTAAAGTTTTTTTTTTTTCTGAAGTATTTATTTGTGATCTTCCATGAAGAAAAACTTCATGATTCTGGTATTTCAATGTGTCAACAAAGATGCATGATTATTAAATATTGAATTCATGTCTTATCCATACTAATTTTTTATGAATTCATGGATTGTTTTTTATTTATGATATCAAATCATAAATGTTGGTTTAAAGTATCATGTTATTGTCACAGATTTGGTTCTGTGAGTTTTAGTTTCAATTGGTATTTTAAATGATTATGAAATTCGGTGTTAATTTTCTTTATGAGAGCATTGATCATCATGAACTTTTGGTTTTGCATTCAAATAATTGAGTTATTGTCTATGGACTGGTAAATTCGGTGGGGGTAATGGCTGCTTGCCTGTTTTTGGGATACCATTTGGGAATCGGGTTCGATTCTCGTTCAGGGAATTTGAAATTATGAAACGTTGCCATGTTATGTTTAATTACATTTAAGTGCCAGTTTCTAAACAAAGCGTCGCGTGGCTTGGTGGTTTCAACTAGCGTCTTTATTCGAAATGTTCCGTGTTCGAATCTTCCTCCTGCACTTTTTGAGTTATACTTTATATCTTCTTTTCTGGAAAATAAGGCAAAAGGAGCAAAAGGAAGGCAGCAGGATTCGAACCTGGGAAAACGGAGTGAAAACCATGTTCGCTGACCACCAGGCCCACCACCTTGATATTGCAGTTTTATCTCCAAACAATATTCTTAAAGACTGTTTGAACGATGCACATGTGCACGCAATAAAGGGAGAATCAAATTCTCTCAGTAGCACAGTGGTTTTAACGGGTGTGACCCTTTGGATGGTACGGGTTCGAGTCTCAGGGAAAATTTTTGAAGCAATTAGTATCTTTTTTTTTTTTTTTTAAAAAAAAAACGAAAAATGAATAAAATGATCAGTTTGGCGTAGGCGGGAATCGAACCCAGAACATACTGGTTTGTAGGCAGAGGGCCAACCACTAGGCTACAGTTTAACTTCTGACAATTGGTGTTCAAACAATCTTGTTAAAGGAGATCTTAATGAATTCAAATTTTTTTGCTCATAATTTTGAATTGTATAATTGTTTAACATTTTAAGTGAGCCAATTGAAACATGAAGTCGCCAAAGTGACCTCTCTGTGCAGATTGCTCATGAGAAATGTTAAATGTTAGTGTATACGTGTACCCATGCGAGTATTAATCGGCCCAAAGGAAGGTTAATATTTGGCCGGATTACGTAGACACATGTGATGGTAAACATGTGATAATTATAATTTTGTACATGTGAATGATAAATCAATCCAAAGAGGGGTTTATTATTTGACATGCATTATTATCAATGTTTGATCATTACAACAAGAGTACCACTAGCAATTAATATTACTGTCCAAAGACTTGACATTAATGTTGCACTAGGTATCTTGAGATGAATTATACAATTATTTGAATTTGTTGACGATTGAATTTTAAATTATGATGTGAGTATATTTATGTTGTTTGTTTTGTTCTCTTTCCAGCTAATATTGCTACTGTATCTGCTAACATGAATTCGGTTCCGGTCCTTAATGGTACCAACTTTAAGGACTGGAAAGAGAACATTTTAATTGTTCTGGGCTGCATGGATCTTGACCTTGCACTAAGGATGGAGCAACCCTCTTCTCTTACGGACTCCAGTACCTCTGAAGAGAGAGGAAAACTTATGAGAAGTGGGAACGCTCCAATCGTATGAGTCTCATGATCATTAAGCGCGGCATTCCCGAGGCATTTAGGGGTGCTATATCTGAAAAGATAACAAGTGCCAAAGAATTCCTTGTTGAAATTGAGAAACGCTTTGCCAAAAGTGATAAGGCAGAAACAAGCACACTCCTTCAAAGCTTGATTTCTATGAAGTATAAGGGCAAAGGAAATGTAAGGGAGTACATAATGGAAATGTCTAATATTGCTTCCAAGCTTAAGGCTCTAAAGCTCGAGTTATCAGATGACTTACTCGCACATTTGGTGCTAATATCTCTTCCTGCACAATTCAGTCAATTTAAGATCAGTTATAACTGTCAGAAGGAGAAATGGTCTCTTAACGAGCTCATTTCATATTGTGTGCAAGAGGAAGAGAGGATGAAGCAAGAAAGGACAGAAAGTGCTCACTTAGCAAGCACCTCCAAAGACAAGGGCAAAAAGAGGAAACATAAGGATACTAAGAATGAAGCTGCTAAGGGTCCAACACAAAAGAAGCAAAATAAGGGTGACAACGGTTGCTTCTTTTGTGGCAAGACTGGACATGTCAAGAAGGAATGTACCAAGTATCATGCCTGGCGTGAAAAGAAAGGTATGTTCCTTACTTTGGTCTGTTCTGAGGTAAATTTAGCTTCAGTACCTAGAAACACTTGGTGGTTAGATTCCGGGGCTACTACTAACATCAGTGTTTCAATGCAGGGGTTGCTCGAGTTATCGAAGGCCAACCGATCTTGAAAGACGCATTTATGTGGGAGATGGCAAGTCGGTAGAAGTAGAGGCAATAGGTCATTTTAGGTTGTTATTAAGTACTGGTTATTATTTGGATTTAATGGATACTTTTGTTGTACCGTCCTTTAGACGGAATTTAGTTTCTGTTTCTTGTTTGGACAAATTTGGTTATCATTGTTCATTTGGAAACAATCAATTCAGTTTATCTATTAATTCAAATTTTGTTGAACTGGTACTCTTGTGGTGTATGACAATCTATATTTGCTTGACACTATTGTTTCCTATAATGAAAACTTGAATGTGGAATCACGTGGTACTAAACGCAAAGTTGACAATGCAAATTCAGGAGCGTTGTGGCACAAGCGTCTAGGTCACATCTCTAGAAATAGAGTTGAACGACTTGTGTCAAATGGGATCCTTGATTCCATTGACTTTACAGACTTTAATGTCTGTGTTGAGTGCATTAAGGGCAAACAGACCAAACAAAAGAAATTGGGAGCATATAGAGCTACAGATGTCTTAGAATTGATACATACGGACATTTGTGGGCCATTTCCAACACCATCTTGGAATGGTCAACAATACTTTATATCATTCATAGACGATTATTCCAGATATGCGTACCTATTTCTTATACATGAAAAGTCTCAATCTTTGGACGTGTTCAAATCATTTAAGGCTGAAGTTGAAAATCAACTCGATAAAAGAATTAAGAGTGTCAAATCTGACCGTGGAGGTGAATATTACGGTAGGTATGACGGTTCAAGTGAACAACGTCCGGGACCATTTGCCAAATACCTTCAGGAATGTGGGATCGTCCCCACAATACACCATGCCGGGGTCACCTAGCATGAATGGTGTAGCTGAAAGACGAAATCGGACTCTTAAGGATATGGTAAGGAGTATGCTATGTCATTCTACTTTACCGGAGTCACTCTGGGGAGAGGCATTGAAGACTGCAGCTTACATTTTGAACAGAGTGCCAACTAAGGCAGTTGCCAAAACACCCTATGAGCTTTGGACAGGTAGAAAGCCTAGTCTAAATCACCTTCATGTATGGGGATGTCCAGCTGAGGCAAGGCCTTATAGGCCAAATGAAAGGAAATTGGATCCCCGAACAGTGAGCAGCTACTTTATTGGCTATTTTGAACGATCCAGGGGCTATAAATTTTACGATCCCAAATTAAAGACAATTTTTGAGACGGGAACTGCCACGTTCTTTGAGGATATTGAGTTTGGCGGGAGAAATAAGGTTAGAGACTTTGTCTTTGAGGAAGAATCAGTTTCAATTCCAGGACCGGTTCATACGATTTGCTTGATGAAGCAAGTACGGAACCTCTCCAAGACATTGTTGTTCAAACTCCCATTCAAGATGAATTAGTTGTCCCGGAAGAACAAACTCAAGATCCTCAAGAACCAAGTGCTTCAAGAACCAAAGGTGCCGTTGCGGACGATCCACTAGAGAAAGAAGAAATGCTATTCCTAGGATGATTACATAGTATTTCTCCAAGAACATGAGGAAAATGATGGTATGATGGAAAATGATCCAATCAATTTCCGTGAAGCCATGCAAGATTCCAACTCGGAAAAATGGATTGAAGCAATGAATGAGGAGTATAAGTCCATGCAAGACAATAAGGTTTGGGAACTTGTCCCATTACCAGAAGGTGCGAAACCCATTGGTTGCAAATGGATATTTAAGACCAAAAGGGATTCCAAAGGTAATGTGGAAAGGTATAAGGCTCGTCTTGTAGCCAAGGGCTATACTCAAAAGGAAGGGATTGACTTTAAAGAGACCTTCTCTCCAGTTTCATCGAAGGACTCTTTTAGGACAATCATGGCTCTTGTTGCACATTATGATTTGGAGCTTCATCAGATGGATGTTAAGACGGCGTTTCTCAATGGCAACATTGATGAAACAATCTATATGGTGCAACCAGAAAACTTTGTGTCGGGAGACCCAAAGAAAATGGTTTGCAAATTGACAAAATCCATATATGGACTAAAACAGGCGTCTCGTCAGTGGTACCACAAGTTTCATCAGGTAGTTCTCTCATTTGGTTTTGAGATGAATGCGGTTGACGATTGTGTGTATCACAAATTCAGTGGGAGCAAGTATATTTTCCTGGTATTGTATGTTGATGACATATTGCTTGCCACTAACAATATAGGCATGTTGCACGAAACCAAGAGATTTCTATCAAGAAATTTCGAGATGAAAGATCTTGGTGACGCCTCCTTTGTATTAGGGATCCAGATACATCGAGATCGATCTCGAGGTATTCTAGGATTATCACAAAGCATCTATATCGATAAGGTGCTCAAAAGATTTGGCATGCAGGACTCGCAAACCAGGTGATACCCGGTCGCTAAGGGAGACAAATTTAGTCTCGACCAATGCCCAAAAGGAAATATTGAGATTCAGGAGATGCAGAAGATTCCCTATGCATCAGCTGTAGGGAGTCTAATGTATGCCCAGGTTTGTACGCGTCCGGACATAGCGTACATTGTTGGAGTTTTAGGCAGATACTTAAGCAATCCAGGAATGGATCATTGGAAAGCAACAAAAAGAGTTATGAGGTATTTGAAGAGAACAAAAGATCATATGCTCACATATAGGAGATCAGACTCTTTGGAGATCATTGGGTATTCTGACTCCGATTTTGCCGGATGCCAAGATAGTAGAAGATCCACTTCGGGCTATATCTATCTGTTGGCTGGTGGTGCAGTTTCTTGGCGCAGTGCCAAGCAAACGCTTATTGCTTCATCCACCATGGCAGCAGAGTTTGTAGCATGTTATGAGGCATCAAATCATGGGATTTGGCTGAGGAATTTTGTCACTGGGCTGCGAATTTTGGAAGGGATTGAAAGACCACTTAAGTTATACTGTGACAACAAATCAGCCGTCTTATACTCCAATAACAATAGGAGCTCGACAAAGTCGAAACACATCGACATCAAGTTCCTAGTTGTCAAGGAGAGAGTACAGAGTGGACAGATTTCCATAGAACACTTAGGGACAAACTCCATGATAGCAGACCCTCTAACAAAGGGCCTTCCACCCAAGGTCTTTCATGAGCACACTGCTCTCATGGGTGTCATACTGTTTGAGGTTTATTCTGTTTAGTGGGAGTTAGTAATTGATGTAATTCATGTTCTATATTTGAAATTATGTATGCATACTATTATATTTGAATACTGTTTCGATCGAAATAAATTTTGGTATTTAGTTTATTACACTTTGTACGATAATGTCTTTAATGATCTCACTAAAGTAAAGAAGGACCAGTTGAAAATCGACATGTACAGATCACCTTCATGTGATTTTCATGCTGCACATTTCATGATTAATCTATGTCATTTGGTTGTGTTAATATTAGTGATCATTGTTGGATTTAGTTATGATTGATATAACGAAAGCCGCTTTGGTTCTATATATTGATATAACTAATGGACGGGATAGGGATATGTCCAAGGTTTATAATGGCAAATTTGGAACTCATAAAGTATAACACATTTATAAACATACATATGTGACCAGTGGGAGATTGTTAGAAATTTTTGGGTCACACTTGTAATGTTTAAATGTGTTAGGGCCCTTATTTTTAATTAGTCAAATTAAAGTGATCTAATTTAAGTAAGGTTTATGGCTAAGGACATAATTGTTATGAAAATTATTGTGTAGATATCATAAGGTCTTATTTCTATTTTTATGATGGGCAAAATTAGAAATAAGAAATGTATGGATAGTCATGACTCTTCATGAAAGAGTTTGAATCCGAAGGGACATCACTCTTCGTGAAAGGGCATGCAATTCCTATAAATAAAGGGTTATGGTCCCCAATTGTAGATATAATCAAAAGGAAAAGAATTTCAATTCTCTTCATCCCATTAGAGGAGGAATTAAGGCTAAGGAGAATCTACAATTGGAAGATCACTACTCTATCAAGAACATCATCATTTCCATCAAGACTTCATGGATCCTCCGGGTACGCTTCCGCATTCATTAGTCATCTTGAATTGCCATGGGATTATAGATAAAATTTTCTTTTGTATTTGTGCTTGAAGATGAACATGTTTCTTGTTGATATTGATTTTGTCTACATGATGTTTAAGGAATTAGAAACATGTCTAGGCATAAATAATTATGAATTCAACAGCAGTTCCTTATGTGCAGTTTTTACTGTTCTCCGATCACAATTCAACACCTGGATTAATCAACCAATAGAAAACATAGGGACATTTTAAATTTGAATTTAAATGAAAATTGTGATCTATGTCGCAAGTTATAATTGGGGAACATAAAAAAAACACCTATTTAACTGACTTAAGTTTTTTCCTATCATTAATTGGTCTAACTCATTTTTAAGTCAATAGATCAATCAATTACAACATCAAGATGTTTCCTTAATCACTTGGCTGAATTCCAATCATTGACAAAGTTCAATAACACACATGCATAATGCTTAACCAACTCATTAGATTAACATTATCATCAACAAAAAATTAGATCAGAATATCATGCACGCACATTGGCCTCCTTGGTCATAACTCAGTCCAAACCAAAATCAACAAAATTCAACATCCAAAATCTCATTCACATCAATAAATTTGGTGTCAAAGAAGTGAAAATATTAATCCATAAATCAGAACACGAAAGCAAATTCTCAACTCTAAACTCGCAGCCATGACAGCGAAAAGAACAAAATTTTGAATAAAATCAAAATTTTACCTAAAACAAAATAAAACTTTCCAACTGAAAATTAGGGAAACAAACAAATACAGTTCCTTAAGGAATGAGAAAAGGGGGTACCTTATTTGTTTGCGTGCTTGTAATGGAGAGAAACGATAGGAGTCATAGGTGGAAGGATGGTGGCGCACCGGTGACGATGAAGGAACAATGGTGGTGGCTGAATTGGTGACTAAAGTGAAGAAAAAGATAGGAGGCGAGCGGACAGTGGAGCGAAGAAACCAGAAACAAAAGGATTTGTGAACACTCAGATGTTTAGGTTTATTTTTACAATCCAAATAGATTTATTAAGGGCTAGCCATCCGCGAATATACCACGTTACCCACGGTGAGGTGGATTAAAAATAGATAATGGATAACATACGCTTATAAAGCAACATAATAAGCCATAACATACTCATCCTATAAAAATAGAAAAGGAAATAGAGATTTATGAATAAAGAAATGATGGGAAATAATGGTGATGGAGCATTAAATAAAGTGTAATAGTGGCTATAACGTAGGTAGACTGGTCTCACACAATGTCCTGAACTTAGGTGCTGGTGGGATATTTGTTATTCCATTCATGGAAGATGGAGGAAACATTAAATATAAAGATAACTATTTAGTTGGGTGTAGACAATAAATACCAAAAAACAAAGTACTTCATTCCAACCCAAAGCGTAAAAACAAAGTTGCAATTAGCAAATAAGCAACATCGATCATCCCATTTTTCAATTCATTTATATCATTTGCTTTTTAACTTATTATATTATATTTTATTTTTGCAGCCCCTATCTTCAATAACCCTCCATTCTCTTTTTTTATTCCAATCTCTTTGACCAATTGTTACTTGCTCGAGTTACCATCTACACAGAGTAGCAAAACGCAAAAATTATGAAAGAAGAAATTTGGAAACTCCATCAATCCTCCCTCCATAGAAATCTTTCTGCGAAGACAAATTGGCAACCAAAATTGTACACATGTACCTATAAGCCTAAAGAGTATTCCATTCTTTGACTCTATTAGACAATAATCAGTTAATCATTTCCAGGTGTTGTTTGTTGAAGATTAAATACTTGCCACATGCCATTAATAGTCAGATGAACCATTTCCCTAACAAAAATGTTGTGTGGCCAGCATTTATATATATATATATATATATATATATATATATATATATATATATATATATATATATATATATATATATATATATATATCTTAAATATCAAGCATAAATTCTTATATGATAATCCCAAGCATAATAGTATACAATTTGAACTCTTCATCTTATTACTTCTCTCCAATTTTATTTGTATTGCACCACGTCTCCACATGATTAAAAGATTTTATTCACAATCTGATATAGTGATGCACATAATTACTGAAGGTACGCCAGACAGAATTATGTTCATGATGAGGTATATATTTCATCTTGGTTAAAGTTTTTTTAGAGTTGTGCATACCTAACATAGCTTATGTGTCTCTCTAATACAATCATTGAACCTCAATAAAAGTATTATAACATCTTTTAAATCTTTTAAATTAAATGGGAGAATAGCACAACTTGTTCCCATTCCTTCTTTCACATTTGCATATTCTTTCCACATGCCTCATGTTGCCACACTTCCTCCACTTAACATGTGACCTCCACCAACATTTCATTTGGGGGGTGATTTGTTTTATTGCAGTGCGGACAGGGTGAAAAATCTCTATCTTGTCAAGAATTTGACAATAAAACAGGGAAACCATTAACCAATGTTAGTGGGTAGGAAGAAGCAGATTACCTTCATTGCTCCCCTACTACACACACACACTTGACAAACAAATAGAAAGGTAATATCATTGGCCTGCCTCTCTGTGATAGTGTGATTTTATATTATATTTTATGTACACTTTTGCATGCATTTTTCATATAGATTAGGCATTCTTTATTTGATTTTATTAGTTTTTTATCTTGGAACGGATAAGGCGGTGTTGTGGTGTTGTTTTGCAGGAATTAATGATTAAAATGCTCAAATCCAGTTAATTTGGAGTTTGCATGAAGGAGGAGCATGTCTTAAAATTGAGGGGAGAAAATAACAAGATGTCAAGAGTCTATAGAAAAAATAAATTGCTTTTGGCTTGTTACAAGAAGTTAGAAAAGATGAAAAAGCATGGAACAAATGGACTTGAATTTTGCCAAAAGAAATGAAGCCCACGTGAAATTGGTTTTGGGCAAACTGGACTAATCCCAAATTAGATTGGATTTGGAAAGAAAAAGATGGGGGCTGACGTCTGGAGCTCTGAGAGAGTTCTTTGAATTAAAATGGAAAAATGATAGCAATTATGAGGGCATGTGCTGATGTTAAGGAGTCTTGAATGAGAGGGAGGAAAGATTGAAACAGAACATGGAAGTTTTGGAATAAGAAGCAGGCAGCAGTGCATAGAAAAAGGAGAAAGTGTAACGTACATGAGCAGTAACATAAATGAATAAGAATAAAGGGAGGTTTTGCTGCGTGAAAAGGGGATATATTTTCTCTCAGAAAAGTAACAGACAAGGATGGGGCATTAAATGAAGGGGCAGCGTCAGTTATGACAAGGAGCCCAAAAGGCAGCACCATTGAAAGAGATATAATTCTCTCAGAGACTTGGACAGGGAGAGATATTATTCTCTCAGAGAGAGACTGAGGGGCATGATTTCTTGGAACCAGAGCCAGTTTCTGGAGGATTACTCCCATGGAGTTTTCTTCATCCCTTCTCTCTTTCTCTTTGTATTCTCTTTTTATGAGTAGTTAAATCCCTGTTGTTGGGATTAGATGTAGCCAACTGATAATCATGTATTTATCTTGACTGATTATTCTATGTTTATGCCTTCGTATTAGTGGTTATTTTTCTATGCTTAATGCTTGTTGTGGCTAGCACCCCCATGACTCGATTTGTGTTTTAGTATGTAATGGAGACGTTCATATTAGAACCGGAATTGAATTTAATCACCTAGTAACCCTTACATCTAGAGATGGAGTTTGGTTTGCTAGTAATCGCGTAATCCCTAATCCTAATGCAATTTCATTAATCTAGGCCACCTAAGAGATTAGGGTCTATTAGTGGAATTAGGCTCTTGTCATCCGAGAGATCGGGACTTGAGTAGTTTAGTGGATTGATTTTAATATCTGAAGCATGAATGGGAGGTATCTAGTCCTGATATTGCATGAGATAGAGGGTTGGTGAAGTCTGGTCCCAACATATCATTTCTGCACTCCAAGTGTTTGATAAAAAGACAAAAAGATTTTATTTCTTTTCTTTTGTTTATTTTGAATTCTCTTGATTTCTCTGTTTAGTCTAGATAGTTGCTGAGTTTGCGAATTGGTAGTTGACATCCAATCCCCGTGGATACGATAAACCGGTCTTACCACCGTATTACTTGCACGACTGGGTATACTTGCCCAGAGTCGTCTAACACTCTGCCTCCCTTTTTTGCTCCAATCCTTCTACGCTCGTCCGAGGGTACTTGTTTGGTGCCTTTCTTTTTCTGTGTCCAAAAGAGGGGAAAAAATAAAGAAAACAAACACATGTAATACCCTCATATAATCAAATGCTACTTCCCTAATCTTGTTCTGATTTTATCGAATCAAAGCATGTGTTAGTCTTCTTCAATTCTACTACACAATTACATTGGAGGGCTGCGAGGAGGCGTGTTGTGATTTGGGAATGATGATAGGATTTACGCAGAGAAAGGGGAAGATCGTATCATCAATAATCATTAAATCATTAAATTAATTTAATTAACATTTAACACCCCAAATAAAAGGAAACGGGTAATATGTTACATCCTTTTAAATAAAAAGTCAAAATGACTAAAAAAAAGTCAAAATGACAAATGCATATAAATAAATATTAAATTATAAGCATTTAAATGTTCAGTTGATTTAGAGTAGAAGAAATACCTTTTATGGATCATTGTGAGTGTAGAATCATAACATTTCCCTGGGTCGAGACAAAGTCATGTCAGATAACGTTATTCAAGGCTATGGAAGATAAGAAAAAGGACCCAAGTGCATGAATATATGTCAATTGAACATAGTTCCACTTAACAAATGAACAATATGGAAGCAACGATTTGTCACTCGGAAAAATTTCGTAAATTAACAACAGTGCAAACACTTACCTTAACAATAAAATCATAACAAAAAAAAATGAAGAAGAAATTATTGGTGCAAAATCACGAATAAATGTATATTGGAAATTCCTTTAAATCCTTTTTTGCCTTACCTCTGGTGCCCTTTTCCCGTTTCTTCTTTTACTCCTCCACTTCGAGTTCCTTCTCCTTATCCTCTTCCTTCCATCTCTTAATGGATTTTTGTTACTCCTCCGAGGCCTTCAGTTCTTCTCATTCGTAGCGTGCAACAGCAACATTATCTCCTACTCAGCAGTCTAACTCACGAGATGATCGATTTTTCGGGAGATGAAATCGAAGACTCTCTCCACGAAGGCAACGCAGAAGCATAAATTTAGGGAGAATTGAGAAAAGAGAAAGGGGAGCAGTTATGGGAGGGAGGGGATCAGTGGAACTATTTGGGGGTTTATTTTTACCATTTTTTTTTCTTAAAATAATTTGAATGAATCTTGTAACACCCCCCCTTAGGGCATTACTTACGTAACACATGCGGAATTTAAATTAAAAGATAATTTGATGGTGCTTTCGGAAAATAATTTATATATGTACATAAGTGTCTGAAATTGGGTATAAAAATTTTGTCACGACTCCTAAGCCTTGATCGGCACACAGACTTACTATCATAGTGTGGCAAGCCTATTTAATTTAAAGAATATACTTGAATAAAAGCTAGTATTTTACGAAAATTTCGATAGAGTCTCCTCTGTAATTCGGACATCCCAGGTAAAAGAACACCTGCTAAAATAATTACATTTTCACTCCAGAATTTCAATTACACCAAATTCAACCAGACAGCAATATATAAAAATAATAGTTATAACCATAAGCTTTACAAGACCAAAGAAAACATCTTAAATTTTCATTCAAAAGATATGCTCTCAGAGCCATAAACATTCCATTTTAAAATAAAGGCTCTCTGAGCCATACTCATACATACTTATCAAAATAATCTAAGTCTCAAAACCCTAAGCTGGTCATTCTAAAAGTTATTCATGAGGAAAACTCACATGATCACCCTACAATTAAGTACTTTATCAAACCACCAGATCTAAGTCCTTGAGTGACTTAGGGAGACTCCTCTGCACCATCTGTACTAAAATACCCAGGGTACAATAGCAAACCATAAGAAACCTGATATGTGTGTAAGGGTGAGATACTGACAAATGGATATATCACACAACAACCATATACATGATACATACATCACATAATCATATAAGCAGTTAAATCATGCATATACATAACATAACAGTGTTATATCAAAGGGTCTCAAACCCGCACAGTCAACCTTTGAAAATATGCATGGCACTTCAATCATCAGGCTCTAACTTAATCTCCGGAGATCCCAACATCCTCAAAGTGAGTTGATCAGGCTCGATACACCGTCTCATTGGCTAGCTAAGCACAACGATAATACACCGTCTCATTGGCTAGCTAAGCACAACGATAATACACCGTCTCATTGGATAGCTAAGCACAACGATAATACACTGTCACATGATACCTTTCTTGTTAAGGTCTCACGTTAAAACCATGTCGGGCACGTCTGCCGTAAATGCAAATGTAAAACATTTAGTTCTCGATGTTTTCTTTGTGTTCGTTCTCATTCGTTGTCGAAGCTCAAAGCTAACGACTTAATCATCATTTCCCCATCACTTGAAAACTTAGAAGCATAGGACACACAGTCCAGTCCGAACGCTCAATCACAACGCCCGAGACCGATGCACCAGTCCTGGGCTTGTGGTCGTAGAAAACAACCTTCACATTTAACAACGTTCATCACAACGTGGTTAGGACACACAGTCCACAACAATGAAATCAGAACGCACTGTCCTCGATTTCGAGAATTGGACCCTCAGTCCAGAACATCATGAATAGGACTCCTGGTCCCTAATTAACACTGATCCAAGATCACGTGCATATAACTGAATACTAGAGGCGACGTCTCGCATACTAGATTCTCTTTCTTAAGTACTTATTTTTCGTTCAGTGAAAATCAAATTCAAAACCGAATCCTCGATAACCTATCCAAAGCTATCGGGAAAGTTTCTAAAATATTTAGGAAAAACCTTTTCTTTGAAAATCTTTTATAAAGCATCTTTGAAATACTTTTATCTTTGAAATACTTCCCCCAATAGGATATTGCCAACTAATCTTGAAAGTTTTCACTTGAAGACACATAGTTCGAAAATGATTTTTCTCTTGTATAACAATAGTTTACCAAAACCATTTCAACATTTAAAACAAGTACTTTAAGTTAATGAGCTTTTGGAAAAGAACACCAATCCCTTCATCTTCAAAGCTTATTAAGGTTTTTAATCCTTATAACGGTTGAGCACAGACACAAGTCTGGCTTAGCAAACTTTCAATCAACAAAGAAGATATATTATCGGTTCAATGCTAATATCACGTTGAAAGCAGTTCATCACATATATGCATTATAACATTTAGAACAAGTACAGTTCAACATCAGATAATAGCATAACAGTTCTAGTACATTAGATAATCAAGTAAGCTCAATCAACATGTAAATATCCAATTAAACACATACACACATGCATACAGTTATTGAATATCCCTAGGCAAACTCCCCTTACCTTTGAAGACAAGTAAAGGATCCTCGTCTTAATGCTCACATTAGCTCATATATACTCCATCAAGCAAGCATAGCCGTGTCAAACGTCTCAGAGAGGGAATCCAACAACTCGCAACAACCAGAAACCAAGAAATCAATTACACATGATCAAACACACATTCTAATTTGATCTAAACACTTTATCTTATTACCAAACAAGGTTATTTTCAAAGAAAATCACGTTTGGAGCTTACGCTTCACAATACTCTTTGAGGAAACTTTGATTTGATTAAAGGATCATGAAAAAGAACTTGGGAATTATCAATTAAGAGTCCTAATTGCACTAAATCATAATTAATTTCACAAAAACAAAACCAAATTCCATTAAAATCGAATTGGGGTTTAGGGCTCCTAAACACAATTTGGGGAAAACTCATTTTAACTAAAGAATAATGAAATTGGTTTAGGGAAACACTAATTCACAATCCCAATTTCATAAAACAAGGTTTAATTTTAAGATTGGAAGCTGAATTAAAAACGCTAGGGTTAGGGTTTCAAATCAATTTGGGGAAAATGAAAGAAAGAGTGAAACATAGGGAAAACAACTCACCCAAGGTGGAAGAAGGAGAAGGACACGGTGGCTGTCTTGGGGTACAGTGGTGACGGCATCACAACAGCTCCGGCGAGCGGCTTTGAACGCTGGTTTGCGCGAACAGCACAAGGAAGAAGGAGAGAATGGTGGTTGGACCACCATTGATCGCGAGCAAGGGCTCTACCACGACGGCGACGTGGCCCACAGCGATGGAGTGGCCTTCGTGCGACGGAGATGGCACATTCGCGTGAGCAGGGACGCGAGTGTGGGACTGAGGTACGGGCTGAGCTCAAACCGAACGTGGTGGTCGCGCGGCTCCGGCTAGCTTCCAGGCGGCGCTGCTATGGTGAGAGGAAGGAGGAAGAAGGTGAAGTTGGGGAGAAGGAAGAAGAAAAGAGAAAGAAGAAGAAAGAAAGAAAGAAGAAGAAGCAGAGAAGAAAAGAGAAAAAGAGGGAGGCGTCGAGAAAGAGAGAGAGAAAAGGAGAAAGTTGAGTTTTTAAACCAATTATTTAGTAATTGGTACAAAATGAGTGATAAATATTAAGCCTAAAATAAACATGTTTTTACTTTTTCGAATCTAAAAATAAAGATTGATAGATATGTGATTTCGAAATTCAAATTAGAGTAAAGGTTAATAGTTGAATCGATCAACTAAGAAAATACTCGGTCCAAAATTTAATCTCCGATAAATGTCAAACCAGTTTATTTTCAACTCTAAAATCAAATATAATGAAAATATGAAAATGCTTTTCTCTTAATCATATTATTTAAAATATTTTCTTGTACTGGTAATAATAGTGACAATAACATAAATTATTGTCTAGTAAGCGTGCATTCACTGAAATAAATCAGTGCTAATGCACCCAATAAAATAATTTTAAGAGAGTAATTTAATTACTCAAACTAAACCACATAACAAAATAAACTTAAAATTCCAAATAAAATAATTAATCATAGATGTAAAAACTAGGGTGTTACAAATCTAAAAAACATTATTGTTCTCCAAATCCTGACGGATGGAAACCCCAAAACCGCAAAAGTGTGATTTTTCAACCAAATTTTTGAACTTTGCCTTTATATATTAGTAAGGTTAGTATAGATATAGAAATTATATATAGTTGTGAGGGGTATTTTTGTAATATAAAAAAATTGACACCAAAAAACTGTCTTTTTTTGAACTTTGCCATTATCTTTTAGTATAGATAATCAATAAATCATTTACAGGTGTTGATTGCTGAAGATTAAATACTTGCCACATGCCATTAATAGTCAGATGAACCATTTCCCTGAGAAAAAAGTTGTGTAGCCAGCATTTATATATATAGATCTTAAATATCAAGCATAAATTCTTATATGATAATCCCAAGCACAATAGTATACAATTTGAACTCTTCATCTTATTACTTCTCTCCAATTTTATTTGTATTGCACCACGTCTCCACATGATTAAAAGATTTTATTCACAATCTGATATAGTGATGCACATAATTACTGAAGGTACGCCAGACAGAATTATGTTCATGATGAGGTATATATTTCATCTTGGTTAAAGTTTTTTTAGAGTTGTGCATACCTAACATAGCTTCTGTGTCTCTCTAATACAATCATTGAACCTCAATAAAAGTATTACAACATCTTTTAAATCTTTTAAATTAAATGGGAGAATAGCACAACTTGTTCCCATTCCTTCTTTCACATTTGCATATTCTTTCCACATGCCTCATGGTGCCACACTTCCTCCACTTAACATGTGGCCTCCACCAACATTTCATTTGGGCGGTGATTTGTTTTCTTTTTGCATTTGGACAGGGTGGAAAATCTCTATCTTGTCAAGAATTTGACAATAAAACAGGGGAAACCATTTGGGTAGGAAGAAGCAGATTACCTTCATTGCTCCCCTACTACACACACTTGACAAACAAATAGAAAGGCAATATCATTGGCCTGCCTCTGCCTCCCTTTTTTGCTCCAATCCTTCTACGCTCGTCTGAGGATACTTCTTTGGTGCCTCTCTGTTTCTGCGTCCAATAGAGGGGAAAAAATAAAGAAAAGAAACACATGTAATACCCTCGTATGATCAAATGTTACTTCCCTAATCTTGTTCTGATTTTATCGAATCAAAGCATGTGTTAGTCTTCTACAATTCTACTACACAATTACATTGGAGGGCTGTGAGGAGGCGTGTTGTGATTTGGGAATGATGCTAGGATTTACGCAGAGAAAGGGGAAGTTCGTCTCATCAATAATCATTAAATCATTAAATTAATTTAATTAACATTTAACACCCCAAATAAAAGGAAACGGGTAATGTGTTACATCCTTTTAAATAAAAAGTCAAAATGACAAATGCATATAAATAAATATTAAATTATAAGCATTTTAAATGTCCAGTTGATTTAGAGTAGAAGAAATACCTTTTACGGATCATTGTGAGTGCAGAATCATAACATTTCCATGGGTTGAGACAAAGTCATGTCAGATAACGTTATTAAAGGCTATGGAAGATAAGAAAAACGACCCAAGTCCATGAATATATGTCAATTGAACATAGTTCCACTTAACAAATGAACAATCTGGAAGCAACGATTTGTCACTCGGAAAAACTTCGTAAATTAACAAAAGTGCAAACACTTACCTTAACAATAAAATCATAACAAAAAAAATGAAGAAGAAATTATTGGTGCAAAATCACGAATAAATGTATATTGGAAATTCCTTTAAATCCTTTTTTGCCTTACCTCTGGTAGCCTTTTCCCGTTTCTTCTTTTACTCCTCCACTTCGAGTTCCTTCTCCTTCTTCTCTTCCTTCCATCTCTTAATGGATTTTTGTTACTCTTCCGAGGCCTTCAGTTCTTCTCATTCGTAGCACGCAGCAGCAACATTATCTCCTTCTCAACAGTCTAACTCGCGAGATGATCGATTTTTCGGGAGATGAAATCGAGGACTCTCTCCACGAAGGCAAAACAGAAGCATAAATTTAGGGAGAATAGAGAAAAGAGAAGGGGGAGCTGTTATGGGAGGGAGGGGATCAGTGGAACTATTTGGGGGTTTATTTTTACCATTTTTTTTTCTTAAAATAATTTGAATGAATCTAAAAAACATTATTGTTCTCCAAATCCTGACGGATGGAAACCCCAAAACCGCAAAAGTGTGATTTTTCCAACAAATTTTTGAAATTTTTTGAACTTTGCCTTTATATATTAGTAAGGTTAGTATAGATATAGAAATTATATATAGTTGTGAGGGGTATTTTTGTAATATAAAAAAATAGACACCAAAAAACTGTCTTTTTTTGAACTTTGCCATTATCTTTTAGTATATATTTCAAAAAAAAAAGAGTTATATCTATACTAATATATAATCTATACTAATATACAATGGGAGAGTTTTAAAAATTTCAAATTTTAGTTTCCACTTTTTTACATTACTGAAATACCCCTGAAAACTTTATGATAAAATATGGCAGTTTGTTTATATCTTACCATGGTCATAAAACTGACTCAAATTATTCACAAAAAAAACTGACTCAATTCAAAATTTATTTTGTTGAATAAAGAAACCGGTTTCCAACTCTTCCCTTAACCGCACGACAATGGAACAACTGCAAGGGGATAGAGAAGAGAGAGAGCGGAAGATTAGGGTTTGGGTAGGGGACGTCTCCGAGAAGGGCCACCATCTGCGGATGAGAGTGTTGGAGGGACGCCGTCCCGCAGTGATACCTAGTTTTGCCAGCCTGGATGGAAGAAAATATGGATTTTTCATAGTTGATGACTATTCTAGATACACATGGGTACTCTTCCTAGCACACAAGGATGAGTTTTTTAAGGCTTTCTCAGTATTCTACAAAAGAGTACAAAATGAGTAGGGTTTCTATATTTCTACCCTTAGAAGTGATCATGGGGGAGAATTTGAAAATGAGCAGTTTAGACAGTTATGCGAGGAGAATGGAAACTCTCATAATTTCTCTGCACCTAGAACTCCACAGCAAAATGGAGTGGTTGAGAGAAAGAACAGATCTCTGCAAGAGATGGCTAGATATGTTTTTTATAATAAAATTTAAGTTTTTTTTCTCTTCTACCTTTCTTTTACTTCTTCCTATCTAAACAACATAAAAAATCTACTTATTTTCTACTCATTCACTCATATATCATACTTATTTCTTCTTTCTCTCTTTTTTCCTCCCTGCTTCATTTCCAATCCAAACAAAGTATTGATGCTATGCAATTCCTACCAGAATTTGTGTGGCCAAATAAGAACTTTGTTTTTTTTCTTCTCGGTATTAGTATTTAGACCCACAGCGTCAACAATTTTTCCGGGATCCTGTTGGAAAGTGCCAAAAAGAAATTGTGTTCGGGGTAGGAGGGGATTTTATCGTTGATCATGAAGGCTTTCCTCATCTTTATATTTGAAGAAAAAATAACTTCATTAAAACGAAAATTCTGAAGGATTAGAATCCTTTCATATATATAATTTAGAAATTGGATATGACAATATATATATATATATATATATATATATATATAATTACTTGCCTCGTAAATTTTTTTTTATAACCAAAATTTGTATTGAAGAAGGGTATTAGGGATACTCTAACCCAATTATAAAAAGAAGAACCAAAAGCGACTGATGAAATGTAAATGTAATACTACTCCTTAACCGAACTAGTATTAGTATTACAGACTCCTCCCCTTATAATAACCACCTAAGCAGCATCTGAAGCTAACTTGCCTCTTGAACTTTGTTTTTCAGATTTTCTCATTCGAATATGATCAGTTAACATGTAGGTTGTGTTTTCGTTTAGGTTAAGGCCCGAGTATTGAATTTCATTTGTTATCTTCATAACTCAATTAATTATAAAAGTGAAAATATTTAGAATGTAAAATAATACTATACAATTTTTCAAATGAATTTAGATTTTTGGATATAGGTTTAATTTATTTGAACTTGAGTTTGAGTAGTCACCCTATGTGGGTGTTCAAATGGTGCAAAATTTTACAAGAACTCAACTCATCTATATGTATATCCTTAGTTATTATAACTTGTAAATAGGAATTTCTAATGGAGTTTTTCTGTTTTTACAATGTTCTTTTGATTTAAAAGTTACATAATTAATTTCAAGCCATTTTTCATAAATACGGAGAATACTAAGAAATGTCATTAGGCATTGTTTAATAAATCAAGAAAAGAAAATTTTAATGAAAAATAATATTTTTAAATTATATTTAATTTTTTAATATAAATTTTTCTTTTATCCGTTCATTAACAAAGCACTTTTTATCAAGATTCTAAATATATATATATATATATATATATATATATATAATTAATATAATAGGGAGAGACACACCCTCTTTTATTTATTTTTGCGTAGTAAATAAATGCTACTAAATGCACTGAGCTGCCGGCCATTCAGATTTCGGCCTAGTAAGTATTTGGGTTGGGCTCCACTGTGACTTGTCATCTTGCATGGGCTCCCCTACTTCGCCACGCCATCGAAGTGGGACCATGTTTTGTCACGTGAACCATTTAATACTCTGCATCGCCATTGCCCACTGGTCTCAAGCGACATAAGCATCTGATACGTGTTGCCCCCTCAATTCACATGTATACATGAGTCATGCTAGGTAGGGGTGGACAACGGGCGGGTTCGGTCGGTTTCGGGCCGAAAAAATCCAACCCGAGGAAAATCGAAGCCCTAATTATCTAACCGATTACCGACCATTTGAAGCAATGGATTAGTCAGGTCGGTTGGGCGGCAGGTCGACCGGTGCACGGTCGGGTTTTCATGGTTTGTATAAAAAAAATTGAGAAGAAGATGAGTTGAAGACAGAACATGCAAACAACAACAAATCCAGAAGAAAATAAATCATAAATATGAAAGATCTGAGTGCGTGCTACAACAAAATGCTCATACAGATCAAAGACAAAATCACAAACTCAGAAGAAAAAACATAAAATTATTCAACAAAATACAGATCTAAGATCGAGCTTCGATGGTATGGCGTGAGAGCTTTGACGGCTATGGGAGGAAACGCGAGACGAGACGAGAGAGAGATGCAGTGGTGAGGAGGAGCTGCGACATCGGAAAGTCGTAGAGATGAGTTGCACACCGACGTGGCGGTGGATCTGGATTGATGCAGATCTGTGTTGTCGCAAGGAGGAGAGGACAAGTCCATAGTGGCGGTCGTGGTGTTGGGTGGTGATGCGTCGGAGAAGGAGATATGAGGAAGAGAGTGAGTCTTTTTTTTTTAGAGAAGGAAGAGAGTGAGTCTGACTCCTAAGACTTCCCTGGAGAAGAGAAGAAGGAAAGTTTTTTCTCTTTCTTGTGTACTTGTGCGTCGTGGTGTGAATTGAAGCATCTGGACGGTGGGCCTCTATGATAGTGTGTCGTACACAAAAGGGTATTGGGGTATGGGATGAGCTTCTTGTGCAGTGTGTATTTTTCTTGTAAAATGTGTTATCACATTAATTAATTAAATGGGACTGGCCAGCCTTGGCCTTGGGTAGCGAAATGGGGAAAAAATTGTATGTATCTGTTACGCATGTACGGTCGGTTCGGGTACCGACAGGAAAAAATTTCCAGACCCGCACCCGACCATCTGCACTCACACGAAACTGAATTTTCCACCGTTTGACTCGTTGACCCGACCCACCCGCACACTTTTTTTTTCCAGTTTTATCGGGTTCTCGTCGGGTCTCGGTTTTTTGTCCCGCCCTAATGCTAGGTGCTATCTCATTTATGTTTCGAAATTATTAACTATTTTATACAATTATTTTAACTTATTATAAATTTTGTATATGAAAAATAGTAAAATACCCTATCATCTAATAATTATATGTTTTTACATCAGGGATATAATCACATATATAAGTACATATTTCAAAATATTGAATAAAAATAAAATGGTTCTATCATTAAATATTAATGCTTTTAGTAAATTGCCGACTTTCCTAAGGATTTAAGTATTCCAAAAGATTAATCTCTACTTACTGGATGGGACAATACTCAGAACAAAAAAATAAAAGGAAAAAACTCATTTAAAGAGCTTGATCGTAAAATAAACAAGTAAAGATATATGTCCCATTGATTTAATATAATAAACATTAAAATATTAATTCAAACACTTAATATTTTTTATTCCTAAAATATCTCTATTTTATTGTTGATTATTAAAATTGTATTTGTTTTATTTTGTATTCTTCAATATAGGTGTACATTTGTTTGGGTTAACTGCACCAACACGATCGACCCAACACAATTGGTTCGATTTGGTTCGAGTCATTCGACTAGATAAGGAAAAACTCAATTAAAGCAAATCATGTTTGAGTTGGTTTTAGGGATATAACATTTGGAATCAAATCACTCGAGTTCAGATCCTCCTCAGATCGAACACTTCCAATAGAAAAGATATAGATACAAGAAAAAGATTGATGTAATTATTTTGTTCATCATTTAAAAAGTTTTAAAATCATTTAAAATTTTTGTATCTATCTCTCTCCTACTAGAGAATCCAGTACTTGAGAGGATCATAATTCAAAACACTTCGATCAAACTATGACTTGTTGACTTACTTTTATTTTACGGTGTTGTCTAAGGTGCACCACCCACCAAAGTGATGTAGTAGTGTACCACCCAAGTGGCAAAAAGTAATCCAATCATTTTGCCACTTGGATTAATCAAAAGGTAGAGTTGAAACATGGTTGGCTTCTATGGTGGAATCGCATATTAAGTAGTCTACCAATAAATATTTTTTATAGTCATTAGATATATTAATAAAATAAATGAACGGTTGAGATCTAAACTAGTTTTTTTTTACTGAAGGTTGAAAGGTAATCAAAGAAAATGAAGTTACAATTTTATCCTTCCTCTAAGTCTTCTCTCCCTACCACCGAAATTGTTTAGCAAGTTCCAATAAGCCTTGAATCTGGAATTCTAGGAAGCACCGAAAATGGGCTATTGCCGTTTTTTCTTTAATGGTGTGTTTGGTGTAAGAGAAAATAAGAAGAGAGAAAAGGATATGAGAGAAAAGGAGAAGAAAATATGATTTTATCTTGTTTGGTAGGCAAGAGAAATAGAGAAGACAGAAGAAATTGGGTGGGACCCACCAAAAATTTTGTTCTCTCCAAATATAAGAAGAAAATGAACAAGAGATAATACACTTCTTTCTCCTCCATTTCTCTCATATTTCTCTTATATCAAACAACACATCAAATCTACTATATTTCTCACATCTTTCTCTCTTCTCATACTATTTCTCACCTCTTTCTCTTTTCTCATTTTCTTTTTACAACCAAACAAAGCATAAAAAAGAAATGGAAAGAAGTTGCAGATCAAACAACTTGACATATAATCTAAATCAATATTTATCAAGCTTTACATTTCATTTCATACGATCATCATCATCAATAACAACTAAGAGGTAACCTTCCCAACAAACCCAAGAACAAAGAACACACATACATGGAGGAAGCTCAGGAACAAAAACACACATTCAAACCCAGAAACATCAAACACATGAACAAAGAATACAGTCTCAAACTCAGAACAAATACACACCCATTTCCAAAATTTTACAGAATAAATCTTTCTTCCCAAAACAAACATGGGCGTAACCTAAAAAACTTTGAAAATAAAAATAAATAAATTTCCATCGACGAGTGGCCGACAACATCAACACAGAGGTCACGAATTGCTGAGAGTGGTTGACGCTCCCATGGGATGTTAGGGAACCAGCTCAACAAAACCCTAACCATCAGAACACCGTTGTATATGTCCAGCCGCAACCCGAGACCCGTCGCCACCACCGTCAGCGGCGTGTTCAGATTCCCACTCGGACGATCCCAGAGAGATGCGAAGAACGATGCCGCTGTCTACAACAACATCCTCATGATATTCAAATTGCTATTCAACGCGAGATTGGGTCTTTGCAGGGACGGCCGGAGCCGTGTCGGTGCAAGGGTCAGGCCATCAAAGATGATGGTGGCGGCGCTAGGGCATCAGTTCTCTCCACTTGGTAACGATGGGTTTTGATAACAAGGAAAAAATGAAGATAACCAGCTAACTTGTCGTTCACCAGTGGACCACTAAATTGCAATTGCACCCTAAAAACCACCTAAAATATGAGTTGAAAAGTCAATTAAATTAGGTGGCAAAATGAATGGATCATGTTGAGCCACTTGGGTGGTGTACCACTACACCATTTTGATGAGTGGTGCACCATAACCTTCACCTTATTTTACATCTATACTAATATATAATGGGAGAGTTTAAAAATTTTCAAATTTTAGTTTCCACTTTTTTATATTACTGAAATACCCCTGAAAACTTTATGATAAAATATGGTAGTTTGTTTATATCTTACCATGGTCATAAAACTGACTCAATTTATTCACAAAAAAAAAACTGACTCAATTCAAAATTTATTGTGTTGAATAAAGAAACCGGTTTCCAACTCTTCCCTTAACCCCATGACAATGGAACAACTGCAAGGGGACAGAGTAGAGAGAGCGGAAGATAAGGGTTTGGGTAAGGGGACGTCTCCGAGAAAAGCCACCATCTACGGATGAGAGCGGTGGAGGGACGCCGTCCGGCAGCGACACCGAAAAGACCCAGGTGAGACACTGAACGACAACCCAACCAGACCAAGCTCGCTGCCCCACTGCTGCCGACCCTAAATCTGATGTTGCACCTCCGTCCGTCCTGCAACCATCCCGTCGCGGCTCCTCACGAATCCGGTACCATTTTTAACCTTTATTCCAATTTTCTTTGCAACTATCAATGTAATAATTTAGATTTATCATGTCTGAAAGAATTGCCTCTGATTCTCTCTTTCTCCCTAAAACCATTTCCTCGGAAGCAACTTCTTGCTGGGTTTGAGAGCAGAGTTCAGTTGGCGATTGTAACACCCCGATTTTCGCTGCTTTGTAATATCGATAATAAAAATATAAATATATATTTTTATCTGAGACTTAGAAAATGATTTTGGATAAAACAAGGTCATTTCCTTGTTATACGTATTTTCATAAGGTTACGGGGAAGTTTTTGGTTGAAAATTCAGACGGAAATCGGTATGTCATTTTCTGTGTTTTTGCTGACAGTAAAAGTTTACTGCTTAGAAAACCTAATTTTAATTCGTGAAAGAGATGAAAAATGTTTTTATCGTATTTGTTACGATACTGGAAGTTTTGAAAAATTTAGCAAAAAAATTAAAATATTATATTTGTTGCGGGCGAATACGTCGAAATTATCTCTAGGAAAAACCTGCGTCAGATGAACCAAGGAGTCGGCAATGGGGCTGAGGTGACGGATTTGACCGATGTGACAGGCATTTATGACGAGCTTATCCGCATCATAATGGCCATAAGGGCATATTTATGACAAAGGAATATTTTACCTGGAAAGGACGATTTTACCGTTGCTCTTTATGAATATTACAAGTCATGCCATTGAGAATTTTGACTAAATCAACCCAAAACTCACGTCTCCTTCCTCCATTCCAAGCACTTGGACATCACTTTTCCTAAGCCATAAATGAGCATTTATGTTAAGTGGATGAGTTATAAGGCAAAGTCATTCTCTCATCAATCACCCGAAACTGCCACGAAATTCTAACCAATTTCTGCTCTGAATCTCGAAAACCTTTAAACATGAAAGTTTTTCATATTTCTCTCTTATTTCCAACGACATAAAGATCATCCAAAACGGACTAGTATGTTGAGAGATATGTCCAAATTACTAAAACTGTTCTAAATCCTCATCATGTTCATCTTTCTCTCTAAGTTTCTCAAGAACACCATGAGAAATTTGTGAAGAACATCATCAAGATCATCCTTTTCTTTGATCATCAAGAGGTAGTCTCTCTTAATCTTTCTATTCTAAGCTTTTCTCTTCACAAGATTCTTGAGTTTATGCCTTTGATCATCATGTTCTTCATATGATTCAAAGTTCTTGAAACTTTCTTCAAAAATTCACAACTAATTCTAGAAAAATCCTTTTGACATGAAACCAATTGCTATGATCTCATAATCATCTCTATTTTCATCATATAGAAGCATATGATAATGAGAAATTTCTTTACTTAATTTCTGGACTTGGCCGAATCCATTGAAAAATGATGTTCATGGGTTTTGTTTCATTTTCATGTCTTGATTCATGATTCAATCTTCTAGTACCTTGATAGAATATCAAAAATCAAACCCTAACCTATTTGTTTCATAAAGGTTGAAACCCTAGCTATGAATATTTGATGGATTTTTGATTCAAATGTTGTCTAGTAACACTTTAATCCAACTCTAGGTTTTGTATGTTGGTTAAATCCAAGAGTTGAGAAGATTTTAAAACCTCTAGCCTAAAATCTTGAGAAAAACAGAAACCCTAGTTCTTGGAACTAGATGAGTTTTAATCTGTGACACCCCATTTTCAGGGTATCACATTTACATAACTTATTTCGGAAATACACTCAATAAAATAGTGTTACTGGTTGCTTTCGGAAAATATAATTTTCTAGTTACTTATCCCTTTCAAAATCGGTGATAAAAATTTTTCGTTTTCTTTTACTCCATATACAACCCAATCACCATTAACATAGTATAAATAGGTATCATAAGAATTTTACACTTAGACCTTCACATAACAGGTTATCTCCAACATCATAGCACAATAAGATAAAGACGTAATTGTACCATAGCGATAATCTGGAATTACAACTCAAAATAATGACTCTCAATAACCAAACATCCAGACTAACCAAGTACCACTACTTTATAAGACACCAAAAGTCCTATAGCTGGCCAACACTAGTAATCACTGTTATTGGAAATACCTTTGTGACATTGCCACTAACGCATACCTCTTCAAGCATCTAGAAGTCAAGTCCTCGAATGATCTAGTGAATTCCTTCGCTTCATCAGTAGTAGTATACCCAAGTACTACCTTAGTCTAAAATAAACCTGATATATTTGTAAGGGTGAGTTTCCAATATATGAGTTTTAATAAGACAACCCCATGCATGACTCTCAAATAGCAAATACCAAATATTCACAACATAATAAAATTAACTTAAAACAACATAATGATTTATTTCACAGGGTTTCATACCTGGCAGTCATCGTCATTTTATAAAAATGCATGACACTTCAATATTCAACTCTATTTTGATACCTAATCTCCGGAGATCCCACAACTTTCTGTTTCGTTTCAAGCTGATCAGGCTCCGCACATGGCACATTGTAAAAACAAACAAAACAATGCCCAAGAAATCTTAACCTCATGTGACCATTGCTCAAACAGCTATTGCAACTGTTCACATGACTCCTCTGTGACAACCACTCAAACAGCTATTGCAGTTGTACACAGATACACTATCGGATAATCCACCTCAACCACATGTGACCAATGCTCAAACAGCTATTGCAATTGTTCACACGACCCCTCTGTGGCAACCACTCAAACAGCTATTGCAGTTGTACACAGATACATAACCACTCAAACAGCTATTGCAGTTATGTACAGAGTCACTTGTGCTATAACCACTCAAACAGCTATTGCAGCTATGCACAAATATTATCCGACCTCATATGATAGCCACTCAAACAGCTATTGCAGCTCAGTCATACGGCCCCTTGTGACAACTATCCAACCATTTTTGTAGTCATACACATGGTAACTCATTGGTCCACACAGAACACAATGATCATAACACATGGCACGTCTGCCAAAAATGCATGAGAAAACTTTTATTCTCGTTTTATTTTCTTTGTCGTAATCATCTTTCCTTGTCGAAGCACAAAGCTTAACGACCATGCTTAATTTCTTATTAAGACTTTTCACTTTCAACAAATACAGGACACACAGCCCAAATCTTTTAATCTCAACACAGGACACACAGTCCGAATGCTCAAGCACGAGGCCCTTAAACCGATGCACCAGTTTTAAGCTCGCGGATATGGAACTCACACTGTCCACATCAACTTAGGACACACAGTCCAAAAACAACAACTTTGCAGGACACTCCGTCCCATGACACAGATCCTTGATCTACGTGTCCATACAATACTATAACCCCGACGTCTCGGTTTCTAGGTTTATTTATCTGCTTGTAAAACATTTCGCTCAGTGAAAATCAAATACAAAACAAAAGCTCCGAAAACTTATCCAAGTTTAACGGAATAACTTCACTGAATAAAATATTTTTACAGAAATCCTTTTTTTGTTAAAACGTTGATAAAATCTGAAAATCATTGATAAATCTCTTTATTTCTAATTGTTTCACTTCAAAAATTAATTTTCAATAAAGGTCAACAAAACAAAAAATTTAATAAAAAAATTTCGAAAATTTAAATAATTAAATATTTAATATTTAATAATATTAAATAAATAATATTAAATAACTTGTATCACTTTTCCATCAGAAGTAATTGTTCTGACTGCTATAAATATTATTTTCGGAACCTAATCACTTTAAATAACATTTTATAATAAAATTGAATTTATTATATAAAATTTAGAGCCTGTGAAAAATTTCACGGTTTCGCCCTTACTATGGCTTATTTACACTGTTTCCACAAAATATCATTAAAATAATAATTTTTTTCATTTTTCTCAAAATCTCCCAAATTAATCCCTCTGATTAATTATCCAAGATTTATTAAGTTTTTTTTATCCTTAATTAAAAATTTTAACACTGACCAATGTCAGGTTACTCAGTCCAACACTCAACAGCAGATAAATTCCAATCACAAAATAGCATGGCATATATCAATTCATGACATGCATCACAATTATAATATAAACAAATAATCATAATCATGTAAGTCCACACATCACCTCAATTCAATTACTCAGATAAACATCACATCAATCTATCAGTTAATAGGAAACAGTATAATACAATAAAATATTTCATACATAAAATTAATAGACGACTCCACAAATAAGCATGAGATTATCTTACACTCCTCAGGCATACCCCCTTACCTCTTGAAGACTACACTATAGTTTCTGTTAATCTCCCAAACTCGATCCGATTCCTCTTCGTCAGTGTAAATCAGCTAACTCAGTTGTTTCCTTCAAACGAATCGCAACCAAAATAAATCAAATCAAACAACAATACACTTGGCTCATGAAGGTTAGGGTTCAGCTTCAACCAATTATCTAGGTTAGGAGAATTAAAATTTGGTTAACTAAAGGATTAATGATACATAAGTTACTTAAGAAATGATTAATCACTTTAACCATGATTATGAACCAAGAACATGAACTAAACTCATCTAGTTATAAGAACTAGGGTTCGGTTTTCTCAAGATTTTTAGGCTAGAAATTTTAAAATTTCATCAACTCTTGGATTTAATCAACATACAAAGCTTAGAGTTGGATTCAAAAATTACAAACAACTTTTGAATCACAAAACCATTAAGTACTCAAACCTAGGGTTTCGATTTTGATGAGATCAATAGGTTAAAGTTTTTTTTTTTTTGATCTTCTATATACTTGAATACAAGAACTATCAAGATATTAACATGAATCAAGACATGAAATTGAAGCAAACCCTAAGAACACAACTTTGACCTAGGTTCGGCCATAACCAGAATTTAGGGAAAGAAATTTCACATGATTTTATGCTTCTAGATGATGAAAATAGAGATGATTATAAGATCATAGCAATTGGTTTCATGTCAAAAGGATTTTTCTAGAATTAGTTATGAATTTTTGAATCTAGCTCCATGAACTTTGAAGTAAATGAATAACATATGGATTTAAGTCATAGATCTACAAAAGTGATGAAGATAAATGATTTAAATGACAAGAGAATAAGTTATTACCTCTTGATGATCCAAGGAAAACAAGTTATGGATGATGTTCTTCAAGGTTTTCTTATGGTGTTCTTATGGCAAAGTTAAGAACTTTGGAGAAGAAAGACATGGAAATGGAAGAAAATGCTTAATGAAGAAGACAACATATTTATATGAAGGGGACAAGAGTGATCCATGAGTGTTGGATAGGTTTTTGGTCAAATTTTCCAATGGCATTTTCTTGCAATTGTCATAAAAAGACAAGGGCAAAATGGTCATTTCATAGCAAAAAGTCACTTTGTCATAAATGTGCCATTATGTCCATTATGACACGGATAAGCTCGTCATAAATGCTCGTCAAGTCGGTCAAATCCATCATCTCTGCTACGTTGCCGACTCCTCGATTCATCTGGCGCAAGCTTTTCCTAAAGATATCTCGACGTATACGCCCGCAACAAATATAATATTTTAATTTTTTTACCAAAATTTTCAAACTTCTAGTATCGTAGTAAATACGATAAAAACATTTTTCATCTTGTTCACGACTTAAAATTAGGTCTTCTGAGCAGTAAAATTTTACTGTCAGTGAAAACGCAGATCGGGTTCCGTCTGAATTTTCAACACAAAATTTCATCGTAACCCTAAGATATAAAGCATGACAGGAAAATAACAGTATTTCGCTTAATATAATTTTCTAAGTCTCGGATAAAAATATATTTTTATATATTTATTACCGATATTACAAAGCAGCGAAAATCGGGGTGTTACATAATCCATGTTCTTGGTTCATAATATTAGATTAAGGACTTAATCATGTTTAAGTTACTTATGGATCATAAATCCCTAAGTTAACAAAATTTTAATTTTCCCTAACCTAGAAAAGTTGTTGAGGCCGAACCTTAACCTCCATGAGTCAAGTATGTTTTTGTTTGATTTGATTTATTTTGGTTGTAATTCGTTGTGAAGGAATCGATCGTATTTGTTTGACCTAAAGCCGACGGAGGAAACCGGATCAAATCGGGAGATTATTTGAAACCGTTAGTTTGAGTCTCCAAGAGGTAAGGGGAGCTTACCTGAGGGATTTTTCTCAATAACTAATTTCTTTTATTGTAGTTTATATTATTTATATGTGGTTGTGGTTATTTGTTTATGTTGTTTACGTTGTGTTGTTTATCTGTGTATCGGTGATTTATCTGCTTTTAATTTATTTAATTATCTGCAGTAGTATATTATATTGTTATGATCCATGATCTGCCTGGTGATATAATTCTAATAATTGTTGTTGAATGTTGTTTGTGAGTGTTTTTTGAGTGGCCTGACAGTGGTCAGTGCACAACCGATTAATCATATAAAAGATTTAATAAGCTGTGAAAATTATATTCAATGTTTTATGAGAAATGTTGGAATATAATAATGGTGGAAAATATTATTTTTGAAAAATAATGAGTTTTTGAGAAATATTATTATTTTAATGATTTATTAGTATAAAAGTAATTTATGAGTCACGGTGAGAGCGTAACCGTGAAATTTTTTAGTACTGCTAATTTTTACGCAAGAAATTCCGAAATATTATAAAAAGTTATTTTGTGAAATTAATATTCAAAAATAATTTATAAAAATAAAAATAAAAATAAAAATAAAAATAAAATAATATAAAATAAAAAGTCAAAGTTTGACTTTAAAAATATTTTCTTGGAAAATGATAAACGACGGGAAGTTTCGAAATATTTATGGTCGGAATTTGAAAACAGTAGTACTTATTTTGAAAAGAGATTTAATCTCAATTGATTTATTCTTTTTTTAGAGTTGAAGTCTCAAGAAAAGAGTTCTTGATGATTTGACGATATTTTGGAAAAATGAGTTTCCAAAGGAAAGTGGATATGCTATGATTTGACGTTTTACAAACGAATTTCAAATAAAAAGGATTTTCTGTAAATGAGTTTACTCAATGACGTATTTCCGGTAACTTGGATAAGTTGCGGAGATCTTATTTTGGATTTGTTTTCATAGACAAAAAACGAAGTAAATGACGATATAGAACTTAGTAACCGAGATGTCGGGGTACTAGTGTTCTTATGACGTTATCTTATTCTGGATTTGTTTTCCAGACAAAAACGATGTAAAATGATGATATGAAACTTAGTAACCGAGACGTCGGGGTACTAGTGTTCTTATGATGTTATAGACTTGGTGTCTAGTAGGTAGACTGTGTGCCTACTTCACGACATAATAAACGACGGTGAAAGATTTATGATGTTTTCTATTACCACGAACCTAAGACTGATTGCAAGGTCTAGGGGCTTCGTGATTGAGCACTCGGACTTTGAGGTCCTGTGTTGTTAATAAAAGTTGTAAAGATGTTTAAAACGATGATGGGTCATAAGCTTTTGAGAGCTTTGACAAATAAAGATATAACACAAAGAAAAGTGTTGAGAATAAAATGTTTTTCTTACATGCATTTTTCCAGACGTGCCTATGAGGTTAATCATGATATCTTGAAGATGTTCATGTCTCGACGTATTTGTTAATCATGGTATCTTTATGATATTCATGTAATCGACGTATTCATTGCGCCTTTAGGCAATCGACGTATAATGAAATTCATTACGCCTTGGGCAATCGACGTACAATGAAATTCATTGCACCTTGGGCAATCGATGTATAATGAAATTCATTACGCCTTGGGCAATCGACGTACAATGAAAAAAATCCATAAATCGACGTTCTCACTGTTCCGGACAGTGGGCTATGGAAAAATCGACGTGCCTTTGTTGGCAAAAATCGACGTGCCTCTTTTGGAAATCGAGCCTGATCATCTCATTTTAAATGATGTTGGGGGTCTCCGGAGATTAGGTATGAATGTTTAGATTAGGTTTTGAAGTGTTCATGCATATTTTTTCAACGTTGATGTTTGGGGTGTGAAACCCATTGATAAACGATGTGATACAATATGAATGAGTACGTTGTTATAAATATGTATATGTGTATGTCCTCTTTTTTGTTACGCATTTAGTTATGATGATAAATCCATATATTGGTGTCTCACCCTTACAACACATATCAGAGACGTACAAGGGGTATGATCCCTCCAAGAAGAAGAAGGCTGTCTAGTTCGAGGCATGTTGTGCTACTCCGGTCGACTGTAGTGTCGGTTAGTTACGACCAGCTTAGGTCCTATTATGTTTTGAAGATAAAACTGATGTTGATTTAGGTGTAAAAACATATGAGGCAGTGTAGTTGTATGACTTATATACATTGTGTATTTTAGTGTGGTTTGATTACATTGTTGTTGTTATGAGGTTAAAGGAAAAAGGAAAAAAAAAATTTATCACCATATTTTGAAGAGATGAACGTTGAGAAAACATTATTTTCCTAAAGAAACCAGCAAATTAAGTTTTATTTTCCGCAAATGGGTAACCATGTGATGACCCGAGTTTAGGGTGTCACATTAGTGGTATCAGAGCTGGTCGAGTCTTTCGGGAATGTTGGGGAATAGGTCTGTTAGGTTTTTGTTGTGTGATCTCTGGTCAAAACTTGTTTGAATTGTTTCTTGGTTGAAACAATGTGTGTTGACACACAAGTAAGTATGTTTTGGTGGGTTCTGATTGGGTTGAGACCTTGTGAGAACTCATGTTTAGTAAAGGGTACTTATGTTCATGTTGATACATTCGTTTATCCCTTAGGACGGTATCAGACATTTGAATAAAGTACCTATCATTGAAAGTTTTTGGGGAAAATTTTCTGAGAATGTCCCAAGTTTGTACGGACGAACGGATGTTGAGTTTTTGATTGATCTAATTTCTCGATTTAGCCAGATCTCAACCGCTTTGTGTAGGATATCGCCAACTAAGTTAATTGGGTTAGGCTTCAAGAAATGGAATTTTGGTCCATTTCTCGATAAGTTAGTCATCATCTTCATCGATGATGTTCTCGTTTACTCTAAGAGTCACGAGGAGTGTGAGAGACCTCTGTACCAAGTGTTACAGATCCCTCACAAGGAGTTGTTATATATTCAAGGATCGACTTGAGAACAAGTTACCACCAGATTGGACTTAGGACTTATTAAAGATTTTGTACCGTAAACTCAGCTTGTGAGGCAAGATCAACTGTTCGTGTGCCTGAGAGATTGACCAAGTTATCAGAAATTGTGTCGATTTAGGGTGACCATCATAAAAGACCATTGTGCTTGTGAGAAACCAAGGCGAATAGATTTAAATCTTCAACCTTAGGTGAGGGTCTCGGGATTCAGAAAAATTGTTCCTTATGGACAAATTACTTTTCAAATTCCTATGGTTGTATTAGACAATCATAGCGGTACATTTTGTACATGCCAAATTTATTTTTCTGACCTTTATTTAAAATCTATCCTGACTTTGGTTCTGACAGTCTGGATATTTTCATACTTCTTTGGGAATGTATTATGAGTATTTCTTGAGTTATGCGACATATGTGAATTCTTGATGATAGAAGTTTCCTGATGAGACTTAGTCGATTCACTTTTACTTTTGGTGGAAGTGATCCAGTCTAAATTTTGTCGGACTAATGTTCTTTTAAATCGTTGTGTAGTAAAGTTCTTGTGAAGGAAGAAACTTTATTAGACTCATGTTTGTAAACTTGTATTAGCTATGCATTTTTACACTCACGAACCTATTGAAGAATCTTTTTACATATTGGACACTTGTATCTTTCAGATTGGTCAAATTATTCTTTGTGCTTTCTTGTGAAAGCGAAATCAAGAAATTTATTGTCTTGAAAATCTCTTTTCAAATTATTGTGAGTAGATTGACGAAGTCGACATCTTTTTACTGCTTAGGTCCAAGGTGTAATGGAAAAACCAACAGAGGTATGTATCAGAGGACTGATCCAACATGATAAGGAATTGATCCATAGAAAGTTAGTTGAGAGTAAGTGTAATATCTAAGCACGACAAGAGGTGAGTGGATTTTTATGGAGGTGTAGATGTGACTAGTAAGCTGAGAATTTCTAGAATTAACATCAGTAAATAAGATGATTTTGGCAGATTTTGTTATGATCAAGGTAGAGTTTGCTAAGGAACTCCAGGATAATGATAAAATGATCATTGCTAAGATTTAATCGTATGATTGGAAGGAATTACAGAAAGGTGTCTATGGTAGTTTTACCTAAGTTGAATGTGAACGGAAAAGAGAAGTTCTTGAGTAAAATGAAGTTGATAGCAAAGTTCGAAAGCTAAGGATTAGATAATTCTATTCTATAATCCCTTTTGGTTTAATTGTATTAAGATATGAAAATGAAGTTATTTTGAGGATGAGATGTGTGAGGTGATATTAAATTGGAGTAGTGAATTATAATCAAGAGGAACTAATACTAGGATGAAATATTTTGAGTAAGGAGTTGATGTGTGGTGCTGTGAAGATATTGTTGGTATTAGTGATAATATTCAGAATTAGATGATTTGAATAAGGTTTCTGGTGGCACTAGTGGAAAATATACATTAGACGGTAAAGGTTTACGTCAGTTAACCAAAAACTAGACGTTAAAAAGGGGGCGATGGCAATTTTGTAAATATCAGACTTCATTAATTCACTGTTAACGTCAGTTGTTTTAAGGACTGACATTAAAAGTGAGGCGGTGGCAGTTTTGTAAATATGAAATCACTATTTGCGTCAGTTGTTTAATGAACTGACGTTAAAAGTGTTTTGCAAGAAATTATTAAAACTTTTAACGTCAGTTGTTTATAAAACTGACATTAGAAGTGTGATTTTTACTTCAGTTAAATAAATAACTGACGTAAATAATCAACTCATTCCTATCTTTCTTTCGTTGTCATCTCCCTGTTGTCACTCTTAACGCAGATCATCACTCCATATAGTGCAGTTTATTTCTAATCTTTTTTTTTTATATAAAAGTTTATTTTTAATCTTAATTAATTAGCTTGAATTAGTAAATTAACAAATTCTTGTGCAAATTAAAATAAATAAACACTTAACATAAAACAAGTTATATATGTATAATCAAATCGTGTCTCATTGAAGCGATTCATAAGTTATAATTACATGTTTAAAAGATAAAAAATTTCTGCAAGATAGCACTAAAATATAAAAAAGTTTCTGCTTCAACATCATTTTCTTCTCAGTCCTGTCCTCAGAATCTCCAACATTGAATGCATCCCCTCCCTCATTTGAAGTCGATGCTCCATCTGAATCCACAGTCACTTTGGAGCCGTGGCAGAGTGAAGGGTGCACTCGATCTGTTTCAGCAATATTCTTGGAACAGCCACTTGGTTCCAAAGTCGAGGTTTTGGAACTCAGAGTCGATGATTCTCCAGAAGGATGATGGTGTGTGCAATTCACATAATGCGATTTACACACCCTTATCACCCATGTAATGCGATTTACACAACCTCAGAAGTTGTTTGACCATTAAGACAGAGACCTTTAAGTCTAGGTATAGGAAGAAAGAGTGATGAAGTTATAAATCTCCATGGCAGAGCCATATTGTGAAGCAGAAAAATTAAAGGAAGGAAGGAAGCTATTTATAGGAGTAGGGGATGAAGTTACTAGGCGTCGTAAGTTACTAAAAAATTAAATTGATCATTAAGAGCATTAGGTTCCAAGGCGCATTGGGAGTTGGTAGTCATATATTATATATAAACATGCAGAAAAGAAAATGCCCGAAGGAATAGGAAGAAACTTATACACTTTTAACGTCAGTTGTTGAATAAAACTGACGTTAAAAGTGTTTTTAAAATAAAAAATATTTATTTTTAACGTCAGTTGTATAAACAACTGACGTTAAAAGTGTGATTTTTACTTCAGTTAAATAAACAGCTGACGTAAATAATCTTATATCCCTATCTGAAATGCCCTGTTGTCACTCTTAACACGGATCTGTTAATGTCAGTTGTTGAATAAAACTGAAGTTAAAAGTGTTTTTAAAATAAAAAATATTTATTTTTAACGTCTGTTGTTTATACAATTGACTTAAAAGTGTGATTTTTACTTCAGTTAAATAAATAGCTGATGTAAATAATCCTATATCCCTAGCTATCTGAAATGCCCTGTTGTCACTCAATTAACACAGGTCTCAGAGCCATTTTGTGAAGGAATAGAAATAGAGAGGAAAAGAAGAGGCGATACAGATATTACTGAGAAGAAAGTTACTTTAACACTTTTAACGTCGATTTGTATTCCAACAACGGACGTTAAAAGTGTTTTTTTTAAATATTAATATTTAACGCCGGTTTGTTAATAACACCGGCGTTAAAAAATTAATTGTAACGTCGTTGTTTAATACAACTGACGTTAAATGTTGTTTTATATAACGTTTACACCCGCGCGCCTTCTGCACTTTGCTCTGTACGTACGTCTCTTTTCTCTTTTCATCACGCTCAACCCTAAATCACTCTCAACCCTCACTCTCACTCTCACCCAGCACAGAACCCTAATCGCGAGCTATCTCCACCGCAACCACCGCGAGGGCTTCTTCGCCACCACCGTGAGGTACACTATTAACCCTAACTCTGTCTTTCCATTCATTCTTTGCAATAACTTGACGTACATCTCTCTTTCCCCTTCCCGCGCACTAACTCTCCTTGTCCCTCTACTCTCAGTAACCACATCGAACGTTGGCCACCACTCGAGCTCCCCTCCCCACCACCACGCGAGCACCTATTTATGGTGAGTATTTAGGGCACATTTTTGTATTTTTGGTTTTGAGTGTATGTTGAAACTATAGTCTCAGTAGTTGAAACTTGAAACCGTGAGTTTGAGTTGTTTGGAATGTACGTCTCTGTTTTTGGTTTTGAGTGCATGTTGCTCTGCTGGTTGATCAGTCACGGCCGTGATGCTAATCACGGCTAGGCGGTGATCAGTTCTGCCTGTGATGGCATGGTCTGTTCAGTTGGCACGTTACGGCCGTGATGGACATCACTGCCAGGCCGTGACGGACATCACTGCCAGGCCGTGACCGGTGCTTGGCAATTAATCTTTAAAAACTATAGTTTTCAATCTCCCGTATTGTCCTTATATTGGATATATATATATGTTTTGTATATCTACAGGACCTATCTAGTTATGGATCGTAGTTGGATGGTTTGTAAGCGTACTAGTGCTGAGTATTTGAAGGGGGTGGGAGAATTTATAGAATTTGCTCAAAGGAATGTTCCTAATAGTAATGGAATGTTCTGTTGTCCTTGTGTCAAGTGTTTGAATACGAGGAAATGTACGGTGAAGGATATACGTGCTCATTTGATTTGTGAAGGGATTTGCTTGAGTTATACAAGATGGATATGGCATGGTGATATGTTGTTGAGTAGTAATACGGCGAGTGTCTCCCAAAGTGAGGACGTTGACGTAGATATGGAGGATGATCGAGTAGAGGACATGATCCGTGATATTGGACAAGAATCTTTTCATCGAGCGCATGTGTATGATAGGTTGTGCGGTGATGCGGATAAGCCTTTATATCCAGGGTGTACTACTCATACACGGTTGTCGGCGGTGCTAAAATTGGTTTGTGTGAAGGCGAGAAATGGTTGGAGCGATAAAAGCTTCACGGAATTGCTTGAAGTGTTGAAAGACTTGCTTCCAGAGGACAACACATTGCCTGACCGTAACTATGAGGTCAAGAAGGTATTGTGTCCTATGGGTATGGAGTATAAGAAGATACACGCATGCCCCAATGATTGCATATTGTACACCGGTGTTCATGAAGACAAACACGATTGCCCCAAATGTGGGTTATCACGATACAAAGTGAAGGGTGGTGATGATGATGATGATGTTGATGATGTGAGAAAAAAGGGTCCTCCTGCGAAGGTGTTGTGGTATCTTCCAATAATTCCAAGGTTCAAGCGATTGTTTGCCAATGAGAAAGATGCGAAGAATCTTAGATGGCATCATGATGAGAGGAAACGTGATGGAAAGGTTCGTCATCCTGCTGATTCTATTCAATGGAAGAATATCGATACTATGTTTCCGGATTTCGCCGATGAGCCAAGAAACCTAAGGCTTGGACTTGCTACGGATGTAATGAATCCTTATGGTAACATAAGTAGTATTCATAGTTCATGGCCTGTTCTGTTGGTTATTTACAACATGCCCCCTTGGTTGTGCATGAAGCGCAAATACATGATGTTGTCTATGATGATTTCGGGCCCAAAGCAACCGGGAAATGACTTAGATGTTTATCTAGGTCCCTTGATTGAATACTTGAAAACGTTGTGGGTGGAAGGTGTTGATGTAGTTGATGGGTATTCTCATGAGACTTTCAAGGTTCGTGCCATGTTATTTTGCACCATCAACGACTTTCCAAGATATACGGTAACTTGTCAAGCATGCAGTGTCAAGGGGCATAAAGCATGCCCTATATGTGAAGAAGGCACATGCTACACTCAGTTGCATCATGGAAAGAAGACGGTTTACCTTGGGCATCGGAGATTTCTTAGACGTGATCACCCATATCGTAAGATGAAAAAAGCTTTTAATGGATGCCAAGAGACAGAAGAAGCGCCGGCGGCCTTAATTGGAGAGCAGGTTTATCAGAGGGTAAAGGACATCGATGTTATATTCGGCAAGTCCAAAAAGAAAGGTAAAGATGTTGAGAAAAACATATGGAAGAAGAGGTCGATATTCTTTGATCTTCCATACTGGCGCAAGCTTGATGTCAGACACTGCATTGATGTGATGCATGTGGAGAAAAATGTGTGTGATAGTGTGATCGGGACGCTTCTCAACATTCAGGGCAAGACAAAGGATGGTGTGAATGCTCATCTCGACCTTATTGCTATGGGTATACGAGAGCAGTTAGCTCCAGTTGTTGAGGATGGTAAGCGGACTTATTTGTCGCCAGCATGTCATACTTTGTCAAAAAAAGATAGACAAAGTTTCTGTGGGTGTCTTCAGGGCATCAAAGTTCCACATGGTTACTCTTCAAATATGAAGAGGCTTGTCTCTAGTGATCTTAAATTGGTTGGCTTGAAGTCTCATGATTGTCACACCTTGATGCAACAACTTCTACCCGTTGCTATTCGTGGTATTACTACAAAAAATGTGAGACATGCCATTACTCGGTTGTGCTCATTCTTCAATTCTATATGTAGCAAAGTCGTTGACCCCCATATGTTGGATGACTTGGAAGTTGAGGCTGCTACAATCTTGTGCCAATTGGAGATGTATTTTCCTCCTTCCTTTTTCGACATAATGGTTCACTTAATTGTTCATTTGGTGAGGGAGACTAGATTATGTGGGCCTGTTTTTCTGAGATGGATGTACCCAGTTGAGCGCTACATGAAGATCTTGAAAGGGTACGTGAAGAATCCTCATCGTCCGGAAGCATCTATTGTTCAAAGGTATGTTGCAGAAGAAGCTATTGAGTTTTGTTCGGACTACCTTCATAACACGGATCCTATAGGGGTTCCTAAGCCTCGGCATGATGAGATCAGATGTCAAGGTATGGGTACACATGGCTTAAGAATTAATAGGAAGGATCGGGAGGAAGTGCTTCAAGCACATTTGTATGTATTGAACAACATCGAATGTGTTCAGCCTTTCTTATTTGAACATAAAAGAAAAGTCAATCAAGAAAACCCTCGAATGAGCGAAAGGTGGTTGTTGAACAAGCATAACAAGACTTTCTTACCATGGTTCAAGGAAGAAATGCTTAAGGATGGTAGTACTGCTTCTGATGACGTAAAATGACTAGCACGTGGGCCTAACTTCAACGTCATATGTTGGAGCGGATACGACATAAATAACTTTTCCTTTTATACAAAGTAACAAGATAACAAGAGTACCATGCAAAATAGTGGGGTTATGATCGTGGTCGAAGCAATGCACTTCTCTAGTGCAAAGGACACAAAACCCGTTACGGCACCGACACCTTACTTTGGATATATTGAAGATATTTGGGTGCTCGATTACACTAAGCTTACGGTGCCGGTATTTAAATGTAAGTGGGTTGATAGTAACGGTGGTGTACAAACCGACGAATTGGGGTTCACATTGGTAGACCTCAACAAGTTAGGTCATATAAATGAGCCTTTCATAATGGCTTCCCAAGCAAAACAAGTGTTCTACATCACTGATCCTTCTAACAAAAGGTTGTCCGTGGTTCTCCAAGGAAAAAGCATGTATAATGGTAGTGATGAAAATGAAGATTCAAATCTTGATATTCCTGAGACTCCTTCTTTTTCAACAAACATGCCTACTATAATCGAGGAGACACAGGTGGACGATGTACATGCCACTCGTGATGATCATCACGAAGGGATATTGATATAGGTAGTTTAAACTTAGTATACATTTATAACCTATGTTAATAAATATATATTGTTTTGAACAGGCATACATATGGATCATTGTTCCATTTTTCCTTTGTAATTCTGTAATGTGTGTGATATTCTGTGTTACTGGGATATTTACTGAATGCAGGGATGGCTTAGGGGAGTGATATTTTAAAACTGAATTTAAAAAAAAAAATACTATTAACGTCAGTTGTATGACGTTAAAAGTATTTTATAAAAATATACAGTACACTATTAACGTCAGTTGTTTATTACAACTGACGTTAAAATTAAGACCTTTAACGTCAGTTCTTGATAACAATTGACGTTAGTTTTAACAAAATTTACGTCCGTTTTGTTAAAGAACTGACGTTAATTTTGACAAAATTAACGTCAGTTATGTTAAAGAACCGACCTTAATAGTGTTATATTTAACGTCAGTTCTCAACTGACGTTAAAAGTTAAACTTTTAACGTCAGCTGTATTTACGTCAGTCAGTTTTCTGACGTAAAAAATCAATTTTAACTGACGTAAAAAGCACTTATTGCACTAGTGTGGAACTATGTTGATAAGAGAAGTGATTACGTTTTGATTTTGTTTTTCGAGTATGATAGACTCTGATGAAATTTTGATGATAGTAAAAATATGTAGAAATGACATAAGAATAAATTGTGTTATGGAACATGGAATAAGAGGGAATGAAGCAATGTAAAGGGAAATGTAAAATTTTAAGGTTAAGATAAGGTTACAAAATTCTGTTTAAGTTTCGAGTGACGAAATTTCGAGGACGAAATTTTTTTAGTGGGGTAGTAATGTGACACCCCGATTTTCACTGCTTTGTAATATCGGTAATAAAAATATAAATATATATTTTTATCCGAGACTTAGAAAATGATTTTGGATAAACCAATGTCATTTCCTTGTTATACTTATTTTCATAAGGTTACGGGGAAGTTTTTGGTTGAAAATTCAGACGGAAACCGGTATGCCGTTTTTTGTGTTTTCGCTGACAGTAAAGGTTTACTGCTCAGAAAACCTAATTTTAATTCGAGAACGAGATGAGAAATGTTTTTATCGTATTTGCTACGATACTAGAAATTTTGAAAAATTTAGCAAAAAAATTAAAATATTATATTTGCTGCGGGCGAATACGTCGAGATTATCTCTAGGAAAAACCTGCGTCAGATGAACCAAGGAGTCGGCAACGGGGCTGAGGTGACGGATTTGACCGATGTGACAGGAATTTATGACGAGCTTATCCGCGTCATAATGGCCAAAAGGGCGTATTTAGGACAAAGGAATATTTTACCTGGAAAGGACGATTTTACCCTTGGCACTTCATGAATATTACAAGCCAAGCCATTGAGAATTTTGACCAAATCAACCCAAAACTCACGGCTCCTTCCTCCATTCCAAGCACTTGGACATCACTTTTCCTAAGCCATAAATGAGCATTTATGTTAAGTGGATGAGTTATAAGGCAAAGTCATTCTCTCATCAGTCACCCGAAACTGCCACAAAATTCTGACCAATTTCTGCTCTGAATCACGGAAGACTTTAAACATAAAAGTTGTTCATCTTTCTCTCTTCTTTACAACGACATAAAGATCATCCAAAACGGACAAGTATGTTGTGAGATATGCCCAAATTACTAAAACTGTTCTAAATCCTCATCATGTTCATCTTTCTCTCTAAGTTTCTCAAGAACACCAGGAGAAATTTGTGAAGAACATCATCAAGATCATCCTTTTCTTTGATAATCAAGAGGTAGTCTCTCTTAATCTTTCTATTCTAAGCTTTTCTCTTCACAAGATTCTTGAGTTTATGCCTTTGATCATCATGTTCTTCATATGATTCAAAGTTCTTGAAACTTTCTTCAAAAATTCATAACTAATTCTAGAAAAATCCTTTTGACATGAAACCAATTGCTATGATCTCACAATCATCTCTATTTTCATCATCTAGAAGCATATGATCATGAGCAATTTCTTTCCTTAATTTCTGGACTTGGCCGAATCCATTGAAAAATGATGTTCATGGGTTTTGTTTCATTTTCATGTCTTGATTCATGATTCAATCTTCTAGTACCTTGATAGTTATTGTATGTAAGTACATAGAAGATAAAAAATCAAACCCTAACCTATTTGTTTCATAAAGACCGAAACCCTAGCTATGAATATTTGATGGATTTTTGATTCAAATGTTGTCTAGTAACACTTTAATCCAACTCTAGGTTTTGTATGTTGGTTAAATCCAAGAGTTGAGAAGATTTTAAAACCTGTAGCCTAAAACCTTGATAAAAACAGAAACCCTAGTTCTTGGAACTAGATGAGTTTTAATCCATGTTCTTGGTTCATAATCTTAGATTAAGGACTTAATCATGTTTAAGTTACTTATGGATCATAAATCCCTAAGTTAATAAAATTTTAATTTTCCCTAACCTAGAAAAGTTGTTGAGGCCGAACCTTAACCTCCATGAGTCAAGTATTTTTTTTTTTGATTTGATTTATTTTGGTTGTAATTCATTATGAAGGAATCGATCGTATTGGTTTGACCTAAAGCCGATGGAGGAAACCGGATCAAATCGGGAGATTATTTGAAACCGTTAGTTTGAGTCTCCAAGAGGGGAGCTTACCTGAGGGATTTTTCTCAATAACTAATTTCTTTTATTGTAGTTTATATGATTTATATGTGGTTGTGGTTATTTGTTTATGTTGTTTACGTTGTGTTGTTTATCTGTGTATCGGTGATTTATCTGCTTTTAATTTATTTAATTATTTGCAGTAGTATATTATATTGCTATGATGCATGATCTGCCTGGTGATATAATTCTGATAATTGTTGTTGAATGTTGTTTGTGAGTGTTGTTTGAGAGGCCTGACAGTGGTCAATGCACAACCGATTAATCAGATAAAAGATTTAATAAGCTGTGAAAATTATATTCAATGTTTTATGGGAAATATTGGAATATAATAATGGTGGAATATATTATTTTGGAAAAATAATGAGTTTTTGAGAAATATTATTATTTTAATGATTTATTAGTGTAAAAGTAATTTATGATTCACGGTGAGAGCGTAACCGTGAAATTTTTTAGTACTGCTAATTTTTACGCAAGAAATTCCGAAATATTATAAAAAGTTATTTTGTGAAATTAATATTCAAAAATACTTTATAAAAATAAAAATAAAAATATTTTTTTTAATAAAAGGCTAAGGCATGCATAGGCATCACAATAGAGAAGGTAATCCCAACTAGGTTGGCACCACCAGCCCTACCCATCATGTGTAGCACACCTCAATATATTAAAAAGATAAATAGAGTACAAAGAACATGGGGGGACAATGACCAAAACCCATGAGAGAATTAACAAAATCTATAATTAGGAAGACCCTGTCTATTCCTAATGAAGTCATCCTTAATAAAGGAAGGGGGGATCTCCCCCCTCCCGTGGAAACCATGGTTTGATGTTCCAAATGAGGCTAATTTGTCAGCGCAAGCATTGCCCTCTCTGAAAATGTGAGAAACTGAAACTTGCATCTGAGACACATACACCAAGCAGTTTCTCCATCTGTTTTTCAGTCTCCAAGGAATGGTCTTATTAGAACTGAAAGCGTCCACTACAAACATAGAATCACTTTCCAACCACAGCCTGACCCAACCCTTGTTAAAGGCAATCTCAATGGCAGTCATGGCTGCCATAAGCTCAGCTGTAAAAGCAAAGTTTATGCCAATGTAAGTTGAGAAGCATCCAAGAATAGCACCACTTGAATCCCAAAAAATACCCCCACTAGCAGCATGACCCGGGGAGCCCTTAGCCGATCCATCAATGTTACATTTAATCCAAGAGCACTTAGGAGGAAACCAATCAACCTGTCTAATAGTAGGAGCCTTGCAGAACTTACCAGAGATTGAGAAATGCTGAAGAATCTTAAACTCCTCTATTGAGGAAAACATTGGACCAGGAGATGAGGAGCCAGAAAGGTTGGTAGCAGCTAAAATAGCACCAACTGCCCTCGAAGGAGGAATGGAGACGTTATTGAATCTGCAATGATTCCTGCAGCTCCAAATCATCCAAACCACATTGATGATGGCAGCCTTGATGACCAAATTAAGTTGCCTGCTCCAATTTCTATCCAGAACCGAGAAGATTGCAGCAATTGAGGACAGATCTAGAGGACATTGCAGCACATGACTCAACCAGTTCCATAAGTGGGTTGCAAATTTACAATGTAAAAACAGATGCTCAGCTGTTTCATCTGATTCACCACATAAAAATAAAAAAAATTAAAATCAAAATCAAAATAAAAAAATAAAATAAAAAAATAATATAAAATAAAAAGTCAAAGTTTGACTTTAAAAATATTTTCTTGGAAAATGATAAGCGACGGCAAGTTTCGAAATATTTATGGTCGGAGTTTGAAAACAGCAGTACTTATTTTGAAAAGAGATTTAATCTCAATTGATTTATTCTTTTTTTAGAGTTGAAGTCTTAAGAAAAGAGTTCTTGATGATTTGACGTTATTTTGGAAAAATGAGTTTCCAAAGGAAAGTAGATCTGCTATGATTTGACGTTTTACAAACGAATTTCAAATAAAAAGGATTTTCTGTAAATGAGTTTACTCAATGACGTATTTCCGGTAACTTGGATAAGTTGTGGAGATCTTATTTTGGATTTGTTTTCATAGACGAAAAACGACGTAAATGACGATATAGAACTTAGTAATCGAGATGTCGGGGTACTAGTGTTCTTATGACGTTATCCTATTTTGGATTTGTTTTTCAGACAAAAACGATGTAAAACGACGATATGAAACTTAGTAACCGAGACGTTTGGGTACTAGTGTTCTTATGATGTTATAGACTTGGTGTCTAGTAGGTAGACTGTGTGTCTACTTCACGACGTAATAAATGACGGTGAAAGATTTATGATGTTTTCTATTACCACGAACCTAAGACTGATTGCAAGGTCTAGGGGCTTCGTGATTGAGCACTCGAACTTTGAGGTCCTGTGTTGTTAATAAAAGTTGTAAAGATGTTTAAAACGATGATGGGTCATAAGCTTTTGAGACCTTTGACAAATAAAGATATAACACAAAGAAAAGTGTTGAGAATAAAATGTTTTTCTTACATGCATTTTGGCAGACATGCCTACGAGGTTAATCATGATATCTTGATGATGTTCATGTCTCGACGTATTTGTTAATCATGGTATCTTTATGATATTAATGTAATCGACGTATTCATTGTGCCTTTAGGCAATCGACGTAAAATGAAATTCATTATGCCTTGTGCAATCGACGTACAATGAAATTCATTGCACCTTGGGCAATCGACATATAATGAAATTTATTACGCCTTGGGCAATCGACGTACAATGAAAAAAATCCATAAATCGACGTTCTCACTGTTCCGGATAGTGGGCTATGGTAAAATCGACGTGCCTCTGTTAGCGAAAATCGACGTGCCTCTTTTGGCAATCGAGCCTGATCAGCTCATTTTAAATGACGTTGGGGGTCTCCAGAGATTATGTATGAATGTTTAGATGAGGTTTTGTTGTGTTCATGCCTAGTTTTTCAACGTTGATGTTTGGGGTGTGAAACCCATTGATAAACGATGTGATACAATATGAATGAGTACGTTGTTATAAATATGTATATGTGTATGTGTCTTCTTTTGTGTTGCACATTTAGTTATGATGATAAATCCATATATTGGTGTCTCACCCTTACAACACATATCAGAGACGTACAAGGGGTATGATCCCTCCAAGAAGAAGAAGGTTGTCTAGTTCGAGGCATGCTGTGCTGCTCCGGTCGACTGTAGTGTCGGTTAGTTACGACCAGCTTAGGTCCTATTATGTTTTGAAGATAAAACTGATGTTGATTTAGGTGAAAAAACATATGAGGCAGTGTAGTTGTATGACTTATATACATTGTGTATTTAAGTGTGGTTTGATTACGTTGTTGTTGTTATGAGGTTAAAGGAAAAAGGAAAAAAAAATTTATCACCATATTTTGAAAAGATGAACGTTGAGAAAACATTATTTTTCGAAAGAAACCAGCAAATTAAGTTTTATTTTCTGCAAACGGGTAACCATGTGATGACCCGAGTTTAGGGTGTCACAGCGATGCTGCTGCCTTTCAATATGCTTATGATTATGATTATAATGATATGATTTATAACTCCTTCAATCTTATATATTTGTTTTTAAAATCGACTGTTGATAATTATTTGTGATGTCCAAAAAATAGACTCATTAGTAACTCTACCCACCTCAGCCATAAAATGCCCTACAAACCTTTGGTCATTGAACACCAACACTGATGAAATCTCATTGATCACTAACAGCCAGAATGTACTAGGTACATTGGGAGTGACATGGAAAGCATGTAAGGGTGTGTTTGGGCCTATGCCTTGATACATTGTTAAACTTCAATCCCACCCAGCAAACCAGACCCTAAATCTCTTAGAACACTCTAACAACAATGAATAATATATAATTACTCTTCTTGAGGGTGAGGAATAAAGGAAAGGCTTAAGATGAGTCCATGCAATTTGTATATAACTCTAGTTTTTTTAGTGCCCACTAAACATTGCAATGTGCAAACCCATGTTAAGAAGATACTATATACCAAAGGAGAATGGAATACTCAGAATGCTACTTTAGAAGTGGAAAACACTGGATCTCCAAATATTCATCACAGTGTAAGCACAAGAAAAAATTAAGAAGATTATATGATATCAGGGATGGATTAAGAGAAATAATAAGATGGAAGGGTGAGGTGTGTAATACTATGTGTGGGCAGCTAAAAATATTGTGGTATGAGAGAGGAAAATTGAGGGTGGAAATCCAAAATAATGTCTGTGGATCTAAAAAAGAAAGGTGTATACTGGAGTGAAAACAAAAGTTAGAGGAGTGGTGTGAGGAGTGGGATTCTCATGGTGATGTGTGGAAAGAGAAATTAAGGTAAAATCAGTTTGGTCTGGGAGTGAAATGAGTGGAAAAACTTATGGATAGATGACAGTAGGTATGAATGAAAATTCAAAGAAATGTTTGAAAAGAAAAAAAGGGAAAAAAATGGAAAATGAAGGTTATGTCAGAGGATGTTGTTGATTGGGATGCAAGGTATTCAGCTCCTACAAAATATGTGAGGGGATGAAGGAATAATGAAGGGAGAAGGTGAAAGAATTGGAATGGGAAAAGGCCTTAGATAACAGGTGTTGATAACTCAGAAGAAGAGTCATTCTTCAGTTGTTTTATGAGAGAAAGGAAGACAGTTCTGAAGGCAGTATAAGGAAGATGAGCAATGGGAATTTGGGGAAAAAATGGTGTGATGAGAGAACTCTATAGGCGGCATGTGAGGTGAGTTGAGTGGGAACACAAGTTGAAGGTGATGTGAAAGGAGAGTATTTCCTGAGATGCTGGGAGTTAAAAATATGGTGAAAAAACTGGGGTGGAGAGTGATACGGGTGGGAAACTATTGTGGGTCTCTGTTTGCAGGTGGGAGGGTGTAAAAATTTATATTCTGGATGGTTTATAGGGGTGCAGCCTATTTTGGTGAGTATTGTATAAGACAAACAATATAAAAAGGAAGAAAAAAGAAAAGAGAAAAAAATGAGACTGAGAAGAAAGTAGAGAGAAAAAAAGAAGAGAAAAAACCATGTTTTCAATCTCCGGAAGAAAACTGGGAAAAACTCAACACTTCTGAGTGTGTGAGAGGGACCAAGTCAATGAAAAAAAAACGGAAAGAGAAAATGGGGTAATGATGTAGAGAGAAGGAGAGAGAGCAACTTGGTAAGATTAAGATGGCACCATATGTGAAAGTCTGTCAAGAAAAATCCAAAAGGTTAAGGAACCATCTCTATCTTGAATTTAACTCTAACTCTCTAACCAAGCAGAGTGGTGGTGGAAAACATAAGCAAGGAGTAAGATAGAATTCTTATTGTATTTCAATGCAGATAAAATCAATTTTTAGTTTTTCAATGCAGATTAAATACATTAGTCGTATTAGGTTATTAAATTATGATCCAACAGTCAAATAGTAATTTTCTAGAATTATAAACTAATATGACATATGTTACAAATTTAGAGTGAAGTAGCTATTCTATCTTCTTTAATTATGTATTTCATTTTTATAATAATTTATTGAGTAAGTTCCATAAAAACTATTTACATAACTGAAATTACGTAAAAAAAAATTAAAAATGTAAAAACGAATGATTAATATAAAGAGAGATATAGAATTGTATATAAGTTCATATACAAAAAAATTAACATTCTATCGTATATTTAAAATTATTTTGTCTAGGCCATATTATTTTTTTTGTTTACTGATTATTGTGTCTTGGCCACGAGGCATTGTCCTTAATTAGACAGTTTAGTTTTACAGCACACAAGCACTCCAATTGTTATAAAGATGGTTTAAAGTGAAATATATGTAATAGTTTGAAGTTGATTATTTTGTCGGATGGATCAAAAGATGGATTTGCAGTGAAATATATCTAATAGCTTTATGACAGAAAGAAAGGAAAACAGTTCTGAAGGTAGTTTTATGAAATATATTTAGAAGTACTTATAATGTTGCTAGCTTGCTATGCGTGTCACTGGTTGCATTTTCAGTTTTTAGACATCAAGAGCATGGTTGAAAATAGTCCAAATACTGGTGTGACTATAGTCTTATGTTGTCTTTTAATTAGTTATTTAAATTTGAATTTGAAATTGATTTGTTTATCTTAGATGTTCTATATTATTACTGGTGTGTTTATATTCTATATTCTGTATTAATTGTTGTTTCAACAATCATGATGATTCCCTCAGAGACAATCTAATTATTCATGTTGCTGGTGCTCATAAAAAAACAAACATGGTTGCAGATACTAGATAAGGGTCTTCTCCGAGGCATCTACTCATGGACACTCCTCTTTTGCTTCTGCCTTTCTTACTCTTTCTCCGCCTCTTTGTTGCTTTATATTTCTACAAATGAACACGTTCCATTAATTGATCTTTATTTGCTTCTCTCATATGATAACCATCAATTTTTGTCCTTTGGGGAATTTCAATATTACTGGAAGTTTCTGCATTTGGTTGAACTAATTTAACTCTTGCATAAGTTTGACTATACACAAGTTGTGGTTAGTTCTATTTTGTCCTTTATAGTATGTTGTCTTCTGTTACTTGCATTGTTCCTTGACTGATGATCTTATAATTTTTTTTTAGATATTTTTAGTCAATAAGAACTCATGTTGAGTCAGTAACAATGCAACACATGGAGTGGATATACCCCAATTTAGGTGGCACAGCAAGAAAAAGCTATTGCAACTAAGAGACGTCACCACATATTTAACTTCACCTTACATATTTAACTTATTCCTATTTTTTGCAATACAATTTTATATTGCAATTTAATGCTGAATGGGGGTTCACCAGGTCTAGATTAACACCTAATCAACGTGAAGGTTTAGTTCTTTGACGAGCTGGAAATGTGAACTCACTGGAGAATTATAAAATAATTCGTGTGTCAATGGTTTTGTTTTTCTAATGGGAAATAACAGTGATGGTTTTGTTTTGTTTTTCTTCAGGGAAATAACAGTGATCTTATATGCACTTATAACATACGTATACAGCTATATATTTCAGGTAAAAAAATAGAAGACAGACAGCTGCACACATGGGATTCAATCTTGGAAACAAGAATTCCTGGAGTGATTAGATTTAACAAAAGTCACCTTATAAAGTTTATCTTTGGTGCTTATTCGTTATAAGTGATTACTTTTCTCATCCTCAAGATTGATTAGCAGATACAATGCAGTAGATTGTCTTTGTCTCTATATGATATGATTTATGTTTCCATCTTTATAAATGATTCATATAACAAGTTTTGTATTTGAAATAACTTCTATAAATTGAGGAAAAGATATTGTTGCCTAATTGAAGGTTTCCAGAATATTTTTACTTTGCCAGAACTAATGGTAAGTTCTATTATATGTTGTTTTGTGCATAAAAAATATTCAATTATTGGAAGGATGTAACTATCATTCTTTTATAATATTTTAATCACATGTGAAATGTCTACTGTTATGTTCAATGTCAACTGCGCGTTTTCACGATTTCATGGAAATCGTGTTTAATTATCTAAGCAGAGTATTTTTATTTCGATGGACTATCTAAACAGAGTATATGTATAGGTTTAAAATTTTCATAGTTTAATGCTCTTACAAAAACCAAACTCAACGATATAGGCAAAACACATGGGGTTGGTCATACGTGACACAGATTTCCTACCCCAAATCTTAGGGGTATAAGCGGATCTGATTCGATCCGCGAACCTGGCGGATCCGAACCGATCCGAACAGATTTTGGTGAGTTGGTTCGGATCATCGGATCAGATTTCAAAACACCAACCCGAACAAGATCGATTTGGGTCTCAGCTCTGTGACACCCTAAAACCTGGCATCACATGGTTACCCGTTTGCGGAAAAGAAACTTATTTAAAACGCTGGTCGCTTTCGGAAAAATAACCTTTATTAGAAGGTTACTGAAAAAGGGTACTCATTTTTTTTTTGTAATAGTAAGCGGTAGTTAAGGAAAAATGATGAACACTCAGAACATGTAAGTAAACATCATACATATAAATATAGCTGTCCCACTTGGGATCTTAGGTTTTTGATTACAAGACAGGCATTGTCGAACTGGCCAACATACACTGATACAAAGACTGAAGAAGTAGGTAAAAGATAACATCACACTGGGAATAGGGAATCGGGTATAAGACTCAAAAGATGGCTCTAAAAGCCAAGGGACTATCGGGACAACTCCAAAAGCCAACAACGATCTACCCATGCCTCCTGCATGCGGAGTGACCGCAGACGCTACCTTCAGACGAGATATCACTTGCCGAATCAATAACGTCACCGCCATCATCGATAGGGATGTCGTCGTTGCCGGGATCCTGTGGATGGTACTCTGGCTCCTCCTCCTCCTCGTACTCGACCTCTATGAACTCAAAAGGTTCTTCCTCGGGATCATCTTCGGGATCCTCTTCCACTGGATCCTCTTCGAGCGGTTCAACTGGGTCAAGGTGCTCATGAAGAAGTCCGGTGACCTGTAGCGTATGGAGGTAGAACCATGGAGGTGGAAGCACCACAGTCCTTGTCTCGATGGTATGGATCCTCCGTATGGGTACTCCGTTAGCATTTGTCTTAGTGGTCGTGATCGGTCCCCGATAAGTCGCGGTTGTCGCTCCTTCATGTATAGTCCAACTCCCCGCTGCCCCAGCGTGATCGAAGACCTCACTCCTCGAGTTCGTCGGTGCCAAGGGAACGTCCGGATCCATCTAAGAGCACGTGCATTCCCGATACAAGAAGAAAAGAACAAAACATACAATTGTGCAAGAGTGAGATACTGTCATAAGATATATCCCACAACAACCATATACATGATACATACATCACATAATCATATAAGCAGTTAAATCATGCATATACACAATATAACAGTGTTATATCAAAGGGTCTCAAACCCGCACAGTCAATCTTTTGAAAATATGCATGGCACTTCAATATCAAGCTCTAACTTAATCTCATGAGATATCAACACCGTTTTTCCACTGGAGAAGAATTAGATTTGGTCAATCTCTAGCCCACCGGGCAGTTGCCTCCATACCCTCATGCATTTAAGGTCTCAGGACGAGCAACGTCACATGTGCCTCTGAACTCGGTTTACATGGACAGACTCCCAGATACCACCTTGTATCTGATATATATAAAAAGCACGTCTGCTTGGGGAAATGCATATGAGAAAATATTTTATTTAAAAGGTTTTCTTTGTGTTCATTCTTTTCACTGTCGCAGCTCAAAGCTAACGACTTAATCATCATTTCCTCATCACTTGAAAAAATCAGAAGCATAGGACACACAGTCCGAATGCTCAATCACAACGCCCAAGACCGATGCCGCAGTCAAGGGTTGTGGTCGTAGAAAACAACATTCACCTTTAACAATGTTCATCACAACGTGGTTAGGACACACAGTCCAAAACAACGTGATTAGGACATACAGTCCATCACAACGAAATCAGAACGCACTGTCCTCAATTTCGAGAATTGGACTCTTAGTCCATAACATCATGAATAGGACTCAAAGTCCCGAATTAACACTGATCCAATATCACGTGCGCATAACTGAATACTAGAGGCGACGTCTCGCGTACTAGATTCTCTTTCTTAAGTACTTATTTTTCGTTCAGTGAAAAACAAATTCAAAACTGAATTCTCGATAACCTTTCCAGGCTATCGGAAAGTTTCTAAAATATTTAGGAAAAACCTTTTCTTTGAAAATCTTTTATAAAGCATCTTTGAAATACTTTTATCTTTGAAATATGTCCCCTCAATAGGATATTGCCAAATAATCTTGAAAGTTTTAACTTGAAGACACATAGTTCGAAAATGATTTTTCTCTTGTATAACAATAGTTCACCCAACCATTTCAACATTTGAAACAAGTACTTTAAGTTAATGATCTTTTTGGAAAAGAACACCAATCCCTTCGTCTTCAAAGCTTATTAAGGTTTTTAATCCTTATAACAGTTGAGCACAGACGCAAGTCTGGCTTAGCAAACTTTCAATCAACAGTAGTACGTATTATCAGTTCAATTCTAATATCACAGTTGAAAGCAGTTCATCACATATATGCATTATAACATTTAGAACAAGTACAGTTCAACATCAGATAATAGCATAACAGTTCAAGTACATTAGATAATCAAGTAAGCTCAATCAACATATAAATATCCAGTTAAACACCTACACACATGCATACAATTATTGAATATCTTTAGGAAATCCCCTCTTACCTCAAGAAGGTAAGAGAATGCGAGAAAATAAATAGTTTCACGAACGTTCTTCAAGGTTGGTTAGGATGCAAGTCTAGGTTTCAAGACACATGGTTCAAAGGATTAGAACTCAACCAAGAACTTAGGGCTAGAAGTTTCCAAAACATATGTAACTTAGGGATTTATGATCCTCAAGTGCTAAGAGTTTAAAACATGATTACTTTAAACAAAGTTGAACAAAAATCCCACCAAGTTACACTTGATGGAGATTCGGCCTTGACCAATAAGATAGGCTAGGAACATTTAAACTTTCCAATCTCTTTGGTTTAGCATCCATTAATAGTAAGGAGCTCAAAACCATGATCACTTTGGATAAATGAAAAGCGAAACACCCTAGGTCCATAACCTTTAAGATTCGGCCATCCTTGGGTTTTTTTATGATAAAAATCTTTAAATTCTTCCAATCTCTTAGACCTTTTAGCATCCAATAACTTATGGAGCTCAAGTCTATGATCATCTTGAAAGCAACATATGACTTTAAATAACAAGGCTCATAAGCACATAAAGTAAGAACAACATAGTGTTATAAGTAATTAAAGTATAATGACATAAGTAAATGAATCTTAAATGACATAAACATAAATGACATAAAGTAAATGACATAATGTAAATGACATAAAGTAAATGACATAATTATAAATGGCATAAAAGTAAATGACATAATGTAAATGACATAAAGTAAATGACATAAATATAAATGACATAAAAGTAAATGACATAATGTAATGACATAAAGTAAATGGCATTAATATAAATGGCATAAAAGTAAATTACATAAAAGTAGAGTAAAAATCTTTAAACTTCCCAATCACTTTAGACATAGCATCCTTTAACATAAAGGAGCCTTGGTCCATGATCATTTTGGGAAAACAAATCTTTAAACTTTCCAATCACTTTAGACATAGCATCCTTTAACATAAAGGAGCCTTGGTCCATGATCATTTTGGGAAAACAAATCTTTAAATACAAACTCATACTTGTAAAAGTTGAAACAAGATCCATCTAAACCATATGCATGGTTCGGCCTCATTAGAAAGTAGAGGTTAGGAAAATTTGTTTTACACAACCTTTTAGTATGTTAAACTACAAGTAAATACAAGACCATATAAATTGGTTTCAACTCAAAAGGAGTTTTCTACCATTTTTGAGAGATTTTTGAAGATAAAAGCTCATATATGACATAAAGAAGAAACTTTAGAAAAAGATGAAGTTTTTAAAGAAAAAAATACATGAGAGTATTACCCTAAACAAGAGGAACAACTTTGATGAAGAACACTTAGTGAAAAGAAGAAGGAAAACTAGAGCTTTGGAAGCTTGAAGTTAAGAAAAAGATGAAAGCTTAAGAGTTTTAAAAGGAAAGTGATGAAGTGAAGTTGAGGAGTGGTATTTATAGAGGAAATGGGGAGGGTGCAAGGTTTTGAGAGGGAGAAGAAGAAAGAAGAGAAGAAAGAAGAAGAAAGAAGGTGGGTTGCTTGTAGAGAGGATAAATGTAACACCCCGATTTTCGCTGTTTAGTAATATCGGTGATAAATATATAAATATATATTTTTATCTGAGACTTAGAAAATGATTTTGGATAAACCAAGGTCATTTCCTTGTTATACTTATTTTTATAAGATTACAGGGAAGTTTTTGGTTGAAAACTCAGACGGAAGCCGGTCTGCGGTTTTCTGTGTTTTTACTGACAGTAAAAGTTTACTGCTCAGAAGATCTAATTTTGAAACGTTAACGAGATGAAAAATATTTTTAGCATATTTACTAGGATACTGGGAGTTTTGGAAATTTTGATAAAAAATTAAAGTATTATGTTTATTGCGGGCCTATACGACAAGATGTCTCTAGGCAGAGCCTGAGTCAGATGGATCGGGAAGTCGGCAAAGTAGCAGAGACATTGGATTGACCAACTTGACAAGCATTCTTGACAAGTCTATCCTATCATAAATGGCAATAAATTGCACATTTATGGCAACATTTAATTTTGTTGTGAAATGACCAAAATACCCTTGTCTTTTTATGACAATTCCTACAAGATGCCATTTGACAAATTGACCCAAAACTCTTGCCAAATCCACACGGCTCCAACCTTTTCTTCTTCTCCAAGTATTTGAATTCTTCTCCATTAAGCATTTGACATCTTCTTCATTAAGTTTTGACTACTTCTTTAAGAAGTTTTGAATGCTTCTTAAACAAGTTTTGCTTCCTTCTTCTCCAAGTTTTGACTCCTTCTTCATTAAGCATTTGTTCCTTATTCAATAAGCTGGTTGCTTCTTCATTTAAATAGGATGTTTCCTTCCTTAAGTCATTTTTTTTCCAACTTCTTGATTCTTGCTCTAAAGAGTTCATAACTCGTCCGATTTTGCAGAGCCATTCTGATCAGTTTCTATTTTGAATCTCGGAAAACTTTCAACATGAAAGTTGTTCATCTTTCTCTCTTCTTTCCAACGACATAAAGATCATCCAAAACGGATAAGTATGTTGAGAGATATACCCAAAATACCGAAACTGTTCTGAAACCCTAACTTGGTTCATCTTCTTCCTTAAGTTCTCAAGAACACCATGAGACATTCTTGAAGAACATCATCCAAATCATCATTTTCTTTGATCATCAAGAGGTAGTCTCTCTTAATCTTGCTATTCTAAGCTTTTCTCTTCATAAGATTCTTGAGTTTATGCCTTTGATCAACATGTTCTTCATTTGTTCAAAGTTCTTGAAGCTAGATTGAAAAATTCATAACTAATTCTAGAAAACTCCTTTTGACATGAAACCAATTGCTATGATCTTATAATCATCTCTATTTTCATTATCTAGAATCAAAAGAGCATGTGAAATTTCTTTCCCTAATTTCTGGACTGGGCCGAACCTAGGTCAAAATTGTGTTCTTAGGTTTTGTTTCATTTTCATGTCTTGATTCATGATTATATCTTGATAGTTCTTATATTCAAGTATATAGAAGATCAAAAATCTAACTTTAGCCTATTTGATTCTTCAAAAACCGAAACCCTAGGTATGAGCACTTGTTGGTTTTATGATTCAAAAGTTGTTTGAAACACTTGAATCTAACTCTAGGTTGTGTATGTTGATTTAATCCAATAGTTTAGAAATTTTAGAGATTTCTAACTCCAAACTCAGTTCTTGGCCGAAACCCTAGTTCTTGGAACTAGATGAGTTTTAGTTCATGTTCTTGGTTCATAATCATGGTTAAAGTGATTAATCATGCTTAAGTAACTTATGGATCATTAATCCCTAAGTTAATCAAATTTTAAGTTTCTTAACCTAGAAAATGGGGTAAAGCCGAACCCTAACCCCCATTGATTTAAGTGTGTTGTTGTTTGATTTATTTATTTTGGTTGCAATTCGTTTGAAGGAAACTACGGAGTTAGCTGATTTACACTGACGAAGGGAAATCGAATCGAGTTCGGGAGATTATTTAGTTCGATTCTTCAAGAGGTAAGGGGAGCTTGCCTGATGGATTTTTCTCAATAACCATTTGTTTGTGACCATTTACTTGTTGTGTATTCTGTGTAATTAATGTGGTTGTGGTTATCTGATTATGTAGTTTATGTTGTGTTGTATATCTGAGTATCCGTGTTTGATCTATTTTAAATTATTTATTTAAATATGATATTGTTATGGTACATTATCTGTTTAGTGGTTTGTTGTTGAACGTTGCTTGTGAGTGTTGTTTGAGAAGCCTGACTGTGGTCAGTGCACAACCGACTAATCAGATAAAAGCTTTAATAAGCTGTATAAATTATATTCAATGTTTTATGGGAAACGTTGGAATATAATAGTGGTGAAAAGTATTATTTTGGAAAAATAAGGATTTTTGATGATGATAATTTATTAGTGTAATAGTAACTCGAGTCACAATGAGAGCGAAATTGTGAAAATGTTTAAGTACTGCTAATTTTTATGCTATACAAAGTTATTTTATGAAATTAATTGTTAAAAAGAAGTTAAGATGATTTTAGAAAGTGTTTTCACTGGAAGAAGTTAAGTATTGGTTTGAGAAGCTTTAAAAGTGATAATTGATGATTGATTTGGAAAAGTATAGAAGGAAAGTATTTTGAAACGGCAGTACATATTTTAAGGAAGTGAAAACCTCACGTGACTCATATTTGTGAAAACCAAGTTTTATTATTAAAGGAGTTTATTGATGAATTTCCAATTTTTGGAAAAAGAATTTATGAAAGCAAAACTGATTTCGTGTTAATAGTGGTGTGGAACTTAGTAACCGAGACGTCGGGGTACTAAAGTTCTGTGATTGTGATGGACTCAGTCATTTGGACTTGGAGTGCCTATGAGGTATACATGAGGTATACATGAGGTATACTGTGATGAAACATTGAAGATGTTTCTAGTGCCACGAACCTACGATTGGTGCACCGGTCGGGAGGTGTCGCGATTGAGCACTTGGACTGTGAGGTCCTATGTTTTGATGAATGTTTTATGGACAGTAAGGTCCTATGTTTTGATGAATGTTTTATGGACAGTGAGGTCCTATGTTTTGATAAATATTTTATGGACAGTGAGGTCCTGTATTGTAATGAAAGTTTTAAAAGTGTTTTAAAACGTTGTGAGTCGTAAGCCATTTTGAGCTTCGACAAGAGAAAGATTGAGCACAAAGAAAAGAAGAAAACAAAAGTGTTTTGCATGCATTTGGCAGACGTGCCTGCGATTTGTGGTTTAAATGCATCAATTACCATCGGCGAAAGGTAATTACGACGTGCATTATCTCATTGTGCCTTGGAGGACTTTGGGATCCCCATCTTACTTGCTAATGGCGGAGCCACTGATTGTGGGCAATAGCAATGTTTGGCCTTGTGAGTGCCTGGCTGTGTATGCCTTTGTTGTTTTCAAGATGGGAAGAGGTCGCGGACCTGTTGGCAGTTAGCCAAGTTAGCCAGTGTGGCTTTGGAGTCTGATCAACTCATATGATGTTGGGATATCTCATGAGATTAGGACGAAAAGTAGATGATGAATAGAAGTGTCATGCATAATTTTATGGATGATGTTTGGGGTGTTAAACCCATTGATAAACTATTAGCTTATAAATGCTTGCGTGGTAAATGTATATGTGTTATGTGGTGTTGAGCATTTAGTTATTGGGTTAAAACTATATATTGGCGTCTCGCCCTTACACACACACATTTCAGGATTCTTCTAAGTTCGATATTGTACCATGGGTACTCTATCACAGATGGTGCAGAGGAGTCTGTCTAAGTCATTCCGAGACTTAGATCTAGTTGATTGATGAGGTATTACTTACGAAATAACTCTTAGAACGACCAGCTTAGGGTTAAGACTTAGATTATTTTGATAGTGTGTATGAGTTTGGCTCAGAGAGCCTTTATTTTATAATGGAACTTTTGAGGCTCGGAGAGCTTATCTTTTGAATAAAAATTTAAGCTATTTCTTTTGGTTTTGTAAAGCTTATGGCTATAACTATTATGTTTATGTACTGATGTCTGGTTGAATTTAGTGTAGCTAGAATTCTGGAGTGAAAATGTAATCATTTTAACAGATGTTATTTTAGGTGGAATGTCCGAATTACAGAGGAGACTCTGTCGAAATTTTTGTAAAACTACTATCTTGTATTTAAGTATATTCTTTAAATAAAATAGGCTTGCTAATGCTATGATAGTAAGGTTGTGTGTTGATTATGGCTTAAGTGCGGAGTCATGACAAAGAAAAAAAAATTTTATACCCAATTTCAGAAACTTATGTACTTATATATATTATATTCCGAAAGCACCAGCAAATTATCTTTCAATTTTATTTTCAAACGAGTTTAGACAGTAATGCCCAAGGGAGGGTGTTACAATAAAGAGTTAAGGTGATGTGATGTGATTGGAGAGAGAAAGATGAAATAGTAAGATTTTGGAATGAAGTCAAGATTTACTTTTTCTTAGGTGTGTCATAAGCATTTAATTAGGCTTCCCATCAAGCCTTCTCTCATCCTTTAGGGTTCCTTTAACTGCTTAAATACGTAACCGGTTGCACATCCGATCGTATTTTCTGAAGGTTTCGTCTGGATAAAATATTATATTTTATTCCCGGACAACAAAATTCGAAACCAAATCCACACAAAACATCATAAAAACACTAACCGTCTCGTTCACGAATTAAAATTTTGTCTCTAGCTCAGTAAACTTGTACTGGCAGTGAGAACCCAGACCGATTTTCGTCTGAATTTTTGATCGAAAATTTTACTGCGACTTCACACGGTAAAACAACACAAGAAAATGATTTTATTTTAAATAAAATCATCTTCTGTATTTTATCGAAAATAAATACATTAAAGCATGTATTTACCGATAAAGAAGCATACGAAAAATAGGGTGTTACAACTCTACCCCTCTAAAAAGAATTTCGTCCTCGAAATTACGTACCTTGAAATAACTCAGGGTACTGCAACTTCATCTTGTCCTAAGCTTCCCACGTTGCTTCTCCGGTTGTCTCATTCCAGATGACTTTGACCAAAGGAATTTGCTTACCTCTGAGCTGCTTTGTCATCCTATCCGTGATTCGTGTCGGCGAAGTCACAAAGGACAGGTTCTCTTTTAACTGTACTTTATCAGGCTTTATGATATGTGATGGATCAGGAATGTATTTTCTCAACTGAGAGACATGAAAAAAATCATGGATATTGGAAAGAAAGGGTGGTAAAGATATTTTATAAGCTACTAGACCGACGCGACGAAGAATTTGGTAGGGTCCAATGAACTTGGGTGTAAGATTTCTGGACTTTAGTACTCTGCTATTCCCAATCGTTGGCGTGACTCTCAAGAATACATGTTCGCCTTCCTCAAACTCTAGAGGTCGTCGTCTCTTGTCCGCGTAGCTCTTATGTCGGCTCTGAGTTGTCCTCATTTTCTCCTGGATCATCTTCACCTTTTCTGTTGTTTGTTGCACGAAGTCTGGACCCAATAGCAAACTCTCACCAACCTGGTACCAACACAAAGGCATCCGACATCTTCGACCATACAGGGCCTCATAAGGTGCCATTCCAATGCTTGAATGGAAACTATTATTGTAGGTAAATTCTATCAATGGTAGGGACTCGTCCCAACTCCCGACATCCTCCAAAACACAAGCTCTCAGCAAGTCCTCTAGTGACTGGATTGTTCTTTCCGATTGTCCATCCGTCTGTGGATGATATGCGGAACTCAATCTGAGTTTCGTTCCAAGCGATTATTGCAAACTCTGCCAAAACCTCGATGTAAATCGCGGGTCTCGGTCTGAAACAATGCTTGAAGGCACACCATGCAGTCTAACAATCTCTCCGATGTACAGTTGGGTTAAATTCTCCATAGAGTATCTCATATTGATTGGCAAAAAGTGAGCTGACTTAGTCAGTCGGTCCACTATTACCCATATAGCCTCATACCCCTTCTTAGTCCTTGGTAAAATGGTCACGAAATCCATTGAGATTCCATCCCATTTCCATTCTGGAATATCTAAAGACTGTAACATTCCTGCTGGTCTCTGGTGTTCCACTTTGGCTTTTTGACATATCAAACAAGAAGCGACGTATTCCATTACATCTCTCTTCATCCCATACCACCAATACAACTTCTTAAGATCTTGATACATCTTCGTGGCTCCTGGGTGCATACTCAGTCTGCTCTTATGAGCCTCTTCTAAAATCAGCTTCCTCAGCTCAACATGATCAGGTACACAGATACTCTCGCCAAACCTCAAAATTCCATCTGTTCCTCCTCTAAATTCTAACAGAGCTCCTTGACGTACTAAGTCTCTTTCTGTCTGTAGATACTGATCAGTCTCTTGCTTCTCCTTTATCTGCTCCATTAATCCATTTGACACGGTGGTCCTGTTCAGACACAGTTTTCCTGGTGTACTTTCCACTAACAAACTTAGATCTCGGAATTTTTCCAGCAGTTCATGTTCTTTAACCATCATCACTGATGCGTGAATTGTCTTCCTACTCAAGGCATCGGCCACTACATTCGCCTTTCCAGGGTGATACTGTAGTTGAAAGTCATAATCCTTCAGGAATTCTAACCAACGTCTCTGACGCATATTCAACTCCTTCTGATTAAACAGGTACTTCAAGCTTTTATGGTCACTGAAAACATTAAAAGTAGCTCCATACAAGTAATGTCTCCAGATTTTTAAAGCAAAGACCACAGCAGCCAGTTCTAAATCGTGTGTAACACCCCGATTTTCGATGCTTCGTAATATCGGTAATAAATATATAAATATATATTTTTATCCCAGACTTAGATAATGATTTTGGATAAACCAATGTCATTTCCTTGTTATACTTATTTTTATAAGGTTATGGGGAAGTTTTTGGTTGAAAATTCAGACGGAAGCCGGTCTACCGTTTTCTGTGTTTTCAGTGACAGTAAAAGTTTACTGCCCAGAAGACCTAATTTTGAGTCGTGAACGAGATGAAAAATGTTTTTATCGTATTTACTACGATATTGGAGATTTTGAAGATTTTGGTAAAAAAAATTAAAAGATTATATTTGTGGCAGGCGTATAAGTCGAGATGTCTCTAGAAAAAGCTTGCGCCAAATGAATCGAGGAGTCGGCAACGTAGCAGAGATGTTGGATTGACCGACTTGACGAGTATTTATGACGAGCTTATCTGAGTCATAATGGCACATTTATGACAAAGTGAAATTTTCCTATGGAATGACCATTTTGCCCTTGTCTTTATATGACAATTGCAAGCAAATGCCATTGAAAAAAGTTGACTAAAACTTACCCAAAACCCACGGCTCCCAATTCTTCTTCACCAAGCATTGATTTCTTCTTCACCAAGTATTGATTTCTTCTTCATCAAGTATTGATTTCTTCTTCATTAAGTTAGTTTCTTCTTCATTTAAATAGGATGTCTTCTTCCTTAAGCCATTTTTCCATTTTCATGTTCTTTGCTCCAAAGAGTTCATAACTCGTTCGATTTTGTATAGAAATTCTGATCAGTTTCTATTTTGAATCTCGAAAAACTTTCAACATGAAAGTTGTTCATATTTCTCTCTTATTTCCAACGACATAAAGATCATCCAAAACGGACAAGTATGTTGACAGATATACTTAAAATACTAAAACTATTCTAAAACCCTAACTATGTTCATCTTCTCCCTTAAGTTTCTTAAGAACACCATAAGAAAAGCTTGAAGAACATCATCCAAACTTTGTTTTCTTGGATCATCAAGAGGTAATAACTTATTCTCTTGTCATCTAAATCATTTATCTTCATTTATTTTGTAGATCTATGACTTAAATCCATATGTTCTTCATTTGTTCAAAGTTCATGGAACTAGATTCAAAAATTCATAACTAATTCTAGAAAAATCCTTTTGACATGAAACCAATTGCTATGATCTTATAATCATCTCTGTTTTCGTCATCTAGAAGCACAAGATCATGTGAAATTTCTTTCCCTAATTTCTGGTCATGACCGAATCTAGGTCAAAGTTGTGTTCTTAGGTTTTGTTTCAATTTCATGTCTTGATTCATGATTATATCTTGATAGTTCTTGTATTCAAGTATATAGAAGATCAAAAATCAAACTTTAACCTATTGATCTCATCAAAACCGAAACCCTAGGTATGAGCACTTATTGGTTTTATGATTCAAAAGTTGTTTGTAACACTTGAATCTAACTCTAGGTTTTGTATGTTGATTAAATCCAAGAGTTTAGAAATTTTAGAGATTTCTAACTCCAAACTCAGCTCTTGGCCGAAACCCTAGTTCTTGGAACTAGATGAGTTTTAGTTCATGTTCTTGGTTCATAATCTTGGGTTAAGTGCTTAATCATGTTTAAGTAACTTATGGATCATTAATCCCTAAGTTAATCAAATTTTAAGTTTCCTAACCTAGAAAATTTGGTGAAGCCGAACCCTACCCCCATTGATTTAAGTGTGTTGTTGTTTGATTTTTGATTTATTTTGGTTGCAATTCGTTATGAAGGAATTGATCGAGTTGGTTTGACCTAAAGCCGACGGAGGAAACCGGATCAAATCGGGAGATTATTTGAAACCTTTAGTTCGAGTCTTCAACAGGTAAGGGGAGCTTACCTGAGGGATTTTTCTCTAAAACTATTTGTGTGTAGTGTGATTTATATGATTTATATGTGATTGTGGTTATTTGTTTTCGTGTTTACGTTGTGTTGTTTATCTGTGTATCGGTGTTTGATCTGCTTTTAATTTTTTAATTATCTGCAGTTGTATAGTATATTGCTATGATGCATGATCTGCCTGGGGATATAATCTTGATAATTGTTGTTGAATGTTATTTGTGAGTGTTGTTTGAGAAGCCTGACTGTGGTCAGTGCACAACCGATTAATCAGATAAAAGCTTTAATAAGCTGTGTAAATTATATTCCAGGTTTTATGGGAAACGTTGGAATATAATAGTGGTGGAAAATATTATTTTGGAAAAATAATGAGTTTTGATAAATGTTATTATTTTTGATGATTTATTAGTATAAAAGTAACTTGAGTCACAATGAGAGCGAAATTGTGAAAATGTTTAAGTACTGCTAATTTTTATGTAAGAAAGTTTGCAATATTATACAAAGTTATTTTATAAAATTAATTGTTGAAAAGAAGTTAATGATGATTTTAGAAAGTTGTTTCAGTGGAAAAAGTTAAGTTTTGGCTTAAGAAGCTTTAAAGTGATAATTGATGAATGATTTGGAAAAGTGTGATGACAGATTTGGAAAAAACGTAGAAGGCAAGTATTTTGAAACAGTAGTACATATTTTAAGGAAGTTAAAACCTCAAGTGACTCACCTTTGTGAAAGTTTGATTATTTAAAGATTTTATTAATGAATTTCCAATTTTGAAAAAAAGAATTTATAAAAGCAAAACTGATTTAGTGTTAAAAGTGATATGGAACTTAATAACCGAGACGTCGGGGTATTAAGGTTCGTTGTGTTGTAGACTGGGTATCTACGTAAAGAAGTTAAAATGTTTTAAGATGTTTTCTATTACCACGAACCTAAGACTGATTGCAACGGTCTAAGGGCTTCGTGATTGAGCACTCGGACTTTGAGGTCCTGTGTTGTTAATAAAAGTTGTAAAGATGTTGAAAACGATGATGCTTTTGAGAGCATTAGATTGTTGAAAACAATGATGCTTTTGAGAGCATTCGATTGTTGAAAACGATGATGCTTTTGAGAGCATTCGATGTTGAAAACGATGATAAGTTGAAAACTTTTGAGATCTTTGATGTTTAAAAATGATAATAAGTTGAAAGCTTTTGAGAGTTTTGATGTTTAAAAACGATGATGGGTCGAAAGCTTTTGATAGCTTTGACAAATAAAGATATAGCACAAAGAAAAGTGTTAAGAACAAAAGGTTTTTATTGCATGCATTTGGCAGACGTGCCATGATCAAACGAGCGATTACCATGCGGCGTAATGGTAGATCATAAAGATGTTCTTATTGTGCCTGGTGGACAATGAGGCCCCATCTACGTTGTGACACCTGTGCCACGATGTTGGACAGTGTGTGATGGGTTTTTGACTGCGTGTCTGTGACTGCGTGTCTGTGGCTGCGTGCCTGTAACTATCGAGTCTGATCAACTCATTACGATGTTGGAGATATCTCATGAGATTAGGTATGAATGTTAGATGATGTTTTGAAGTGTTCATGCATAGTTTTTCAACGTTGATGTTTGGGGTGTGAAACCCATTGATAAACGATGTGATATAATATGAATAAGTAGGTTGTTATATATATGTATATGTGTATATGACTTCTTTTGTGTTGCGCATTTAGTTATGGTGATAAATCCGTATATTGGTGTCTCACCCTTACAACACATCTCAGAGACGTACGAGGGGTATGATCCCTACAAGAAGAGGAAGGCTGTCTAGTTGGAAGCGTGCTGTGCTGCTTCAGTTGGCGGTAGTGTCTATTAGTTATGACCAGCTTAGGTCCTATTATGTTTTAAAGATAAAACTGATGTTGATTTAGGTATGAAAAATACATGAGGCAGTATAGTTGTAAGATTTATATACTTTGTGTTATACTTTGTGTATCTAAATGTAAGTTGATTATGTTGTTGTTGTTGTGGTTGTGAAGATTAAAAGAAAAAAAAATTTATCACCATATTTTGAAAATATGAACGTTGAGAAAACATTATTTTCCGAAAGTAACCAGCAAATAAAGTTTTATTTCCGTAAAAGGGTAACCATGTGATGACCCGAGTTTAGGGTGTCACATCGTGCGTCGGATAGTTCCTCTCATGAATCTTCAACTGCCTCGAAGCATAAGCCACAACTTTCCGATTTTGCATCAGTACACAGCCCAAACCTTGATGCGAAGCATCACAGTAAACCTCAAAAGATTCCTTGGGATCAGGTAGGATCAATACCGGTGAGGTTGTCAATCTCCTTTTTAGCTCTTGGAAGCTTTTCTCACAGGCTTCTGTCCACACGAACGTTTGGTCCTTACGCGTCAACTGGGTGAGAGGTCCTACAATCTTGGAAAATCCTTCAATGAATCTCCGGTAGTAGCCAGCCAAACCCACAAAACTACGGATTTCCGTTGCCGTTGTTGGCCTTTCCCATTCCAAAACAGCCTCGACCTTCGTCGGATCCACAATGATTCCTTCGCGGGATATTACGTGCCCCAAGAATTGAACTTGATTCAACCAAAATTCACACTTCTCTGGTTTCGCATAGAGTTGTTTCTCTCTTAGGACCTGTAGAACAATGCTAAGATGTTTAGCATGAGTCTCATTGTTCGGAGAATAGATCAGAATGTCATCAATGAAGACGACTACGAACTGATCCAAAAAGGGACGAAAGATCCTATTCATATAGTCCAAGAATATAGCAGGTGCATTCGTCACTCCAAACGGCATCACCAAATACTCATAATGCCCATAGCGTGTTCGAAACGCTGTCTTAGGAACATCTTCTGCTTTTACTCGTATCTGGTGGTATCCTGACCGCAGATCTATTTTTGAAAACACTGCCGCGCCACGTAACTGATCCATAAGATCATCGATCCTTGGAAGAGGATATCTGTTTTTAATCGTGACTTTGTTTAACTGACGAAAGTCCACACACAGTCTAGCAGTTCCATCTTTCTTCTTTACTAGCAGGACTGGAGCTCCCCACGGTGACACACTAGGTCGTATAAACTCCTTCCTCATCAGCTCCTCAAGTTGGTCCTTCAAGGTTTCTAACTCTGATGGCGACATGCGATATGGTGCCATATATATTGGTCTGGTGCCTGGAGTCAGATCAATCGCGAACTCGATCTCCCGAACAGGTGGCAATCCAGGTACATCCTCAGGGAAAACCTCCGGAAACTCTCGAACGACAGGTACGGAATCCAAGTCATACTCGCTCTCGACGTCCAAGGAAAACAGTAACATGTAACCTCGAGCTCCTTCTTTCAAAGAAGCTCTTACCTGACTAGCAGATAAAAATCCAGAAATCTCCTCCCTAAAGATTAAGGTTTTCTGAGCACAATCTATTAGGATATGGTTGAAAGATAACCAATCCATGCTTAAGATTACAACTAACTGTACCAAAGGTAAACAAATCAAGTCTACAAGGAAATTTTTATTCTGAACGATGATAAGACAGTTTAAGCAAACAAAATTAACAGTCACAGGTTCAGCAGTTGGGGTAGAAACAATCAGATTATATGGCAAGGAAGAAACAGGCAAGTTTAGAATTTTCACACGATCCATCGAAATAAAAGAATGAGTTGCGCCTGAATCAAAAAGTACAGTCAAAAGATTACCAGCAATGTCACACTTACCTTGCACGAGATCATCGGAGTTCGATGCCTTAGCACCACTCATGGTATACACTCTTCCCTTAATGGTTGGCTTGTTTATTCTAGAATGGTTGACATGATGCTCTCTCTTTGGTGCATGACACACCTTTGCTAAGTGTCCCACGCGGTCATAGTTGTTACACTTGTGATCCTTCTTCGGAAAAGCATTTGCCAGGTGGCTCGGATCTCCACACCTGAAACATCTCCTCTCCCGGCCTTGATCGTTGTTTCTCTGGCCTCCACTTCCTGTCCCCAAAACACTGGGACGAGCTTGTTGTTTCTGGTTGTAGCTAGACGCCTGGTGATACGGCTTCCTCTGGTTCTGCTTCCATTTTGAATTCTGGCCTTGATTCTGGCTATTAGGACGAACAGGTCCTCCTGCGCTTCCCTTGTTATCCCTTCCTCTGCACATCATCTCAATTTTCCGGCACTTCTCCACTAGTGCTTGGAAGTTCCTGATCTCCATCGGCAATACCGATTCTTTAATCTCGAAGCGCAAACCGGCTTCAAACTGTTCACACTTCCATTCCTCACTGGGATTGTCTTGAAAGAAACGGAAATACTTGGCAAGGGATTCAAACCTCGCCGCATACTCCCCTACTGTCAGGTCCCGCTGACTCAGCCTCATGAACTCCTGTTCCTTCTCTTTTCCGGCACTCTGAGGAAAGTATTTGTCTAGAAACTTGCCACGAAATACTCCCCAGGTGATCGCCTGGTGCTCAGCCTCCAACAACTGCCTGGTTCCCTTCCACCAGTACTCAGCATCGCCCACTAGCTGGAACACGGAATAAGGTACCTTAGATTCCTATGGAGTGTGTACCAGATCGAAGATCTTCTCTAGCTCCTGAATCCAAATGTCAGTCTTAATTGGATCCACGTCTCCATCAAACTGCGATGGATTATGACGTCGGAAAGCGTCCAGATGCCTTCCCTCTGCTGCTTGTTCTGCCCTCTGTTGCTCCTGTTGGTTATGGGCAGCAGCATTAGCTGTTTGAAGAGCTATGACCGCCGCCACGTCGGCCAGTACTTGGGCAGCAAAATCCATTCCTCCGTAGCCTCGTCCACGTCCACGAGCACCTCTTTGGTTCATACCGACCCTATACCACACAAGCAGTCAGATATCAGCCAGAAAAGGGATGTGAACCACGGTTTATCACACATTACCTCAAGGAGGTAATTCAAACAATATCTAGTCAGAGAAAACACAACCTCAACACAACAGACCTAAACCCAAACATTCCCGAAAGACTCGACTAGCTCTGATACCAACTAATGTGACACCCTAAAACCTGGCATCACATGGTTACCCGTTTGCGGAAAAGAAACTTATTTAAAACGCTGGTCGTTTTCGGAAAAATAACCTTTATTAGAAGGTTACTGAAAAAGGGTACTCATTTTTTTTTAATAGTAAGCGGTAGTTAAGGAAAAATGATGAACACTCAGAACATGTAAATAAACATCATACATATAAATATAGCTGTCCCACTTGGGATCTTAGGTTTTTGATTACAAGACAGGCCTTGTCGAACTGGCCAACATACACTGATACAAAGACTGAAGAAGTAGGTAAAAGATAACATCACACTGGGAATAGGGAATCGGGTATAAGACTCAAAAGATGGCTCTAAAAGCCAAGGGACTATCGGGACAACTCCAAAAGCCAACAACGATCTACCCATGCCTCCTGCATGCGGAGTGACCGCAGACGCTACCTTCAGACGAGATATCACTTGCCGGATCAATAACGTCACCGCCATCATCGATAGGGATGTCGTCGTTACCGGGATCCTGTGGATGGTACTCTGGCTCCTCCTCCTCCTCGTCCTCGACCTCTATGAACTCAAAAGGTTCTTCCTCAGGATCATCTTCGGGATCCTCTTCCACTGGATCCTCTTCGAGCGGTTCAACTGGGTCAAGGTGCTCATGAAGAAGTCCGGTGACCTGTAGCGTATGGAGGTAGAACCATGGAGGTGGAAGCGCCACAGTCCTTGTCTCGACGGTATGGATCCTCCGTATGGGTACTCCGTTAGCATTTGTCTCGGTGGTCGTGATCGGTCCCCGATAAGTCGCGGTCGTCGCCCCTTCATGTATAGTCCAACTCCCCGCTGCCCCAGCGTGATCGAAGACCTCACTCCTCGAGTTCGTCGGTGCCAAGGGAACGTCCGGATCCATCTAAGAGCACGTGCATTTGTTCGACGAATCTGGGCAAGGATACCCAGTCGTGCAAGTAATACGGTGGTAAGACCGGTTATCGTATCCACGGGGATTGGATGTCAACTACCAATTCGCAAACTCAGCAACTATCTAGACTAAACAGAGAGTTCAAAACAAGCAAAAGAAAAGAAATAAAATCTTTTTGTCTTTTTGGGGATTTTTGACAAACACTTGGAGTGCAGAAAGATATGTTGGGACTAGACTTCACCAAACCTCTAACTCATGCACTATCAGGACTAGATACCTCCCATTCATGCTTCAGATATTAAAATCAATCCACTAAATTACTCAAACCCCGATTCCTCGGATGGCAAGAGCCTAAATCCACTAATAGACCCTAATTCCTTAGGTGGCCTAGATTAATGAATTTGCATTAAGATTAGGGATCATATGATTACTAATAAACCTAGTTCCATTCCTAGATACAAGGCTTACTAGGTGATTAAATTCAGTTCCGGTTATGATACAAACGTCCCCATTGCATACCAAAACACAAATCGAGTCATGGGGGTGCTAGCCACAACAAGCATTAAGCATGGAAAATTAATCACTAATACGAAGCATAAACATAGATTAACAATTCAAGGCAAATACATAATAATAAGTTTGATTACATCTAATCCCAACAAATAGGGATTAGCTACTCATAAACAAAGAAAACCAAACCATAGAAATAGGAGAAGAGGAGAGAAGAGGCTCCATGTGAGCTTTCCTTCTTCTTCAAAGCAACCCCTCTAGGCTCCCTTCTAGGGTTGAAACCCTAGCCCAGCCACAGCCTCCAAATGCCTTCAAATGCCTCCCCTCTGGACCCTTTGTTCTGTCTGCTGCGTTCTTATTTATAGGTCTGCTGCGCGTCACGGCCGTGATCGCCATCACGGCCAGGTCGTGACGCTTTCTGGAGTGGGCGTACTTGCACAAAATAGGTTCTCGCGAGGCGAGCCCTATGTTCGCGACGCGAAACACTAAAATTTATTCTATCACGGCCGTGATGCAAATCATGGGCAAGCCGTGACAGCTTCTGACTTTTGCCTTATGCTTTGCTTGATCATGGCCGTGATGGTCATCACGGCCAGGCCGTGATGGGCTCTGTTTGGCTCATATTCTTCACTTTTCAAGCTCTATTTCATCCAAGCTCCACCATGGCTGATTTTGATCATTTTTACATTGAATTCCTGCAAAACAACACCAAGACACTGCTTCACCCGTTCCAAGGGAAAATCTAACCAAAATCAAATAAAGAATGCCTAATCTATATGCAAAATGCATGCAAAAGTATATAGAAAACATGATGTAAAATCACACTATCAGCATTCCCGATACAAGAAGAAAAGAACAAAACATACAGTTGTGCAAGAGTGAGATACCGTCATAAGATATATCCCACAACAACCATATACATGATACATACATCACAGAATCATATAAGCAGTTAAATCATGCATATACACAATATAACAGTGTTATATCAAAGGGTCTCAAACCCGCACAGTCAATCTTTTGAAAATATGCATGGTACTTCAATATCAGGCTCTAACTTAATCTCATGAGATATCAACACCGTTTTTCCACTGGAGAAGAATTAGAGTTGGTCAATCTCTAGCCCACCGGGCAGTTGCCTCCATACCCTCATGCATTTAAGGTCTCAGGACGAGCAACGTCACATGTGCCTCTGAACTCGGTTTACATGGATAGACTCCCAGATACCACCTTGTATCTGATATATATAAAAAGCACGTCTGCTTGGGGAAATGCATATGAGAAAATATTTTATTTAAAAGGTTTTCTTTGTGTTCATTCTTTTCACTGTCGCAGCTCAAAGCTAACGACTTAATCATCATTTCCCCATCACTTGAAAAACTCAGAAGCATAGGACACACATTCCGAATGCTCAATCACAACGACCAAGACCGATGCCGCAGTCAAGGGTTGTGGTCGTAGAAAACAACATTCACCTTTAACAATGTTCATCACAACATGGTTAGGACACACAGTCCAAAACAACGTGATTAGGACATACAGTCCATCACAACGAAATTAGAACGCACTGTCCTCAATTTCGAGAATTGGACTCTTAGTCCATAACATCATGAATAGGACTCAAAGTCCTGAATTAACACTGATCCAAGATCACGTGCGCATAACTGAATACTAGAGGCGACGTCTCGCGTACTAGATTCTCTTTCTTAAGTACTTATTTTTCGTTCAGTGAAAAACAAATTCAAAACCGAATCCTCGATAACCTATCCAGGCTATCGGAAAGTTTCTAAAATATTTAGGAAAAACCTTTTCTTTGAAAATCTTTTATAAAGCATCTTTGAAATACTTTTATCTTTGAAATATGTCCCCCCAGTAGGATATTGCCAAATAATCTTGAAAGTTTTAACTTGAAGACACATAGTTCGAAAATGATTTTTCTCTTGTATAACAATAGTTCACCCAACCATTCACTAGTGCAATAAGTGCTTTTTACGTCAGTTAAATTTGATTTTTTACGTCAGAATACTGACTGACGTAAATACAGCTGACGTTAATAGTTAATATTTTAATGTCAGTTGAGAACTGGCGTTAAATATAAAACTATTAACGTCAGTTATTTAACACAACTGACGTTAATTTTTTAAAAATTAACGTCAGTTTTTTAAACAACTGATGTTAAACATTAAACTATTAACGTCAGTTCTTTAAGACAACGGACGTTAATTTTGTTAAAACTAACGTCAGTTGTTATAAAGAACTGACGTTAAAGTTTTAATTTTAACGTCAGTTGTTTATTATAACTGACGTTATTGTGTACTGTATATTTTATAAAATACTATTAACGTCAGTTGTTTGATACTACTGACATTAATAGATTTTTTTTTTTAAATTTAGTTTTAAAATATCACTCCCCTCAGCTATCCCTGCATTCAGTAAATATCCCAGTAAAACAGATTATCAACACATTACAGAATTGCAAAGGAAAAATGGAACAATTGGGGGACTTAAAACCAAAACCCATGTATATATATAAATAAATTTTAGTTCCAATGTCTAAAAAACAAAAATACCAATCTAAGGATATATATATATACATGTTATTAATTAGTTTCTAAAGTCTAACAAAAAAACTATTTATCTAAGTATTGCGGAGGTATCTTGTGAATTCCCTTTTCAGCCGCATACTTGAAGAAGAATTCAGCGAAGCGCATCCTTAAGTCAATTAACTCATCTTCTTGAATAGGCGATTGGTCGCTAAATGCCTACACACGTTCAAATAATAACAATAATATCAATGCAAGTCATCTTCAAAACTATAATATATAATTTAACAAGTTGTTTAAATATTACCTTAATCCATCCATCCATAATAGATGCGGAGACTATGTTCAGCATATGAAGCATCACATAATAGCCGCACGACCACCCGTCAATTTGAAATCGAGACTACCAACAAAATTAATTTCAACGTCAGTTGAATATACATATAAATTAGTAATTATAATATTAATTATTTGATAAATAAACTACCAAACCTTGAGGATGTTCCATACAGGATTTGCTTTAGCCTTAGAAGTCCTACTTCTCCCGTCGGCGCAACTTATGCTACTCACCTTCAGCGCGCTATCATAAACAAATAATCATGTCGATCAATTAACAAATTCATATATCATGTGTGTAATAAACTAAAAACAACTGATATTAAAAATTAAATTAAATTTAAGATTAGTTACTTACTTATTTACAGCTTCCACCACCTTCGGTGGCGGATCATGGTGGAGAGAGCAGAAGAATATGACAGTATGCCTAGACGGGTGAAGTACCAACAACTGCCAATGATCATTCATACAATAGGGAGCCAGATATAATTCTTTCCTATTTTCTCCCAACAAGTTCCCTATGTATTTACTCAATGCATCGCCAGCAAAGAATTGGGGCAGAAGGACTGACGGATCTAAGAAGCCGTAAACTGATGCAACGCCCTTATCAAGCTGAAGACGATGGAGATACCTAAGATATGAAAAGGTGTGGATGTTAATTACATAATATATATATTGAAATTAAAATAAATTATTAAATGGAAAAATAACAAAAATAAATAAGTTATAAAATTAAAATTAGCTTACGTGCACCAGAGACTGAAAACATTGATGTTCAACCAGACGTTATTTCTGCAGGCGTTCCCGAGATCGTCACCACAGAAGGTAAATATCATCTGTTGATCTGGGCGTGCCACCCATCCATCGTGCTCCAATGGACATTCAAAAATCTCAAACGCATAATCATCACCAAGTGAGAACAAACGAGTGATAGGTGACAATGACACCGACGTCGACTTGGCCTTCAGTTTAGGAAAAATAAAATAGATAAGTTGTTGATAATTAAAAAAAACACAAGAATTATTTGACTAATTTGGACATTACTAATGAACAAATACCTTTGTTAACATTTCGAGCTCACATCGTTTGGAGTCCAACTCAAGCTCACGCCTTTTCATTTCCAACTCATGCTCATGGCGTTGGACTTCCAACTCCCGCTCCCTAGCTGCCAACTCATCGTCCTCCACATGTGCCATACTAAAACTCTCTTTTGTGCTCACATGTGAAGGGTTGGCATGCACTGCGGTGTCTTGGGATGTACCGACGGAGGAAAGCTCTCTGGCAAGCGCCTGCTTGAATTCTGGGTTGGATATTAAGCCTTGCATCAGATGTGTTGTAATAGCTGGGTTGGACATGAGGTGCTGAGTAATGTCAGCCAAAATTGATGCTTCATTGACCACCCGCTTTCGTGAAGTAGACTTGCCATAATATTCTTTGATGGTCACGTTCCCAGGAACACCGAGAACCCGACCAGGATGGTCTTTCTTGCCTAGAGCAGTCATCAAGACGTCCTGCCGTCCAGAAGGGATGAATGTGCCCTGGGAGGATTGTGCTTTAAGATCCATCTACAATGAAAAAAAATGAAAAAATGTGCAAGTGAAAAGTGTTGCAAATATCTATACAAATATCAATTGAAATCAAGTTAATTATTTACTTACAATCTTATCTGCCACTTCGCGAGTGGCATCAACTTTAAAAGATCTCGTCTTTGTCATGCGGTCAGGCTAACCGGACATCCTCGCGGTCGATGTCCGACGGAGGACTTGATGGTGTGCCCTCAGGCACCTCTCCTCTTTCAATCCTAGCAGAGTGCTCTTCCTGCTTCGCCCTCAGCCTATCCGCCATCATCTGCTCGATCCGAGTCTGGTACCCACCCTGAGACATGGTGTGGCGGTGGATGTTCTTCACCTGATTCTGCCGACCCTTATTTGCCTTAGCCTATTCAAACAAAAACACATAATTAAATACAGTTAAATGATCTATAATAAGCATACAAAATTAACTTAATCAAACCAACCTGAAATTCTCCATCCTGTCGACTCCTGGCAAACATATCCCAAGTATCCTGATCAATCCAGGGATAATCCGAGAACATTTTATCAAGCCGCTTCTTCCCAGATACATAGTACCTGGTAAGATCATGCTTGAACCCATTCCAACGCTTTGATGCCATTTTCATACATTTATGACGATGATCCTCGTCATTTGGCACAATCCAAGCTACCTACACATTAAATACATAACAACTGGATGGATTATAACTCGGATAATTATCTAATAATGTAAATCAAACAAATGTAAAGGTAAAATACCGTGATAGCCTCCCAAATCTGATCCTTAACGTTCTGTGGAACGTCATTCCAGTGGTTGTAGTTGATGCTTACGTCTTCGCTTCGCTTGTAGAAACACCCACTTATTAAATTCTTTAGCACGGGGTCCCTGGGCATTTAGATTAGCATCGAAGGACACCTCAAGCTTCTGTCCGCTTTGCCTGTCCTTCTCTAGTTTCTTCAACGAGGTGGCTCCTCTACCCCGTTTCCTATGAGCCTGTGATGTCTGTATGGACAAAAAAAATGATAAAATAGAGGGTTGTAGCATTATAAACTTACATTAAAAAGAAGGACTAAAGATAGTATATAACATGTAAACTTACACTAGAATCAGGCGTAGGCGTGATCGGGTCCTGCGAAACCCCCAGTGTCCTCCCGTGCATGTGGGCTATCCGACTAATCCATATGTATGCCTGTTCAGAAACAATATATATGTATTAACATAGGTTATAACTAAAAATAAATACAGAAGTATAAATAAAAATAACTAGATAGGTCCTGTAGATATACAAAACAACCATATATCCAATATAAGGACAATACGGGAGATTGAAAACTATAGTTTTTGAAGATTGCCAAGCACTGGTCACGGGACATCACGGCCGTAACGTGCCAACTGAACCAGACCCTCATAGGAAGAACTGATCACGGCATAGACGTGATGAGCATCACGGCCGTGACAGATCAACCAGCAGAGCAACATGCACTCAAAACCAAAAAATAGAGACATTCCAAACAACTCAAACTCGCGGTTTAAAGTTACAACTACTGAGACTACAGTTTCAATATACACTCAAAACCAAAAAATAGATACATTCCAAACAACTCAAACTCACAGTTTCAAGTTTCAACTACTGAGACTACAGTTTCAACCAGCAGAGCAACATGCATGCACTCAAAACCAAAAATAAAAAAATGTGCCCTAAAGACTCACCAGAAATAGGCGCTCGCGTGGTGGTGGGGGGGAAGCTCGAGTGGTGGCCAACGTTCAATGTGGTTACTGAGAGCAGAGGGACAAGGAGAGTTAGTGCGCGGGAAGGGGAAAGAGAGATGTCAAGTTATTGCAAAGAATGAGCGGGAAAGACAGAGTTAGGGGTTAAGAGTGTACCTCACAGTGGTGGCAAAGAAGCCCTCGCGGTGGTTGCGGTGGAGATGAGCTCGCGATTAGGGCAGAGTGAGAGCGAGAGTGAGGGTTGAGAGTGAGGGTTGAGCGAGATGAAAAGAGACGTACAGAGAAGTGCAGAAGGCGCACGGATGTAAACGTTATAATTAAAATAAAACAACATTTTATGTCAGTTGTGAGTAAAACCTGACGTTAAAGGTCATATATTTAATGTCAGTTGTATTAAGAAACTGACATTAAAAACACTCACACTTCTTACGTCAGTTGTATTACACAACGGACGTTAAAAGTTTATTAGTTTCTGCAAAAACATTCATTCCTTTGACTACTGTGCTACTTACCCATTCACCTTGTAACTTAATCCTCTTAATGAGCATTAAGTTTATAGATAAGTTTTGAAGAAAATCAGAATAGCTTAGTAACTGAAGGATTATTTACGTTTATAATATATAGGATTATTTACGTCAGCTATTTATTTAACTGAAGTAAAAATCACACTTTTAACGTCAGTTGTATAAAAAACCGACGTTAACAATAAATATTTTTTATTTTAAAAACACTTTTAACGTCAGTTTTTTTAAACAACTGACGTTAAAAGTGTATAGATATCTGCAAAAACATTAATTCCTTTGACTACTGTGTTACTTACCCATGCACCTTGTAACTTAATCCTCTTAATGAGCATTAAGTTTATAGATAAGTTTTCAAGAAAATCATAATAGCTTAGTAACTTCATCCCCTGCTCCTATAAATAGCTTCCTTCCATCCTTTTAATTTTCGGCTTCACAATATGGCTCTGCCATGGAGATTAACTTCATCACTCTTTCTTCCTATTCCTAGACTCAAAGATCTTTGTCTTAATGGTCAAACAACTTCTGAGTTTGTGTAAATCACATTACATGGGTGATAAGTTTGTGTAAACCACATTATGTGAGTTGCTCACCTTATCATCCTTTCGGAGAATCAGCTGCTGGAGGGCAAATCAGGTGCTCGGGCGTCACAGTTCCAAAACCTCAGCTTTGGCAGCAAGTGACCGTCATGGAAGTCTCTAGAACCACCGCCTTTGCTTGAAACATATCTAGTGCACCTGTTTTTACCTCTCTTGAGCTCTTTCATGCCCCCCAGTTTTCTGAGGTCTTCGGAGTATAGTTTTCCCTTTGGCATATTTCATAAAACTCTATGATGGGATGTAGCTTTAATGTTTAGGATTTTAAACCCTTTCAATGTAACTTTTTATAGGATTTTAAACCCTTTCAATCTTCTCAGATCGATCAGTATTACACTTCATGAATGAGATCCGGTTTGGGTTTTTGATTCAACTTATACTTCGCACATATATTTTAGTTTTCAAAACAAAAACACAAAACATCAAAGCAATTGTGAAACTGATACTTTGAGGAAGGCAATGCGAACGGGTACGTATAATAGATAAAAAAATTATTAAAATAACCTTTAACGTCTGTTGATGTAAGGACTAACGTTAAAAGTGAAATGACTCACTTTTAACGTCAGTTCTATAAAGAACTGACGTTAAAACGTTCACTGTTAACGTCAGTTGTTTATTGAACTGACGTTAAAAGTGAGTCACTTCACTTTTAACGTCAGTCCTTAAAACAACTGACGTTAAAATTGAATTAATGAAGTCTGATATTTACAAAACTGCCACCGCCCCCTTTTTAACGTCTAGTTTTTGGTTAACTGACGTAAACCTTTACCGTCTAATGTATATTTTCCACTAGTTATTTCAACATTTGAAACAAGTACTTTAAGTTAATGATGTTTTTGGAAAATAACACCAATCCCATCGTCTTCAAAGCTTATTAAGGTTTTTAATCCTTATAACAGTTGAGCACAGACGCAAGTCTGGCTTAGCAAACTTTCAATCAACAGCAGTACGTATTATCAGTTCAATGCTAATATCACAGTTGAAAGCAGTTCATCACATATATGCATTATAACATTTAGAACAAGTACAATTCAACATCAGATAATAGCATAACAGTTCAAGTACATTAGATAATCAAGTAAGCTCAATCAACATATAAATATCCAGTTAAACACCTACACACATGCATACAGTTATTGAATATCTTTAGGAAATCCCCTCTTACCTCAAGAAGGTAAGAGAATGCGAGAAAATAAACAGTTTCACGAACGTTCTTCAAGGTTGGTTAGGATGCAAGTCTAGGTTTCAAGACACAAGGTTCAAAGGATTAGAACTCAACCAAGAACTTAGGGCTAGAAGTTTCCAAAACATATGTAACTTAGGGATTTATGATCCTCAAGTGCTAAGAGTTTAAAACATGATTACTTTAAACAAAGTTGAACAAAAATCCCACCAAGTTACACTTGATGGAGATTCGGCCTTGACCAATAAGATAGGCTAGGAACATTTAAACTTTCCAATCTCTTTGGTTTAGCATCCATTAATAGCAAGGAGCTCAAAACCATGATCACTTTGGATAAATGAAAAACGAAACACCCTAGGTCCATAACCTTTAAGATTCGATCATCCTTGGGTTTTTTTTATTGTAAAAATCTTTAATTCTTCCAATCTCTTAGACCTTTTAGCATCCAATAACTTATGGAGCTCAAGTCTATGATCATCTTGAAAGCAACATATGACTTTAAATAATAAGGCTCATAAGCACATAAAGTAAGAACAACATAGGCTTATAAGTAATTAAAGTATAATGACATAAGTAAATGAATCTTAAATGACATAAACATAAATGACATAAAGTAAATGACATAATGTAAATGACATAAAGTAAATGACATAATTATAAATGACATAAAAGTAAATGACATAATGTAAATGACATAAAGTAAATGACATAAATATAAATGACATAAAAGTAAATGAAATAATGTAATGACATAAAGTAAATGGCATTAATATAAATGGCATAAAAGTAAATGACATAAAAGTAGAGTAAAAATCTTTAAACTTTCCAATCACTTTAGACATAGCATCCTTTAACATAAAGGAGCCTTGGTCCATGATCATTTTGGGAAAACAAATCTTTAAACTTTCCAATCACTTTATACATAGCATCCTTTAACATAAAGGAGCCTTGGTCCATTATCATTTTGGGAAAACAAATCTTTAAATACAAACTCATACTTGTAAAAGTTGAAACAAGATCCATCTAAACCATATGCATGGTTCGACCTCATTAGAAAGTAAAGGTTAGGAAACTTTGTTTTACACAACCTTTTAGTATGTTAAACTACAAGTAAATACTAGACCATAGAAATTGGTTTCAACTCAAAAGGAGTTTTCTACCATTTTTGAGAGATTTTTGAAGATAAAAACTCATATATGACATAAAGAAGAAACTTTAGAAAAAGATGAAGTTTTTAAAGAAAAGAATACATGAGAGTATTACCCTAACAAGAGGAACAACTTTGATGAAGAACACTTAGTGAAAATAAGAATAAAAACTAGAGCTTTGGAAGCTTGAAGTTAAGAAAAAGATGAAAGCTTAAGAGTTTTAAAAGGAAAGTGATGAAGTGAAGTTGAGGAGTGGTATTTATAGAGGAAATGGGGAGGGTGCACGGTTTTGAGAGGGAGAAGAAGAAAGAAGAGAAGAAAGAAGAAGAAAGAAGGTGGGTTGCTTGTAGAGAAGATAAAGAGTTAAGGTGATGTAATGTGATTGGAGAGAGAAAGATGAAAAAGTAAGATTTTGGAATGAAGTCAAGATTTACTTTTTCTTAGGTGTGTCATAAGCATTTAATTAGGCTTCCCATCAAGCCTTCTCTCATCCTTTAGGGTTCCTTTAACTGCTTAAATACGTAACCGGTTGCACATCCGATCGTATTTTCTAAAGGTTTCGTCCGGATAAAATATTATATTTTATTCCCGGACAACAAAATTCGAAAATTTACCAAACCCACACAAAACATCATAAAAACACTAACCGTCTCGTTCACGAATTAAAATTTTGTCTCTAGCTCAGTAAACTTGTACTGGCAGTGAGAACCCAAACCGGTTTTCGTCTGAATTTTTGATCGAAAATTTTATTGCGACTTCATACGGAAAAACAACACAAGAAAATGATTTTATTTTAAATAAAATCATCTTCTGGATTTTATCGAAAATAAATACATTAAAGCATGTATTTACCGATAAAGAAGCATACGAAAAGCAGGGTGTTACAAGCTCTGACAAATCTAATCCGATCCGATCCGAACCCTATAAAAATTTATTTTTAAATTATCTATACTAATATATAATGGGAGAGTTTAAAAACTATCAAATTTTAGTTCCCACTTTTTTATATTACTGAAATACCCCTGAAAACTTTATGATAAAATATGGCAGTTTGTTTATATCTTACCATGGTCATAAAACTGACTCAATTTATTCACAAAAAAAACTGACTCAATTCAAAATTTATTGTGTTGAATAAGGAAACCAGTTTCCAATTCTTCCCTTAACTGCACGACAATGGAACAACTGCAAGGGGACAGACTAAAGAGAGAGCGGAAGATAAGGGTTTGGGTAGGGGGACGTCTCCTAGAAGAGCCACCATCTGCGGATGAGAGCGGTGGAGGGACTCCGTCTCGCAGTGACACCAAAAAAGACCCAAACGAGACACTGAACGACGACCCAACCAGACCAAGCTCGCTGCCCCACTGCTGCCGACCCTAAATGCGATGTTGCGCCTCCGTCTATCCTACAACCATCCCGTCGCGGCTCCTCACGAATCTGGTACCATTTTTAACCTTTATTTTCTTTGCAACTATCAATGTAATAATTTAGATTTATCATTTCTGATAGAATTGCCTCTGATTCTCTCTTTCTCCCCGAAACCATTTCCTCGGAAGCGTCTTCTTGCTGGGTTTGAGAGCAGAGTTCAGTTGGCGATGCTGCTTCCTTTCCATATGCTTATGATTATGATTATAATGATATGATTTATAACTCCTTCAATCTTATATATTTGTTTTTAATATCGACTGTTGATAATTGTTTGTGATGTCCAAAAAATAGACTTATTAGTAACTCTACCCACCTCAGCCATAAAATGCCCTACAAACCTTTGGTCATTGACCACCAACACTGATTAAATCTCATTGATCACTAACAGCCAGAATGTGCTAGGTACATTGGGAGTGACATGGAAAGCATGTAAGGGTGTGTTTGGGCCTATGCCTTGATACATTGTTAAACTTCAATCCCACCAAGCAAACCAGACCCTAAATCTATTAGAACACTCTAACAACAATGAATAATATATAAGTACTCTTCTTGAGGGTGAGGAATAAAGGAAAGGCTTAAGATGAATCCAAGCAATTTGAATATAACTCTAGTTTTTTTAGTGCCCACTAAACATTGCAATGTGCAAACCCATGTTAAGAAGATACTATATACCAAAGGAGAATGGAATATTCAGAATGCTACTTTAGAAGTGGAAAACACTGGATCTCCAAATATTCATCACAGTGTAAGCACAACAAAAAAATTAAGAAGATTATATGATATCAGGGATGGATTAAGAGAAATAATAAGATGGAAGGGTGAGGTGAGTAATACTATGTGTGGGCAGCTAAAAATATTGTGGTATGAGAGAGGAAATTTGAGGGTGGAAGTCCAAAATAATGTCTGTGGATCTAAAAAAGAAAGGTGTATACTGGAGTGAAAACAAACGTTAGAGGAGTGATGTGAGGAGTGCAATTCTCATGGTGATGTGTGGAAAGAGAAATTAAGGTAAAATCAGTTTGGTCTGGGAGTGAAATGAGTGGGAAAACTTATTGATAGATGACAGTAGGCATGAATAAAAATTTAAAGAAATGTTTGAAAAGAAAAAAAGGAAAAAAAATGGAAAATGAAGGTTATGTCAGAGGATGTTGTTGATTGGGATGCAAGGTATTCAACTCCTATAAAATATGTGAGGGGAGGAAGGAATAATGAAAGTAGAAGGTGAAAGAATTGGAATGGGAAAAGGCCTTAGATAACAAGTGTTGATGACACAGAAGAAGAGTCATTCTTCAATTGTTTTATGAGAGAAAGGAAGACAGTTCTAAAGGCAGTATAAGGAAGATGAGCAATGGGAATTTGGAAAAAAAATTGTGTGGTGAGAGAACTCTATAGGCGGCATGTGAGGTGAGTTCAGTGGGAACACAAGTTGAAGGTGATGTGAGAGGAGAGTATTTCCTGAGATGCTGAGAGTTAAAAATATGGTTAAAAAACTGGGGTGGAGAGTGATACGGGTGGGAAACTATTGTGGGTCTCTGTTTACAGGTGGGAGGGTGTAAAAATATATTTTCTGGATGGTTTATAGGGGTGCAACCTATTTTGGTGAGTATTGTATAAGACAAACAATATAAAAAGGAAGAAAAAAGAAAAGAGAAAAAAATGAGATTGAGAAGAAAGTAGAGAAAAAAAAGAAGAGAAAACAACCATGTTTTCAATCTCTGGAAGAAAACTGGGAAAAACTCAACACTTCTGAGTGTGTGAGAGGGACCAAGTCAATGAAAAAAACTGGAAAGAGAAAATGGGGTAATGCTGTATATGAGAGAGAGAGACAGAGAGAAGGAGAGGAAGCAACTTGGCAAGATTAAGATGGCACCATATGTGAAAGTCTGTCAAGAAAAATTCAAAAGGTTAAGGAACCATCTCTATCTTGAATTTAACTCTAACTCTCTAACCAAACAGAGTGGTGGTGGAAAACATAAGCAAGGAGTAAGGTAGAATTCTTATTGTATTTCAATGCAGATAAAATCAATTATTAGTTTTTCAATTTATAAGTACTCATTTAATTCTTGGTTTTTAACAAAAATCACTTTACTTCTTCAATTAAATGCATTAGTCATATTAGGTTATTAAACTATGATCCAACAGTCAAATAGTAATTTTCTAGAATTATAAACTAATATGATATATGTTACAAATTTAGAGTTAAGTAGCTATTCTATCTTCTTTAATTATGTATTTAATTTTTATAATAATTTATTTAGTAAGTTCCATAAAAACTATTTACATAGCTGAAATTACGTAAAATGTAAAAATGAATGATTAATATAAAGAGAGATATAGAATTGTATATAAGTTCATATAAAAAAAAATTAACATTCTATCGTATATTTAAAATTATTTTGTCTAGGCCATATTATTTTTTTTGTTTACTGTTTATTGTGTCTTGGCCATGAGGCATTGTCCTTAATTAGACAGTTTAGTTTTATAGCACACTAGCACTCCAATAGTTATAAAGATGGTTTAAAGTGAAATATATGTAATAGTTTGAAGTTGATTATTTTGTCGGATGAATCAAAAGATGGATTTGCAGTGAAATATATCTAATAGCTTTATGACAAAAAGAAAGGAAGACAGTTCTGAAGGCAGTCTTATGAGATATATTTAAAAGTACTAATAATGTTGCTAGCTTTCTATGCGTGTCACTGGATGCATTTTCAGTTTTTAGACATCAAGAGCATGGTTGAACATAGTCCAAATACTGGTGTGACTATAGTCTTATGTTGTCTTTTTATTAGCTATTTGAATTTGAAATTGAAATTGATTTGTTTATCTTAGATGTTCTATATTATTACTGGTAAGTTTATATTCCATATTCTGTATTAATTGCTGTTTCAGCAATCATGATGATTCCCTCAGAGACAATCTAATTATTCATGTTGCTGGTGCTCATAAAAAAACAAACATGGTTGCAGATACTGGATAGGGGTCTTCTGCGAGGTATCTACTCATGGACACTCCTCTTTTGCTTCTGCCTCCGTTACTCTTTCTCTGCCTCTTTGTTACTTTATCTTTCTACAAATGAACAAGTTCCATTAATTGATCTTTATTTGCTTCTCTCATATGATAACCATCAATTTTTGTCCTTTGGGGAATTTCAATATTACTGAAAGTTTCTGCATCTGGTTGAACTAATTGAACTCTTGCATAAGTTTGACTATACACAAGTTGTGGTTAGTTCTATTTTGTCCTTTATAGTATGTTGTCTTCCGTTACTTGCATTGTTCTTTGACTGATGATCTTATAATATTTTTTGGATATTTTGAGTCAACAAGAACTCATGTTGAGTCAGTAACAATGCAACACATGGTGTGGATATACCACAATTTAGGTGGCACAGCAGGAAAAATCTATTGAAACTAAGAGACGTCACCACATATTTAACTTCACCTTACATATTTAACTTATTTCTATTTTCTGCAATGCAATTTTATCTTGCAATTTAATGCTGAATGAGGGTTCACCAGGTCCAGATTAACACCTAATCAACGTGAATGTTTAGTTCTTTGACGAGCAGGAAATATGAACTCACTGGAGAATTATAAAATAATTCGTGTGTCAATGGTTTTGTTTTTCTAATGGGAAATAACAATGATGGTTTTGTTTTGTTTTTCTTCTGGGAAATAACAGTGATCTTATATGCACTTATAACATAGGTATACATCTGTATATTTCAGGTAAAAAAATAGAAGTCAGACAGCTGCACACATGGGATTCAATCTTGGAAACAAGCATTCCTGGAGTGATTAGATTTAACAAAAGTCACCTTATAAAGTTTATCTTTGGTGCTTAATCGATATAAGTGATTACTTTTCTCATCCTCAAGATTGATTAGCAGATACAATGCAATAGATTGTCTTTGTCTCTATATGATGTGATTTATGTTTCCATCTTTATAAATGATTCATATAACAAGTTTTGTATTTGAAATAACTTCTATAAATTGAGGAAAAGATATTGTTGCCCAATTGAAGGTTTCCAGAATATTTTTACTTTGCCAGAACTAATGGTAAGTTCTATTATATGTTGTTTTGTGCATACAAAATATTCAATTATTGGAAGGATGTAACTATCATTCTTTTATAATCTTTTAATCACATGTGAAATGTCTAGTGTTATGTTCAATGTCAACTACGCGTTTTCACGATTTCTTGGAAAGTGTGTTTAATTATCTAAGCAGAGTATTTTTCTTTTGGTGTACTATCATAGTTTAATGCTCTTACTAAAACCAAACTCAACGATATAGGCAAAACACAAGGGGTTGGTCATACGTGACACAGATTTCCCACCCCAAATCTTAGGGGTGTAAGCGGATCTGATCCGATCCGCGAACCTGGCGGATCCGAACCGATCCGAACCGATTTTGGTGGATTGGTTCGGATCATCGGATCGGATCGATTTCAAAACACCAACCCGAACAAGATCGGTTCGGGTCTCGGCTCTGATAAATCTAATCTGATCCGATCCGAACCGATCCGAACCCTATAAAATTTTATTTTTTAATTATTTTATATAATGTTAATATATTATTATATAGATATTTAATATAATTAATAATTAAATATGTATATTTTATTTTATTTTCTAATTTTTATTAATCCTTTAAGTGTAAATAAAAAATAAAAAATTAATAGGTAACCCGATGGTCCAAACCGAACCGATCCGATTGTGATTGGTTCGGTTCGAATCCTTAGTTGAAAATTGGACAAATCCGAACCGATCAAATTTGATCGGTTCGGGTGATGAAACCCCTCAAACCTGATCCGAACCGACCCGATTACACCCCTACCAAATCTTTAAAAATACACATGATGAAAATCCATAGTATTTTAATAGCTTTACTCCTTATGAGGAAAAAAAACAATCAAATCATTAGGTGTGTGCTTATTATACAAACAATATTACAAGCTTCACCTAACAGTTATAGATGTGTGATTATTATATTGTCAACGGAAATCAAAGCAATTCTAATTTCAACTAATGTTGCACCAACATTTCGTATTTTTCCACTTTTCACATTGATTTATTGTAATAGAAGACCGAACTATGCTTTGTTTTAAAAATATTTATTGCACCAGATTAACATTTGAATTACTATGAAAAAATTAAATTTTGGTATTGATTTCAATATTTTTAAATTCATTTTCTAATAATTTCAATATATACATACTTCTTTCTAACTTACCATCTTCACATCTAACTAATTTATTGAATATTTTATCTTACCTATACATATTTTAATATAAATATATTTCCTTTTCATTTCATTATATGTTACGTTTTCCTTGAGAAAAAATTATATGCATTGTATCTGTTTATCAGAACATGAAGAAGTCGCATTATAAAATCGCAAAAGATACCGATTAAAAATACATGACATACACAAGTGACTAATAAAATATTATGTACTAAGAACATAGATAAAGTCGAGTAAAAGCATTAGAAATGCGGCCAGACAGGCACATGAGTGCTTGTTGTAACACCCCCCTTGGGGCATTACTTATGTAATATGTGCGGAAATAAAATTAAAAGATAATTTGCTGGTGCTTTCGGAAAATAATTTATATAAGTACATAAGTGTCTGAAATTGGGTATAAAAATTTTGTCACGACTCCTAAGCCTTGATCGGCACACAGACTTACTATCATAGTATGGCAAGCCTATTTAGTTTAAAGAATATCCTTAAATACAAGATAGTAGTTTTACAAAAAAAAAATTCGACAGAGTCTCCTCTGCAATTCGGACATCCCAGAAAAAATAACACCTGTTAAAATAATTACAATTTCTCTCCAGAATTCCAGTTACACCAAATTCAACCAGGCATCAATACATAAAAATAATAGTTATAGCCATAAGCTTTACAAGACCAAAAGAAATAGCTTAGATTTTCATTCAAAAGATATGCTCTCCGAACTATAGACATTCCATTTTAAAATAAAGGCTCTCTGAGCCAAATCAAAATAATCTAAGTCTAAACCCTAAGCTGGTCGTTCTAAGAGTTATTCCGCAAGTAATACCTCATCAAGAAACTACACCTAAGTCTTGGAATGACTTAGAAAGACTCCTCTGCACCATCTGTGTTAGAGTACCCAGGGTACAATATCGAACTTAGAAGAATCCTGAAATGTTTGTAAGGGTGAGATACCGACAAATGGATATATCATACAACAACCATACACATGATTCATGCATCACATAATCATATAAGCATTTTAAATCATGCATATACGTAATATAACAGTGTTATAACAAAGGGTCTCAAACCCGAACAATCGGTTTTATAAAGAGAATGCATGGCACTTCAATATTCAACTCTATTTTGATACCTAATCTCCGGAGATCCCACAACTTTCTGTTTCGTTTCAAGCTGATCAGGCTCGCACATGGCGCATTGTAAAAACGAACAAAACAATGCCCAAGAAATCTCAACCTCATGTGACCAGTGCTCAAACAGCTAGTGCAACTGTTCACATGACACCTCTGTGACAACCACTCAAACAGCTATTGCAGTTGTACACAGATACACTGTCGGATAATCCACCTCAATCACATGTGACCAATGCTCAAACAGCTATTGCAATTGTTCACACGACCCTTCTGTGACAACCACTCAAACAGCTATTGCAGTTGTACAGAGATACATAACCACTCAAACAGCTATTGCAGTTATGTACAGGGTCACTTGTGCTATAACCACTCAAACAGCTATTGCAGCTATGCACAAATATTATCCGACCTCGTATGATAGCCACTCAAATAGCTATTGCAGCTTAGTCATACGGCCCCTTGTGACAACTCTCCAACCATTGTTGTAGTCATACACAAGGTAACTCATTGGTCCCCATAGAACACAATGATCATCATCTCCTGACACGTCTGCCATATACATTGATCCACTCTGGATTCAATGCCCATAATCACATGACACAATTTCCATTGAATGCATGAGAAAAACTTTTATTCTCGTTTTGTTTTCTTTGTCGTAATAATCTTTCCCTGTCGAAGCACAAAGCTTAACGACCATGCTTAATTTCTTTAATTAAGACTTTTCACTTAAAACAAATACAGGACACACAGTCCAAATCTTTTAATCTCAACACATGACACACAGTCCGAATGCTCAATCACGATGCCCTTAAACCGATGCACCAGTTTTAGGCTCGCGGATATGGAACTCACACTGTCCACATCAACTTAGGACACACGGTCCAAAAACAACCACTTTGCAGGACACTCTGTCCCATGACACAGATCCTTGATCTACGTGTCCATACAACACTAGAACCCCGACGTCTCGGTTTCTAGGCTAATTTATCGGCTTGTAAAACATTTCGCTCAGTGAAAATCAAAACCAAAATAAAACCTCGGTCACTTATCCAAGTAACCGGAACGTTTCCAAAATTATTTGGGAGAAAATCCTTTTCCTTTGCAAAAATCTTTTCTAAAACATCTAGGAAATTCATTTGTATTTGAAATTCATTGATGGAATAAAGTTAAATATTTTCAAAAGGTCTTTCCTTCATAATAAATATTTTCAAAGGGTCTTTTCTTCATAATAAATATTTTCAAAGGGTCTTTTCTTCATAAGGCACACCGTTCGAAAAGATTTTCTCTCGTACAAAACTCTTGATCATAAAAATATAGTTTCCTTCAACTCAAAATCACTTTAAAATTTTTCTAAAACAAAAGAATCTTATTCTTCTGAAGTAAGCACTTTATACAATGAACTTTTATAAGTGAACCCAAAACTTTCAAAATTCTATTCAAGGCTTATTAAGGCTTTTAATCCTTATCATTATTAGGCACAGACTCAAGTCTGGCTTCTCAAACTTCAATCAACAACAATAACATCACAGTTAATCATGTATATACAATTCATATATATATCACAGTTAATCCCATACATATAATTCATAACATTTTAAAGCAACAAATGTTCAACTCCAAGTAATAACCACAATGGTTCATATAAACAAATTTTCAAGTATTGGATAAACATCACAATAATATTCACAGAAATCAATTACACACATGCATATAGTTATTGAATATCCCTAGGTAACTCCCCTTACCTTTGAATACAAGTAAAGAATCCTCGTCCTAATGCTCACGTTAGCTCATCTCTACTCCATCAAGCAAGCATAGCGGTGTCCAAACGTCTCAGAGAGTAAATTCAACAACGCGCAACAACCAGAAATCAAGAAATCAATTTCACATGATCAAACACACATCCTAACTTAATCTAAACACTTAATCTAATTACCAAACAAGGTTATTTTTAAAGAAAATCATGTTTGAAGCTCACGCTTCCTAATACCCTTTTAGGAAACTTTGTTTTGATTAAAAGATCTTGAAAAAGAACTTTGGAAATCATCCATTAAGAGTCCTAATTGCACTAAATCATAATTAATTTCACAAAAACATACCCAATTCAAATAAAATTAAATTGGGGGTTTAGGGCTCCTTATTAAAATTTAGGGAAAACTCAGAATAATAAAATTGGTTTAGGGAAACACAAATTCACAGTCCCAATCTCATAAAACAACCTTAAATTTCTAAGTTAAAATCTGAAATCAAAGGGTTAGGGTTAGGGTTTCAAATCAGATTTTGGGGGTTTTGAATCTGAGACATAAGAGAAGGTTTTGACTCACCCAAGCTTAGAGACAACTTGAAGGTGGTGCTGTGGTGCGCCTCGCTGCGGCGAACGACGGCCATGGCGGAGGACGGCGGTGGAGATCTCTGTACTGACCAAGACCAAAAAAATAGAACCAAGAACATGTAGAGGCGAGCTTTAAGGAAGGAGAAAGAAGTTTTTGCAACATAACTATGGTTGAAGACCACCATAGATGGCGGTCGGACTACTTACCAGTGGCGGAGGCGCGACGCGAAATGGCAGGGACGCTGGAACAGCACGCGCGGTTGTCTCCCCTAGTCCAGGTGGCGGTCCGGCAGTGCTCCGCGCTGGTGGTCGGCGATGTCGCGTCTAAGGAGAAGGAGGAGGAAGAAGATGGTGTGAGGAGGAAGAAGAAGTGTGGAAGAAGAAGGAAGAAGAAGGAAGAAGAAGTGAGAAAAAGAAAAAAACTGTTGAAGAGGGGTGAGGAGGCGTCGAAGATAAGAGAGAGAGAAAGAAGGTAAAGTTGAGTTTTTAAACTAATTATTTAGTGATAGATACAAAATGAGTGATAAATATTAGGCCTAAAATAAACATGTTTTTACTTTTTAGAATCTAAAAATAAAGACTGATAAAGATATGTTTTCGAAATTCGAGTTAGAGTAAAGATTAATAGTTGAACTGATCCACTAAGAAAATACTCAGTCCAAAATTTAATCTCCGAAAATTATCAAACCAAAATATTCTTAACTCTAAAATTAAATAGGATAAGAATATGAAAATGTTTTTCTCTTATTTACATTAATTAAAATATTTTTCTGTACTGGTGTAATAGTGACAATAACGTAAATTATTGTCTATTAAACGTGCATTCACTGAAATAAGTCAGTGCTAACGCACCTAATAAAATAATTTGAAGAGAGTAATTTAATTACTCAAACTAAACCACCTAACATATTAAACATAAACATCCAAATAAAATAATTAATCCTAAGTGTAAAAACTAGGGTGTTACACTTGTCTTGCCGCTAGTATAAAATAAAAAATCTTTACACCGATAATGCAATAACTAAATACTACCATAAAAGTCAAGTACTTTTCAAAGATGCAAAAATATATATAATTGATTGAAAATATAACAATAAAAAATATTTATGCATACGTATTATAATTAAATCATTATAAAATAATTTGGCAATTAAATTGCATGAGATATCAATTAAGATTTGATTTTTTTTACCATGTTATCACTACGAAATATTTATCATCATGAATAGTGATTAATCCCCGTCGGCGGATCTAAACAACAATGAAGAAACCCAAACTCATTACCACTCAAATCAAATACATATGTTCAATGTACAAGCCAGTTGTGAAACCCTCACAAAGACTCATGAGTTCGGATTTCTTCAATGTTGTTTACTTAAAATTATCAAACTGATATTCTTTATCAAGGAAACACAACTTGCTTGTATGATAGTATCCGTCCCGTAGATACCCGCATATTCATAATAAATATTTTTTATTAATATATTATATATATTATGACAATTTCTATTATTTTGAGATGAAATAAACTTTATTTTCTTTATTATTTGATACTTTTTAGTGGATAAACCCTTAATAATAAATATTTTTAATTACATATAGTATCTATACTAATATATAATGGGAGAGTTTAAAAATTTTCAAATTTTAGTTTCCACTTTTTTATATTACTGAAATACCCCTAAAAACTTTATGATAAAATATGGCAGTTTGTTTATATCTTACCATGGTCATAAAACTGACTCAATTTATTCACAAAAAAATCTGACTCAATTCAAAATTTATTGTGTTGAATAAAGAAACCAGTTTCCAACTCTTCCCTTAACCGCACAACAATGGAACAACTGCAAGGGGACAGAGTAGAGAGAGAGCGGAAGATAAGGGTTTGGGTAGGGGGATGTCAGGGCCCGACTTAGGCGTCCCTATTCGACCAGAATAGAACTTCATTGTCCCATTCCCAAGGCCTTTCAAGCACGTATAAGTCACATCATAACAAGATATACTGAATATCATAAGTAATTATCAAAGTAAAATATTATACCAAAAGTAAGTCAAGGGTGGCCCCGAGTCAACATCAATAGTTTTAAAAAAAAAAACAAAGCTCACATGGGCTTACAACTAGAATGAAGTTTGAAACTCCAAACAACAGAAGATTCTCATATGACAATAAACCAAGCCACAAGAAACTGAAACAGCAACAGCTGCCCGCACTACACAAGTGCATGGGCTCCCTGAGATGGCTCCACTCGTGGAATACCTGAAGCTAAAACCAAAAAGGGCGGGGGTGAGTCCCAGAACTCAATGAGGGATAAATAAAACATAATAGCAAAATAGTACAATATATATAAGCATCTCCATAAATATCTCATTGGGTTCTTCACATTGTATATAAGCTTACATAGCAAATCTTCACTTGCTATGAAGTCAATTTGCCATTGGGCAAGATGCTTGTGTATCCCCTTGGAGTTGTTCACTAGAGTCTCCCACTCCGACGGTCGCATTTATATCCCAGTCGAGTCCGCTAACCGGCAAGTGACCTCGGTCACTACACAACCACCCTCCGAACTCCGGGGTTTTTCACTAGAGGCCCCACACTCCGACGGTCACATCTATATACTGGTAGAATCCGTTGACCGGTCGAATACACCAAGTCTTGTCCAATGTCTAAGCATCATACCAAAGCACCAAGTACAATAAATCATACCTTATCATAACGCACGCTCAATGTGCTTCATAATAAATCTTGGATAACCATCTCAGCGGTATTCAATGAAGTCCATAACATTCACAATCACAATTACATATAGGCAACATTGTAGTTGTTTCATTCACATACTATCGTCACTTGATAAGTTCGTTTCAAAAGTTACACCATGAACATACACATAGTCACATTTAGCATATCACCACTAATTTCTTTATTCACGTACCATATGATCAAACACATAATTTAACATATTCACAACTATTCTATTCCATATCATATCCATGGTGACAACAACACAATCATTTCATTCACACACTTTCATCACTTTATTGATACTTTCCAAAATGTACATTAATATAATCTAATATAATATATACTCACAACGTAGATAAAAACCCATTGAATAAACGCCCTCACTAAAATTCAACCATGGAGGGAATCAACATTCAAAAGGCAACCACACTGAGATACACATCATAGCATAGTCATAAATCCACCAAAACATGACTGATGATAATGTTTCCAGCAAGCCTTGGCCAACTTTAAATGAAAAGTAGGAATATTATAGAGGTCCATAAATTCTGAAATTTTAACCACAACAATACTTACATGTCTACTTTCAAATGACACTAGTTTCACATAAAAAGATACTCTACAACTCCATATATAAATTTTGAAGTAAAATCTGTTTGAGTACATCCAAGACATACAATACTCTATTTTAAAAATTAAACTGTGACCTCCTCAGATCTCCTAAAATCACGAAACTTAACCACAACATACTCCTACACTTCAGTTTTCAAATGCAACAAGTTTCATCTCAATCCAAATTTTATTAACCAAGATATGATTTTGAGCGCAGGCTGTCAGGCCAGGTACCTTCGGGACAGCCTTAACCCTGTTTTAAAAATGTAATTGAGAATAGCCCAGATTTCCAAAAATCACAAAATTTATATACTACGTATCTCTAGATGTTAGGTTTCCAACGAGACCAATTTCATATTAATATGATATCTAAAACTATAGTTATAATCTTTTTTTCGCATGTCTGTCAGAATTTCAGACAAAAACCGAGATCCCCTAAGAAAACACCAAACGTCAAGCTCCAACAATGGAGTTTCCTCACCCCCAATTTTTAGGGTTCAACCAAACATATATGATAACTCACCATTAACATATTACTCAAAGAATAATCAAGCTAAACATTTACAAATGATTTTCATGAAAGGGATTCACCCAAAACAACTCACAAACATCCCTATTTCAACCATCATCAACCCATTTCATAACCCTCAAAAATATCCACGAAAATTAACCCAAAAAAATCACAATCCCTCTCCTGGTTTGATGCGTTTGGATAATAAACATACATTAAAGACGAATTCTCCACACCCAAACAGCAGAAATCACGTTAAGAAGGTGCTCCTTCACCATTGGATCGTCGTGCCTATCCTCCTTTTCTCAAGAGTGACCACAAACACAAATAGGGTTCTTGATGGCTATCAAAACCCTCACACTAAGCTTATATACTCACTAAAAAGACAAGTCCCTAACATGTGCTCTTACTTGACGTTGGAGGCCAAAAGGATAAAATCCTTAAATTATTCAAAATGCATAAGTTATTTATTATTTATAAAGTCCTAATATTCTTAATTTAAATTATTTACAACATGACAAACAAATTTAGTGTTTTCCCATAATTATAATATTTTTACCTTACTTATAATTAAATAAGCCACTTTCATAATTAAATAAGCCATTTTTTTAGCGGGTATTACATTCTACCCCCCCTAAAAAAAGGAATTCGTCCTCGAATTCTAGTGGTGACTATTCCTGAAGGTCACCCTTGTCAATCTTCGCAACCAAAAATAATTATCCAACCACAATACACTGAAAAAAAAACCTTGTACCATTTTTGGCGGGTATTACATTCTACCCCCCTTAAAAGGAATTCGTCCTCGAATTCCAATGACATCTACTAACACCGGGTCGCCGAACATCATGCCATCAAAGCATACCATCTATCTTTTCATTCTCATAACCGATATTATACGCAAATACCCTCTCATTATTTACTTATTTCTTTTTAAAAAAACTCAACTTCACTAAGAGATAAATGTCACACCATCCCACAATATACATATTCTAGCTTTTATTAACATAATTTTAAAGCCTATCACACATCGTTATCCTTAATTGACCCATTTCCACCCATTACTCTTACCGTAATATGATACCTATCACTTACATCACATACTTTCACATTCATCTCCTACATCAGTATGATGTTGGTGTGACGTCTGCTATATACATTGCATCGTCATACGTTCACTTGAACCTCATTTCTAGTCCTATTTTCTCATAGTAATTCATCACTATAGCATAGGTTGTAACCTTATAAGCTTAACTCATACATCCACTCTCATTAATCACTCACCCTAATTCTTTACATAACCACACTAAGTATTTCGTACTCAAAGACAAGTCATAATTCCTCTTCAACCCAGTCCCACGTAGTTCATTTCATTGAATCTTTAAGTGCATCATACCACTCTAATCCAAGATAAACCTACTTCATCTAGAATTTGTATAATCCTTAACCATTCCCTAAATCACCTTTCGACTTAGTCCCATAAGCATTAATCATCATCCCTTGTATTTAGCCTTAAACATGCTAATCGAAAGTGAACATACATATTCACTCCCACTCGTGAGCTTAAGCTAATCTAACATAGACATATTCTTGTCCTATCGCCAACAACATTTTTCATACCTTTCATCAATCTAATGAAGTCATTTCAAGAGTATATCCTATCTTATTTCTTTACTCCTTGCATTTTAGCATTACCGTTCATCAACTCATGCCTAAGAATTTTCTATTATTTATCATTCTCAATTAACATCAACATAACAATCATATGTCTACAATAAGCCTAAGCATTATATAACTACACAAGTCCAACTCAGGTCACCGCTTTTAGTTGTCATACGAGAATCTCCATATTTTCACCACAACTTACCTCAAGAAAACCAAATTAGCAACTAATGACCTCTGGCACAACTCCCACCCGGGTTCGGGAATTATTACAAAGCTCATTAGTCTCTAATCATGCTCAGGACCTATAACCATTAGCTCTGTTACCACCTGTAACATCCCTGGCTGCTCTATGGATTGACGACTGTAACCACAAACCAACACGGGTCTTTTTAGCGTGCTTTGTCCTCACTCACACGCTTCCTGGGAAAACTTCCCAGGAGGTCACCCATCCCAGAATTGCTCCAAGTAAAGCACGCTTAACTGTGGAGTTCTTAAGTGATGGGCTACCGAAAAGAAGATGCATCTTGTTGGTATAGGTAGTACCAATCAATTCATATAAGCCATCCTCAACTGTATAGTCCCATACCTACACAGTCTCAGGATCCCTCTCATTCGGGTGTGTAATCGGTTCATTCATGTGTCCCTCTGCCTAGAAGCCTGCCAGGAGCCGCACCTTGTTCGTGACTTCTTGCACCGGCGATCACTCCCCGCCCTCGTCGGCCCCCGGGTGTTACAGGGGACGTCTCCGAGAAGAGCCACCATCTGCGGATGAGAGCGGTGGAGGGACGCCGTGCCGCAGCGACACCGAAAAAGACCCAGGCGAGACACTGAACGACGACCCAACCAGACCAAGCTCCCTGCCCCGCTGCTGCTGACCCTAAATCCGATGTTGCGCTTTCGTCTGTCCTGCAACCATCCCGTCATGGCTCCTTGATGAGCCTCTGTTTTACTAGTTTTATAACTAGTAAAGACCTTGGCTTTGTGCTTATTTTATATCATTTTCACCCAAATTAGACTTGATTGTCCTTAAGTAGTATTTTGAGTCTGTAAAGTGTTTTTAAGTTAATTTAGTTGATTTAGAGTGAATAAAGTATTTACTTTTATTTTATATTTTCAGGTTAATAAAAAGGAATAATTCTGGAGTTTCTCGCCCCGCGAACCAGAAGGTGACTGTTCCTGAAAATTGCAAAACTTTCTGTCTCGCCCCGCGAAGGAGGACTCGCCTCGCGAGTACCTGGAAGTCAGAGAGCATCACGGTTTACCCGTGTTGAAGGCCACGGGCGTTACAGTTGGGAATTTGAAGAGTTCACCTCGCGAAGATATGCTCGCCTCGCGAGAAGACCAAGAGTTGCAGACCTTTCGCATAATTCGCCTCGCGAGCAGTGCTTCGCCTCGCGAGGACTCGGATTCCAGAATTTGTATATAAACTGCTCTATGGCAGAATGATAAGATAGCTAGTTTTTAGGGGTCAGAATTAGCCAGTTTTGGCTAGTTCCTGAACTTGATAGTCTTTTGTTTTCTCTTAGTTTATTGTTTTCTTTTGTAATGGAGAACTAGTCTCCTAGATTAATCTACTGTAATTGGTTTTTATCCATACTTGAGGTTCTTGTATTTCCTATTTTCATTTCCTTTTCTCTTTTCAATGCCATGCTTTATATTTCTGTTTGCTTAATTCAGGAGTATATTGTGTTGTGTTGGTTTATCTCGGTGATATCATGTTCCTATATATAATCGCGTTTGCTTAATTCGCGTGTGTACGTTTCGTGTTCGCTTAGTTCACGAAGTGCTTAACCCCATTTGCTTAATTCGGGAATAGGGACATATATCTGTAGTAGTGGTTCCGCTTGTGAATTATTGCTACAACCGGGAGGGGATTAGAATCTGCTTAGGACTAGGAATTTGCATGAACCGATGATAGTTGGAAAACCAAAAGCAGTAGGTTAATCGCTTTAGTTTATTTGTTAATCTCTTTTCTTACTCTGTTTTTATTTTGTTTCCTTTATTTTATTTTAATCTCAAAACCCCCTTTTCTAACTTTTTCTGTTAATAATAACAACACTAAAGAGTCCTTGAGAGACGATCCGAGTTGTCGCTCTATACTGCATTATTTTTATAATCGCTCGTTCTTTTTGGCGCGTGGCGACAGCGCGTTCAAAAATTGGCGCCGTTGCCGGGGACTCTGGTTTGTTGTTATTAGCAGAAAATAATTTTTGTAAAAAAAAAAAAACTTTTTGCTTTGCTAATTAGTTTTGTCTGCTTTGTCTGGTCTGTAAATTTTATTTTCCCCCATGGATAATTACATGTATGGGTATTTGCCTAATGTTTATCATGAACCACCACCTTGCATGTATTATCCTGATTTTAGTAAACCACCACCATGCACAAATTATCCTAATTTTGCTGGAAATTATGAGTATAGCAATGGTTTTGATATGACTGGAATGAATGCTTATCCTAGCCAACAGGTTAGAGATCAATGCAGCCTGGATGAGATTGCTTCTATGATACAACAAATGGCCGAGAACAATCAACGGATGGCAGTAAGCCAGCAATACCAGCCTGACCCTACACTAGCCCAACTCAGTTTGGAAGAAATGCTACAACAAATGGCTGCACAAACGGAAGCATACAATCTTGAATTTCAACAGAGGATGGAGGCAATGGAGGCAAGTAATCTTGAAGCCCAACAGAGGGACCAAGCTGAATCTCAAAAGTTGTGGGCTCTAATTGATCAAGTTACCGCCAACTTGGCTGCAATGCTAACTCCACAGTCCCTTGAGGAACATAAGGATTCACAGATGGTTATTCCTGAAAATACTTTTGATGATAATTCTGATGATGATATTTCTGTTGATGATGAATTATGTGTTGAATCCCTGATTCTAATGATTGTTATTGTGATGGTACTGCTGCTTTGTGTATACACTGTTATGCAGGTTTATACTTGAAAGGAAACAAAGAAAATGAGGATCAGGAGGATCAAGAGGACATCTGCTCCACCGTGTTTGAGGATAATGAAGAACCTGTGGAATCAGATGCATGTGTTGAGAGTGATGGGGTGGATGAACCGTGTGCAGAAAGTTTAGACAATCAGACCTTTACTAACTCAGTTTCTTTTACTACATGTACTAACTGTACTGACACTAACCCGTGTGATGTTTGTGCTGGGTTTCTTGACTCTATTTTGAAGGGTGATAGTGAGAGTGATGCTGTTTGTTCAGCCGAAGTTCCAAATATACCATCCATTGAACAGCCACCCTCCATAGAGCTCAAGCGACTTCCAGACATTCAGCCGCTTTGATTTAGTTTATTGTAATATATTTACTAACTGTACTAACTCTAACCTTTCTGTGGTGTGTGATGAGATTTCTGCAGGTTTAACAAGTGATGAATCCGGTAGTGCAGTGGATGAAGACCTTGCAGGAGTTGAAGCAACACCGGAGACCCCAACTAACTGTTTGTCACCTCCCCCTGAGGAGCCACCAGCTCTGGATTTTGCACCCTTGGATTTGGCACCATGGCTAGTCCAAGAGGTTGAGCCCCGATTCTATTGGGAGGATTTTATGGACAAAGTTGAAAGAGAGGTCAACTGTGACCTGCGAAGGAGAGAGAAGTCCGCCGCACCTGGTGGAGGTACCAAGATTATCAAGCACCCGCTCTCATCTTTATGCTGTAGACCGTGGGATCCGGGAGGACCATACTGCAACTTGAGCATTCCGTGGGCCCTGTATCACAGACAGTGGGATCCTGGCGGAACCGCCCTCCAATGAGTTTTCCTTTCCCTCACTCTGATTTTATTGTTATGTTGTTTTCATTGGGGACAATGCATGTTTTAAGTGTGGGGGAGGGAACTAGTTGTAGTTTTTCCTTTTCTTTGAATAAAGCTCCTGAATAATTTGAGAAGCTCAGGAGTTGTGTGTTTGTGTCTTGGTTATGGCAAGTTTATTGGATTTTATTAATTTTTGCATAGATGGATTGCATGTTAAGTGTTGACTGTTCCCCCTAGGATTTGAAATTTTTTTGAAAAATGATCCCCATATGATTGAAAAATGAACTTTGAGATTTTGTTATGATGGCATGATTTATGATAAGTTTGGGGTGATAGGAAGCACACACTAGGGATAGAATCTCAGTCAAATAATTTGCAAAAATGTCCAGGTGAGGTTTTGAGCCTCCAACATGTTTTAAACTGTGTGAGAATCACTTTTTAAGTTGCACTTTCCTGAATTTGATTGAATCTCTTTTTGGTTTGCATGATTATGTGTTGCTTCAGATGATTTAGGCATTTTCTTTGTAAATAGCTACTTAGCCTAAAATAACCAATTCCTAATGCATGTTCCCTAGTTAGCCCCATTGAGCCTATTAGCCTGTTAATTCTTGATAACCTAATGTTATAAGCCCAAAAATCTGGAAAACCATGTTAACCCGATCTTAGGATTAGGAGAGCATGTAATCTTAGAATGGGTGCAAGAAACTAAGTTTGGGGTGGCTGCAAGGTGTAACATGTTGTTTGGGATCGAGAAAAAAATTTATGTAAAAAAAAAAATTGTGAAAAAAATAATAATAAAAAAGAAAAGAAAAGAAAAGAAAAACAAAAAAAAAATAAATGTGCAAAAATGCCAAAAAGAAATAAAAAGGTTGTAGTCACCCAGAAGCATAAAGAAAAAAATTAAGAAAGGAACTTGAGTGAATTTCAAAGTGTAAATAATGTTCATGCTCTCTTAGTTCCTAGGGTCTTCAGCCTAGTTCCTTTGTATATCCTACCTTTAGCCAGGCCCCATTACAACCCATAAAAGACCTTCTGATGTTGCTTGCATGTTTTCTGTGGGAATCATTTTGAGATGAAAATCAAATTTATGGGAAGTGCTCTTAAAAGTGAAATTGAGTGAATTGTTGATTGCCTGACAAAAATTGAGTGATGAGTGAACACAAATTTCCCTTGTGAGGAAGGCAGTTGTTTGATTTTGGTGATCTCCTTCTTGTGTGTGACTTGGATCCCCTGCTTAGAGTAATGATTGTTTGAATGATGAATTTCTCAACTGTTTAGAATAAATGAATGTGGGGATTGTTTTGCTTGTAAGGGGGGAACATTGAAAGAAAAATTCTTTTGAAAAATTGCTTGAAATCTATGGAAAGTTGATTGAATTCTTAAGCTTGCCAGGTCTTGAGTCTTTTTAAGTTTTTGAGTGTAGTTTGCTTGGGGTCAAGCAAAGTTTAAGTTTGGGGTATTTTGATGAGCCTCTGTTTGACTGGTTTTATAACTAGTAAAGACCTTGGCTTTGTGCTTATTTTATATCAATTTTACCCAAATTAGACTTGATTGTCCTTAAGTAGTATTTTGAGTCTGTAAAGTGTTTTTAAGTTAATTTAGTTGATTTAGAGTGAATAAAGTATATACTTTTATTTTCTATTTTCAGGTTAATAAAAAGGAATAAATCTGGAACTTTCGCCCCGCGAAACGACTGTTCACCTCGCGAACCAGAAGGTGACTGTTCCTGAAATTGCAAAACTTTCTGTCTCGCCCCGCGAAGGAGGACTCGCCTCGCGAGTACCTGGAAGTCAGAGAGCATCACGGTTTACCCGTGTTGAAGGCTACGGGCGTTACAGTTGGGAATCTGAAGAGTTCGCCTCGCGAAGATATGCTCGCCTCGCGAGAAGACCAAGAGTTGCAGACCTTTCGCATAATTCGCCTCGCGAGGACTTGGATTCCAGAATTTATATATAAACTGCTCTATGGCAGAATGATAAGTTAGCTAGTTTTTAGGGGTCAGAATTAGCCAGTTTTGTCTAGTTTCTGAGCTTGTTAGCCTTTTGTTTTTCTTAGTTTATTGTTTTACTTTTGTTATGGAGAACTAGTCTCCTAGATTAATCTACTGTAATTGGTTGCTATCCATACTTGAGGTTCTTGTATTTCCTGTTTTCATTTCCTTTTCTCTTTTCAATGCCATGCTTTATATTTCTGTTTGCTTAATTCAGGAGTATATTGTGTTGTGTTGGTTTATCTCGGTGATATCATGTTCCTATATATAATCGTGTTTGCTTAATTCGCGTGTGTACGTTTCGTGTTCGCTTAGTTCACGAAGTGCTTAACCCCGTTTGCTTAATTTGGGAATAGGGACATATATCTGTAGTAGTGGTTCCGCTTGTGAATTATTGCTACAACCGGGAGGGGATTAGAATCTGCTTAGGGCTAGGAATTTGCATGAACCGATGATAGTTGGGAAACCAAAAGCAGTAGGTTAATCGCTTTAGTTTATTTGTTAATCTGTTTTACTGATCTATTTTCTTTCTTTGTTCTGTTTTGTTTTCTTTATTTTAGTTTCAATCCAAAACCCCCCATTTCTAACTTTTTCTGTTAATAATAACAACACCTAAAGAGTCCTTGAGAGACGATCCGAGTTGTCGCTCTATACTACATTATTTTCATAATCGCTCGTTCTTTTGGCGCGTGGCGACAGCGCGGTCACTCCTCACGAATCTGGTACCATTTTTAACCTTTATTCCAATTTTCTTTGCAACTATCAATATAATAATTTATATTTATCATGTATGAAAGAATTGCCTCTGAATCTCTCTTTCTCCCTGAAACCATTTCCTCGGAAGTGTCTTCTTGCTGGGTTTGAGTGTAGAGTTCAGTTGGCGATGCTGCTGCCTTTCCATATGCTTATGATTATGATTATAATGATATGATTGATAACTCCTTAAATCTTATATATTTGTTTTTAATATCGACTGTTGATAATTGTTTGTGATGTCCAAAAAATAGACTCATTAGTAACTTTACCCACATCAGCCATAAAATGCCCTACAAACCTTTGGTCATTGAACACCAACACTGATTAAATCTCATTGATCACTAACAGCCAGAATGTACTAGGTACATTGGGAGTGACATGGAAAACATGTAAGGGTGTGTTTGGGCTTATGCCTTGATACGTTGTTAAACTTTAATCCCACCAAGCAAACCAGACCCTAAATCCATTAGAACACTCTAACAACAATGAATAATATATAAATACTCTTCTCGAGGGTGAGGAATAAAGGAAAGGTTTAAGTTGAATCCATGCAATTTGAATATAACTCTAGTTTTTTTAGTGCCCACTAAACATTGCAATGTACAAACCCATGTTAAGAAAATACTATATACCAAAGGAGAATCGAATATTCGGAATGCTACTTTAGAAGTGGAAAGCACTGGATCTCCAAATATTCATCACAGTGTAAGCACAACAAAAAATTAAGAAGATTATATGATATCGGGGATGGATTAAGAGAAATAATAAGATGGAAGGGTAAGGTGTGTAATACTATGTGTGGGCAGCTAAAAATATTGTGGTATGAGAGAGGAAAATTGAGGGTGGAAATCCAATATAATGTCTGTGGATCTAAAAAAGAAAGGTGTATAATGGAGTTAAAACAAAAGTTAGAGGAGTGGTGTGAGAAGTGCAATTCTCATGGTGATGTGTGGAAAGAGAAATTAAGGTAAAATCAGTTTGGTCTGGGAGTGAAATGAGTGGAAAAACTTATGGATAGATGACAGTAGGTATGAATGAAAATTTAAAGAAATGTTTGAAAAGAAAAAAAGGAAAAAAAATGGAAAATGAAGGTTAGGATGACCTTTTTCATTGCGATGCAAGGTATTCAGCTCCTATAAAATATGTGAGGGGAGGAAGGAATAATGAAGGGAGAAGGTGAAAGAATTGGAATGGGAAAAGGCCTTAGATAACAGGTGTTGATAACTTAGAAGAAGATTCATTCTTCAATTGTTTTATGAGAGAAATGAAGACAGTTCTGAAGGCAGTATAAGGAAGATGAGCAATGGGAATTTGGAAAAAAAAATGGTGTGATGAGAGAGCTCTATAGGCGGCAAGTGAGGTGAGTTGAGTGGGAACACAAGTTGAAGGTGATGTGAGAGGAGAGTATTTCCTGAGATGCTGGGAGTTAAAAACATGGTAAAAAAACTGGGGTGGAGAGTGATACGGGTGGGAAACTATTGTGGGTCTCTGTTTGCAGGTGGGAGGGTGTAAAAATTTATATTCTGGATGGTTTATAGGGGTGCAACATATTTTGGTGAGTATTGAATAAGACAAACAATATAAAAAGGAAGAAAAAAGAAAAGAGGAAAAAAAATGAGAATGAGAAGAAGGTAAAGAGAAAAAAAAGAAGAGAAAAAAACTATGTTTTCAATCTCCCGAAGAAAACTGGGAAAAACTCAACAAGAAAAATCCAAAAGGTTAAGGAACCATCTCTATCTTGAATTTAACTCTAACTCTATAACCAAGCAGAGTGGTGGTGGAAAACATAAGCAAGGAGTAAGGTAGAATTCTTATTGTATTTCAATGCAGATAAAATCAATTTTTAGTTTTTCAATTTATAAGTACTCATTTAATTCTTGGTTTTTAACAAAAATCACTTTACTTCTTAAATTAAATACATTAGTCATATTAGGTTATTAAATTATGATCCAACAGTCAAATAGTAATTTTCTAGAATTATAAACTAATATGACATATGTTACAAATTTAGAGTGAAGTAGCTATTCTATCTTCTTTAATTATGTATTTAATTTTTATAATAATTTATTGAGTAAGTTCCATAAAAACTATTTACATAGCTGAAATTACATAAAAAAATTAAAAATGTAAAAATGAATGATTAATATAAAGAGAGATATAGAATTGTATATAAGTTCATATAAAAAAAATTAACATTCTATCGTATATTTAGAATTATTTTGTCTAGGCCATTTTTTTTTGTTTACTTTTTATTGTGTCTTGGCCACGAGGCATTGTCCTTAATTAGACACTTTAGTTTTATAGCACACTAGCACTCTAATTGTTATAAAGATGGTTTAAAGTGAAATATTTGTAATAGTTTGAAGTTGATTATTTTGTCGGATGAATCAAAAGATGGATTTGTAGTGAAAAATATCTAATAGCTTTATGACAGAAAGAAAGGAAGACCGTTCTGAAGGCAGTTTTATGCAATATATTTAGAAGTACTAATAATGTTGCTAGCTTGCTATGCGTGTCACTAGATGCATTTTCAGTTTTTAGACATCAAGAGCATGGTTGAACATAGTACAAATACTGGTGTGACTATAGTCTTATGTTTTCTTTTTATTAGTTATTTGAATTTGAAATTGAAATTGATTTGTTTATCTTAGATGTTCTATATTATTACTGGTGTGTTTATATTCTATATTCTGTATTAATTGTTGTTTCAACAATCATGATGATTCCCTAGGAGACAATCTAATTATTCATGTTGCTGGTGCTCATAAAAAAACAAACATGGTTGCAGATACTAGATAGGGGTCTTCTGCGAGGTATCTACTCATGGACACTCCTCTTGGGCTGAAGGGGTAACGTTGAAAAACGTGACAAGGGGAGCTGGATGTTGCTCGTGGATGGACGAGAAGGTGAGCAGGGGGATAACCAGGGGAGAAAAACACACGCCCACCAAACAAAACGAATGAGTCACGCGAACACCACGGAAGAGTCTGGGAAATAGAACGAAAAAAAAAAGAAGGTATGGGAAAAAAAGAGGGGCGAAAAGACAATCCAAAATAGAAAAAAAAACAGAAACTTGAAACAAAGAGGAAAAAAACAAAAAGGAAAAAGATACCCACCCAAATAACAAAAAACGTCAAGAGAACCAAAAAAAAAAGAAAAAAAAGAAAAGATATTGGCCCAAAAGGTTTCAATAACTTTCAAAAATGAAAAGTGTAAAAAAACAAAGGAAGAAAATCCAAACAACAAAGCAGACAAGCACCCTCACTCAAAGGTGAAACACATTTTTCGGTACATCAACAGTATATGTATAGGTTTAAAATTTTCATAGTTTAATGCTCTTACTAAAACCAAACTCAACGATATAGGCAAAACACAAGGGGTTGGTCATACGTGACACAGATTTCCCACCCCAAATCTTAGGGGTGTAAGCGGATCTGATCCGATTTGCGAACCTGGCGGATCCGAACCGATCCGAACCGATTTTGGTGGATTGGTTCGGATCGGATCGATTTCAAAACACCAACCCGAACAAGATCGGTTCGGGTCTCGGCTCTGATAAATATAATCTGATCCGATCCGAACCGATCTGAACCCTATAAAAATTTATTTTTAATTTATTTTATATAATGTTAATATATTATTATATAGATATTTAATATAATTAATAATTAAATATGTATATTTTATATTATTTTTCTAATTTTTTATTAATCTTTTAAGTGTAAATAAAAAATAAAAAATAAATAGGTAACCCGGTGGTCCGAACTGAACCGATCCGATTGTGATCGGTTCGGTTCGGATCCGTAGTTGAAAATTGGACAAATCCGAACGGATCAAATTTGATCGGTTCGGGTGATGAAACCCTTCAAACCCGATCCGAACCGACCCGATTACACCCCTACCAAATCTTTAAAAATACACATGATGAAAATCCATAGTATTTTAGTAGCTTACTCCTTATAAGGAAAAAAAAAACAATCAAATCATTAGGTGTGTGCTTATTATACAAACAATATTTGCAAGCTTCACCTAACAGTTATAGATGTGTGATTATTATATTGTCAACGGAAATCAAAGCCATTCTAATTTCAACTAATGTTGCACCAACATTTCGTATTTTTCCACTTTTCACATTGATTTATTGTAATAGAAGACCGAACTATGCTTTGTTTTAAAAATATTTATTGCACCAGATTAACATTTGAATTACTATGAAAAAAATTAAATTTTGGTATTGATTTCAATATTTTTAAATTCATTTTCTAATAATTTCAATATATACATACTTCTTTCTAACTTACCATCTTCATATCTAACTAATTTATTGAATATTTTATCTTACCTATACATATTTTAATATCAATATATTTCCTTTCCATTTCATTATATGTTACGTTTTTCTTGAGAAAAAATTATATGAATTGTATCTGTTTATCAGAACATGAAGAAGTCGCATTATAAATTCGTAAAAGATGCCGATTAAAAATACATGACATACACAAGTGACTAATGAAATATTATGTACTAAGAACATAGATAAAGTCAAGTAAAAGCATTAGAAATGGGGCCAGACAGGCACGTGAGTGCCTGTCTTGCCGCTAGTATTATATAATGTTAATATACTATATAGCAATATTATATTGTATAATTTTATTTCTTTTCTTTTTGTTTTAAACTCTTAAATACCCACGGATATCCATGAATACCCGCTACCCGCATAATTATCCATGGATATTGACGGAGATGGGTGCGGGGGAGGCACTACCCGCACCCGTCCCGCCCCATTGCCATCCCTACTCATTACCACTCAAATCAACTACATATATTCCGTGTACAAGCCAGTTGTGAAACCCCGACAAAGAGCATACAAGCAAGTTGTGTTTCCTTGGTAAAGAATCTCAGTTGGATAATTTTAAGTAAATTAGCAAGTTTGTTATGCATCGTGTGGGTATCTTTATATTTTTAAAAACTTATCAAATAAGATAAATAATATTTAAATTTTTTAAAAACATAAATAATACATGTGATTAATTATTTTGAAAATACATGATTAATTTAATAAGTGTCTAAAAAATATAAATTTAAAGAAACAATGTTTAAAATAAAGTTGTAATCTATTTCTACCATCTCCACGAGTAATCATTATTCAGCAAAACAAAAAAACAAACAATTAAATTGGAATTAAACTTCTATAAAGTGAGTAAAAATGTAAAGTGAGAAATCAATAATATAATTACTCTAGACTAAATAAAGAGGATAAAGATCTAGTACACTTGGATTAATCATGTGTCGATTCATCATTACTTTCTTATTTTACACTTCTGATTATTTTAGAAGTACTTTATCTTAACATCCGGTGAGGAAAAGTGATGCTTGTTTATTGAATTTGTTTAACTAAAGAACAAAAAAATGGGATTGTGAAATCCAACTTTTGGTGCATAAGTAGTTTTAGATTAGTAAAATTAAGTGTGCATATGTGTTAATTTATTTTGTCTTAAAAATTGTAAAAAAAGCTTTTAAGGGATATCTAAAAATATTTAATTGGTATGGATTATTAGTATAAATATTTTTATATTGCAAACTATTTTTTTTACAAGATATTGTAAACTAAGAGTTTAATTTGTATATATTGACATTGTAAAGTTTTTTTACACTGTCGATCAATCAAAAATTGGCACGTCATTACAAATGTTTGATTCTTATCCTAACTATCTTAAAAGTAACCAATTCCATTATTTTTGATTGATTTTTATACTGACAATGCATACAAATTAAACTTGTAACCTAGTTAGAAATTGGCATATGGTTGATAATATTTTATTTTTATCCTAATTTCCTTAAAATTCACTTATACTTACCACGATTTTTGATTGATTGATTGATATTGTTGAAAACTTTACATTGTCTATGTGTACCAATTAAACTGAATTTAAAAACATAATTATTTTTATGTAAAAATAAAAACATAATTATTTCTAGAAATATTAATTGATGGTGCAACGACGTGGTTGAACTTGCATGAAATAGACAACAACAAAGAGATGATGAGTCGAAGGTTGATGATGAGGTGAAAGCAAGGGTTTGGATTTGGAATTGCAATAAAAGGAAATGAGCTTACCCGCAATCTCTTCACTACTTATCAACCCCAAATCTTTGATTCTCCATCGCCACACCCACCACTCTTTATTCCCTCGCTCCTCCGTCCTCTTCCCCTTCCCCTTTCTCTCTCGCCCCAATCAAAGTTCACGAATCATGTCTGTGGCAGCACCTTCCTCCAACAATTCAGACAGAGTCTGGGCCCCACCACCCATTCCCCTTCCCACTCCCCCTCTCACCAAAGCAAGCTTTCTCATCTTATCTTGTCTTCTGTTCTATTATGTTGTTTCTCTCCCTCTCTCTAATTCTAATTCAGTTACTGTATTTGATCCTTATAGTTCAATATCAGGCTTTGTCAACTGTCAGTGACCCCCGACAAGGACAGGAACATCGTTCATGCTCGCAACGCCATTCAGGAAGTCGCCGCCAAGGGTGCCCAGCTTTTTCTCTTGCCCGTCAATTACCACCATTCTTATTTATTTCGCCATTCAATGCTGCTTCTAACTGCAATTGTTAATGTCTCCATGAAATTTGGAACAGTCCTTATTTGAATGATAGTTTCCCCATCTACACCGAAGATATCGATGCTGGTGGCGATGCTTCTCCTTCCACTGCCATGCTCTCTCAACTATCTCGTCATTTGAACATCACCATTGTTGGTGGTTCCATTCCAGAACGTTCTGGAGACTGCTTATACAACACTTGCTGCGTCTTCGATACCGATGGAAAACTCAAAGCCAAGCACCGCAAGGTACACATACATATTGTTGAACAGATTTCATATAGTTAATGAATCAATTTTAGCTGACATACCGGTGTTGCTACAGATACACCTTTTTGATATTGACATCTTATTGAATCAAAAAATCTTACTGCTGGGGAGACTCCCACAATTGTGGACACAGGTGTCTAACATATTCCTATTTCACACATTTAACTGCATGTTCCTCGGTTCTATCTTCATCAGTAATGATGCAGTCTTTGATTCTGTTGATATGTTTGTCATCATGTGTAAATGAGAAATGTGTATTCAACTGATACTAACACTGACTGGTGGTCAAGGATAATAACCTTGTTTAATTATCTCTAGAATGTTTAATTTCTGACACTCTTCTATGTCTCATCTTGAACATGAATGCCATGCCATCTTATTTTATGGGTAATTTTCTTGAAAACCAGGTTTCATTGTAGATTTTCATAATTATGTTCAAACTACTCAAATTTTTATGTAGTTCTGGCTTCTCGTGTTTGTGTGTGTAATTCAAAGGATGTAGCTTCTATAAAGAAATTGAGGGATTAGTACGAAAGGGGAGGATAACACAAGTGCTAGTTATGTTTGTAGCCTAGTTGTTTTATCTTGCATTTTCTTAATAAAATTGAAGAAATAAGAAAGCAACCTTGTAAAGGCTTCCCAACTAATCATTCTTTATTTATAGAATCGAACATCTTTTCTGACTACCATGCTAATGAGATTAGTCTAATTTTTTTTGGGCGATGAATTTTTCTATGCTTGGTTAAAAAAAAATTGTATTGATGAGTTGAATCATGCAGAGGTTGGGCGCATTGGCATAGGCATCTGTTATGACATTCGGTTTCCAGAACTAGCAATGATTTATGGGGGCAAGAGGTTTGTCTTTTCAATTAATTTGCTTGGATGCAATTAATCTTGTTCTACTTGTAATTGGTTAGAGTGATTTGAGTTTTCCACTGTGTTTCATTCATGGATCCTAAGTTCTATTAGCATGATCGAGTAACAATTGTGTTTGCTTTGTGCGCTCTGTGTGTGCGTGTGTTTGGGGGAGGGAATACGAAAGAAAAATTGATTCACTTTCTTTGTGCAACAGTACCACTTAGTGTCCTTATTATTTCAGTGGTATACTGAAAGAAATTTCAAATCCCTATTCCTCGGCATATTTCATTCCCCTTGTTATGATATTTGTCAATTGTTCCTCTTATTTGTGTAAGCTGTAACCTGTAAGCTTCGCTTGAGACCAATTGTCCAGCTGTATTGATTTGTTTCCGAACTTGCATGGCGCTGCTCTTATTATTGTTCTTGTCAGAAGTTTTGGGAATCTTACAGTATCTGCTTTTGACTTCAGGTGCTCACTTGCTCTGTTATCCTGGGGCATTTAACATGACAACTGGACCAATGCATTGGGAATTATTGCAGAGGGCAAGGTAGTGATAAATAGAACCAGATGTACACATAGTTGCTTCAAGTTTCCACTTTACAATATGCTTTTCAATATTCATTCCCAAGTAATGTGTATGCTGGTTAGTGTCTGGAAACAACCGCAATAAACTCAATTGTTTAATGGGTTTTTACCTAGTTAATTCTGTTAGATTGGACTGCTAGATTGCTGAACCATATTGAACATTTGTAATTAGAATTACTGTGTAATATAACCTTGCTTACCGTAGTATCTAGAAAGTTATGGTCATACTTAATAGCAATTTCTTTCTTTGGATTCTTCTTTATCTTTGGCACCACAAACATTTTAAATTATTTATCGATTAAGCAATAATACTGATCTATATTCCGTTGCTAATTTGTGTTTTGCTTCTTCACATGCAGGGCCACAGATAATCAGGTAATGACCCTTTACTTTTGGAACTTCTGAGGATTTTTACTTCATATATATTTTAATGTTAGAGATTTAAAGTACATCAAATCTGAAAATCATCTAGGAAAGCTTCATGACTCCTTTACATCCCAAATGGCAGTAACAGAATGAAATGGGGGTTGAGAGAAAGGATTTGTGACACTATTTTACGTTTGAATTGATGGGATTGATGCAGTTGATATTGTTAATTAAAATGGGGTTAAAGTTAGGGGTTTTGCTGTATATTCTAAGCTTATTATATATTTTGAATTGCAAATTTTTAAGCTTTGAGGAGACTGTGGTGGATCTTACATTATAGGAATACATTACTGACAGTCATATGTGGCAACCTGTTCACCTGCTCGGGATTCTGGATCTGGTTATGTGGCTTGGGGTCACTCCACTCTAGTTGGACCAGTAAGTAGATCCTTTATGTATGTTTAGCTTTCCTTGGGTAGATCCATTTAAATGTGTTGATTAAGGAAGTTGGAATTATATGTTCCTTACTTTCGAATATATCAATGTGGCAGTTTGGAGAAGTTCTGGCTACTACAGAACACGAGGAAGCAATCATCGTAGCAGAATTTGATTATTCAGTATTAGAGCAGAGAAGGTTTTATTTTCTTCACACTACATCTTGAACATTTTTAACTTATAATTGCCACTCATAATTTTATGCCTTATTTTATGATTTAATTATTCAGGACAAGTCTTCCTGTGACCAAGCAACGAAGAGGTGATCTTTACCAATTGGCAGATTTCCAGAGACTGAACTCCCACTGATGGGAGCAGGGCGTATATAATTTGAGATATCAGCATTACTTTGTATTCGGCATGAGTCGTGAGAGATTTTCAAAATTCATAAAATATTAAATGTTATCAACGGTCAAATAAATACATATCATGTTGTTAATTTAGTACAAGTTTGCTGTACAGCACAGCGGTTGCCACACTTGTATTATTCCTCAAAGGTGCGAGTTCAAACCTTTCATGCGGCAATTTTTGAGTTTTAAATGTAACCGTTTTATTTTAAACCTTCACAGTGCAAAAACGGTAGGAGCACGGATTCGAACTCGAGTCTGTGTGGGAAGGGATACATCCACTGGCCACTAGGCCAACTGATGTCTTATGTCAATTAATGAACGTTAATACTACTTATGTATCGAATTTGACCGTTTGTGGAACTTTTGAAGAGTTGTTTTCTTTCACCACGTGACATGAGTTGGTCTATAAATAGAACCATCTGCATGCAGTAATGGACATGAAAAACTCAGAAACTCTCAACCATTCTTCACTCCAAATCACCTTCTTTTCTCCCTTATGCGCAAAGAGAGTTAAGGAGACTATTGTTCTGTAAACTGCCATTGTCGATACGCTTGGTTTAGGGTGTGCAAACAAAACCAAGGTTCTCCATTTTATCCTGAAGGAGATTCGCCAGTTACACCTGTTGCAGCCAATCTACGAGGAGAGATTGGTGGGGGAGAATAGAACCTAAAGCCAGTTTTACCATTATTTTCTTCTTTGTTGCAGATTCATACCTCATTTTCTAACAATCTTTAGGTTCGATTTTCATTTTATAAAAATGGTTGCAACATTGAGGGAGATGACATTTTGACATTGTCAAAGTGGAGAGGTTCAAGGGTGAAAACTCCACTAGTTGGGAGAAAGTGATGCATGGTCTTTTTACAAGCAAGGAGAGATGAGTACTCACATGTTTCATCAAAAATATTTATTTCTGACCATGGTGAAAGATACACAATTACTTTCATGGCTATGTTATATTTGGTATTCTAAATATATGTGTGTACAATCATAAAGGCATTCTTTATTTATGTTAAAATTAACATGTGGTATTAGAGCCTTATATCCACGATGGGTGGGGTAATTATCCACACAATGAGTAAGGGTCTGGGAACGGGTAAATACCTGCAAATTTGAATGGGTATAAGTGCGGGTACGGGTACTATGGTATGCATCCCGTCCCACACGCGCACTTATGTATATGTATATATAATTACTTATTTATATTACTAATATATATAATTTTAACTATAATACAAGGTGTTCCTTTATTCCAAGGGAAGCCTAGGAAAATTCATCTCCAGCCTATTGCTGACAAAATCAAGAGTAAACTATCCTCTTGGAAAGGTTGTTTACTCTCTATTATGGGCATGGTTCAGTTAGTCTCTTCCATCATACAAAGTATGTTGATTTATAGCTTTACTGTTTACTCTTGGCCAGTTTGCTTACTGAAAACTGTTGACAAATGGATTAGAAGTTTCGTCTGGGCTGGTAACATTAATGCCAAGATGGTTGTTACTGTTTCTTGGAGTAAGGTTTGTGCTCCAATTCAGGAAGGAGGGTTGGGATTAAGATTCATCAGAGCTATTAACAATGCAGCTATGCTAAAACTTAGCTGGGAGTTGGTCTCTTCTCATAATCAATGGTGTAGCATTCTTCGAGCCAGAGTTATCAGAAATGGCACATGTGTCAGTCATCATATAAGCTCATCCATCTGGCTTGGCATCAAGAACCGGTTTCCAACTGTTATACAGAATTTATCTTGGCAAATTGGAAATGGAACCAGTATTAACTTTTGGTCTGATCCATGGACTTCCATGCCAATAGTTAACATGGCTAATGTTCCTGTTGAAGCTCACTCCTTGATGTGTTCTAAGGTCAGTGACTTTATCAAAGATGGTAAATGGTGTATGTAACATCCCTGACTGCTTTATGGATTGAAGACTGTCCCCACAAACCAACATGGGTCTTTTCAGCGTGCTTTGTTCTCAAGCACGCTTAACTGTGGAGTTCTTAAGAGATGGGCTACTGAAAAGAAGATGCATCTTGTTAGTATAGGTAGTACCAATCAATTCATATAAGCCTCCCTGATGAGCCTCTGGTTGACTGGTTTTATAACTAGTAAAGACCTTGGCTTTGTGCTAATTTTATATCATTTTTACCCAAATTAGACTTGATTGTCCTTAAGTAGTATTTTGAGTCTGTAAAGTGTTTTTAGGTTAATTTAGTTGTTTCAGAGTTAAATAAAACACTTATTCTATTTTCTGTTTTCAGGTAAATAAAAAATGAATAAATCTGGTTCGCCCCGCGAAGAAACTCTCGCCCCGCGAGTCACCAAGCCCTGAAAAGTCAGAGACGATCACGGTTTACCGGTGTTGAAGATCACGGTTGTGGCAGTTTTGAAGTTGAAGTGTTCGCCTCGCAAGCATCCATTCGCCTCGCGAGCCTTGGAAGACCAGAAGCCATCACGGTTTGCGCATGTTGAAGGTCACGGGCGTAACAGTTTGGGATCTGAAGAGATTCGCCTCGCGAAGGATATGCTCGCCCCGAGAGAAGATCAAAAGTCGCAGACTGTTCACAATTTCCGCGTCGCGAGAGAGGCTTCGCCTCGCGAGTCCTCTGATTCCAGAAACGTGTATATAAGACAGTCTTAGGCAGAACTGAAAGGAGGTTCGAGACTAGTCAGTTTTGGCTAGTTTCTGAGCTAGTTTTTAGAATAGATAGCCTTTTATTTTTCTCTTTAGTTTGTTGTTTGCTTTTGTAATGGAGAGCTAGTCTCCTAGATTAATCTACTGGGATTGGTTTCGATTACACTTGAGGTTCTTGTATTTTCCTGTTTTGTATGCTTTTCCCTCTTCAATGCCATGCTTTATATTTCTGTTTGCTTAATTAAGGAGTATATTGTATTGTGTTGATTTATTTCCGATGATATCATGTTCCTATAATTAATCGCATCTGCTTAATTTGCGTGTGTACGTTTCGTGTTCGCTTAGTTCACGAAGGGCTTAACCCCGTTTGCTTAATTCGGGAATAGGGACATGTATCTGTAGTAGTGGTTTCGCTTGTAAATTGTTGCTACAACCGGGAGGGGATTAGAATCTGCTTAGGGCTTGGATTTATTTGAACCAATGATAGTGGGATACCAAGAACAGTAGGTTAATCGTCTTTAGTTTATTTGCTAGTCTCTTTAACTGCTTTGTTTTCATTGTTTTGTTTTCTTTATTTTAGTTTCAATCCAAAACCCCCCAAATCTGACTTTTACTGATTTTCTGTTAATAATAACAACACCTAAGAGTCCTTGAGAGACGATATCCGAGTTGTCGCTCTATACTACATTATTTTAATAATCGCTCGTTCTTTTTGGCGCGTGGCGACAGCGCGACCAAAAATTGGCGCCGTTGCCGGGGACTTTTTTGTTATTAGGAAAAAAATCTTTGTAATTATTTTTCCATTTTTTAATTTTGCCCTATAATTATATAAATTATGTGCCTAATGTTTATTAGAGCAACCATCATTATTCGGAGGAAGAGGGGAGGCGGGAGGGGGAGGGAGGAAGGCGTTGGTGGTGGGGGTGTGTGAGTTTGTTGGGAAGAATGGAGAGGGTGAGGGAGGATAAGAAGAGGAGGAGGGGAGGAGAGATTTGGTTAGATGAGTGTTAAGAGTATGGGGTGGATGATTTTCTAATTTCATTTTAATTATTATTTTTTTTTTGTGACTCTACTAACACTAACCTTTGTGTGGTGTGTGCTGAAATTTCTGCATGTATAGCAGGTGATAACTTTGTTAGTGCAGTGGATGAAGACCTTGCAGGAGTTGAAGCAGCACCAGTAACCCCAGCTAACTGTTTGCCACCTCCCCCTGAGGAACCAGAGATGGAGTTTAAGCCTTTGGATTTTGCACCATGGCCGGTCCAAGAGGTTGAGCCCCACTTCTATTGGGGAGACTTTGTAGATAAAGAGGTCAGCTGTGACCCGAAGGGGAGTGAGAAGTCCGCCGCACTCGGCGAAGTCATCATAATTGTCAAGAGCTCACCCCCACATCGAGGCTGCAAGTCATGGAAGCATGGAATGAACTCCCACTCTTTGTCCATCACGTGGGCCTTATGCTACAAGCAATGGGATCCTGGTGGAACCGTCCTTAATGAGTTTTCTTAACCCTTTCTTCTTTTTAATTTTCTTTTCCTTGCTTTATTTCTAATAAAGCTCCTGAATAATTTGAGAAGCTCAGGAGTTGTGTGAGTCTAGTGTTGGCAAGTTTATTGGATTTTATTGATTTTGCATAGATTGATTGCATGTTATGTATTGACTGTTTTCCCCCTAGGATTTGAAAATTTTTTGAAAAGTGATCCCCATATGATTGAAAACTGAACTTTGAGATTTTATTATGATGGCATGATTTATGATAAGTTTGGGGTGATAGGAAGCACACACTAGGGATAGAATCTCTTTCAAATAAATTGCAAAAAAATGTCCAGGTGAGGTTTTGAGCCTCCAACATGTTTTTGACTGTGTGAAATCACTTTTTAAGTTGCACTTTCCTGAATTTGCTTGAATCTCTTTTTGGTTTGCATGTTTATGTGTTTGCTTCAGATGATTTAGGCATTTTCTTTGTAAATAGCTACTTGGCCTAAATAACCAAATCCTAATGCATGTTCCCTAGTTAGCCCCATTGAACCTATTAGCCTGTTAATTCTTGATAACCTAATGTTATAAACCCAAAAATCTGGAAAACCATATTAACCCGATCTTAGGATTAGGAGAGCATGTAATCTTAGAATGGGTGCAAGAAACTAAGTTTGGGGTGGCTGTAAGGTGTAATGTGTTGTTTGGGATTGAAAAAAAAAATTGTGAAAAAAAAATTTTTGAAAAAAAAAAGAAAAAAAAAAGAAGAAAAGTGAGAAAAAAAATAAAAGTGCAAAAATGGCAAAAAAAAAAAAGAAATAAAAAGGTTGTAGTCACCCAAGGCATAATGAAAAATGGAAAAAGGAACTTGAGTTTAAATTCAAAGTGTAAATAGTTCATGCTCTCTTAGTTCCTAGGGTCTTCAGCCTAGTTTCTTTGTATATCCTACCCTTAGCCAGGCCCCATTACAACCCATAAAAGACCTTCTGATGTTGCTTGTATGTTTTCTTTGGGAATCATTTTGAGATGAAAATCAAATTTATGGGAAGTGCTCTTAAAAGTGAAACTGAGTGAATTGTTGTTAGCTTGACACAAACTGAGCGATTGAGTGAACACAAATTTCCCTTGTGAGGAAGGCAGTTGTTTGAATTTGGTGATCTCCTTCTTGTGTGTAACCTGGATCCCCTGCTTAAATTGATGATTGTTTGAATGATGAAATTCTCAATTGTTTAGAATAAATGATTGTGGGGATTACTTTGTTTGAAAGGGGGGAACATTGAAGGAAAAATTGTTTTGATAAATTGCTTGAAATCTGTGTAAAGTTGATTGATCCTTAAGCTTGCCATGTCCTTAGTCTTTTTAAGTTTTTGAGTCTTTTTAAGTTTTTAAGTTTTAGTTTGCTTGGGGACAAGCAAAGTTTAAGTTTGGGGTATTTTGATGAGCCTCTGGTTGACTGGTTTTATAACTAGTAAAGACATTGGCTTTGTGCTAATTTTAAATCATTTTTACCCAAATTAGACTTGATTATCCTTAAGTAGTATTTTGAGTCTGTAAAGTGTTTTTAGGTTAATTTAGTTGTTTTAGAGTTAAATAAAACACTTATTCTATTTTGTTTTCAGGTAAATAAAAAATGAATAAATCTGGTTCGCCCCGCGAAGAAACTCTCGCCCCGCAAGTCACCAAGCCCTGAAAAGTCAGAGACGATCACGGTTTACCCATGTTGAAGATCACGGCTATGGCAGTTTTGAAGTTGAAGCGTTCGCCTCGCGAGCATCCATTTGCCTCGCGAGCCTTGGAAGACCAGAAGCCATCACGGTTTGCGCATGTTGAAGGTCACGGGCGTTACATTTTGGGATCTGAAGAGATTCGCCTCGCGAAGGATATGCTCGCCCCGCGAGAAGATCAAAAGTCGCAGACTGTTCACAATTTCCGCATCGCGAGAGAGGCTTCGCCTCGCGAGTCCTATGATTCCAGAAACGTGTATATAAGACAATCTTAGGCTGAACTGAAAGGAGGTTCGAGACTAGTCAGTTTTGGCTAGTTTCTGAGCTAGTTTTTAGAATAGATAGCCTTTTATTTTTCTCTTTAGTTTGTTGTTTGCTTTTGTAATGGAGAGCTAGTCTCCTAGATTAATCTACTGGGATTGGTTTCGATTACACTTGAGGTTCTTGTATTTTCCTGTTTTGTATGCTTTTCCCTCTTCAATGCCATGCTTTATATTTCTGTTTGCTTAATTAAGGAGTATATTGTATTGTGTTGATTTATTTCCGATGATATCATGTTCCTATAATTAATCGTATCTGCTTAATTTGCGTGTGTACGTTTCGTGTTCGCTTAGTTCACGAAGGGCTTAACCCCGTTTGCTTAATTCGGGAATAGGGACATGTATCTGTAGTAGTGGTTTCGCTTGTAAATTGTTGCTACAACCGGGAGGGGATTAGAATCTGCTTAGGGCTTGGATTTATTTGAACCAATGATAGTGGGATACCAAGAACAGTAGGTTAATCGTCTTTAGTTTATTTGCTAGTCTCTTTAACTGCTTTGTTTTCATTGTTTTGTTTTCTTTATTTTAGTTTCAATCCAAAACCCCCCAAATCTGACTTTTACTGATTTTCTGTTAATAATAACAACACCTAAGAGTCCTTGAGAGACGATATCCGAGTTGTCGCTCTATACTACATTATTTTAATAATCGCTCGTTCTTTTTGGCGCGTGGCGACAGCGCGACCACTCCCTCAACTATATAGTCCCATACCTACATAGTCTCAGGATCTCTCTCATTCGGGTGTGTAATCGGTTCATTCATGTGTCCCTCCGCCTAGAAGCCTGCCCGGAGCCGCTCCTTGTCCGTACCTTCTTGCACCGACGACCACTCCCCGCCCTCGTTGGCACCCGGGTGTTACAGTGTATTCCTGTTGTGCTGTTGCGGAAGATACCTGGTCTCATTGCTGAAGTGGAGAAGGTAACAATTCCAGTTCAGAACTGTGATGATACAATTAGGTGGAACTCTAACTCTGGTAGCTTATCTCTCAAGGAGGCTTTCCTTTTTCAAAATTGTTTAGGTCACCATCTTCCTTGGTGTAAATCCATTTGGTCTCCCAACATTCCCCCTTCGAAATCCTTTCTTTTGTGGAGAATTCTTCATGGCCGAATGCCTACTGATGAAAACTTAAGGTCCAAGGGCTGCACTGTTGTGTCAATATGCAATCTGTGCTATGCCACAGAGAAGTCTACAGAACATTTATTCTTCAGGTGTAACTTTGCTAAATCTTTGTGGAACTAGTTGAGGAGCATCCTTTCATGCACTTTGGATTCCTCCTCTTTGCTATCTATTCTTGACTTGTGTAACAAGTGATGGAGTTCACAGACTAAGGATCTGGTGCTTGCTGGAATTACAAACATTATTTGGGTCATTTGGCATTGTAGAAACAGAATACGATTTGACAATATAGCAATCCCATTCCCTGCTGCTGTAAATCTTGTTATTGCTAATTGTTCACTGTTGGGTAGGCTTAGTAAAGGCTCAGTTTCGGCTTCCTCTATTGAGATCAGGATTTTGCATCAGTTTTCAGTGGATTCTAACTTATGCAAGGCTCCTACCATTAAATTGGTGCTTTGGCATACTCCTTTATTTAACTGGGTGAAGTGTAACATAGATGGGGCTGCCATGGGATGTCCTAGTCTAGCATCTTGTGGTGGCGTTTTTAGGAATAAAGATGCAGATGTTCTTGGTTGTTTTTATGCTCACATTGGTGTTTCTAATGCTCTCCATGCTGAATTGATTGGTGCCATGTTTGCAATTGAGCTGGCTAACGATAAAGGTTGGAACCATCTTTGGCTAGAATGTGATTCTCAATTAGTCACCTCGACCTTCAAGAATATTAACATAGTTCCTTGGTGTCTTAGGAATAGATGGTCTAATTGTTTGTTTATATCTAGGAATATGAATTTTGCTTATTCTCATATTTATCGTGAAGGCAATAGTTATGTTGATAAACTTGCCTCACATGGTCTGTCTATTCAGGGGTTTTATTGGTGGGGTTCTTATCCTACTTTCATTGGGGAAGACCTTTTTCGTAATAGGAATGGCCTTCCTAATTTTAGATTTAGTTGATTCCTTCATGGGTAAGGTCAACGCCCCCCCCCCCCCATGTTTTTTGTTTCTTTTGTTTTTTATTAATAAATCGGGTGTGCTGCAGATGATTGGTAGTGGTTGAGGTGCCGACCTAGTTGGGATGTCCTCTACTATTGTGATGCCTATGCATGCCTTTTTACCTTTAAAAAAAACTATAATACAAATTTTAAAACCAAAATTAATCTAAAATTATTAATTTTCTAAACCTAATTGCATCTATAATTCCTTTTTTGATGTTTTTATTTATTTAAATATTTTGATTTGTAATGTTTTATGAGTAGGTTTAGAAGACCTTTGAATATTTTTTAATTTTTATAATGTTTCTTTTGTTATTTATTACTTTTCACAGTTAAAGTGCGGGTAACGGGTAAGAGTACTTAGGTACGCAGATGGTACGTGTAAGGGTACTAAAGTTGCTCTCCACATGAGTACGGGCCTAGGTACGGATAACTTTTTCAAACACGAGTATGGGGACGGGTACTATAGTACCCCACCCAGATCCTACTCCTACCCATTACCATCCCTATTACCGGATGTTGACTTCCTAATAAGAAAATAAAAGGAACCGGAAAAGATAAGTCAATTTTTAAAATGATGAATTCCTAAAAATTTTTAAAAAAATGGTAAATTTAAAAAATAATGGAGAAAATTATGTATTTTTTTAAGGTAAAAGAGGCATGCAAGAGCATCACTGCAATGCAAGACATCCCAGCTAGGCTGGCACCTCAAGCAAAGCCAATCACCTGCAGCACACCCAATTTATTGATAAAAAAGAAAAATATAAGAAAACAAAAGCATGGGGGGACATCAACCTGACCCATGGAGCTAAGTAAATCTAAAAGTAGGAAAACCCATCCTATTTCCGCCAAAATCCTATGATAAGAAATGAGGCACTGGATTCCACCAACATAAACCGTCAAGTCTCATACCAAAATTGGCCAATTTATCAGCACAAGCATTACCCTCCCTATACAAATGAGAGCAAAAGAAGGACATATCTCTAATAAGAGCAATACAGTTTAGCCATCTATTCCTGAGACGCCAAGGAACCATACCATTAGACTTGAAAGCATTAACAACTAAAGTTGAGTCACATTCTAACCAAAGCTTCTTCCAACCCTTCTTGTGAGCCAATTCGATGGCAATAATAGCTCCAAGCAATTCAGCATGGAAAGGAAACGAGACACCAACATTGAAAGCAAAACACCCTAGAATAGAAGCATTTCCACCTCTGAAAATACCACCGCAACCTGACATACCTGGAGCTCCCTTAGCAGCGCCATCAGTATTTACTTTAACCCAGTTGTAGCAAGGAGGCAGCCACAACACTTCTTTAATGGATGGGTCCTTCGTAAGGTTAACCTGGATGTTAAATTTCTTCAAGATCATCAATTGATGAACATTAGAATAGAAGGCTCCCTTACAAAACCTCCCATCAAAGGAGACTTTGGCAGCGATTGCATTGCAAGTGGCTTCCACTGATATTGTCTTAGAATCAAATCTGAGGCTGTTCCTACAATGCCAAATACCCCAAAGAGAGAAGTAGATGGCAGACAAAATGACCTCTTTGACTTGAGGGCACCAGGCACTGTTTAAGATCGAGAGGAGAGATTGGATTGATAGAGTGTCAAGGTGGCAACCTAGGCAGCTGCTCAACCACATCCAAACTCTACTTGCGAAGGGGCAGGAGAAAAAGATATGATCCGATGTCTCAAAGTTGCAGCCACATAGAGAACAAATTGAGACTACATGGCACCCTCTAGACCAAAGATGATCATCCGTTGGTACCTTATTGTGGAGCAACCTCCAGAGAAGAAAGGATTTTGAGAGGGGAATTACCTTTGACCAAATCAACTTCCCCCAAGGGCAAGAGGACCTACTTGGGTTTAGAAAGCTGTAACCTTCCTTGGCTGAAAGGCAACCAGAGTCAGAATGATTCCAAACTAGATGATCCGGAAACTCAGCACAAGGGATAACCACTTTACCAATTTCTGCTGCAACAACAGGGTACCGGAGAATAAGGTCTTGGGGGATACACCATTTCCCATCACTGATGAAGTCGCTAATTGAAGAAGTAAGGGAATTATGCAGGAATGGATGAATGTTCACCAAGTCAACAATTGGTTTGGATAGCCACGGATCACACCAGAAGTTTAGACTTCTGCCATCCCCTAAAAGCCAGGAGACATTATCTAGAACAGTGGAAAGGAACCCCTTTAAACCAGACCAGATTGAGGAGGAAATGTTGTAGTTGATGAAGGTTGTGTGTTTGAGCACTCTAGACCTCAGAAGAATAGACCAGTCCAAGTCTGAAGAGATCAATTCCCAGCATCTCTTTAGCATGAAAGCCTCATTAATAGGTCTCATGGACCTTAGGCCAAGACCACCTTCTGGGTGGGACAACAGAGCTTTTTCCAAGCAACCGTACAGATCTTCCGAGTCTCAATGTTGCCAGCCCAGATAAAGTTCCTTGTGTACTGGTCTAATAGCTTGAGAAGAGCCAGAGGCCAATAGTACACTTGGAAAGAGTAAATCAGAGAACTTTGGACAACAGACTTTACTAATTCTACTCATCCCATGATAGAAAGCGTACTGCCTTTCCAAGAGGAGAGCCTTGCCTTAATCCTGTCCACAAAAGGCATGAAGTAGGCTTTCCTAGATTTCACTTTGGAAATAGGAACACCTAAGTAAACAAAAGGGAGATGGCCAGCTCTAAACCCCAAATTGCTAGTCAAGACCGCCAGCCGAGATAACTTTAAAGAGCCAGCAAAATAGGTTGATTTTTCCTTGCTGATAACCTGACCAGAGGCTTGAGCATACTGAGAAAACAAGGAAATCAAATTATCTAAATTCTTCTTAGTGCTTTTGTAAAGGATGAGGACATCATCAGCATAAAGAGCATGGCTAGGAATATTGAAACCTCTAAGACCAGCTATAGGAAGCAGATTGTTATCTTGGACAAGCTTTGAAATACCTCTACTGAGCACCTCCTCAGCAATGCAAAATAAAAGAGGGGAGAGAGGATCACCTTGCCTCACCCCTGTTTTGCAGGAGAAGAAGCCAACAGCTTTACATTGACACTAATAGACAATTTCGTAGAATGAAGCACTGCTTTCACCCAATTACAGAAGGTAGAATCGAAACCAAAGTGATGCAACACTTTAAGGAGAAAATTCCAGTCCAGTGTGTCGAAAGCCTTCATAATATCAATCTTGAGAGCAATGTTACCCCCAAAAGATCTCTTGTCCAACAGGTTAATTGCTTCAGAGGCAACACCTATGCAGTCTGAAATTTGCCTGCCTTTTATAAAGCTCCTCTGCTGTTTGGAAACAATTATAGGAGCAATATTGGCCAATCTGTTAGCTAAAATCTTTGTGATGATTTTAAACTTGAAGTTGGCCGAAGCAATGGGTCTGTATATACCAATGGAGTCAGCTTCCGGATGCTTAGGGACCAGCACCACAAGGTTGGAGTTGAAGTTAGGTAGAAGCCATCCCTGCTGAAAAAACTGTAAGACAACATTGTACACATCATGACCAACAATCTCCCAGTAGGTTTGGTAGAAAAGACCACTGAAGCCATCTGGACCAAGAGCACCATTGGTATTCATTGAGAACACTGCATTCCTTATCTCCTCAATGGAAGGAAGATTAGTTAACATCAGGTTATCTGCTCTACCAACACAATGAGGGATGACCTACTCGATTAGGCCATTATCCTGACAGGAGTTCTCAGAAGCAAAGAGATTTGAGTAGAAGTCCAGCACATGAGCTTCTATGTCACCAGACTTATCCAAGATATCACCATCCTTGCTCAGCATGGACATTTTTTTGATGAATGTCTAATCTTAGTTACTTTATGGAAATGAGATGTGTTTCTGTCCCCCGCAGTATGCCAGTTAACCCGAGCCTTCTCCTGCCAAAACAGATCCTGAAGATGCAAGGCCTGATTCGGGTCGCATTGAGCAGACTGCTCCTTAGCAGATAACTCATCAAGTAACCTGAGATAGCAATCTGGTTCTGTATAACAGCTAAAGCTTCTTCTGTCAGTTACTCTTTATCATTTACATTCCCAAAGTGTTCTTTATTCTAGCATTTCAAGATACCCTTCAGATGCTTTAATTTATGACTTAGAATGTGCATAGGACAGCCATGAATACAGATTTTCCAAGCATTAGAAATGACATCAAAACAATCTTTGTGTTCAGACCAAACCTTCATAAATTTAAAATAGGAGGCAAGAGGGCCATCATGCTTATCAAGAGACAGCAGAACAGGATAATGGTCTGAGTAATTCCCGGCTAAAGTGCAGCAGGTAAGGTTTGTCCAAGATGACAGCCAGGCATCATTACAGCAGACTCTGTCAAGCCTTCTTTCAGACATAGCAGCACCTCGTCTGCCATTGCCCCAAGTGAAAAGGGCACCTTTGGTTTGTAGGTGGATTAAATTATAGTTATCAGACCACCTTTTAAAATCATTGCAGGAGATTTTGTTGGGGACCCCTCTGCCTCTATGCTCATAGGATCCCAAAATAGCATTAAAGTCACCAATACAGCACCATGCTCCAACATGAGACTACTGCAAACTTTCCAATTTACTCCAAATCTGCCTTCTACTGGAATAACTAGTAGAGGCATAAATTGCAGAGAAATATAAAGTATGGTTGTCCAAAAAGATGGAGAAAGAGACGTCCTGAGAGGAAACTGCAATGATATTAGGACAGATAGACATCTTACAAATGCACCAAAGGTTAGGTTTCAAGTTACCTCTACAGTTAACTGCAAACAATTTCAGGTTTAACCTCTGCCAAAACCTAGCAGGAAATTGATCCGAGAGAATCCATGGTTCAACAATAAAGAAAAAGTCAGGGTTATTGACATTAATTAACCTCTTTAGGACCAGTCTAGTCTCAGGGTTGGCAACCCCTCTAGCATTCCAGAAAATTACTTTCATTAAGCAAAATTTCTAGGACCAGCCCTTGACTGGGCTCCAACCGCAGGCAGCTACTGTTTCCTATTCTTCTGATTATTTTCCCTCCTGAGTTTCTTCTTCTGCGATTTGGAGAGGACTTTTACGTAGCCTAAGCTTGAGCCAGTACCAGCATCAACACTATCTTCCTTATGAGATTCAGGCAGATTGTCCTGAGAGGGAGAATCAACCTCAATTTCCTCATCAGTTTCATCAGCCCAAATCCTCCCCAGAATTCCCACATCACGAGATACATTTGGATTGGAAATCCAATTTGTAGGATTTAGTTGATTAACATCAGCCAAACCATCTAAATTATGCTGAGAGGGCAAACCTAGTTGGAGACCTGCCCCAACAATTGTGCCTTGAGGGGGATCAGAAACTTGATCAATTGAGTGATCAACATCATTTGTTTCTAAAGCTGCAGATACCTAAGGAATATCAGTTTGCCCATGGACTGGAGCAACATAAATCAACCTATCATAGCTGGAGAGCTCTTCGACCACATAAGGCACATTTTTAGGCAGAAATTTATCAACCTGATCATTAAAGACAAGTTCTTTTTCAGCACGAATTTAATCCATGTCATCATTCTGGGAGACAACATCTTTCAAAGCAGGAGGGTTAGAAACCTGGGCCAATTCCATTGCTTTTGATCCACTCGGACCAGCAGCAATTGTTCTACCTCTCATATTGGTATCTAAACTAGCAGAAACCACAGCTTTTCCTTTATCAGGAATGCTTGGAACCTCCTCCGAAAATAAATCCCCCAGCATGGCATCCCTTTTATTTTCCACATATTTAGCAACCACTTTCCTATTGACTTTTGGATTTCAGCTCTAACCCCAATGGATTTTTTGGAGAGGGTTCTTTTTGCAATTGCACAATGAGTGACCAATGAGTTTGCATGAAGCACAAAAAGATGGAAGGAACTCAAATTCCACTCTCACATGAAAGGCAAAACCTTTTCTAACTACCATGATTTGGTCTCTAATCTGCCTAGCTAGGTCAATATCCACCAAGATCCTGGCGTAATGTCCTAAAGATCTGTTCTTTGTAGCATCATCTAAAGACAATGGAGTTCCCACCCCTCTTGCTATAGAATAAAGAATTTTTGGTCTCCAATACTCAAGAGGGAGGTTGAAGATCCTAATCCAACATTGCCCATTGGTTTGCTTAACGAGAGAGGGATTGAAATCTAGAGTCCATGGGAAGAGTCTAAGAACCCCCGGATCAAGACTCCAAGAACCCGCAGCCAACACTCTACGCATATCCTCAAAAGATGCGAAAGAAAACTCAAAGAAGCCTCTACCAATAGGCATCAGTTTCCATATAGATATTGGGTTCCAAAGCAAAGAAAGCTTGGCTTGCAAGTCATCAATCTTTAGAGGTTTTCCACCTTTGGTCAGAAGCACTCTTCCATGGAGATTTTTTTTGACGCTTCCAGTCCAGCAATGTATTCATCCTCTGGGATTTCGATCAGGAGATTGTAACACCCTAGTTTTTACATATATGATTAATTATTTTATTTGGATGTTTATATTTATTTTGTTATGTGGTTTAGTTTGAGTAATTAAATTACTCTCTTCAAATTATTTTATCGGGTGCGTTAGCACTGACTTATTTCAGTGAATGCACGCTTACCAGACAATAATTTACGTTATTGTCACTATTATTATCAGTACAGAAAAATATTTTAAATAATATGATTAATAGAAAAGCATTTTCATATTTTCATTCAATTTAATTTTAGAGTTGAAAATAATCTGGTTTGATCTTAATAGGAGATTAAATTTTGGACAGTATTTTCTTAGTTGATCAGTTCAACTATTAATCTTTACTCTAATTTGAATTTCGAAATCATATCTTTATCAATTTTTATTTTTAGATTCCAAAAAGTAAAAACATGTTTATTTTAGGCCTAATATTTACTACTCATTTTGTACCTACTATTACTAATCACAAATTTCTTCCTCCTTATATCTCCCTGCCCTGTACGCGGTGACAGAAAACCCTTCTTCTTTCTTTTCTTTTTTTATCTCTCTCTCTTTCTTTCTTTCTTTCTTCTTCCTCCCTACTTCATCTTTCTCCTCCCTCTTCCTTGCTTTGCTCAGATCGGCACCGCCCCTGCACCGCCACCCGGAGTCGCGCGACCACCGCGTCTGGTTCACCCAGCTCGGACCGCCTCGCCTGCACTCGGTTTGGCCCTTCGTTCTGCCATCTGACGCGATGTCCGTCGCGGTGAGAAGCTTCTAGCCACTGTTCAAGGTGATTTCAACCTCATTTTTGTTAGTTTGAGACTTCCTTCTCCTTTCCTTGAAACTTATCCATGTTCTTTTGGTCAAGAGTGTTACAGAAACATTCAACCACTGTTGATGTCGTGCCGCCGCCGTCCTTAGCCGCCTCCACTGTTGTGACGCCGGCAAGTGTACCGGGTCGTCGTAAGTAATAAAAGAAACACGGTAAGTAATTACCGAGGTCGAACTCAGGGATTGGGCTACCAATTCAACTAATCCGCGGGAAATCCGATACGTTTGGTCAAGTGAGGAAAGTGGGTTGAGGGAGAGATTATGATCAAAATTTCAAGTAACAAATCGATTAAAACTAAGGTGATTAAATTCAGAAATTAAAATATCCAAGGTCTCAATTCCACCTACCCAATCATGTATAGTTCCCAAGTGATGATGTATTCCTCCCTAGGTTCAATTATAATGTCAACCAGGACCCCCAAATTCTCCTATATCCACTGTCGTGCTCAATAGGACGTATTCGACGATTGGATTAATTACTTACTAGGTATCATAATCCTAATCTCGAATTCTATTAAACCTTGTTCCCTATATGGTTGCACTAATCAAATAAATCCACTGTCGTGCTCATTATTCAATTAATGATTCCAATTCAAGTTCTAAAACGCGACTCGCTGTTCGGCCTCAAACACGTTAACTAGTTAATCACGCAAAACATATGATCAACGCAATCAAATCAGAATTGGAAAACATTCATAAGAGAAGGGGAGAAAAACATACATCACATTCATTGATCCCTCAGATGAGGGGATTAGTTCCTCATGCCCGTGACGACGCACAAACAATCCGACATAATCTCCATAAAATAAGAAAAGAAAAGAGAAGGGAGACGCAGCTCCAGAAACAAGGATTCGCCTAAAACTGCTCTACAACCGTGGCTAACAACTTGATACCAAATTCTGATCTGAGACAGCCTTTAAATAAGGATTCTGTTTCTCGCCCGCTCGCGGGGCGAGCTCACTCTCGCGACGCGAATTTTAGTTTTGGCGCGCATTCAAGTTTGGATTTTCGCGAGGCGAGGGTGTGTTCGCGGGGCGAGTCTTCCAACTTCAATCTGTCACAGTCGTGACATTCATCACGGCTGGGCCGTGATGGTCTCTGTCTTCCTGGGTCTTCAGGATCTCGCGAGGCGAGATGTCTCTCACGGGGCGAGACTTCAAACCTAAATTTGTCACAGCCGTGACCTTAATCACGGCTATGCCGTGATAGTCTCTGTCTTGCAGGTCTTCAGACTCTCGCGGGGCGAGAAGATTCTCGCGTGGCGATCCATAAATGATGACTTTTGCTGCTTTGTTGACCTTCAGTCTCGCGAGGCGATCATACACTCGCGGGGCGAGTGTCTCCAGAATTGCAATTTCCACTATTTCTTGGCTTTCCTTGACTCCCGGAGCTTCACTTATTGACCTGAAAACACCAAAAGCAACCAAAAGCATAATTCTATCCAAAATAAGCTAAAAACTACACAAAAGACGCAAAACGAGTCAAAGTCCAACTTAGGAACAAAACAAGGCAAATTTGGGCGAAAACGAGAATGAACTCGACTAATTGGCCCATAAACCCTAGTTCATCTAGTCATAAAACTAGATAAGCCAGAGGCTTATCAAAACACCCCAAACTTAAACCTTGCTTGTCCCCAAGCAAGCTTAAAACTCAAAAAGGACTCAAGACTTGGCAAGCCTAAAGGAATCAATCGATTTCGCACAAATTTCATGCAATCAAAACAGTTTTTCTCCAATGATCTCCCCCCCTTACATCAATGTAATCCCCACATTCATTTACTTTAAACAATTTGAGAACTTCATCATTCATGCAATCATTAATCTAAGTTGAGTTTCAGAGTCACACACAAAAAGAAGATCACCAATTTCAAACAATTGCCTTCCTCACAAGGGTATGTAAAATTTCACTCATTCGCTCAAATTCGTCTAGGCTTTCAACTTTTTTTCACTGAATTTCACTTATCAAGAGCACTTCCCATAAATTTGATTTTCATCTCAAAAGTAGTTCCCACGTAAACATGTATGCAACATCAGAAGGTCTTTTAAAGGTTGAAATGGGGCCTGGCTCAGGGTAGGATATACAAAGGATAGAGGCTAAGTCCCTAGGATCAATGAGAGCATGAAACTAGTATCACACCAATTGAATTCACTCTCATATTATTCTCTTCCTTGCATTTGGTGGCTACACACCTCTTCCTTTTTATATTTATTTTTCTTTGCCCTTTTTGGCACATATTCAATGCTTTTCATCACCCATTTTCTTTTTCTCTCTTTTTTTTTCTTTTTTTCAAGCCTTCAGCCCTTACCTCCGTTTTTCTTTTTCTCAACTATGATTCATGAACATGTAGTCACCCCAAACTTAGTTCCACAACAACACTCACAAAGCTAAAATTCCATACTCTCCTAAATCCTAGGATAGGGGAAAATCATGGTTTTTCTGAGTTAATGGCTTGTAATGTAAGGTCATCGAGAACAATAGGCTTCAAGGCTCAATGTGGCTAATTAGGGATCATTCATCAAGGTTGGTTCAATTTATGGCCAAGTAGTTAATTCAAAGAAAATTGCCTAAATCATTTGATGCAACACATAAACATGCAAACCATGAAGAGATTCAAGCAAATTCGGGAAAGTGCAACTTAACAGTGATTCACACAATCAAAAACAAAGTTGGAGGCTCAAATCCTCACCTGGACATTTTGCAAATTGTTTGACCGAGATACGATTCCTAGTGTGTGCACCCCCTCACCCCAAACTTATCATAAGTCAAGTAGTCACAATAAAGTTCTCAAAGTTCAATTTTCAATTTTTAAGTGGGAATAAACTTTTCTATTATCAGAACCTAGGGGGAAATCATCGATGGTCAATATAATTCATGCAATCAGTCTATGCTCAATTTAATCAAAATCCAACAAGCTTGCCGACACACTATTCATACAACAACTCTTGATCTTCTCAAATTATTCAAGAGTGACAAACAAAAACAACACAAAAAGCAAACACAAAAACAAAACAAAAGTTAGGAAAAGAGAGGGATACCTAGCTTGGGTTGCCTCCCAAGTAGCGCTTGTTTAACGTCCCGAGCCTGACTCAAGTCACCCCTAAGGGTTAATCCGGAAAAAGATCTTGCTTGCCATTCCGTGCCTCAGTCCGTTTTCTATAGGCTCTTGCCCTTTCATATGCTCTCAAGCTGTTCCCGGACAACTCATTTAAGTCCAGCATCCTTCTATAATCAGCACGAACTCTCCACCCCGTGATGGTCCTTTTTGGGTTCAACTCATTGTCTGCATTGACCACCATGGTTGTGCCACCTTTCAACTTCGGTGCTTTACCAGTCTTTTTCTTGCCTTTGTTGCTGAGCTCCTTCTTTGCACATTCTTCCCCTAGGAGACTCGGTAAGGCTTCCATGTCTTTCAACCACTCGAGATAGACCTCATCCCCCAAAGGGTCTTTTTCCTCACTGTCCCCATCATGGGATTTTACCGACACTTTTGCAAGTGAAGAACCATGGGCTTCTCTAGTTGCCCTTGCCTTGGCAGTTAGATCCACCATATCCAAACGATACACTTCCGTCCTCTCTGCAGGGTGCTTCATTGTTTCAAAGAGATTGAAGACTACCTCCTCATCTTGCACCCTTAGAGTGAGTTTCCCTTGTCGCACATCTATCAAAGCACCCCCAGTGGCCAAGAAGGGCCTACCCAATATGAGAGGGATCTCGACGTCTTCATCCATATCAAGCACTACAAAGTCCGCCGGAAATATAAGCTTGTCCACCTTCACTAACAAGTCTTCGACCACCCCATAAGGATATTTTATAGAGCGGTCGGCCAGTTGGAGCGACATCCGTGTATCCTTGACTTCTTGGATCCCCAACCTCTTCATCATAGAGAGGGGCATCAAGTTGATGCTTGCCCCTAGATCACACAATGCCTTCCCTACAGTCATCTCCCCAATGGTACATGGTATCGAAAAGGAACCGGGATCCTTCAACTTTGGAGGGAGTTTTCTCTGAAGGATGGCACTACACTCCTCGGTCAAAGCAACCGTTTCCTCATCCACTATTTTCCGCTTCTTGGTGAGAAGATCCTTCATAAACCGGGCATATGATGGCATCTGTTCCAAGGCTTCCGCAAATGGAATGTTAATCTGAAGTTTTCGGAAGACATCAAGGAATTTGTTGAACTGCTTATCCTGTTGAGGCTTTTTCAATCTTTCAGGATACGGTACCTTCATGTAGGGCGGGAGGTCTTGGGGTTCAACCCACTTCTTCTTTCGGAACTCTTCATCTACAAGTTTCAGCCTCCCCCTTGCTCCGGTGCCTTGTCACTTACCAACTCTTTTTTCTCAGGTTGCTCTTCCTCAACATGTGGTTGTTCCGGGCCCTTGTCTTCCAGAGAACTAGTTGCACCCCTGTTAGATCCTAACATTTTACCGCTCCTGGTTGTTACGGCATTACAATGGGCCTTAGGGTTGTTCTCGGTATCACCTGGGAAAGTGCTTGGAGGACGCTCATTCAGTTGCTTTGCGAGCTGAGCTATTTGCATCTCTAGATTGTGCATTGTCGCCCCTGTATGCTTTGTCAACTTGTCAACTTTCGTATTCACCGTCTCTATGTGGATTACCATCTTTTCCATTGCCGCATTCATCTTCTCAAAAGCCAATTCCCACGGCTGCCTTCCACCATCTGTTATTTGCAACTGATTAGGCCCCTAAAGAACCTGCTGAGTATTACGCTGCTGGATCCCAATGTTTGGCCTCAGACCCTGTGGAGGTTGTTGCCAATTTTGTTGAGGATGTTGTTGACCGGCTAGACCACCATTAGCATCACTCCAAGCGAAACCCGGATGGTCTCTCCTCATATACCCCCTATTCTGATTCTGACGGTAGTCATTCTGTCTGTTCCTCTGATAGTTATTCTGGGGCACAGTGTCATAGAAGTTGTGGCATGAGTCCACATGTTCCTGAGAGAAGTTGAACGGGCAGCTTCGAGTGTCATGATCTCCATTACAATTTCCACAACCCGGAGGCATTCCCTCGTGTATCGCATTAACTTTCTTGTTCCCAGACAAAGCTTCAATCTGCATCTTCAACAATCTGTTTTGCTCAAGAATGGCCTCCATTTCCCCAGAACTGATTCCATTTGAGGTTTCCCTTCCACGGTTGTAATCATTATATGACATCTTCTCTAACAATGCCCATCCATCCTCGGCTGATAGATAAGAGAACGAGCCGCCAGCTGCGGCATCACAGTTCATCTGATAGCGTCCCCTCAACCCATTAAAGAAATGTTGAACTTTAGAGACCGAGTCAAAGAATGCTGAGGGACATCTTCTCAATAAGCCATTGTACCTCTCCCAAGCTTCATTATATGTTTCATCCTCTGTCTGCCTGAAAGACGTAACGGCTATTCTTGCTTGTGTCGCTTTCCGAGGAGGAAAGTATTTGGTTAGGAACTTTTGTGCCATTTGCTCCCAAGTTCTGATGCTGTTCCTATCCAAGCTGTCAACCCAATCGCGAGCGACATCCCTAAGAGAGAGAGGGAAAAGCCGCAAGCGAAACTCATCTTGTGAGACTCCTCTTGTCTTCTGTAAGTCACAAGCTTCAAGGAAGCGAGTGATGTGTCTATGAGGGTCCTGTTTGCCACTCCCATCAAACTGATTCTCCCGGATCTGGAATGTGACACATGCTTCAACTCTGAAGGAGTCTGTGTTCAGGTTGCCCCTCACAATAGAAGAGTCATAATCACCCAAGTTGGGTAGATCGTACTCGAAGAGAGGCTTGTAACGAGGAGGAGGAGGATTTTCTTCGGCCATTATCTCTATTTTAATTGCTTCCAGCCTCTTCCTTTATCTGGCCTTTTTTCTTAATTGTCTCTCGGTCCTGGTGATCTCTGAATCGAATAGCAAGTCCTCTTGTGAAAGGGTACCTCGCATACAAAAACACGGCAAGACCAAGTGGAATCAAAGAAGTAGAGAAATAATAATAAAATAACAGAAAAATAAAAATAAAATCAGCTTAACCAATCAATCAAATTTCCTAAAAATTAGGAAAACTGGCTGTGCCAATCCCCGGCAACGGCGCCAAAAACTTGTTGTGACGCCGGCAAGTGTACCGGGTCGTCGCAAGTAATAAAATAACACGGTAAGTAATTACTGAGGTCGAACTCAGGGATTGGGCTACCAATTCGACTAATCCGCGGGAAATCCGATACGTTTGGTCAAGTTAGAGAGAAGTGGTTGAGAGAGAGAGATTATGATCGCAATTCAAGTAACAAATCGAATAAAGCTAAGGTGATTAAATTCAGAAATTAAAATATCCAAGGTCTCAATTCCACCTACCCAATCATGTATAGTACCCAAGTGATGATGTATTCCTCCCTAAGTTCAATTACAATGTCAACCGGGACCCCCAAATTCTCCTATATCCACTGTCGTGCTCAATAGGACATATTCGACGATTGGATCAATTACTTACTAGGTCTCATAATCCTAATCTCGAATTCTATTAAACCTTGTTCCCTATATGGTTGCACTAATCAAATAAATCCACTGTCGTGCTCATTATTCAATTAATGATTCCAATTCAAGTTCTAAAACGCGACTCGCCGTTCGGCCTCAAACACGTTAACTAGTTAATCACGCAACACATATGATCAACGCAATAATATCAGAATTGGAAAACATTCATAAGAGAAGGGGAGAAAAACATACATCACAAGAACACTACACCGCCATGGGTGGCTTCATTGATCCCTCGGACGAGGGGATTAGTTCCTCATGCCCGTGACGACGCACAAACAATCGGCAATAATCTCCATAATAATAAACTAAAAGAAGAAAAGAAGGAGAGAAGGGAGACGCAGCTCCAGAAACAAGGATTCGCCTAAAACTGCTCTACAACCGTGGCTAACAACTTGATACCAAATTCTGATCTGAGACAGCCTTTAAATAAGGATTCTGTTTCTTGCCCGCTCGCGGGGCGCTCACTCTCGCGACGCGAATTTTAGTTTTGCCGCGCATTCAAGTTTGGATTTTCGCGAGGCGAGGGTGTGTTCGCGGGGCGAGTCTTCCAACTTCAATCTGTCACAGCCGTGACATTCATCACGGCTGGGCCGTGATGGTCTCTGTCTTCCTGGGTCTTCAGGATCTCGCGAGGCGAGATGTCTCTCGCGGGGCGAGACTTCAAACCTAAATTTGTCACAGCCGTGACCTTAATCACGGCTATGCCGTGATAGTCTCTGTCTTGCAGGTCTTCAGACTCTCGCGGGGCGAGAAGATTCTCGCGTGGCGATCCATAAATGATGACTTTTGCTGCTTTGTTGACCTTCAGTCTCGCGAGGCGATCATACACTCGCGGGGGGAGTGTCTCCAGAATTGCAATTTCCACTATTTCTTGGCTTTCCTTGACTCCCGGAGCTTCACTTATTGACCTGAAAACACCAAAAGCAACCAAAAGCATAATTCTATCCAAAATAAGCTAAAAACTACACAAAAGACGCAAAACGAGTCAAAGTCCAACTTAGGAACAAAACAAGGCAAATTTGGGCGAAAACGAGAATGAACTCGACTAATTGGCCCATAAACCCTAGTTCATCTAGTCATAAAACTAGATAAGCCGGATCATCCTATAACCACCATCTCCTTCTTCCTCTTTGTTGGGTGAGTGATTTCCTCACTATACCTTGCCTATTTTCAAATTTTCCCAATTTCACTCTAAACCCTAACCCCAATTTATTTTAATTTCAGTTGTTAAACATGAAATTAATTATGTTTTAAGCAATTGAGTTGTTGAATTAGTGATTTCTTGAACTGATTTCATGATTCTATGAGCAAATCTCATTTTCCTCAATTCCTCTTAAAACCCTGATTATTTTAAAGGAAAAACCAATATCGTTTTTCCTTAGTGAATTAATTATTTAAGTTGTACAAACTTATGTTTTGTGATGATAAGTTTCTGATTTTTGGTTGTACTTTCTATTGGCTATGTTGATGACCCATTTCCATCTATGTGGATGTGACGGTCATAGTTGAAGGAGAATAGGGTAAGTGGTTGGAGCTATCTCGAAGTTGTTATAAGCGTTGCGAAGCGTTAGAGGAACCCGGAATGAGTGATCCTTTACTTGTCTTCAAAGGTAAGGGGAGACTGCCTGAGTGATTTTCGATGACTGCATGCTATTTGTGTGTCGTATTTGAGTTTATCTGTTGTGATGTGTGGTGTCAAATTAAATTGTAATATGACTGTTATGTGGTTTTTAATGTTTTATGTGAAAGCATGATTATACTGTGATGTATGGATTATTTGTTGGTTGGTTGGTTGATTGACTGAGAAGCCTGTCATTGGTCAGTGCTCAATTAAATTAAAGATAAAAGCGTTGAAAAAGCTTGATGAGAAATTCAAAGGACTTGATTTATGGAAGAAAAATATTGAAAGTATTTATATTTGATGATGTTTTGGAGAAAAGAGTGATTTCTAAATAAATAGTGAGGACGACATCTTGAAAATATTTCAGTTACGTTGTCTTTTCCAAACAAATTAAAAAATAAGACGAAAAGTTATTCTAAGAAATGTAAATGTCAAGGATATTTTAACAATGATTATGAAGAACTTGTTTTAAAATAGAAAATCATTTGATTTACAAATGACTTTATTTCCAACGAAAAATACTTTAGAAAAGTATTTGACAACGAAAACTATGAGGGACAATTTTATTATTTCAAATAGAATTGAGTTGGAAATGATTTTACGAGGATTTGAAGTTGTTATGGAAAAAGGAGTTTTCAAAGGAAAACGGATTTGAGAAAAATGAATTTCTCTATGATTTGATGGTTTTATAAATGAATTTCAAACGGAAAGGATTTCTGGAAATGAGTTTTACACAATGGTGTTATTTCCGTCAACTTGGATAAGTTGAGGAAACTTTGGTGTTGTTTTGTATTTCACAGAACGAAAATGGTTTAAACGAACCTAGCAACCGAGACGTCGGGTCTAGAGTTCTAAGATATGGGCCTGGGGTCCGAAGAGGAAATTATGGACTACAATGTCCTATAAACCGTATATTTGGTTTTGTGCACTAAAATCTATGCGTCCAAGACTGGTGCATCGGTCTGGATTTCGTTATTTGCACACCTTTTGACTTGGAGTCAGTTATTTTGGAATGAGGTATTAAACTTGAAACTTTAAATTGGTGATTTAGTCGTGAGACTGTTAGCTCCGACACCTAAAGATTGATCACAAAGAAAACAACATGAACAAAATGTTTTACATGCATTCCAGGGCAGACGTGCCTTTGCATAGGACTTGAATGCTTGATGGCAAGTATTCATGCAGTTTGCGTCACTGTGCCTTGATGGATATACAACCAAGTAGACCATGTGCTATATGTAGTCACCACTTTGCCTTGAGTTGGACTGTGGAATGGTCAATAGAACTTTGCCATATCGGGCATTGATTCTGCCTTAATTGGCAACTAGAGCCTGATCAGCTCATTTATTTGATGGTTGGAGCTCCGGAGATTAGGTCTCAAATTTAGTTGTGGAATATTGAAGTGTCATGGTTTTTAAAACGGGTACGACTGTCGGGTATGAAACCCTTTGATAAATATATTGTTTATCTTTGAATATTCATGTTAAATGGTAATTGAGAGTCGTGCATGTGGTTATCGTATTGAAATCCATATATTGGGATCTCACCCTTACAGACATATCAGGTTTTCTTCTGGTTCGCTATTGTACCATGGGTGCTTTAGTACAGATGGTGCAGAGGAGTCTCCCTAAGTCATTCAGAGGCTTAGATCTGGTTATTTGATGAAGTACTTGATTGTGGAAAGATCACGTGAGTTTTCTCAGGAATAACTTTTAGAATGACCAGCTTAGGGTTTGAAACTTAGATTATTTTTGATAGTATGTATGAGTATGGCTCTGAGAGCCTTTATTTTTGGATGGAATGTAAATGGCTCGGAGAGCCCTTCTTTTTGGAAGAAAAACTTAAACTTTTCCTTTTGGTCATGTATAGCTAATTGTTATAACTATATATTTTTTTTATTACTGCCTGGCGGTATTTGGTGTTACTGGAATTCTGGAATAAAATGTAATTATTTTAGCAGGTGATCTCTTACCTGGGATGTCCGAATTACAGAGGAGACTCTGTCGAAATTTTCGTAAAAATACTAGCTTTTATTCAGCTATATTCTTTAAATTAAATAGGCTTGCCAGGCTATGATAGTAAGTCTGTGTGCCGATCGAGGCTTTGGTTTGGAGTTGTGACAAAATTTTTAAACCCAATTTCAGACACTTATGTATTTATATAAATTATTTTTCCGAAAGCACCAGCAAATTATCTTTTAATTTAAATTCCGCACGTGTTATGTAGTAATGCCCAAGGGGGGTGTTACAGAGATCATCTCCCTTAAGGCAAGGGACCAGAAGTTGACTCAGTGGGATGTCACACATATTCTTAAGAGCCTGCGTAAAAGACTTCTTCTGATTAGATTGCGGTTGAGCCGCGCAAGGAGCATGAGAGGGACCAGTGGAGGCAAGGGGCTGAACTGCAACCGGGGGGGGAAGAAGAAGAAGAAGAAGGTAACGGAGGGACATGGGCAAAGGATTCCGGGAATAGGAGTTGCCAAGGAGGCACATCCATGGTTCAAAATTCTCAAAACCCTAGACCTTCATGCATGCAAACCCTGGCAGAGCCCAAGAACTACTTTGGGTTTAGGGTTTTCACATGTCAATAATGATCTTTTTCAGGTTCAAAAATATTATGTATTTAAAAAGAGAAAAAATTAAAATAATTTTTGCCAATTTTGAAGGGAATTTCATCACTTTTTTATGTAAAAATATTACATATATCTTTACTTTATTAAATTTTTATTTCTTAAAATATTTTTTTATACTATTAAAAAATTTAACTAAATGCGAAATATAAAATTTTATTTAAGGATTTAATATTTTTCAAACATAATAATGGAATTGGCTTCCACTCAATACCTCCTATCACAAAAAAAGAAAGAAAGAAAGATTCAGCTACAGTTATTTGGTTACTTTAGCCGCAAACAACGTGGTTGTTGTTATAAACAATTTGATTTAGTGGATGACTATATGATATTATCTCTTATCCTATCTTATCTTATCTTATAGAAAACTGACTAGGATTAGGAATCTATTGTTATTCTATAAATAGTAGTAGTCAGATTGTATTTAATATACTTGATCATAATATATCAATGACAAATATGACAGCTAGTTCCGGAAGAACTGGACTTTGAATCCTAGTTCCCGAAGAACTAGCATTTGAATCTATATCTCTATTCTCTTCATCTCTCTATTCTTCTCTATTTTTAACACGTTATCAGCACAATCAAGTCTCTAACAGTGCAACGATTTTTTTATGTAGGTATCTTTTCAATGTAATAATTCATGCTAAATGACAGAACATCAAAATATTCAATTTGATGTATATCAAAGATTGAATCTCTAAGAAAGGGGACAATTTTTCTTTCTTCTAATCATAGCTTTCATAGCTTTGAATCTCTAATCATAGCTTTCATATATGAGTTCTTTTATTCAAATTCTTTTCAAGTGTTTTCACCATGTATCTCGCAAACCTTGAATTCGTCGCTTTTGATAAATTCTGGAAGAATCTATTATTAAAGCATCCCTGAAGGATTGCACAAAGCCAATAAATTTTCTTGGTAATGGTTATATGAAGATTTGTGGTATAGTTCCTGAAGAACTAGACCTTTGAACCATGATTGAAATTTAAAAGATCATTTGATCTTAGTATAAATTGAAACAAAGGAAAATGATGGAAAATTCATACATGCCTATTGAGAATGCTCTTGGAGTAGAAAAAAATTAGAAAGAAAATCAAATGGATTGAACATCATTCCCGGAAGTGAATGCGATGTATTATAATTTTGGGTACGACAAGGGTTGTGATTATAATCAATTATGTGGTAGATATTACCAGTACCGTGATGGTTTAAAATCTTCGTATGAGATTATGAGTGAAATATGAGAAAATATTGAAAATAGTAAAATTATCTTAATATTTTTAGCATGTATGGAAAGACCTTGATCATAGTTGTCGTATGTCAACATTTTGTTGGATGGATTTTTCAATCAAGGTAAAGATTGATTTTTGTCTATCAAATCCTAATGGTGAGTTATGCTCCAGTGATATATTAATTATTTCTCATGGTGATTTTGATTGTTAACATTTGTAAAGTACGAATATTTGTTTTGGCAAATGCAAGGGGAAGTGTTATAAACAATTTGATTTAGTGGATGACTATATGATATTATCTCTTATCCTATCTTATCTTCTCTTATAGAAAACTGACTAGGATTAGGAGTCTACTATTATTCTATAAATAGTAGTAGTCAGATTGTATTTAATACACTGGATCATAATATATCGATGACAAATATGAAAGCTAGTTCCCAAAGAAATGGACTTTGAATCCTAGTTCTGGAAGAACTATCATTTGAATCTATATCTCTATTCTCTTCATCTCTCTATTCTTATCTATTTTTAACATTTGTGTTTTTTTTGTTTTTTTTTTTTTAAGAAGAAGTAGGAGTTTAAATTAAATAAACTTTTGAAAAACTACATTTTATTAAGAAATAATGTTTTAATTGTAAAAATCAACTTATTTGTATAACATCCAGAACTATCCAAACTCCCTCTCCAACTATCAATTTCATCATCTTGTGTTCCTCCCATAATTGGATAAGGCCCAATTCCTTGTCCAATAAACCAAACTAAGCCCATGGAGGTGCATGGAACCGATGGAAGTGATTGTTCTTATATTTTGTCATTCACCAACTTTGGTGAATTTAGGAACATATCGAAAAATCAATGTGGAAGCCGTTACTAAACTCAGTGCTCCATTATCGGGTGCAATGAGTCAATGATCAAGAGGCTCCTGGGTTAAAATTTAAGATGATTAAATTAAAAGACCTAATTTGCAGGCTCCTTCTGCAAATTTCTCGCTCTTAAAAGATCCCTCATTTCCCATGATTAAAGCCTATCTTTGTCTGATCCACATGTTTTTCCTTTTACCTTTTAACTGTCATTACTCATTTCCATTTTGTTTAGGAAAACGAGCTTTTTATGACTTCAAATTCATAAAAGGTATATAATCAAATAATATATCGATCATGACAGAAATGTTATTTTTCCTTAATAAATCCCGCATTTCATTTGGTTCTGATTTGTCAAATGGAGTTTTACATCCATTTTTCATATCCCCACTTCATTAGTAGATAAGATCAGATCAAAATGACGTTAATGATCAAAAGTGAACTATTTTGAAAACTAAAGGATAAAAAACGTACGTTTTAGAAATGAGTGACTAAAAACGAACTTTTACTATTTCATTGGGACAAAAAATAAATTTAACCCAAAAAAAAGGTTTAATTGAGGAGTATTTTTTAGGCCCAACATGTGAACCGTGTTTTTTTTTGTTTGGTAGTAACATGTGAACAATGTTAACTTTAAATAGATAAAAAAAAATGCTAAATAATAATAAATTAGTAAATGGATTTAAATCATCTATTTATTTGGGTACAATGAAAAAGTAAATACATGTGTCTTGTTTGCCTGATTTATTCCATTGTGCTAATTGATCAATGATTAATGAAGATATTTTGGTCGTACACTCACATTTTGGAATGATTCTTCTTCATTCTTGGTTTTTCTATCGATCATTATAATTTAATTTTTCTGCTTATAATATGTTATTTATTATTTTTAAAGATACATTAAGAAAGTTAATAAATAATACTAATTACAATGAAAAAATATATTTAACTAAAGAATTTTGTTAATGTGTTCTAACACAACCTTTAGTTAAATTATCTTATATTAAAATATTTAAAATATTAATTTTTCCCTTATTTTATCTAACCGAGATACCAATACACAATGATAATGCTGGAAAAAAAATATCTACTAGATTTTTAAAAATAAACCAATATTATTAAAAAAAATACAAAGCACATTATATACCTACTATACGAAGCCAACCTTAGTGCATATTCATCCTTTCTAGGTTATAATCCACAATATAAATATGCAAAACGGGGACACAATTCAATGGCTGCAACAAATGAATCTTACTTAGTGGAAGATAGTCTGTTTATTTTTTCTTGACATTTTATTTAAATAGGGCATGAGCATCCCTCTTATACTTGACCACATTGCGTTTTTTTTCCTGATGGAAAACTTGACCACATTATGTTGTTACTTAACAAAAACAAAATTATGGCCTTGCCAGCTCAATTGAAATTTAAAACCTAGTAATCTTATCCATTTTTCTTTTCAATCTACCAACCACGTATAAGCAACTATTTTCATTTATTGGCAATGGGTACCAAAGCAAGAAATCAGGATCAAAGTCAGCCTTGACTGACACATCGAATGAAATGATATTCCAGTACACCCAACCTATCAAATTTAATAACCGAGCCATATTTGTGGATATTTTCAACTCCAAATCATCTCTCCTATCCAAAGAAGGAAAAAGTAAAATTCATGCTCGGGCTATATTGGTAGGTAATCATCTAAATTCCGGAAGAGGATCCCGTGAATCCTGATTCATTCTGGTGTATCATATCATATTCCAATAAATAATATCTTGTCATATAAGTTAAAATTTAATTTAATATCGAAAAGGTAGGATACATGATAAAATATTATTGGTTGGAAAATGATATAGTACACCAAAATAGGATATGAAATCCCCCTACATGAATTCCAATGCGTGGTTCTCTAAAGTTACTATAATTAATCCAAAAATATGCATATTTTTCCATTTTAAGACACGGGGCCTCTCCCAGTGTGAGCTTGTGTTGGAGCCTTTTGATTACTAAATATTGTACCAATTAATCCTTTCAACATGATCAACGGCTACAAGTTCGAAATTAAGGGCCATCAAAAACCAAAAAAAAAGGACAAAATTAAGGGCCATCAAAAACCAAAAAAAAACCAAAAAACATGGGACAAAATTAAGGGAAAATATTAAGGTCCATCAAAAACCAAAAAAAAGGGACAAAGAGAGAATCACGGAGTGAATTCAAGTGCCACATAAACTGTAACACCCTGTTTTTCCTATGCTGTTTGTAGCAGTAAATACATATTTAAATGTGTTTATTTTAGATTAAAACTAGAGGATGATTTTAATTAAAATAAAATCATTTTATTGTGTTGTTATATCATATGAAGTTACAGTAAAAATTTCGGTTGAAAATTCAGACAGAAGTCGGTCTACGTTTTCACTGTCGGTACAAGTTTACTGAGCAGAAAACCTAATTTTGATACGTGAACGAGATAGTTAGTGTTTTTATTATGTATCCTTCCACTTTGGTTATTTTGAAAATTTTCATTCAAAAATAAAATATAATATTTTATTCGAGCGAAAACGTCGGAAGAATTACGATCGGAAATGCAACCGGGTACGAAATGGAGCAGAATAGGAGACATAAAAGGCTTGAGGTTATATGTGGGAGTGAGGTGACTCACTAGAGGTATGACCTAAGCTACCTCCTAAAAAGTGGTCATGATGGCACTTTTTGAAATATATCATATTATATTCTAAAAACTTAGTTTTCTCTTTCCTCTTCAACCAAACAAGGCACAAGGTCAAAACTTGCTCTCCAAGCTCATTCCTCTCTCCTCAATTTCGTGCCACTCTCTCCCCTCTCTAGATATACCCATTTCATTTTCACTTAATCATCTTCCTCCTTCAAAACTCCATTAAACCTTCATTTTCTTCTTTCTTCTAAAAGTTCAAGCTCTTAAAGCTTTAGTTTTTATTCATCTTTTCTACTTAAGTTCTTAATTAAAGTTCTTCCTTATACTAAGGGTAATGCTCTCATATAAATCTTTTTGCAAGTTTCATCTTTTATTTCTCAGTTTACTTTATGTGTTCTTTATATGCTTTAAACTTCTAAAATCTCTCTAAAATGGTAGAAAACTCCTTTTGAGTTGAAACCACTTTCTATAGTCTTGTATTAACTTATATTTTCACATACTAAGAGGTTGTGTAAAACAAAATTCTCTATCCATCTCTTCCAATGAAGGCCAAATGCTTGCATTTGTGACCTAGGAAGTTTTTGTTTCAACTTTTGAAACATGATCATGTGTTTGAGTTTCTAACTATCCCTTGATCTTGAATCTATAAATCTTGGAAGTTTTGATAGCTTGTTCCTATGATGGCCGAAAAATATGAATAAGTAGGCCTGGGATACTATGTTTCAACTTTCCAAGTATTGATCATGGATTTATAACTCTTAATACCTTGTGATTCTAAACCTAAGAGTTATTGTTAAACAAAGAATATTTTCCCCATCATCCTATGATGGCCGAAACTTAGAGTTTAGGTGCTATGATGTTTGAGTTTTTATTTTTCCAAAATGATCATGGACTTGAGCCCAAAGAATTTGGAGCAAGCAAGTGATTGGAAAGTTTAAGGATTTCTAACTTACTATTTATTAAAGCATAGATTACTCATTAAAATCATGGACTTGAGCTCCATAAGATATTTGGATGCTAAGTCTAAGTGATTGGAAAGTTTAAGGATTTCTAACTTGTTTATTCTATGTTATTAAAGCTAGTATGTATTACTTTCATTTTTCCAAGATGATCATGGACTTGAGCTCCATAAGATATTTGGATGAGTCTAAGAGATTGGAATGTTTAAAGTTTCCATTGTTTTCCAAGATGATCATGGACTTGAGCTGCATAAGATATTTGGATGCTAAGTCTAAGAGATTGGAAAGTTTAAAGATTTCTAGCCTATAAATCCTATGAAGGTCGAACCTAGAAGGTTATGGACCTAGGATACTTTGTTCTTATTTTTCCAAAATGATCATGGTTTTGAGCTCCTTAATACATATGGATGCTAAACCTAAGAGATTGGGAAGTTTAGTGAATGCTAACCTATTTTACTAGCCTTGACCGAATACCCTACGTCTATAACTTAGTGGGATTTTAATTCAACTTTATTAAATGATCATTGTTTATAAACTCCTAACACTTAAGGATCATAAATCCATGAGTTGTATAATTTTCGGGAATCTCTAACCCTAAGAACTAGTCTTGGCCGAACCTATACCTTGTGGTTTAGTGTTCTTATTTTGATTTTAACTTGTGATTTTGTGGTCATCACCTTAGACTTCCATCACGGGGGAAACAAGGATGTTTGTGGTATATCTCTCCAAGCATCTAATCTCCTTACCTTCACGGAAGGTAAGAAGGGATTGCCTAGGGATATTCAATGACTATATGCATGTGTGTATGTGTTTACTTGAGTGATTGAATATTATTGTGATATTGAGCCAATACTTGAATAACTTGTTTACTTGAACTATTGTGGTTATTACTTGAAGTTGGACATTACTTGCTTTAAAGTGTTATGAATTATATATATGTGATGAACTGTCGTTGACTGTGATAGTATTGTTGAGAATATATTACTGTTGATTGAAGTTTGAGAAGCCGGACTTGAGTCTATGCACAATGATTATAAAGGATTAAAATCCTTATTAAGCCTTGAATAGAACTTTGAAAGTATTGGTCTCATTATGAAAGTTCCTTGTTTAAAATGCTTACTTCAAGAAAATGAGATTCTTATTTTGAAAAGAAACGTTGAAGTGTTTTTAAGTCAATAGCAACTACCTTTTTATGATCCAAAGTTTGTACGAGAGAAAACTTTTTTTTGAACTATGTGTTTCATGAAGGAAAAACCCCTTTGAAAATATTTGACTTTATTCCATCAAGGATTTCAAAAGCAAACGAATTTCCAAATGTTTTTTAAAAGACTTTGTAAAGGAAAAGATTTTCTCCTAAATGATTTAGAAACGTTCCGGTTACTTGGATAAGTGACCGAGGCTTTGTTTTGGCTTTTGATTTTCACTGAACGAAAAGTAAGAACAGGTGAAATCGAATCTAGTATACGAGACGTCGGAATACTAGTGTTCTGTAAATTACACGTAGATCTTTGATTCGTGTCACGTTGCTGTGGACTGTGTGTCCTAATTACGTTGTTGTGGACTGTGTATCCTATTCACGTTGTTATGGACTCTGTGTCCTAATCACATTGTGATAAATGTTATTAAAGGCGAATGTTGTTTTCTATGACCACAAGTCTTGATTGGTGCATCGGTCTAAGGTGTTGTGATTGAGCACTCGGACTGCGCGTCCTGTGTTATTGATTTTCAAGTGATGAAAATTGTGAATAATCGTTAGCCTTGGGTTTCGACAACGGAAAAGAGTAAGAAAAGTCTTGATAATGAAAAGTCTTTTATTCATATGCATTTCCCCTTGGAAGACATGCTTGAGTCACCGAATACCCGCTTAAGATATGGTATTTGATGATGTATACATCCGAATGGCCGTTATAAGGGATTCGTGATGGTGTTGATCCGGGTACATGAGGTGACGGAGACAACTTGCCAAACGTGGCGTATGAGCCTGATCAACTCTTTCTTTCTTAATGATAAAATGGTGATGGTATCTCATGAGATTAAGATTAGAGCCTGATAATAGAAGTGTCATGCATTATCTTTATAAAATTGATTGATTCGGGTATGAGACCCACTGAAATAATACTTGTTGTTTACCTATAAGTAATGTTTAAAATGTTAATATGCCAAGGTGTTGTATGTATCATGTGTATGGTTGTTGTATGATATATCCATTTGCCGGTGTCTCACTCCTACAGTTATATCAAGTCTCTTCGGGTTTTGCTGTAGTACCTTGGTACTCTAGTACCGATGTTGCAGAGCAGTCTTTCTAAGTCGCTTGAAGACCTAGTGTTAGAGGTTTGGAAAGTATTCTGATTTGGGGGTCTCTCCAATGAATATTTGATAGAATGACCAGCTTAGGAATCTGAGTTGGGGTTGTATATCTAAAGAGGTCGGTATATGTAGTGTTATATACATCCATCTGTAGTTTTAACTTTTCTTTTGAAAGTGTAAACCTAGAGAAATGTTGTATGTCAAGGTAACTTTGTTACGAACATGACTTTACATTTTGAATGTATGAACGATGGATTTCAGAGTTATCCTTAAAGAAAAAAATTTATACCCCAGTTTTTCTGACTTAAAAGAAAACAATTTTCCGAAAGCAACCGGTAAATTTTCTTTCAATTTACTTCCACATTGTTGAGAGTCCCACATCGACTAGAGAAATGGCCTAACTAGTGCTTATAAGGCTTGGTCAGTCCTCACCTTACAAGCCGGTTTTGTGGGGTTGAGTTAGGCCCAAAGACCGAATTTAAGATGGTATCAGAGCCTATCCTAGATCTGTTATTGGGCCAAGATCTCTATTATTCCACCCACATTTGTCCACACTCCAGATGTCCAGGTCTGGGCGTGCCGTGAGGGGATGTGTTGAGATCCATGTTATTCCACCCGCATTAGTCCACGCTTCAGATGTCCAGTCCTGAGCGTGAGGGGGTGTGTTGAGAGTCCCACATCGACTAGAGATATGGCCTAAGTAGTGCTTATAAGGCTTGGGCAGTCCTCACCTTACAAGCCGGTTTTGTGGGGTTGAGTTAGGCTAACTTCAATTCTTATGTGGTGGTTCTAATTCTTAAGTCTCCGGAGGCTGTCTCAATTGATCAGTACAGACCTATATCCCTTGCCAACTTTAAATTCAAAATAATTACCAAGGTCATGGCTGACAGGTTAGCAATGGTGGCACCTAAGATCATCTCGGAAAACCAAAGGGGCTTAATCAAAGATAGACATATCCATGATTGCATTGGAGTTGCCTCTGAAGCTGTTAATCTCTTGCACAAACGATCTTTCGGAGGTAACATTGCTCTTAAAATTGATATCAAGAAAGCCTTTGATTCTTTAGATTGGAATTTTCTTCTAAAGGTTCTTCATCAGTTTGGCTTTGCCACTGTCTTCTGTAATTGGGTGAAAGCTGTCTTGTTTTCTACAAAACTATCTATTTCAGTTAATGGCAATTCAGTTAGCTACTTCTCTTGTAGGAGGGGTGTTAGGCAAGGTGACCCTTTGTCCCCCCTCCTTTGGTGTGACTGAGGAAGTGCTTAGTAGAGCTATCTCTCAACTTGTTCAACATGGGGAGCTGCTGCCTATGTCGAGCCCAAGAGGCTACCAAGTTCCTACTCATGTGTTGTATGCTGATGACATCCTCATCTTCTGCAGAAGAACTAAGAAAAACATGGAGAGTATAATGTCCCTGTTTAATAAATACGGAGAGGCCTCGGGCCAATTGATTAGCTTGGACAAGTCAAAAGTCTACCTGGGGAACATACCATCAAGAAGATTGGCTGAGATTACTAATGCCCTTGGTTTTAAACTGGGTCATATTCCTTTCACTTATCTTGGTGTCCCTTTGTTCAGAGTCAAACCTAAGAAAGTTCACCTGCTGCATATTGCAGACAAGATTAAGATCAAGTTGGCTAACTGGAAAGGTGCAATGCTGTCCGTTATGGGAAGGGTTCAGCTTGTCAGGTCTATAATTCAAGGTATGTTAATCTACTCCTTCCAGATTTATGCATGGCCTGCTTCCCTGATAAAACTGCTAGACAATTGGATTACGAACTTCATTTGGTTTGGTAATATTGACTCACGGAAGATTGTCACGGTTGCCTGGAACACACTCTGTGCTCCTCTTAATGATGGAGGCCTTGGTTTGAGATCGCTTAATTCCATAAATAAGGCAGTCTTGCTTAAGAGAAGTTGGGATCTAGTCTCTTCTGATAAGCATTGGGCAATTCTCCTAAGAGCCAGGGTCTTTTCGAACAAAACTCCTATTCAGCACCACATCAACTCTACATTATGGGCAGGGATGAAAAACCACGTCTCTACTGTCCTTGCTAACAGTAGATGGAATGTTGGAAATGGCTCAAATATCATTTTCTGGACTGATTATTGGTTATCTAAACCTATTGTTGACCTTCTGGATATCCCTGAAAGCGTGCATCATTTATTGCATTCCAAAGTCGAAGATTTCATTGTTCAAGGTAAATTGAGTGTTCCTCAAGACATTATGCAGAGAAATCAGCTCCTGGCCTCTGAACTCAGTCAAATCAGCATCCCTAAACTTCCTATGAAAGATTCCCTGTACTGGACTGCTTCTAATTCTGGTGAACTATCTTTGAAAGATGCATACAATTTTATGTTTCCTGTCAAGTCGGCTTTGTCATGGTGTAAGCTTATTTGGTCTAAATCAATCCCTCCGTATAAGTCTTTCCTCATCTGGTGCCTTTTTCACAACAACGTCCCAACAGAGGATAAACTCTGGTCAAGAGGCTGCTATGTGGTCTCAATTTGCAGTTTATGTAGTCAAGCTTATGAAACTTCGACCCATCTATTTTTTGAGTGCAGCTTTGCTCAGCGATTCTGGTGCTGGCTAAGCTCAGTTCTGAATATGGCAATCGACTCTTCCTCTATCCAAACAGTCTTATCAGTTTGTAACAGAAATTGGAGCACTCAAATTAGAGACATCATTGCCTCAGCCATTACCAACATTATTGGGGGAATTTGGTTCTGTAGAAACCAAATTAAATTTGAAGGGAAGGTTATTTCTTTTAAGGCTTCTCTGAATGTGATCCGAGCAAACGTATCTCTATCTGGAAATTCCTCTGCCGGTTCCATGTCTTCTGCTATTGAGGAAATCAATATCCTAAAGCACTTCCATGTTACTGGAAAGGTCAACTCAGCCCCACTGATTAAAGAGGTCTTTCGGTTTCCCCCTAAAACTGGTTGGTTCAAGGCTAATAGTGACGGAGCAGCCAAGGGCTCCCCAGGGAGAGCTGCTTGTGGTGGTCTTTTTAGGGACAACAGTTCAGCTATACTGGGTTGTTTCTTCTATAATATTGGTATTTCAGATGCCTTCTCTGCTGAAATCTTGGGCGCTATTATCTCTATTGAGCTGGCTCATAAGAAGGCTTGGCGCAAGCTTTGGCTTGAGTGTGACTCAAAGTTGGTTCTTGAAGCTTTCTCCAACCCCAACTTGGTTCCCTGGCAACTTAGAAATAGATGGATGAATTGCTTAAGTTTAACTAAGGAAATGCACTTCGGCTGCTCTCACGCTCTTAGAGAGGGCAATACTTGTGCTGACAAATTAGCCAATTATGGTATTTACTCCCAAGGGTTAGTTTGGTGGGATTTAGCTCCCAGTTTTATATTGGTTGATTCTTCCCGTGATATGAATGGTCTTCCTAACTATAGGTTCAGATAACTTCGTTTCCTTCATGGGTTTTGGTCCAGTCCCCCCATGATTTGTATTTGTTTCTTCTTCTTTTAATATATTCATGGTGTGTTGCATGTGATTGGTGGATCTTGGGGTGCCAACCTAGTTGGGATGCCTTGTTTCCACAGTGATGCCTTTGCATACCATTTTGATCACAAAAAAAAAGTGTTACATAGTAATGCCTAAGGGGGGCGTTACATCAACACATTCCAAACTGGCATTGTGGCAACCCATGGGAAGAGAATGGACATGCACGTGCATGATGAGACAATTATAAAGTCCCAATCTCCCTGTTCCCTTCCCCTGCATTCCGATTCCAAAGCCTGCCACTCTGCTCTTCACTCATCCTCTTCATCAATCATGTCCATGCCCATGTCACATAACTCATAACTATAACAACTAGCTTCTCTCTCTCTCATGATCATTTGAGACACCTTCTTCTATGGCAGCTTTTGAATCTTCCTCACACTCTCTACCCCACTGTTGAGACGAATCTAAGCAAGTATACCCAATCGTACAAGTAATAAAGAGGTAAGAAGGATATCGTTCCCACGAGGACTGAGACAAGTACTAGCACGTACCAAATTAACTACTATCTAAGCGAACCTTTGGATGGAAAGGAGCTCAATATTAAATACCAAGCCCAAGAGTTAAAATAAACAAAATAAAAGGAAAAAGTTCTTTTTGTATTTTTATCGAACACTTGGAATGCAGAAAATGGTTCTTCAAATATGATGAAATATGTTGGGATTAAACTTCACCAAACCTTAGCCTCATGCAATACCAAGACCACCAATCCAGTTTATGCTTTAAATATTAAAATCAACCCACAAGATTACTCAATCCGTAATTCCTTAGATGACAAGAGCCTAAATCCCCTAATTAAACCCTAATTCCTTAGGTGGCCTAATTAGTGAATTTGCATTAACAGTAGGGATTACACGATTACTAATAAACCAAAATCCATTCCTAGATGCAAGGTTTACTGGGTGATTAATTCCAGATCAAGAATTGATAAGAACGTCCCCATTGCAAATCAAATCTCAAAATCAATTCATGGATGATCAGACCACAAAAAGCATTAAGCATAGGAATCAAACACTAATACGAAAGCATAAACACAGATTAATCAATCAAGGCAAATACATGAGATTCAGTTTAGCTACATCTAATCCCAACAAAAAGGGAATTAGCTACTCATAGTGATAGAGAAAGCCAACATAAAAACAATAGAGAAGAAGGAGAGAAGGAATTCCATGATGCTTTCCACAGCCGTCACAGCAGCCCTTGGTTCAGAAAGAATGTGTTTTTAGGGTAAAAGTCTGCTCCCAAGAGAAGATGTCTTTTGTTCTACCCAGATCCTTATTTATAGATTAGGAATAATGCACGTCACGGTCGTGATGGCCATCACGGCCAGGTCGTGATGGGTTCTGCCATAGGCACGTCTTCAAATTTTGGTTTGCCACGGCCGTGACACTCATCACGGCTAGGCCGTGACCAGTTCTGACTTTTGCCTTCTTTTCTTTCCAGTTTTGCTTGATTATGGCCGTGATGGTCATCACGGCTAGGCCGTGATGGTCTCTGTTTGGCACATTTTCTTCACTTTTCAAGCTCTATCTTCATCCAAGCTCCATCATGGTCAATCTTGAGCATTTTACCCTTAATTCCTGCAAAACAACACCACGAAACCGCCTTACCCCCTCCAAGGTAAAAACTAACAACAATCAAATAAAAATTGCCTAAACTATATGAAAATGCATGCGAAAATGTACATGAAATATGAGGTGAGATCACACTCATCAAATCACCCCAAGCTTGTTCATTTGCTTGTCCTCCAGCAATCACTAAGGCCAGAAGATAAAAATAGTCAGAGCATGGATAGTGAACCAAGAACCCGAGTAACTAATCCAAGTAACAGGAATTTTCAAATAATTCACCAAGAGACGATCAATTTCAAGTCCAATTAGAAGCTTAGGTTTCCTAGACTCATATTCTCACTGATTCGGGCACTCTTTCTCACCTTACTCAAGTGTTTAGGGATATATGATAATTCGCTCAGTTTCCTCAAGGAATGAATTCTACCGTAAGCTTGACTATTAACCAAATCTCCACTTTATTAACGAAAACACGTAAGAATCAAGAGGTCTTTTACTTTGGTTGTAACGGGGCCATGAGATTAATCGTTAGGTGGGGAAATCAAGAAAAGGGAATTTCACGAAGGCTAAACAAAATATCAAGCATTGCAAAGCATGACACCTTCTAAAATACCTTTTTGGGTTTTGATTCATTTTTTCACCTTTCTTTCTTTCTTTTTATTTTATTTCTCACTTCCTTTTATCATCCCATTCTCTCTCTCTATATATATATAGATATTTATTTATTTTTTTGAGAAGAGGGGATTTTCAGCTGAAGAGAAATATTATCTAACTTTATCATCCCATACTTTTTCAACTACCTTTGTACCCTTTTTTGTAATACTTTAAAAGGTGCCATACCAAGCATTATTCATCAAAGTAATTCAAGGTACCAAGAAAAGTATTTTATTCTTTTAGGCTCAAAATTGGGCAACTAAGGGGTAGAATTTAGTCAATCAAAGCTCAGAAGGCCGGAAAAATACCTAGTGCCTCAATCATTTTCAAAAATGTTTTCAAAAAATTTTAAGCTTCAAAACAGTTTCAAGTCAAGTTCTAGAGAATACAATCCAAGAGGAATAAAACACTCTATCACAAAGAATGGGGTAAATTAGTGAGTACCCCTTTTTGGTTCAAAAATCTCACATTTTAGCTATTCAAAAATCAATGAGAAACACAAATCTACAGAACCGCATGCTAATTATCAACTATCAAAGATCATCTCAAGCATTTTTATTTGTAGCCTTATCACAAGAATTAAAAATTGGGTTCAAAAATTCACTATCTCAATTTATTTGGCACTAAGTTCTCACAATTGGATGCATAATCTAGGCAAGGGACAATCTAATCATGTGATCATGTAAAACTATGTCTATATGAATGCAACATGCAAAATGCAAAAATATCCCTACCCCAAGCTTAAAAACTTACATTGTCCCCAATGTAAATAATCAAGTCGGAGAGAGGAGAAAATTGGAACAACTCACCGAGGTGGTAGCGGGTGCTGGCTCACATGCCTAGTCAAAGGGATGCTGGAAAATGGGTCACGGTCGTGATGCTCATCACGGGCAGGCCGTGATCAATTCTGGTCCATAGGAGCTGGCCTGTCACGGCCGTGACCTCCATCACGGTTAGGCCGTGGTACTCTCTGATCTTCAGGGTCCTCTCATCACGCCCGTGATGGGTATCACGGCTGGGCCATGATCCTTTCTGGTCCTCATGGTTAGCTCATCACGGCTGTGACCTCTGTCACGGCCTGGGCGTGATGGTTGCTGACTTTGTTTGTCCCTGTTCTTTTTGCTTCTCCTTCCTTCTTACCCTGAAAACACTTAACACACCTATTAATTTATGATCTTTTTCCTCTTGATCTTCTCAAATTATTCAAGAGTTAAATTCAAAAACAAATGGAAAAGGAAAAGGAAACTTGGGTTGCCTCCCAATAAGCGCTTCTTTATGGTCTTAAGCTTGACCATACTTCTTTCAATCAACCGGGGTCAGCTGGGTGTAGAAGTGCAAGAACACTTCTCTTCCATGGGAGTCCTTCAAAGAGTCGATTCTGCTCATATGGCCAATTGCGCTTCCGCTTTGCTCTTTTCACTCTGAGCATCATGGCCTTACTCCATCCCGGCGGAGGTTTTGTTTCCACATGATTAGCAACTCCAACTTCATCACCACTGGGTGCATCAAGATCCTTCTCCTCTTTCTCATCAAGATTTTCAATAGAATTCATAATTACCTTCTCAAGAGTAGAGAAGTGGTGCTGATGTGCAATGACTTCTTCAGCCACTACAGCCACAATGTCCATATGGAAACAATTCTCTTCATCACTCGGGTGATGCATGGCTTCAAATACATTGAAAATAACCTCTTCATCTTGCACTCTGAGTCGAAGTTGGACTTTTTGTACATCTATCAAAGCACGACCGGTTTCTAGAAAAGGTCTCCCTAATATAAGTGGAACTTCTGCATCCTCCTCCATATCTAATATCACAAAATCCGTTGGGAAGATAAACTTATCCACTTTAACCAAAACATCTTCCATAATACCAAAAGGACGCTTGATTGATCTATCGGCTAGTTGCAATGCCATCCTTGTTGGTTTCACTTCACCACCTCCAAGCTTGTTCAAGATTGAAAGCGGCATCAGATTGATACTCGCCCCCAAGTCACACAAGGCCTTCCCAATAGCAACACTCCCAATTGTGCAAGGGATTGTAAAACTACCCGGATCTTTAAGCTTTGGAGGTAGTTTCCTTTGAAGTATCTCACTACACTCTTCCGTCAAGGCAACAGTCTCACCTTATTTAAACCTTCTTTTCTTTGTATGTAACTCCTTCATGAACTTTGCATAAGTTGGCATTTGCTCTAGTGCTTCAGCAAAGGGTATGTTGATTCGTAACCTCTTGAAGATGTCAAGAAATTTGGCAAATTGCTCTTCCTTCTCCTTCTTCTTGCTTAAGTGAGGATATGGCAACTTTACATAATAAGGGATCTCTTGAGGCTTGTCTCCATCTTTCAAAATCTGACTCTTGCTCTTCCTCAAAATTGAATTTTCATCCACTAACTTTTCTCTCTTGTCTTTTTCTTCTTCCTCTATTACAACCTCTTTGCCTTTTTCCTCATTTTTCTCTCTTTTTTCAGCACTCAACTCAGTTTTTTCAGCAACTCTCTCATTTTTCAACAAAACCTCGCCGCTCACTTTCTCAAGACTTGTACCACTCCTCAAAACAATAGCCTTACAATGCTCTTTAGGATTTATTTGAGTATTACCTGAAAAACTGCCGCTAGATTGTTCCACTAGGTGCTTTGCAATTTGTCCAACTTGAACCTCCAAGTTCTTTATGGAAGCATCGGTGTTTTTCTGGTTTGACATGGACATTTGCATGAATTGATTGAGGGTGTTCTCCAAGATAGAAGTCCGGTCTTGAGGCGGTTGTGTGGGATGAGGTTTGCTTGCTTGTCCGGCATCTTGTTTCCAACCAAAACTTGGTTGATTCCTCCACCCTTGGTTGTAATTGTTGGAATATTGGTTGTTGCCTTGCCGCCCATAGTTCCCCATATAATTAGCTTCCTCATGGGAACTAGGTGTGGCCTCACAATTTCCATTATCATGATCTCCTCCACAAAAATCACATCTCATTACCTGTTGAGGTGGCATGGTTGTCCCTTGAATGGTTTGGAGTTGTTGTGGAGTTGAGCTAGTTGCTTGGTAATGGACTCAAGTTGTTGTGTCATAAGCTTATTCTGAGCCAAAAGTGCAGTTTGTGAGTCTAACTCCAACACTCCCTTTATTGTTGTGGTACCTCGGTCATGATGCATCAAATAGTCATTAGATGCCATAGCTTCTATCAGAGTCAATGCTTCCTTCGGTGTCTTTGTGTTCATGGAACCTCCAACTGAGGCATCCAACGTAAGCTTGGTTGACGGCCTTAATCCATTTCAAAATGTTTGCATTTGGACAAGATCATCAAACCCATGATTTGGACATTTCAGAGCAAGTCTTTGAACCTTTCCCATGTGTCATGAAGAGTCTCACCCTCTTGTTGAGCAGAGCTTGTGATATCACCCCGTGTCCTCACAAATCTTGAGGCGGGAAAGAACATTGCAAGAAATTTAGCCTCTAAGTCAACCCATGTAGTGATGCTCCCCCTTGGTTGAGATTGGAGCCAAGCCTTGGCTCTATCTCTTAGAAAGAATGGGAACAACCTTAGGCGAATTGCATCATCGGTAGCACCATTTAACTTCATCGTATCACACAACTCAATGAAGTTGGAGACATGATTATTAGGATCCTCCTTTTCCATCCCGGCAAATTGATTCTGTTGCATCATATTCAAGAGAGCCGGCTTGATCTCAAAATTGTTGGAATTCACTGGAGGCCTCACTATGCTAGTGACATGCCGATTGACATTCGTGTTGGCATAATCTCCAAGTGTCCTCCGTGGAGCACCCTCACCATTGCCTGCCATCTCAAGTGGTTCTTGATGAACTTGTGCAGTGGATGTCTCTTGTTCTCTTTCTTGTTGTGCTAACAACTTCTGCTGTCTTGCTTGCCTCCGATTCTTCCTAGCCGCTTTATCTATTTCAGGATCGTAGAGAAGTTGGTCAGCTGGGACAGTACCTCGCATGCGCAAAAGTCTAGAGACCAAGACTGTTAGCACTAAATGACAGCAAAGAGAAATAGATAATAAAACAGAAAAAATAAAATTGTGCTTAAATTAGTAATCGAAATGAGTATGCTAATATTGAAACTCAATCCCCGGCAACGGCGCCAAAAACTTGTTGAGACGAATCTAGGCAAGTATACCCAGTCGTACAAGTAATAAAGAGGTAAGAGGGATATCATTCCCACGAGGACTAAGACAAGTACTAGCACGTACCAAATCAACTACTATCTAAGCGAACCTTTGGATGGAAGGGAGCTCAATATTTAATACCAAGCCCAAGAGTTAAAATAAACAAAATAAAAGGAAAAAGTTCTTTTTGTATTTTTATCGAACACTTGGAATGCATAAAAATGGTTCTTCAAATATGATGAAATATGTTGTGATTGAACTTCACCAAACCTTAGCCTCATGCAATACCAAGACCACCAATCCAGTTTATGCTTCAAATATTAAAATCAACCCACAAGATTACTCAAGCCGTAATTCCTTAGTTGACAAGAGCCTAAATCCCCTAATCAAACCCTAATTCCTTAGGTGGCCTAGTTAGTGAATTTGCATTAAGAG